>CM035174.1:63403322-64140344 GCA_020205615.1 Panax quinquefolius | reverse complement strand
TAACTCATTGTGAAAATTATTGAGTAGTGCCATCTTACGCATACGAATCAATAATTCAACAATCTTGTAATACCGCAATGCCAGTGGTAACCACGCCAGACATGGCGTATTCGTATTTTAACCACGGGTATTCCAACGAGTCTTAACTTCAGTAACAACTACGCTGTTATTTTTAACCAACTTATATTTGTCGTTTTCCTCATCCAATCGCTTTCCATTATGGGGCCCACACATGGTCGCTGCCATCAGCATACGCGAATATTCCCCGACGCACGAATATTCCACGACCAAACGAATATTCCCGACAAAATGAATATTATATAACTACTTGCTTATTTTGAAATATTTGCGTGATTTAACCCTTAACTATCCACATTAATCAAATCAACCCTTACTATTTCAAAATAATAAATAAAGGAAATTCTTTTTATTTAAAAAAATTTGAGGTCTTACGATTCACAATTATCATTGTTAAAATACTCGGTGGTTAAAACAAGAAGTACACAGATTGCACCAATTATTGATTCTTACGTAAGAAGGCACTACTCAATAATGGTTATGAATTCTTATTCAAGATTTTATTTTATTGATTCAATAATTCTTTGCATTGATATTTTATATTATTGTTGTTTCAATAAATTGTCATTACAAAGGTATTTTCTATTATCTGAAGCAATAATTCATATTATCTGAATAATATTATTGGATAACATTATTGGAAATGTCTAGAAAATGTCAGGAGAGGTTTGGTCACCTAATTGCGCCAAGAAGGAGAAATCTTTATCAAAAGCCCCTCTTCCAGGAACTGAACCGCTTGTCATTAATATTGTGATTAGTAATATTATTTGTGAATAATTAATTATTGATTCATATGATAAGAAAAATATTGATTTTTGTGGATATAGATGGAAAAAATTTTAATGTGACAATTGTTGAAAATTGAAATTTTATCTTTTACGATAAAATAATTCATTTAAATATATTATTATATTTTAATAATATAATAATGGTGATATTTTTACAACGAATGTGGGATATATGAGCATACGAGGAAGAAGAGTATTTTTGTTGCAATAAATGTTTAAAACATGTTAAACATGTAAATTGGACCCCATTTATTGGTGAAATTTGATTATAGCTTTGCAAAATCGCCTGGATTTATGGATTTCGGTCAATTTTTGTTTGGAATTTGGAAAAATTTTCTTCTGCAAAGTTGTAGAGAATTGAATTTCCTATAAAAAGTCGCGAAATTCAAATTTTCTGGCAAAAGGGCTATTTATTATGAATTATTGAAGCTCCAAAGCTCCGAAATAATTGATTTCTAGAAGTTTAAAATATTTAAAATTAGAAAAACGTTTTTTTGTTGTTAGTCTTGTGTAGTGGGCTGGTTGGTGGCTGATGTTGGGCAAATTAAGTGTGCGTTGGAAAAATATATATATATATATATATATTATTAATTTATTAAATTTTCTGCTTTGGTGTTCTAAGCAATTTCCTATAAATAGGGTGCTTAGGTTAGAATTGAAAATCACACCAGAAACTGAAGTTTTCTCTCTCTATATTATCGAGCGTATTCTTGTGAGTATTTTGAGTATACTTTGAGTATTGCTATACGGTGCAAGTTCAAGTCATAGCCTATATCCGGTGTTTCAACTAGAAGTACTGTCTTTGTGAGGTAAGGGATATTTTTTTCAGTAATGATATTGTGGCGACCCCAAAATAGGTCCATTCCATCCAACCCATTACGAAGTCGCCAAATACATGGTATGAAACAACTACAACTTTATTATCACAACAATAAAGCGTGAGTTTAAATACAAATATTATCTTCTAGAGAGCAATATTTATACTCAAATAAATCCTCATCACATTTATTGATACATTATTTTACAATAATGGTGAGGACTACTAAACAACTCTCTCTAGAACCTTCATTCCATACCCCGACTAGTACTCGCTACATTCTCGCCTCACGAGAAGAAAAATGGAACAACAAGGAAAAGGGTGAGCTCAACTAGCCCGATAAAGAATGTTATGACTAAGATAATATACAACAAATTATCGTTAGTCTCCAACAGGAAAAAATCGATAGAATACAATAGACAACAAGTTTCGGATCAATATTCGCGTGAAATAATAATTCATAGAAGAGTTACGTAGAGAATGAAATCTACTATAATCTATGAATTTAACGATCCATCATCAATATTTTATCCTGTAACATCAATCAATATTCATCTCAAATCAAATATTCATCTTTTGCACTTCTGAGCCAAAGATATTCATCAATCGGTCATGTTCATCTCAACACTGTTCATCTTTGCACTAAAGGCCAAAGATATTCATCAATCGGTCATGTTCATCTCAACACTGCTCATCTTTGCACTAAAGGCCAAAGATATTCATCGATCGGTCGTGTTCATTTAAACACTGTTCATCTTTGCACTAAAGGCCAAAGATATTCATCATCGGTCATGTTCATTTAAACACTGTTCATCTTTGCACTTCTGGGCCAAAGATATTCTTGAAATCATTCATCTTTGCACTCTGGGCCAAAGATATTCTTGAGAAATCATTCATCTTTGCACTACAGCCAAAGATATTCAATAATATCATCATTTAAGACCGAGGATGATGAAAAATATTTTAAAGAAAGCGAATCCAAATTGAAACAAAATGACAAATATTATGGATTCGTACTTTTAAACAATCCAGGAGTTCAAAAATACTTCATAAATAATCATAGTGAAGTAAAATTCAAGAATGATCAAAACATGGATACAATCAAAGCTAGTATCCGAATAGATATTTTAGGCGAAAAGAAAAATTTTCATTTTTGATTGAATAGTCCGATTATTAGTGAATAGTGTCAGAGTATCGTGAATAGTCCGTATATCGTGAATAGTAACTCAAACCAAAAGATAGAAATTCCACAAAAAAACATCTTCACGCTTCATGAATAGTACTCGTGAATAGTAACTCGTGAATAAGTAACTCATGAATAGTAACTCATGAATAGTAACTCATGAATAGTAACTTGAGCATGAAAAAGTTCCAAATTTGATAAAAAGTACCAACCAATATTTCAAAGATAATGATATTGAAGAATTAATATCATTTGAGAAGAAAATAACATCCCTTACCTCGAAAAGACAAGACTTCTAGTTGAAACAGGATATAGTCTTTGAAGGAACTTGCACCGATCTAACAATACTCAAAGTATACTCAAAATACTCACAAAATACACTCGATAATATATAGAGAAAAGAGAAAACTTGTTTACGGTGTGATTTTCAATTCTAACTTAGCCTCTATTTATAGGAAAATGTTAGCCCGCCAAGGCAGACTTGACTGCTACACCGATGGCTTTACTCGCTACTATTGCCACCACCACATTTGAAATAAAATTCAGCACATTTTTTCACCAACCACAAGTGGGGCCCACTCAATTCTAGAATTTTCCACCAAAATCAATTATAAACCTAATTTAGAATCAGACACCTCTTAAAATTCACAACAAATCATTCGTGCATTTTTTAACGGTTCAAAATTTGTGGACATATACTCAACTTATATATGTATAACATATCCAAAAATTACCACAATCCAACGGTCGGATTAAAAATTATAACCCCATAATATATCTCAAAACCCCGATTTGATTTTTAATACCTCAATCCGATAAAATCTTGATAAAACACCTCAACATTAATTCCTTCATTAATAACCACATAAATAAATCCATCATTTATATTCATATAAAATAAATATTTCCTTACTATATGAATCAATAATTAATTATTCACAAATAATATTACGAGAATCACATTTATAATAAACAGCATAGTTCCAGGAAGAGGGGCTTTCGATAAGGATCTCTCCTTCTTGGGCCGCAATTAGGTGACCAAACCTCTCCTTAGGCGAACTTTCTAGACATTGCCAATAATGTTATCTAATAATATTATTCAAATAATATGAATTATTGATCCGATAATGGGAAATCTTGTGCGATGACAATTATTGAACAACAATAATATAAAATATCAACTTGCAATTATTGAATCAATAAAATAAAATATTGAGCAGTAACTCTTCGTGAAAATTATTGAGTAGTGCCTTCTTCACGTAAGGATCAATAATTCAACAATCTTTCATGCAATACTGGTGTGCTCTTTGTGCAACCACGCGTATTCATCGTATTTTAACCACCAGGGTATTCAGCGATCTTACTTCTGTAATAACTACGCCAGTTATTTATAACCACCCAAACTTTGTGCGTTTTCCTCATCCAATCGCTTTTCAGTTATGGGGCCCACACATGGTCGCTACCGCGTAAATGCGAATATTCCTGACGAAAGACGAATATTCCACGACCAAACGAATATTCCCCAACAACAATGAATATTTTATAACCACTTGCTTATTTTGAAATATTTGCGTTTTTAACCCTTAACTATCCACATTAATCAAATCAACCCTTATTATTTCAAGATAATAAATAAAGGAAATTCCTTTTATTTAAAAAATTTGAGGGTCTTACTGGATATTATTTCTTGATATCATTATCTTTGAAATATTGATCCAAGTTTTATCAATTTGGAACTTTTGGTGTAGAGTTCTTATTCACGTATACGGACTATTCACGATATCTGACACTATTTTACGAATACCAAGACTATTCATAGAAAAATGAAAATTTTCCTTTTCATCTAAAATATCTATTGTGGATACTAGCTTTGATTGTATCCATGTGTTTGATCATTCTTGAATTTTACACCACTATAATTATTTTTGAGGTATTTTTGGACATGGATAAAACAAAGTACGAATCCTTAATCCTTAATCCTTAGTCCTTGTCATTTTGTTTCACTGGATTCGTTTCTTTAAAAATATTTTTCATCATCCTCAGTCTTAAATGATGATATTATTGAATATCTTTGGCATGTAGTGCAAAGATGAATGATTTCTGAAGAATATCTTTGGCCGTAGTGCAAAGATGAGCAGTGTTTAGATGAATACACTAATTGATGAATATATCTTTGATGCGTAGTGCAAAGATGAATATTTGATTCCGGATATATATTGGTTGATGTTATAGGGATAAAAGATGAGCGATGAACTTTTAATTCATACATAGAAGATAGTAGTTTGCATTTCTACTTAACTCTTCTAATGAATTATTATTTCATTGCGAATATTGATTTAAAATTTGTTGTCTATTGTATTCTATTAGATTTTTCCCTGTTGAAGACTAACGATAATTTGTTGTATATTATCTTAGTCATAATATTCTTCTTTTGGGCTAGTTGAGCTCACCCCTTTTCCTTTTGTTCCATTTTTCTTTTCTTTTAGGAGGCGAGAATATAGCGAGATGCGAAGTTGGGGTATGGAATGAAAGTTCTAGAGAGAGTTATTTAGTAGTCCTCACCATTTTGTAAAATAATGTGTCAATAAATGTGATGAGGATTTATCTCGAGTATAGATATTATACAGAAAGACAATATTTGTATTCAAACTCACAGATTTTATTGTTGTAATAATAAAGTTGTAGTTGTTTCGCACTACGTATTATTATTTCGAGAATGGGTGATGTATACCTATTTTAGAGGCGTCACATATTTTATATAAATTTTTAACATTTTTATATTTTTATATAAAAAATATAAATATTTTTAAAAAATATAAAATTGTCTTCAAAAATATATCTTTTAATTTTGAAGGAATGAAGTTTTTCTAGGGAGTATTTTTAAGAAACTAGTTAAAATTCTATAATTTTTAGTAAATAAAGTGCTTGACAACATTAATTTATAACTTTTTTTTAGTAAATAAAGTGCTTGACAACATTAATTAATAAAATAGTAGTACATAATAATACAACAATTTTAATTATATATTTAATCCATGTATGTAGCTCGCCACGTATTTTAATTATATCTGCCTCTTTTTGCCGTCGGTTTTACATTAAATGTTAACAGACTTGGACGATTTTATCACTTTTTGTAAATAATATGTAGTTCAATGAGTTATTAGTAAGTAAAAAATTTAATTGATGATGTATTTTGTAAATCGGCGCTCAAGTAAAGTCGAAGTGTATTTAACCCCATAAATAGAAAGTGAAGTCATGAGAATCTTATGAAATTATCAAATTTAAGTAATCAATTATATATATATATATATATATATATATATATATATATATATACTACGCACAAAATATGTACATATAAATTAAACATATATATATATTATACATACACACGCACAAAATATATACCCACCACCAATCCGTTTACTCTCCCACTATTTACATTGTTTTCTCTCATTTTTCTCTCTATATAATACTCTTTTTCACTTACTCCGCCACCTCTTCTTCCCCATTCTCTCCTCTATTCCACACCATCAAATCTCTCTCTTCACCTTTTACCTCTAACCAATTAGGCTTCAGATGGAGGATGACAACTGGGTGAAATCGGCGTTAATGGATGACTTTCTGGTGGTGGAGATACTGTTACGAATGAAGAACTCGCTGGCCGACCCTTTTTATTCTCAGTCGGGGATTTTGGCCCCGCCGAAGCCGGTTCTGCCGTCGCTCGTGTGGGGCAACCGCCAGCTCCGGTCAAAGCCGGTGACAGCGAAGAACCGCGAGCCAACAAGGTGCAGCCCCACCACGCCACTCTCCTGGAGCGCCGACTCTCTCACTGACGGCTACGATGACTCCGTTGCCGGCAGATCCAAGGTTTTTATCACTTTTACTTCTCATCTCTTTTCATCCCAACCTCTACCGTCCCAGATTTGTTGTCACCGTCAACTGGATTTAATTTCACGTTTCATCTTTCCGTTGATGACGTCATCTTTCCGGCTACCGGATCTGTGTAGTGTCGGACTTTTTTACGGTTGACGGAACTATCCGATGGTGTTTTCTAATTTTTGGATTTTGAGATTGCTGTTTGTTTATATTTCAACGAGAAATATTCTTTTGTGTTTTGTAAATTTACCCTTCTACCCCTATTATGAATTTCTTCATTTAGGGAGTTTGTTTGCCAATCAATTATTTTAGAGGAGCGGAAAGCACGATTTTTGCCACTTTAAATTTCAAGTTCAAAATTTTATTCCTGTTTCTTGTCATTGAATTTATTCTGTGACGAAAATGCCTCTGGAATTAACGTAAGTCACGTGAGGTTAATAAAGTAAAAAGCCAAGTTTTCTTCTCGCCTCTTTTCCGGTACCTGCCAGCTGCCATTTGTAAAATACCCATGAAAAAAGTATTTTTTCTTATGTGACGAAAATGCCCTTTAGAATGACTGAAAAACCGTTCTCAATATACCTTTTTGGAAGGAAGGAAGGACAGTTTTGTCAGAAGAAAAAAAACTAACTTTCTTACTTTTGTCAGTCAGACAACTCTCCTTAAGGTCTAGATCAGGGAAACTTCCTCTACACGGAGCCTTGTTCTCTTTCAAAATTTTATGGACATAAATACCCTTGTCACGAGTTCAACCATTTTTCCTTATTTCATGGGCTAGATTCGTCTTTTTAGAATAATAAGTGGATCCCATAAACTAAGGTTGGAGCCTGGAAAATGCCCGAGGATGAGGGTATTTATTTTATTGTAATTCTGGGGGTTTGGTGGAGATTTAATCGGGCACGCCGCAGGTGCCTCCATTCCATGTAGACTCTGAGAAATGAGTGCTGGAGATGCACTGTATGGTTTGGTGGGTGGAAGTTGGGAGATCTTGTCCTTTCCTTTTTCTTTTTTTTTTTCTTTTTTTCTGTTTCTTTTTCTTTTTTTCATTTTTATTGTTAACTTTTAAGAGGTCACATCTGAAACAGATATATAGAATGTCTCATACTTGAAGATTGTAAAAGTTTAGAGGGTAAAAAGGTCTTGTGATGTCATAAGTGGGAGATGGAGGCCTTTTCCACGTGGCAACTTATTACTTGGTCAGACATTACCTCATGAAACAGAGGGAGTGTGACAAGAGGGAACATGGGTCCTAGTCAAATTTCTAAATTAGTGGTTAAAAACATTTTTTTGGGGGTGTTTTTCAATTAGGAGTAATATTTGTCTAGTATATTCTGTGAGGGATGGATTTCTTGAAAGTTGAAACTAATGTGGATAATCATAATGGCTTCAAGATAAGGAAAGATTGTGCCTCAGCTAGTAATCTGGATACATTGGAGTGAGTGTTTTTTTTAATTAAAAAAAATGAGTCTAATATTATGTCAATAGTATATATTGAAATTTATCTAATTCTGTCATGTAATTTATCCAACATATAAATCATTCTTTAATTTTATCATAGTGGTATTGGCTAAACGGGAATGCCACTTGAGCTTTGTTGTCTTATCCCAATTCCCACGTGTGAGGTTATAGATCTTCAGGCCTACTAGCTGCTACACCCATTTCATTTTTGTCTTGTTCTTGGTTTTTAATTGCACAGACGTCCCCCCATAGAGAGAGAGGAGCAATTTCTATGTAATGGGATAGAGTTTATCCATTTGGACCATTTTCTAGATAGTTTTTCTTTTTGTCTCTCTATATGTATTTGAATGACCTTGAGAATAATACCCAGGTGTTTATTTTATCGTAAAATATAATTAGTGTTGATAATTGTGTTTGGATTTCCTTGATTCCACCTTCCTTTATATGTATTCTTTATTTAATTATGAGATAAATCAAATGTGAAATTCTTGAGTAGTCTACTTCCTTGGAATGATGTGTTATGATCCTAATTGCAAGGTATGGGACTTGCGTCCCACATCGATGGTATGGGATTTTGATGTGAGGTATTTATAAACTTTGGGCTCTCCAACCTTAATAGCTAACTTTTAAGGTGTGGGTCTCCCATATAACAATTGGTATAAAAGCCGTCCACTACCTCCCGGTTGCAATCGTGCGGTGAGGGCATGTTTAACATGATGAATCCTTTAATTTAATTAAAGTGAGTATCTTGGAATTCATTAGGTAGGAATTGTTATTTGCATTTTCTTTCACATGTCATAAATGACCCATTTATTATACGAGGGCATTGGGGAAATATCACTTCCCTTTCAATGGTTTAAGCTTATTTTATGTTGATATGAAATATGAATAAAGATTGGTTTTTTAACCAAAATGGGTGTTTTATGCAGGGTACTTTCACCAATGATACGACTACGGCCACTACTAGCAAGAAATCAAGAAAAAAGAAGGTAATCTTGTTGAGCCTTTAGTTTCAATTTAAAATGATTGTAATCCAATTAGTTATTATTACTAATGGAAACTTCATTGACTATTGACAGACTTTTACTGAACTTAAAGAGGAGGAAAGTTACTTAATGAAGGAAAGGGTAAATTTGGAGAAAGTATGTTCCTAAAAAACTAACCCCCGTTATTTATAAATTTCTTTTGCTTTTGCCTTGTGACCCTAATTTGCATTTCATTTTTGTGTCCTGTGAACAGGAGTTAGCATCATTACATGTTACGCTGAATGAACAAAGATCAAGAGGCGACAACTTAAAGAGAATCAAGGTGAATATCCATTTTCGATTCTTTTCCTTGTTTGAACTTGTTAGGTTTACTTCAGCTGCTGCTCTTTTGTCTACTCTGCTTGTGATATTCTCTAGCATTGAATGTTGACCCTAATGAATAAATAATTCTGGGCATACAATGAATTCGAAAGATTTATATGTTTTTTATTCATTAATTATTGATGCCTATTTCCTGGGCCTTCCCAAGTAAAAATTTAGTAGTGCTACAATTCACAGTTCAAATGAAATTGAACATTGTTAGAATCAAAGTTAAATGCAGCTTTTAGTGATGTAGTGTCATCTGGTTATGTGTTTTAGTATAGGAGTACTAGTAGCAAGATAGTGTTTTGTTGCTTATGAGTTGAGGACAAACTACGCCTTTTTTTAGCGAAAGGCAAAGTTTTGTAACTGAAATAAGACTATAATCCAAGTAAGAGGCTTGGATCAAAGACAATAAAGTACAGAAACTTGTTGGAATAATCCCTCAAAAAACCATGTTCCTGTATGCATAATATTTACCTGACACTGGCGACATGATTCTTCCTATATGCAGCTTGATTTCCAAGTACAAGCCCCAAATAAAATGCTTTCAATATCAGATGATCCAGTATCCGCGATTTTCAATCAATTCTACAAAGCAGAAGCATCGACAGTTGACCAAGCTCATTCAATCTTGCCAAGACACGCCATAAACAATGATCAACCATCATGTGATTCCAAGAAAGTACAAAAGGATTTTGATAGCCAAGAAGGAGGCTTCGTTATACCTGATCTAAATATGACGCCATCTGAGGAAGAACCTTGTGAAGATTTTATACGGAATGAGCTGATGAGAAGCAACTTTTCGGGTGGTTTAACATCTATATCCTGGCGGAAGTAGCCTTGATATGTTGTATAGCAGCTTCTTGGTTCAGTAAAGGTGGCTGTCCTGATTCTGAACTTACATATGGCCAAGGAGCTGTTTGTATATTACGAACAAACCTTCTTCACCCCGGAGGCAAAGCTGAAGATAATATGATTCGCAGCATGTTGAAGTTGCCTAATCTTTTGAGGCAAAAACAGCTGAAGATCTGAAGAGGGTTCTTAAGAAAGAGAAGCATAGAGATCCTAGCAGTTAGATATGTTCATTTTATTCTATTTTATTTTTTCAAATTTTTTGTTTTTTTTCTAGTACCCATAATTTTCAGGGTAAACCCTCGTTACTTTTATTTTTTCTTTCCTGAAACATAGAATTCTGAACTTTTGACGATATACAGTTGGTATTAACTAGAATTTAGATCTATTTTCACAATAATGGGTTGGTTTGTTCATTTGATACTTTCCTTCAAAGGTCAATAAATTCCTTCTCTTGGTAGTAGTATTAAACTAGTATTATTAACAAAATGATTATATAAAATTAAATATAATTATAATATTTGTAAATTTTTATAATTATCATAGTTGTCTCGTATGTAATAGTTTCTCATAATTTTCTCTTAAAAAAACTCATTATTCTCGTTTACTATTATATTTCTCTCTCCCTTACCATAAAATAACTCATCCGATTCTTTAAAAATCATCTCCACTCTCTCCCTCACAATTTACATTATACTTGAAAACTTGATTTTCATCTTTTTTATTTTAAACAAGTTAAAAATTAGCGTCTTGCTAGACCTGACAATATAGTTGGTTAAATGCCGGGTTAATTCATATTAACTGGAACTAAATGAGTTGGTTAACCATTTTTATTTATTCAGGTTGCTTAAAGTTTGGAACAATATTTTACAAAAGAAATATAGTTCCAACTCAGTTAACCATTTTTCGACCAATATTTTATTCCAAATCCAAATCAAAAGTTCTTTCCACCCATATTTACATATTCAAGAAGCTCAACCACCCACTCACCCACTCCACACCACCCAACCCAACCCCACCCCACCCCCACCCCTACCCCCATCCACCCACTCCCCCCACCCTACCCCTATGCACCCACGCCACCCCCATTTCAAAAATAATATTATGTGATTACGATACACCCCTTACCCCCACCCCACACCCAACCCCACCCTCACCCATGCACCCACCCACGCCATCCCCACCCCAAATTTGTAATATCCCAGTAAAAATTAATAAATAAATAAATATTGAATAATAAAAATTTCTTTGTTTTAAAACATATTAATTGGACTTTGTATTTATTTTGAGTCAAACTAGTTATTTAATTTGTGTGGGCTAATAAATATTAATAAGAGATTGGTAAATTAATTTAGTACAAATTGGACCTTAAAACTAATTGAGATTTATTTATATGTGGGTAATATTAAATACTATTATACTTAAGATAATTAATAAAATATATTAATTAAAAAAACAAAAAACAAACTAAAACCTAATCATACTTGTATACACCTGATACGAATTGGGGAAAAGAGAAAGCAAGAGTCGGCTGATATCAGAGGAAAAGAAAAAAAAAGTACAGAGAAATTGATCAAGGTAAAAAGGATTTCTTGTTCATGAATAATATTATTATATTATGTATATACGGTAATATATATATATATATATATATATATATATATATATATATATATATATATATATATATATAACTTTTATTATGATCTTTATGAGACAAGATTCTTTATTTATATATATATATTTAAATATTATTTATATATTATGATGGATTGTAGGCAATAAATGAAGATCATATAGTATATATATATATATATATATATATAT
This sequence comes from Panax quinquefolius, assembly GCA_020205615.1. Lineage (NCBI taxonomy): Eukaryota > Viridiplantae > Streptophyta > Magnoliopsida > Apiales > Araliaceae > Panax > Panax quinquefolius. The sequence goes on along the minus strand of CM035174.1, from coordinate 64,128,116 downwards.
ATATATATATATATATATATATATTATATTTTAATAAGTATGTGGCCATAAAACTTATAAATCAAAATTGGTAAATCAAATTGAAGTTATGTATACTAATTTAAATTAATTAATTTTGTCAACATAGTTATAAAAGTTTTTAATAATAAATTTAATAGTATTATGTTTATTAATGATTGGATTCTAATAAAATCTTATTAAATTATTTAGATTGAACGGAGAGAGTCTAAACGAGTTTTGGAATATATTTTGGGTATTACATTGCTTAATCCAGGTACAGATTCCGTACTATTTCAGCGAGACACTTTTGTTTTTAATTCGCTCGTTTCGTTATTTTTTTCGAAATTTAGTATTGTCTCTCATAATTGTTCCTTGTCAATTTATTGTGATAAATTTATTTTGGCGTTGTATTAGAACTCATATTTGTACTCTTTAGACTAGTGTATCATGTCTAAATTTTATTTTGATATTTATAGTGATGTACATGTTAGTATATTTTTAGAGACTTGTATTGATGATTCGTTCGATTTAACATGTACACGTTAGAACCCCTTTGTGTTGATATTTTATCGCATGTGTTGTGACATTATATTTTGTTAGAATACTGTAGAGTATACCTGAGCTATAACCACCTATGGGGGTACCACATGCATGTCCTCTTGGCACCGAGGCATGACACCTTTCGTGGCGGTGTGATCAGTCCACAACATCTCCGTTTTGTGCTCCGGTGGGACTTGGCCATTTGGTGTTTTGTTGTGGGAGGCGTATGGGTCGACCCTAGTTTTCTGTTCTGTTATGTTCTGCGGATTGGTGATATTTGTGCCAAACACGCCTTCCAATTTTGCACGCATTTGGATTGCGCAGTCCGATGTGTGATTGCCTTTGTGGCATTATTTGAATTGCCTGTGTGGCAAGGTATATTACTATTTATTTTGAGCTCGGTATGAAATAACACCCACCCATTTTGTTAGTTCTAGTAGAGCACAAGTTATCTAGAGGGGGGGGGTTGAATAGATATTTGAAAATCTTTTTCTTTAAACTTGTTCTTAGATAATGATTAAAACTTAGCGGAATTAGTATTTGTTTTAATCTTCTTTACCAAGCAATGCGATTATGAAGCGAGTAAGGCGGTTATAGCGAGATATAGCGATTATAGCGAGATATAGCATGAATGTAAAGCGACACGATTGTTTTTAAGTGGTTCAGAGCACTCAAAGCTCTAGTCCACTCTTCACTCAGCGAGTAGGATATCCACTAAGGATGTCTTTTACAATCTTCCGAATCACACAGATTCCTTCTAGACCCGGTAGCCCAGGAACTTCTCTAGTTCACTCTTGAACTCTTCAAGTCCAGCCAGACTTGGCTTTCTTCTGATTCACTACTGAACTCTTCAAGTCCGATGAGACTTGGTACTCTTCTTCGGTTGATTGGTAGCTGTTGAGTTCTTGATGGTTGCTACTCAGTTGCTGTGTAAGCACTGGTTCGTTAAGAACTGAGTAGCTGAGCAAGCTTTGCAATATCTCAGATCGTAGAGTTGAGCTTGATAGCGATGTTCACGTTGTTTGATTAACGCTTGCTTGATTCTCTCTCATCTGTCTGATATGTATATATGTGATGTTGAAAACTATCCGTTGGATCCATTCGTTGTGGCATCAAATGCATCTGAACTTTATGTACTGTGATGGAGACATTTATGCACATCTTCTGAATTCGCATCTTCGCCCAATCGACATTGCGCAGTCGCTTTCACCTACCACCTGAAAAGGTGTCTTGTCCCTCTTACCCATGGTACTATCCTTAGCTTCTTCAATACGCTTCTTTGTTGCATACTAAGGATATTTTATATATCGTGGGACTGATGAGCACTGCAGCATCTGGGATCCATTCCTCACTTGTTGAAAACATATATCATGAGGCTCGACGTCGCTCGATAGGGCGAGATGATGCTCTACGATTTGGATCGTGGTGTTCTACGATTTAGATCGTAGTGTCTTTTACATCCTTGCACACTACGATGCTATCAGTTGAGAGCACTACGATTTCCCTTAAACCTTCGTACACTACGATCTTCTCTTGCTCGTGTTGTTGACTCTACGTTCCCGAGAGCACACTGTTGGGTAAAATCTAATTACGCACAACACGCAAGTATACGTGGTCAATAAGTAATAAAGTGAAAGTAGAGTATCGTTCCCACGAGGAATTATTAATACAAATCACCAAGTACTAACCCGTAACCAACTCAATCTTATTTAAACGAATGAATTTCAAATTATATAAATTAAACTACTATTAAATTCCACTAGTTAAATTAAGATTACGGAGATTTAAGATCACAAATTCACTTATTGCTTCATTTAAGTTAACACACTTCTCATCAATTATTCTCTATCCCGGATTGTTAATCAAGAACACTAAAGCAGATAAAACCACCTCTCGATGCATAATACCCATACTCACTTAAATCCACAAATGATAGAATTAAGCAAGACATCCTAATTAACTAATCTACTATATCTCTATGTGAATTACAATTAAAAAGGATTTAAAGCACAAGTTCTCTATAAGATTACATGCGATGTTAGGTATATCTCTATCCTAGACATAAATTATGTATTCCAACACCATGCAGAAAACACAATCACATGCTATTATGATTAGATCTAAATCTAAACTTCATCTCTCGAGTTCATATAGATTATCACGGTAATTGATGGCCAATCAATTAAACAATTAAGTCCAAATCACAATAGACAATCCTCATAATGGAACATAATAATTGACAGCGAAGCATATTAAAATAAACTACACAATAAGATCTATTGTAATCTCAAACAAAGAATTAGTTCATTGAATTAAAACTAAGAATCCACAATTAAAAACACATTAAAAGATAAGAATAAGAATAGAGTAAAGAATAAATCTGTTGTCAACAAATCTCCATCTTCCTCAAGCTCCTGCTCTTGATCTTCAATGGCCTCCAAGTTTCTTCAATCTCCCCTTCTAATCTAATCTAGAGTTCCTAATCTAAGGAAGAAAGTAAAGTATTAGTTCCTATAAATCTATCCCAAGAGGGATTTAATAGACTCTTAGAACTAGCCTCCCAATCCAAGTTAAACTCAAGTATTTAGAGTTCTAATGGATATCCTAGCAAGTTAAGCAACTAAGAATCCTATTCTAGCTCAAATTGGACATCAAATAACCCAATTTCACTCTCCTCCCGCCACCTAGCGCGCTCAGCGCTGCTACTAAGCCTTTCTGGGCGCGCTCCGCGCTACAGGGTCAGAAAATCTGGTGGCCTAGCGCGCCTCTAGCGCGGTCCGCACTACTCTATTTTTTGCTGCGACATCCTTTGGTAAAACATGCATAACGTTTGATCCGCTTGCAGTTACGGGGCCTGTGACCTATCAAATCGAAGATATCGACGAGTTCTACAACTTTCATTCTTTGAGGATTGACAGATTCCATCCGGATTAACACGGACATCGATCTTGAAGTAGATGCTATGTAAATGGCAAGCATGACAACTCTTCGCTTTGATCTTCGTTGATAAAAAGGTCATAACTCTCGCATCCGAACTCCGATTGGGACGATTCAAGATGTTCCGGAAAGCTAAGAAGTAGAGCTACCATACAATCCAAGTTCCAAGCCAAGAACATGCATCCAACTTGATGTTAAAAGTCCTTCAATATTCCCTTCTTGCCTTTGCTTGCGTATTTTACTCCAAAAGATGTACGAATTCTTTCCCTTGCTTCTTCATGCCAATGCCGTGTCATCGCCTACAAAATAACATAAAATGTATGAAAAGTAACTACGAAACATGAGATTAAGCAAATAATTCAAGTAATAGATACCCGATAAGTAGGAATAAAACCTACTTATCACACACTACGATCGTTGACTTGTAAACTTCATGTTTCCTTCAGCACACTACGATATTCAGGCTCTACGTTTTCTGCCTTGACTTCTGCAATGTTGATCAGATTGATGCACTACGATTTCTTCAAGACTAATCTATTACATCTCAAGATTAACCTAACAGTTTTGATCTTTCTATCTATACATTCTTTAACAGAATGATACACGTTGAAAGCTTAGATCAACCTAACAATTTTGATCTATCACTAAGTTCTTGTACATATATTCATTTAAGGACCTTACAAATAATCATGAACATATACATTAAAACATCAAATCATAATATGCATTCTCCCAACAATCTCCCCCTATTTGATGTTGACATAACCAAGGAGATTTGTTGTCATGATTATTAGTGACTAGATGCATTTGCAAGAAATTTAAACATGACTTAGTATTTCAGTGAGCAGCTGAAATTTCTAGAGAATAAACACGAATTTATTGATGATCAGAAGATTGTAACAATTCAGCATTACATCAATAGGAAATTTGAGTTTTAACTTATCTCTGTTTCCTTGACCTCTTATGTGGAGGTGGGTTGGCATACTCCTCAGCCCTTCTTTTCCTTTGAGCTTCCTCATTTCTTGCTAACTCTTCCAATTTCGCGCCAGACTTAGAGATTTGGATTCTCTTCATGTCTCGCTAGCATGAATGCGGGATCCAATTGGCATTCTTATATCGCATGATGAGTCACGTCTTGTGAGCTATGAGTTGGCTCCTGATGACTCAGAGGAATAGTTGTTACAATTTCATGCTGACCATATCGTTGAGTCTGATGATGTGATAGTCTTGCAGGAGGGCTTCGTGATGTCTGAGCATGAAATTGACTTCTTCCCCTTTCTTGAGTTTCATGACCTCTTCCTCTGCCTTGGCCTTCTTGATCTCCTTTCCCTTTCTTATTCTCCCCCTTTATGTCAGCATCAAGGGTTCGAATATCTGTAGACAGGCGATTAACTCCTTGGACAAGCTCGCTTAGTAGGCTTTGGGTTTGAGCGATGTCCTCCCTATTTTCCTTGATCTGTTTTTCAGATCTTGCTTCTTTATTTTGGAGGGCTGACAGAATCATATCATTATGCTTCTCCTGATTTGCATAAGATTTCTGGAAGTCGTACACAGAGGCTTTCAAGTTGAGGATATTGTTCAACATAATTTTATGTTGAAGGTCTTGGTGTTTCTGCATTTCGAGTACAACCTCTCTTTGCTTGGAAGCTCTTTGGAAGTGGATCTCATCTCTGTCTGACATACTCTTCAAAATCTCTTTGATAATTTCTCTTAGCCTCTTTGTAAGCTCAGTATTCATAGTGCCAGGGAAATTATTTGCAACTGCGATCATTTGATTCAGCCGGATACTGATGAGATTAGAGTGAGTCTCCAAACTTGCTTCTATAGACTTGACCATTTTCTCAGAGGAGTCTTTCAAGTCATCCTTGTTAGGCAGGCTTGGGAGAGTTTCATTTGCTTGAGGATTATTCATTGGAGGGGTTCTTGGTTGAGATTGATCTTGCAGATTGTAAAGAGCGAGATCAAGACTGAAGTAGTCATGTGATGAGGAGGATGGTATATCAGCTGGAGGGGCTTGGGTTTGGATATCTGGGATAGGTGACTCTACGATTTTAATAGTGGACTCTACGATGTGGCTTGAGTCTGGAATCGTAGAGTTGGTGATTTGAGGGAGCAGGGTAAGGTTGACTTCTTCTGGTTCTTCAGTTACAGAATTTTGGGATTCTGCAACTGGAAACTGATTTACTGGATTGAGAATCACTTCCAGCCATTTAGGAAATTCATAAAAATAGCTAAATGAAGATGATAGCAGGTGATTAACTCTAAAACTGGTAGGGATAGACAATACCTCAGGTTTATCTTTTGATGAGGAATGGTTGGTAAGCAGCTTCTTGGTGAAGATGACTTTCCCTGGAAATCCATGAGCCAGAACTGTGATTGCTGGATATTCCTTGAAGCTCCAGAACATGTGATCCCATGAGTTCAGGATTTGAGCTTGATGGTTTGCCATCATGGGTAGGTAGGAAAATAGTTGAGTGTATATATAGCTCCTAAATCCATCTTTCCCTACACCAGTGATTTCAAGCTCATTATCATCATCATCTTCTTCTTCTTTGTTTTCTTTTGAAGATTCCATTATCTCAATGGTCTCTGGAAGGTTTGGCATTGGCTCATTTCATCTTGAGTAAGGACCTCTTCTTCAGCCATTGGGATATCATGAGGCTCCCCCTCAGCATGAACATCTTCTTGGAGGTTTAGAAACTCCCCCTCAGCTGGTATATCTCCTTGAGCTATAGACTTCTCCCCCTCACCTGGTGTATACTCAATCATGAGAATTTCAGGGATCTCCCCCTCAGCTGGAGCACTGTCCCCTTTGTTTGCTTGGGGCAGTTCTACTTTTGCAGCCATACTATTGGCTTCCTTTTTCAGCACTTTTTCATTCTCAAGAATATACTTCTTGACCAAACTTTCTTTTGCTTTCTTTGGGTTTAGCCACAACTTCTGGACTCTCTTGAGTCTTAGCTTTGTCATTTTGAACAGCCACTCTTCTTGAAGCGCTTCTTCCATTTCTGCCACACTTGGCCTGGTTTCAGAGAACAGCAGAGACTCTACGATCAAAGAAACTGTTGGTCTTTTGGACTTATGACCAATTTTGTTCTTCTTCAGGATCTGTGATATGGTGGCTTTATCCTCTTCAGCTTCTTCTTGCTGTTGCATGTTCCTTAGCCTCCTTAGAGTCTCTATGTCAGAGGACTCTATAGGAATGTCAGTTGTAGATCCTTGAGGCTCTTCAATTTGTCTTGCCCTTAGCTTTCTCTTGCCCTTTCTTTTTCTGGCAAGAGCAGAGGGTTCTTCCTTGTCTGCTTCTCCTTCTTCTTCAACTTCTCGTACAACAGACATATTTCCTGGAATGCCTGCATTCTTCATATCCCCATTTCTTCCACTGGACTCAGTCATCATTCTTACATACTCAGCAGGGTTCCTTTCCCAGTTCTTAAACAACTGCTGTGTCATTCTTCGATTTGGGTTGATGGCTTCTCCTTCATCATCCCCAATTTTGTCCCCCCAGTGCAGATTGCAGAATAATGCTTATGAATCTCCCATACAGCATCTTCGGAGTACTCTTTGATTTCTTTGAGTTGACGATCCACTTGCCGATCCACTCGAGCAATACAGCCCTATAGTTGAGTTGTGTACCATGAACCATGGCCGTCATGAGCTTAAGCTGAGTCTCATTTACCGAGTCATGACCTGAGCTCTTGCAGCAGATGCATTTCCCAATAATGTCAGCCAAAAATTCGTACCTTTGAGGGAACTCTTTCTTTTTTGTAGCCTTTCACAAAGGGATTCTTCTTGTGGTGCATTTTCTTTAATCCTTCTTGGAAGCTTATGCTGTCTAGAAATGGGTGCCCTTCATTCTTGAAACCTAGGGCCAGATTGAAGTCCCCTTCCCTTAGTCTCATTTCTACTCCTCTTACTCGAGTAGTGATAGTGTTGTATTCGAACACATTATTCTTGTAGAACTCCTTCACTAGCTTGGGATAGATGAGGGTGTCAGTGTTCAGCGCCTCTTCGAGACCTACCTTCTTCAGTAGTGCTAAGGTTTTGTGAAATTTTGGTGGAGCATCCTTGAACTCATCGAAGAAGAGTCTGTAGCCTGAAATTACATTTGAAGCAACCATTGATTCTGTAGTTGAGAAGTGAGATATGACTGAGCTTTCTTCTGATTTAGGGTTTTGCTTTGAGAGAGAGAGAGAATGGGAGAGATAATCTTTTGAACTTTAGATTTCAAAAACACGGTTTCAATTTGTACTTGTAACTTCCTCTCTCTTTTTGACTTAGTGGGGACAGTGTCGCCTTTTTGCAGCTCTCACGATTTTGATTTGTCAGCAGAATGTCTTGATTTGCCCTTTGAGTCTTGAGTGAGGTGTCCTTAGGATGACTACGATCGTAGAGGTAGTCTTACATTCGTTGAGTCCGTCCTGCGATCGTCGAGTCCGTCGGACCGATCGTTTAGTCATCCCTACGATCATCGAGTCATGCTGGCGGTCGTTGAGTCCGATCAAGATTCGTAGAGAGTCGTCCCCACGATCGTCGAGTCTGTCGGATCCTTGTGATGAGTTTTGACTAAGCATTCTTTTAAGGTAACTCGGGAAGGGCCAACCTCTTGGTGTGATTCAAGGGTTAGGTTTGTCCTCGAGGCACCTCTTAGAGAGATTGCTTTGTTATGAAGCTTGTCATCACGCTGGATTCACTTTTTGCTTGTTGAAAGGGCTTTTGGTCATCGTCGAAGTCCGCACTTATGATAGTTGAGTCTTTTACTACGATCGTTGAGGTAGTTGTCGATTCAAATTTCACGATCATGAACTTTCCTTGATCATGTCTACGATTTTGAGTCGGCCTTTATATCCGTCTATGGTTAGCACAATCTAGAGCATATATTTCATGGTTGAAGATTTAGCATGCCTAGCTCACTTATTAACTTGTTAAATCTGGATTCATCAAGTGGTTTTGTAAAAACATCAGCAAGTTGATTTTCAGTAGGGATATATTGTAAAGATATAGTTCCATTTTGCACATGATCCCTAATGAAGTGATACCTTATTTCTATATGCTTGGTCCTAGAATGCATGACAGGATTATGAGTTATTGCTATGGCACTTGTGTTATTACAGTGTATGGGAATAGATTTGAAATCGAACCCATAGTACTAGGCGATTTCTCATCCATAGGATCTCGAGCGGCAATTTGCCCGGCCAAGAATATATTCACCTGCGGTTGAAGTAGACATTGAGTTTTGCTTTTTGCTAAACCAGGACACAAGTCTGTTCCCAAGAAGCTGACAGGTGCCACTGGTACTTTTTCTATCTATTTTGCATCCTACAAAATCAGCATCTGTGTATCCTATTAGTTCAAATGAGGATTCCTTGGGATACCACAGCCCCAAGTAGGGTGTACCCTTGAGATACCTAAAGATCATCTTTACAGCAGACAAATGTGACTCTTTAGGGTTAGCCTGAAATCTAGCACATATGCATGTTGCAAACATTATATCTGGTCTACTGGCAGTTAGGTATAAAAGAGACCTGATTATACCTTTGTATTGAGTGATATCAATACTTTTACCTTTCTCATCCTTGTCAAGCTTGGTTGCAGGAGCAATTGGTGTTTTCATGGGAGAGGCTGATTCCATGCCATACTTCTTTAGTAAGTCTTTGATGTATTTGGCTTGGTTGATGAATATTCCTTCATCGATCTGCTTCACTTGCGATCAAGGAAGAAATTGACTCACTCATCATGCTCATTTCAAACTTGCTCTGCATTAGCTTAGAGAATCTCTTACATAACTTTTCGTCAATAGAACCAAAAATGATATCATCAACATATATTTGAACTAGTAAGACTTTGTCTTTATGCTTTCTAAGAAATAGTGTGGTATCTACTCTACCTCTAGTGAACCCATTTTCTATTAAGAAGTTAGTCAGTGTTTCATACCATGCTCTAGGTGCTTGTTTAAGACCATATAAAGCTTTATCTAATCTATAGACATAATTGGAAAGAGATGGATTGATGAAACCTGGAGGTTGTTTTACGTAGACTTCTTCTTGAAGCTCTCCATTTAGAAATGCACTCTTGACATCCATCTGGAAGACTTTGAACTTCATGTGGGCAGCAAAGGCAAGAAAGATTTTGATGGCTTCTAGTCTGGAAACGGGTGCAAATGTCTCATCATAGTCAATACCTTCTTCTTGAGAATAGCCCTTTTCCACTAATATTGCCTTATTTCTGGTGATGACCCCATCTTTATCCATTTTGTTCCTGAAGACCCACTTGGTTCCTATGATAGGATGACTCTTTAGTCTTGGTACTAATCTCCACACTTTGCTTCGTTCAAATTGGTTGAGTTATTCCTGCATGGCTTCTATCCAACTGGAGTCTTCCACAACATCATCTATCTTCTTTGGCTCTATCTGTGATAGGAAGCTTAGATAGAAGCATTCATTCTGAGTAGCAGCTCTTGTTTTAACTCTTGTACTTGGATCTCCAATGATTAGATCCTAAGTATGATCCCTTGCCCATCTGTTCCCTGTTGGGACATCTATATTGGTGCCTTCCTGTTTTAGGTCTTCAAGGTCTATCTCTTCTTCTTGGAGTGGAGGCTCGCTGTCTTGGATGGACCTCTCTACGATTTCATTATCATGCTCTACGATTTCACTGTCTGGTACTACGATCGTAGTGTTGAGCTCGACGATTGCATTCGTAATGTCTGCACTATCGGTCGTAGTATCTTGAGGCACTGCTTTGTTTGAGTCAGTTTCATCAAAGATGATGTGTATTGAGACTTCGACATTCAGTGTCTTCTTGTTGAACACCCTGTAAGCTTTGCTGTCTGTGGCATATCCAAGAAAGATCCCTTCGTCGACTTGGTTTTGGAATTTTGTCGATCATCGCTTTCCATTGTTGAGAATATAGCATGCACAGCCAAAGACATGGAAATAGCTGACACTTGGCTTCCTTCTTTTCCCACAGTTAAGTAGGGTGTCTTCTTGATCGTAGAGTGAATTAATGATCCGCTTACGTATGTGTAGCATGCGGTGTTGGCGACTTACGCCTATATTAGTATTGCATTTAGCAATTCTTCGCTAGTAGAGTCCTTCCACCTCTATCGTGGTTCATTCTTTATTTCAAGAACTCCATTTTGTTGAGGAGTTCGTGGAGTCGAGAAGGCGAGTGATGCCATTGGTTCGAAAGCAGAACTTGTCTATATCTGAGAAATCGAATTCTCTTCCATGATCACTCCTTATTGCCTTGATTTTCTCTCCTTTCTCATTCATCACCAGTCTGAACATCTTGATTAATTCGGAGCTCGTTTCATCCTTTGAAGTTAGGAAGAATACCCATGTAAATCTGGTGTAGTCGTCGACTACAACCAGCGAGTATCTTTTTCCTCCAAGACTGGTTGTTGGGATTGGCCCAAAGAGATCCATGTGGAGCAACTGCAGGGGCTTGTCAATGGAGTTGGCAGTCTTGCTCTTGAATGAGCTTTTGGTTTGCTTTCCAAGCTGGCAGGCGTTGCATGGCCTTTCCTTCACAAATTTGAACTTGGGTAGGCCAGCTACGAGATCTTTTGATGCCAGTTTGGACATGCTTTTGAAGTTTAAGTGAGACAGCCTTCTATGACATAGCCAGTTCATTTCGTCGGATGCTTTTGCCAGAAAACATATTGTTTCATTAGAGCTTAGTTGACCAAGATCTCTGGTGTAGACATTTCCTTCTCTTGTTAAATTCGACTTTATGGCAGATGTCTTCAAATCTCTCGACTAGACATTGGTTGTTGAGAAATGTTACTTGGTGACCCTTGTCGCGAGTTGGTCGATACTTGAAGGTTGTGTTGGAGTCCTTCCACATAAGCTACTTTCTTTGAAGGATCTTGCACCATTGCCAGCAGAGCCAAATCCTCTTGTCTTGCCTCGGTAGTTATCTCCAAAGATGACTGAGGGACCCTCCTTTTCTACATAGTTAGATAGTGGAGCTTTGTTCCCTGTCATATGCCTTGAGCATCCACTGTCCAGATACCATGTTGAGGTTGTGAAGCTCTTTTCCTGTCAAAACATTTGAACCTTCATTTTGGTACCCATATTTGCATGGGTCCTTCTTTGTTAGTGCCTTTGGGGACCCAAATTTGTCTAATCTTGGGTCTCACATGCATGTAATTATAACAACACTTTGTAGCCCTATGACCATATTTATTGCATATGAAACATCTATTATAATGCATACCTGTGTGTGTGTGGTGATTCATTTTCCACTTGGACTTGTGTGGTTCCTTAGTTAACCTTCTATTAAACCGATTCTCTTTCTTCCACGTGTCCTTAGGTTTCATAAATAGTGATGAGTGTGCCTTACCTCTACTGTACCTTCCCAGTTGATTCGTAGAGTTGGTTTTGCTTGACTCTACGATTCTTCGAGGTTGGTAAGTAGAGGTTGGGTTACTCTTCTCCTTTATGAATCCCAGGCCAACATGAGATCTTTTACTACTCTAAGTATAACTAGAAACAGTAGAACAAGGTTGAACTGGTTCTTCCAACTGTGAGGATTTCACAAAAGCAATGCCTCTACCAAAACTTGAGACATTACTAGTGCTAGTTTCCATTTTCTTTTCCACACTTAGCTCTGAGATGGATTCCCCAAAGCCTAAGCCTGTTCTGTCGAATGTGCTTCTCTGACTAGAGAGCAGGCAGTCCATGGATGATGAGGATTTGTTCCATGTAGAGATAGTCTTCTCTAGATCTTCAATTTTAGAGGTTAGCTTAGACTCTCTTTGTGCATGATGTGTGTTTGTCTGTTTTAAAGTTTCATTCTCAGCTTCAAGCTTGGAGAGAAGATTAGTACTTAGAAGGGCTGTTTCAAGCTTTTCTTGAACTTTCTTCTTCTCCTCTTGAAGAAGTGAATGATCCTTAGACAACACTCTGAACCACTTCATGTATTGATGTAGATCAGTGGTTATGCCATGCAAAGCAGTTCTTAAGTCAATTATATCTACATTAGGAGAATTAAAATCAAATACCTCATCGATACTTACATCATGTATGTTTAGGCTTTGTTTGTCCTTTGCATGTTTGGCCATTAAGCACAGATTGGCCATATGTGGTTCTTCCTCATCTCCGGAGTCTGCATTTGAGTCATTATCTGAATCACTCCACGATCCTCCGGCAACCAGGCCTTTGTCTCTTTTCTGAGGCCTCTTGGTCCCTTTGTATTCTTTCTTTGCATGAGATTTCTTCTTTAGTTCTTCTTTGATAGGCTTGTTGCAGTTGGCAATGAAATGACCAGGTTTCTTGCAGTTGTAGCATAAATCATTCATTTGTTCCTGGCTGACGTAGTTGCTGACTTTCTTTAGCTTGCCGGTTCTGCCTTGTCGCATGAACCTTCTTAGTCTCTTTACCAGTATAGCAAAGTCATTGTCATCATCTTCATCATCATCAGAGTCAATCTCAGTTATGACTTTTGATACACCTTCATTTGCCTTGAGAGCAACACCTTTATCCTTTCTTCTTCCTTTTGATAAGGTTTCGGCGCGTTGGGTCAACTCCAGTTCGTACGTCAGGAGATTTCCATACGATTCTTGAATCGTCATCTCATTAAGATTCTTTGATTCTCTTATTCTTTGTGGTCTTTTGCGTCCCCACCTTTCGGTAGGGCTCTCATGAACTTTATGGTTAGATCCTTGTTAGGATAGATCTTCCCATACGCTTCGTAGAGAGTTGAAGCGTAACGTTGAATCTTTCATAGGTTGCGATCGCGTTTCTCCCCGCATACGAGCGAACATTTCATCTTCTGCGTGTCAAGAAGAGGCGCTTGTTCTCTCTGACTTCTTCAGTTCCTTCGTGCATAATCAACAGTGCTTCCCAAACTTCCTTAGCTATTTTGCTGTTTACAACATTTTCAAACAGATCATCCTCTAAGGATTGGAACATGAAGTTTTTCGCCTTTTTATCAAGTTGGACAGCTCTCTTCTTTGTCTCTGTCCATTCTTCTTTAACTTTGATTTGTACTCTATTTGGATCGTCAATGGTTGGTGCAAGCTTTGTTGGTATATAGGGCCCATTAAGAATAGTCTCAAATAGATCTTCATCTATTGAGTCCATATAGGCTTGCATCCCGACTTTCCAGTTAGCAAATTTATCCTTGTTGCACATTGGTGGCTTGTTGCCTCCCCCGGTCCTGGATTCGCTTGGTACGAGTGCCATTTGGATCTACTAAAGCATGTAAGTGTAAAATAGAACACCGCCTCGATACCAATTGTTAGTTCTAGTAGGCATAAGTTATACAGAGGGGGGGTTGAATAGATATTTGAAAATCTTTTCTCTTTAAACTTGTTCTTAGATAATGATTAAAACTTAGCAGAATTAGTATTTGTTTTAATCTTCTTTACCAAGCAATGGAGTTATGAGCGAGTAAGGCAGTTATAGCAGATATAAGAGATATAGCATGAATGTAAACGACACAGTTGTTTTTAAGTGGTTCAGAGCACTCAAAGCTCCTAGTCTACTCTTCTACTCAACGAGTAGGATATCCACTAAGGATGTCTTTTACAATCTTCTGAATCACATGCATTCCTTCTAGACCGCCAGCCCAGGAACTTCTTTAGTTCACTCTTGAACTCTTCAAGTTCAAAGCAGACTTGGCTTTCTTACGATTCACTATTTGAACTCTTCAAGTCCAAAGCAGACTTGGTACTTTTCTTCGGTGATTGATAGTTTGTTGAGTTCTTGATGGTTGCTACTACTGTTCTTTGTGTAAGCCTTTGGTTCGTTAAGAACCGAGTAATGAAAGCAAGCTTTGCAATATCTCAGATCGTAGAGTTGAGCTTGAGAGAGATGTTCACGTTGTTTGATTAATGCTTGCTTGATTCTCTCTCATCTGTCTGATCTGTATATATGTGATGTTGAAAACTATCCGTTAGATCAATCCGTTGTGGCATTAAATGCATATGAACTTTCTGTACTGTGATGGAGACATTTATGCACATCTTCTGAATTCTGCATACTGGCCCACTGACATTGCAGGCTGCTTTCTCACCTACCACCTGAAAAGGTGTTTTGTCCCTCTTACCCATGGTACTATCATTAGCTTCTTTAATACGCTTCTTTGTTGCATACTAAGGATATTTCATATATCCTGGGACTGATGAGCACTGCAGCATCTGGGATCCATTCCTTACTTGTTGAAAACATATATCATGAGGCTCGACTTTTTCTGACGTGAGACAGATGATGCTCTACGATTTGGATCGTGGTGTTCTACAATTTAGATCATAGTGTCTTTTACATCCTTGCACACTTCGATGCTATCAGTTGAGAGCACTACGATTTCCCTTAAACCTTCGTACACTACGATCTTCTCTTGCTCGTGTTGTTGACTCTACGTTCCCGAGAGCACACTACGATCATTGACTTGTAAACTTCATGCTTCCTTCAGCACACTACGATCTTCAGGCTCTACGTTTTCTTCCTTGACTTCTGCAATGTTGATCAGATTGATGCACTACTATTTCTTCAAGACTAATCTATTACATCTCAAGATCAACCTAACAGTTTTGATCTTTCTATCTATACATTCTTTAACAGATTGATACACGTTGAAAGCTTAGATCAACCTTACAATTTTGTTCTATCACTAAGTCCTTGTACATATATTCATTTGAGAACCTTACAAATAATCATGAACATATACATTAAAACATCAAATCATAATATGCATTCTCCCCACACATTTGATTCAGCCTATCATTTCGTTGTGTTAGTTTTGTTCGTTTCGTTTCAGTTCATTTCGTTTCATTTCATTTAATTTAGTTAGTTATTTTGGTTCATTATTTGTATTCTATATCCGTACTGGGCATTTGGCTCATGCTGTGTTTTTCTTCTGGCAGGTAATCAGGGGAATCAAGGGCAAGTGTGACGAGAGCTCCCTTTTATCCAAAGGATTTAGATATATTATGTTTAGGTTGTGATACATTAGTTTGTTCGGAATTGTAATAATTATTTTAGATTGTGGTTTGAGATAGTTTGGCATTTATTATGGTTGACTTGTCGTATTTATCAGATATTAAGACTATCGTTTTGGGGCTTTGAGCCTTGCTATTAAATTCATCAGTTTTGTTATGTTTTGAGTAACTTCTCTTTCTATTTCGGAAAGGGGGTGTTACAGAGTTGGTATCAGAGCTTAGGTTCTTTCTTGTAGAAAACCTATTTAGGTTTGACCTGTGAGTTATGGGTAGACTTCTGGGTTAGGTTTCGCATTTCGTTTGATTTTACTGCTCAACTATTATATCAGTTATATTTGAATTTATCCCTAATCTGCTTTGTTTATAATCGTTATCTCTTTCTTAGATGGCTCGTAGATCCGCCAGAGTTATTGGGAGACGAGGTAACAATAGGGGAAGAGGTGAGGGTCAGCCCATTGAGTAACCTAATGATAAGATGAATGCTCAATTGGCTACCTTGGTGAATCAGGCGGTGAATCAGGCTTTACCTCAGTTGGTGGCACAAGTTGTACATGCAATGCATCTGCCGCCACCAGAAATTCCTGAGCAGGAGAACCCGAGAAATAATGGTCAGCAAGAAAATGTTGAGGAAGGGAATACAGATGGTCTTGAGCAGGAGGTGGTTCCGATGTATGTATGGTTGGAGAGGTTTCAGAAGCAGAAACCACATGCATTCAGTTCAGCTCCGACTCCAATTGATGCAGAAAATTGGATTGCTCACCTAGAGAAGATATTTGATGTGTTGGGGTGCTCAGATAATCAAAAAGTGTTGCTTGCAGCTTACAAGCTAGAAGGGGATGCATAGAGGTGGTGGAAGGCGACAAAAGTAACAAAAGGTGATGGTTATGCCGAGGCACTCAGCTGGGCAGAGTTTTGTGAGGTCTTTTATCAGCCGTATTTTCCGGCTACTGATAAAGAGGCCTATGCCAGAGAGTATCTGTCTATTTGACAGAAAGATGATGAGTCCATCACAGATTTTATGATGAGGTTCACCAGGTTGGCAGGCTTTGCGGGAACTTCTGCAGGGACTGCAGTGGAACAGGTGAAGAAGTTCAAGTGGCGGATTCATTATAGGTATCGACAACATCTCATTAACAACAAGTTTGCAGATGTGTCGGCTGTGGCAAATGCAACCAAAAATATTGAGATGGAGCGACAGGACTTTCGGTCTTCTAAACCGGATGGGAGTCGAAAGAGGGACAAAAATGACCAGCAGGGTCAAACTTTAGTTCAGCATGGGAGAAATCAGGGTGGTCAGTTGAATAGGAATCGTGGTGGGCAACAGGGGCAGTGGTGTGGTCAGAATCAAAACAAAGGTTATCAGCAGATGCCTCAGCAAGGGCAGAATCGTCAGCTGCAGCTACCTTAGAATGGTCAGAATCGACAGCAGTGGCAAAATTGTCAGCAAGGGAAGAATCAGGGTCGTTATCCGGGACCAGTTGGTGGGGGTAACCCAAATCTTATCCCGATAGCTCCTTGTGCTACTTGTGGGGCTATTCATCTGGGGAGGCAGTGCCATAGACTCACCTGTGCATGCTTCTTGTGTGGACAGATGGGTCATATGGCTAGAGATTGTACCGGGCCACGTGGAAACGGTGGAGGTGGTGATAATAGTGGCAATGGAGGTCAGCATCAGGGTGGTCAAGTGTTTGCCTTGACATATAACCAAAGCAAGCAGTGCATTGTGTATTGTTTTTGGCACTCTTTTAGTTGGTAATCGCGAGGCTTCTATTTTGTTTGATACAGGTTCTACTCATTTCGTTGTTGCTCGGTCTTTTGTTAGGCACCTGGGTGTGCCATCTTAGTCTTTAGATTCTGTTATGTCTATTGCTACCCCAATGGGGACTTCTGTTGTTATTTCTGATTTGTATCGAGGGTGTCTGATAAGTTTTGGGGATAAGATTCGTAGGGCTAATCTTCTTTCGATGAGTATGCACGATTTTGATGTCATTCTTGGGATGGACTGGTTGGATAAGCACCAGGCCACTATCGATTGTCAGGCGAAGAAGGTTATATTTGGAGATGTGAAGTCTCCAGAATTTGTGTTTTAGGGTTCACAACCAAGTAGGGTGGTGAAGTTGATTTTAGCTTTGAAGGCTGGAAAGTTGGTGGCAAAGGGTTGTGAGGGGTATTTGGCGTTTGTGAAAGATACATCTAAGGGTGAGTCTCGTATTGAGGATGTTCCAATTGTTCGTGACTTTTCTGATGTGTTTCCTGAGGAGTTGTCAGGGTTGCCACCGCAATGAGAAATGGAGTTTGTTGTTGAGCTTATTCCTGGTACGGAGCCTATCTCTAAGGCGCCGTATCGGATGACACCATTGGAGTTACAGGAGTTGAAGGAGCAGTTGTAGGAATTGGACTACATGGAGTTGAACAAGATTACCATCAGGAATCGATATCCATTGCCGAGGATTGATGACTTGTTTGACCAACTTCAGGGGGCAAAGTATTTTTCGAAGATAGATTTGAGGTCGGGCTATCATCAGTTGAGGGTGAGGGATGAGGATATCCCTAGGATGGCTTTTCGTACTCGATATGGGCATTACGAGTTCTTGGTGATGCCATTCGGGTTGACTAACGCTCCGGCGGTGTTTATGGATTTGATGAATCGAGTGTTTAGGGAGTACTTGGACCAATTTGTTATTGTCTTTATTGATGACATTTTGGTTTACTCCAAGTCTAAGGAAGAGCATGAGGAGCATCTTCGCATAGTGTTGGGGATTTTGCAGAAAGAGAAGTTGTATGCTAAATTCTCTAAATGCGAGTTTTGGTTGGAGCAGGTGGCATTTTTGGGCCATGTTATTTCTGCTGAGGGCATTAAGGTGGATCATGCGAAGGTTGAGGCTATCACTAAATGGCCGAGACCTACTACAGTGACAGAGATTAGGAGTTTCTTGGGTTTGGCAGGGTATTATAGGCGGTTTATGGAAGGGTTTTCCTTGCTTGCCTTACCATTAACCCAGTTGATGAGAAAGGGCGTGAAGTTTGTGTGGAATGAGGAGCGTGAGAAGAGTTTCGAGGAATTGAAGAAACGACTTGTGACAGCTCCTATACTTGCATTGTCGTCGGGGACGGGATGTTACCAAATTTATAGTGATGCTTCTAAGAAGGGCTTGGGGTGTGTTTTGATGCAACACGGTAAGGTGATTGCTTATGCTTCTAGGCAGCTTAAACCTTATGAGGTGAACTACCCCACACATGATTTGGAGTTGGCAGCAGTGATATTTGCCTTAAAGATTTGGAGGCATTATTTGTATGGAGAGACTTGTGATATCTTCACCGATCACAAAAGTATTAAATACATTTTCACTTAGAAGGAGCTCAATATGAGGCAAATGCGTTGGTTGGAGCTTCTAAAAGATTATGATGCGAGGATTCAGTATCACCCGGGAATGGCAAATGTGGTTGTAAATGCTCTTAGTAGAAAGAGTTTTGGGAGTGTAGCAGCCCTTATTACACAACCTTAGCTTATTTCGGATATGGAGCGGATCGAGGTGGAGTTGTATGTACGAGGTTCAGATGGGCATTTGGCGGGTATGAGAGTGGAGCCCTCTCTTATCTCGCAGGTCAAAGAAGCTCAAAAAGAAGATGGGGAGTTGTGGGGTCTGACGCAGAATCTGGAGGAGGGCAAGCAGTCTGAGTTTCGTATTGATGACCATGGTGTGATTTGGTTGGGTGAATGGTTGTGTGTACCGTCGGATCCAATCATTCGAGAGGCTGTGTTGGCTGAGGCTCATAGTTCGCCTTTTTCTATTCATCCTGGTTCTACAAAGATGTATAGGGATTTGAAGAAGAATTTTTGGTGGAATGGGATGAAACCAGACGCGGCTGAATATGTTTGGAAGTGTCTTACTTGTCAACAAGTGAAGATAGAACATCGACGAGCTAGTGGTTTGCTGCAACAGTTAGACATTCCAGTGTGGAAGTGGGAAGATATCACGATGGATTTTGTGACTGGTTTGCCGAAGACTTTCAGGAAGAATGATGCCATATGGGTAGTGGTGGACCGGTTGACCAAATCGGCACACTTTTTTGCTATCCATGAGGGTTACTCGGTGGATAGGTTGGCACATATCTTTCAGCAGGAGATTGTTAGACTTCATGGTACTCCGGTGTCCATTGTTTCAGATCGGGACCCACGGTTCACTTCACGGTTTTGGAAAGGGTTCCAACGAGCTTGGGGTACTCAGCTCAACTTCAGTACTTCTTTTTATACGCAGATTGATGGGCAATCCGAACGGACTATTCAAACATTGGAAGATATGTTGAGATCTTGTGCACTTGAGTGGTCGGGTAATTGGGATGATTACTTGAGCCTAGTTGAGTTTGCTTATAACAACAGTTGGCATGCAAGTATTGGAATGGCTCCTTTTGAGGCACTGTATGGTAGAAAGTGTCGGGCACCAACTTGTTGGGATGAGGTTGGCGAAAGGGCCATAGAAGGGCCTGAGTTAGTTCAAATCACTACAAAGAAGGTAGCGGTGGCTTAAGAGAAATTGAAGTCGGCTCGATCACGACAGAAGTGTTATGCTGATAAGCATAGGAGGACTTTAGAGTTTGAACCTGGTGAGCATGTGTTTCTAAAAGTTTCTCCTTGGAAGGGCATTCGGCGATTTGGGTTGAAAGGGAAACTAAGTCCGCGTTATATCGGTCCATTTGAGATTTTGGAAAGGGTTGGTGAGGTTGCATATTGGTTAGCTTTGCCTCCACAGCTAGCTCATGTGCACAATGTGTTCCATGTATCGGTGTTGAGAAGTTATCATTATCATCCATTTCACGTGGTGCAATATCCGTTTGATAAGATTCGGGAGGATCTTACTTGTGAGGAGAAAGCTGAAGCGATTTTGGATCGTCAAGAAAGGATTATGAGGAGGAAGGCTATTCCGTTTGTTAAGGTTTTGTGGAGGAATCATTCGGAGCGAGAGGCTACTTGGGAAACGGAGGAGCCCATTCGAGTGGAGTATCCGCATCTCTTTGAAAATTAGGTACGTTCTATTCTTTTGATTTCAGGGACGGAATCCTTTTTAAGGGGTAGGTGATATAATACCCGATAAAAATTAATAAATAAATAAATATTGAATAATAAAAATTTCTTTGTTTTAAAACATATTAATTGGACTTTGTATTTATTTTGGGTCAAACTAGTTATTTAATTTGTGTGGGCTAATAAATATTAATAAGAGATTGGTAAATTAATTTAGTACAAATTGGGCCTTAAAACTAATTGAGATTTATTTATATGTGGGTAATATTAAATACAATTATACTTAAGATAATTAATAAAATATATTAATTAAAAAAAAAACTAAAACCTAATCATACTTGTATACACCTGATACGAATTGGGGAAAAGAGAAAGCAAGAGTCAGCTGATATCGAAGGAAAAGAAAAAAAAGTACAGAGAAATTGATCAAGGTAAAAAGGATTTCTTGTTCATGAATAATATTATTATATTATGTATATACGGTATATATATATATATATATATATATATATAATTTTTGACTGCAGCTTTGCAGCCTTGCAGACATGATTCTTTATATATATATATATAAATATTATTTATATATTATGGTGAATTGTAGGCCTGTAACACTGCTGCAGGTGACATTTTTGTTTTATATATATATATATATATATATATATATATTTTAATAAGTATTTGGCCATGAAACTTATAAATCAGAATTGGTAAATCAAATTGAAGTTATGTATACTAATTTAAATTAATTAATTTTGCCGACATAGTTATAAAAGTTTTTAATAATAAATTTAATAGTATTATGTTTATTAATGATTGGATTGTAATAAAATCTTATTAAATTATTTAGATTGAACGGAGAGAGTCTAAACGAGTTTTGGAATATATTTTGGGTATTACATTGCTTAATCCAGGTACGGATTCTGTACTCTTTCAGTGAGACTCTTTTATTTTTAATTCGCTCGTTTCTTTATTTGTTTCAAAATTTAGTATTGTCTCTCATAATTGTTCCTTGTTAATTTATTGTGATAAATTTATTTTGGCGTTGTATTAGAACTCATATTTGTACTCTTTAGACTAGTGTATCATGTCTAAATTTTATTTTGATATTTATAGTGATGTACATGTTAGTATATTTTTAGAGACTTGTATTGATGATTCGTTCGATTTAACATGTACACGTTAGAACCCCTTTGTGTTGATATTTTGTCGAATGTGTTGTGACATTATATTTTGTTAGAATACCGTAGGGTATACCTGAGCTATAACCACCTGTGGGGGTACCACAGACATGTCCTCTTGGCACCGAGGTATGACACCTTCCGTGGCGGTGTGATTAGTCCACGACGTCTCCGTTTTGTGCTACGGTGGGAGTTGGCCATTTGGTGTTTTATTGTGGGAGGCGTATTGGTCGACCTTAGTTTTCTGTTCTGTTCTGTTCTGCGGATTGGTGATGTTTGTGCCAAACACGCCTTTCGATTTTGCACGCATTTGGATTGCGCAGTCCGATGTGTGATTGCCTTTGTGGCATTATTTGACTTGCCTGTGTGGCAAGGTATATTACTATTTATTTTGAGCTCGGTATGAAATACTTTTGACCATTTGATTCAAATTTATCATTTCGTTGTGTTAGTTTTGTTCGTTTCATTTCAGTTCATTTCGTTTCATTTCATTTAATTGAGTTAGTTATTTTGGTTCATTATTTGTATTCTATATCCGTACTGGGCATTTGGCTCATGCTGTATTTTTCTTCCAGCAGGTGTGACGAGAGCTCCCTTTTATCCAAAGGATTTAGATATATTATGTTTAGGTTGTGATACATTAGTTTGTTCAGAATTGTAATAATAATTTTAGATTGTGGTTTGAGATAGTTTGGCATTTATTATGGTTGACTTATCGTATTTATCAGATATTAAGACTATCATTTTGGGGCTTTGAGCCTTGCTATTAAATTCATCAGTTTTGTTATGTTTTGAGTAAATTCTCTTTCTATTTCGGAAAGGGGGTGTTACACTAGCCCCCCCCCCCCCAAAAAAAAAATATTATGTGATTATGTATACACCCCTTACCCCCATCCTACCCCACCCCCACCCCCACCCCCACCCCTACCCCCACCTAAAAAATAATATGTATACACCACCCACCCCATCCCCCACCCCACCCCACCCCACCCATATTAAAAAGTTCATTTAAAAGTTATGTTTAAAAGTCAAAACATCTTTAAAATGGTTAATATGGTTTTGAACCATAACCATATGGTTCCAACCCACATAACTCATATTAAAAATGGTTAATATGGTTTTAGTTCTTCAATGGAACCATAACCATATTTTGAAAACCAAAACCAACCCATAACCATATTTTGTCAGGCCTATATCTTGCACTCTTAAGATTTTTTTGTTTAATTTTTAATTTTAGAACTTCCCCACTATTTTTTTTATAAAAAGTAATGTAGGGTACACGATATTTTTTTTAATTAAATACAACTAACTCCAACATTAACAAGTAAAATTATAAATTTCAATAATTTTCCAAGTGACAAAGAAAGTCCAATAAAATTTCCTAACTCCGTAATTTATTTGAGAGGAAGATGTCAGGAATAAACATATGAATGATATTCCTATTTACATATGATTTGATTATGATATATATATATATATATGAATGAATATGCAAGTATGTTTGCATTAAGAAAAGCTGTAAAGTCCTTTGATAGAAAATAGAAACATGTGTACAAGGACTTAGAATGAATTGATGAAGTATGTTAGGTTGATCCTACATAAGTAAAACATCTTTGTAAAGTCCTTAAAAAGAAATGATGTAGGACTATAAATATAGAAAGATCAAGCATGTTAGGTCGATCTTATGATGTAATAGTTAGGCTTGTCTGATCATCGAGTACTGCACCAGAGATCGTAGTCTGCCAGGAGAGTCAAGGATAACTCGAGGGCTATCGAGGCAGAATCGTAGTCTGCAAGATAGTAGATCTCGGAGTTCGTAGATTGCCAGAAGAAACGATGAAGGATCGTGGTATATCGAGAAGAGCTTTCTCAGGATCGTAGTGTGCTGAGAAAGTCATGTTCAGAATCGTAGAGACAGCCTGCCTACGAGCCGACCGAATATCTGCCGAAGCCAAGTCAGAATCGTAGACTACACTCGAGATCGTAGAGTCTACTGATGCCAAAGTCATGTCAAGGATCGTAGACTACACTCTGAGTTCGTAGAGTCTATTGATTACATACAGAGATCGTAGTCAAGCAAGATCAGATGAAGACAACAAGCGCAAGGTAGAAACCGTAGAGTGTCAAGATCTCGATCTCGTGGATCGTAGTGGTTCAGACACGGTGAAGTCAATCGTAGAGAGTGCGTAACTATGACCTCAACAGAAGTGCTCACAATGCATAGGCAGAATCGTAGAGCAAGTATGATTCTCAACTAATAAGCACTCCCAGAATATCCAAAGGAACAAAGTCTCTAGTTGGCACTGCAAAGATACATCCTACCTGAAGGGAACCAGAGAGCACTCAACGAATGGCATGCAAGATAACAGAATATCTAAGCATCAACCCAATCAAAATCAAGATTGAGTTGTGAAGCCATTCAAGATGAAGTCTTCCACAAGGAGATCAGAAGAAGACTTCTGTAACTGACTAAGGAAAGTCAACAAGTGTAATAGCTGTCAAGTGAACAGAAGACAACGATCTTAGAAGCAACCGAGATCGTAGTGTTTGCCAAACAAAGAAAGAACTGATGGAAAGTGAACCAAGATACTGGTTAGCCTCTGAAGAACAAGGCTAAAGTGATTAAGCGTAGGGTCAGTTCACTGATGATAAGTGAATGGGAGATCACAAGGAGAAAGTGAGTTGGATGCGCCACAAATCTGAAGTGTCTTGCTATTCAGAGGGGACCAGAGCAAGGAGTTAGGCCATCAGTCTCTGAGAACAGTGGAAGCAAACAGAAGTGTTGAAGCACTGCACAATGGAAGGAAGATGTGTACTACATTGAAGATCCAATCAACACTCTTCAAGATCGTACTGTTAACTCTACCAGTCAGTGAGAAACACTCAACAAAACACTACGATCAGGTCCTCGAAGACAAGCATCAGAATCGTAGAGTTCGAACACCCAAAGATTGAAGCATTGGCAACGGTTCAAACTGAAGGATGGTATTCGAACAAAAGCTTATTGAGAGCATCGATTCAAAAGGATAACCTCTGATCGAGAAATCAGAAGGAGGAAATAAAGTCTTTGACCTGCCCAAGACATTAAAGTGACAACTCTGATGGGTAGGTGAAATAGTAGACTACAATATCAGATAAAGTATGACATGTCACATCAGTAGTCTACCTCTGTCAACTCAAGATCTGTGAAGATATTTTAATATCCTTTAACGTCTGCTTTCCAACAGAAGGATTGGGAAGGAGTATAAAATAGGAAGAGCTTCAAAGATCGAGGGTTGGCTGGAGTTGTTGAGTTTGGAGAGAAGGTGGACTGTACTAAACCACGTAAGATAGTGAGTCCGAAGGCTCACTCTACGATCCACCAAGAACACTCAGATTCATGCAAATGAAGAAGTAGAAGTGAGAGTTCTACTATGTAGAAGTGAGAGTTCTACTACAAGAAGAGTGTTCTGAACTGCCGAGAGAAAGAAGAGCATCATGTCATCTTGGTGTCCATCATGGGAAGACTCTAAGTACAATAGAGAAGAGCTTACAG
Source organism: Panax quinquefolius (assembly GCA_020205615.1). Classification (NCBI taxonomy): domain Eukaryota; kingdom Viridiplantae; phylum Streptophyta; class Magnoliopsida; order Apiales; family Araliaceae; genus Panax; species Panax quinquefolius. Next base: position 64,102,956 of record CM035174.1, on the reverse strand, counting down.
TCATCTTAGCAAGTCCATCATGAGAACACATCAAGTATCAAGAAGGGAGATCGCAAACGTCATCATGGTGGCAAGCATGAGAAAGTTTCTAAGTACCAAGAAGAAGAACTTACAGTCATCTTGGAAACCTATCATATGCAGTCATCATGTATCAAAAGGAAAGATCTTCAAGTCAGTCATCAAGGGATCATCCGAAGTGGTTGAGTAACTGAAGAAGCTGAACATCATGCAACACTCAACTGCACTTCAAGGATGATCACGCCAAGCTGCTAAGTATAGAAGATGTTCAGAGCATGAAGACATCTAAGCAAAACCAAGATACAACTCCAACAAACAAACAAACAACTCAACGAAGCTGTGGCTTGAGGGGTCCTTGTCGAAGGGACTAAATGAAGCGTGGCCGAAGGGTCCTTGTCGGGAGGGACTACACCAAGTTCCAAGCTCATTGGGCTTGAAGAGTTCCTAGGGAACTAGAGGAGTCCCAATCTTGTTGGCCTCAAGAGTTCTTAGTGAAATGAAGCCCCAAGGTCACGCCGCTTAAAGGAATCTTAGTGATTCTGTGGTGCTTCCTTCCTTAGTGGAAATCCTCGCTAGTTAAAAGCGTAAGAGTGGATTAGAGCTTCAGTATCTCGAACCACTTAAAACCCCTTGTGTCTTTTACATTATGTCATTTACATTATGTACTATAACTGCTATAACTGCTATGTATGTTTTAATTGCTTACAACTAAACTTACTCTACGAACAATGTATGTATGATCATGAATATATCAATGAAGGGGATCGTTTACTTATTCCGTTGTGCTTGAAAAGATTCTTATGTTTGTTATATGCTAATTTAATAGCTATACAAAATAATAGAGAAAAGTATTTGAAATAAAAAGGATCTATTCAACCCCCCTTATAGATCTATTGTGCCTACTGGGAACTAACAATTGGTATCAAAGCAGGTTCTCATGCTATATTCAAAAGCTAATCGCTTTGAGTCTGATCCCAGGCACAAACATTGTTCTAAACTTATTTTAGTAGTAAGTAACTTGTTATATGCAGATGAGCTCACACGTTGGAAATATTGTGTATAGGTAAATGAGTATATACACCTGAAGCTGCTCAGATTGGTCTATGTTCTCGATTGCTACATCAACAAGACCAATCCTTGCCTACAGTCAATCTTGTAGTCTGAAGATCAGACGAGAGAGCTCAAGAGACATCAATGACAAAGAGTTAAGCATCCACCAGTCTGAAAGATGAAGAGGCTATACATGCTAAGAAATGCTTATCAAGAGAAGATAGAAGATCTTCTCAAACTTATGTCTGGGCAACCAGCAGCTGGGTGCAAACTTTGTTAGCTAAAGGATGTCAAAGATTTTAATGCAGAGATTTTATTGGCCTACATCTTCAAGACCACGACTGATTGATTAAAGGCCAACACGGGCAATAACCTGTCAGGAGCAAAAGTGAAGCTATGCACATCAATGCCTAAACTTAGTATATCTAAGATAAACGATCATTAAGAGACCGACAAGAAAAGGTACGGTTCCTCATTATTACACGTGTTCATCACAAAAGCACCCTCTTATGAACCATAACAGTATTCTGTCAAGAAGTCATAATCTACCTAAAAAGGTGAAGAGAGAAAGTACCTTAAGGATGGAAACTCAAATATCTATAAACATTCTCTCCATCCAAGTTTTTAGGTTGAAGATGACATCTTGAAGGAAATCTGAAATGGGTCATAAGAGCATCACAGGTCAAATGAATTCTATGTGAAGTAATCTTTCTTTGGTGGGTTAGTATGTATGTGTAAAATCCTTGTTTCGAAAGTGTTTGATAACACATGTAGTATGATCGATTCTACAAGAGTATCTTGATGATGTGTAAACCGATCACCCATGAATCAACTAGATACTCTTAAATCGTAGAGTTGATTCTCACTCTGTGAACACTTAAACATTGTGAACATAACCCAAAGAAATGATGAAACCATCAAAGATAAAGTGTGTGTTATTAAATGTCAAATCTTACACACACTCACCTTCATGCATATCAAAGTGTATTATCTAAAACTAGACTTATGCATGAATATGATGTTGGTGATAAATGTGATGATTATCCAATTAAGAGGAACAGGGGTTTAGAAAACTAACCTAGCAGGACCCATTTAATTATGGGTACCAAAAATAGAAATATATTTAAACCTGCAGGTACTTGGTCAGTCTGACCACACTAAGGAATGCTGAAGCAGAAGACATCAGTCAAGTAGACTCAACTAGTAGAAGGCTAAGGACTGTTCATAAATGATCCTGATAAAGTTCTTATTTGTACAAGCCTATCCTTAAAGACCCTCTGAGCTAACCAGAATGGAGCTCACTTGGCTGCTAATCTGTGTATGGAAGCAGGCCAGTCAACTAAAGGATCCTATGTGCTCAAGAGCAAGCAAAGAATGCTATATGAGAAGAATCCTCAAAGGAGCTCACAAAAGAGGATCATTGAGCTTAAGTCAAGAGGAATTCATTACAAAAGCAGAATCTCACAAACACAATACTGTCAATGAAGACTACGATCGTAGTGCTGACAAAAGATCGTAGAGTGATCAGTCTTGAAAATATCCATGTCTACGATACAAGAAGATTTATGTGATAATGATGATTCCAGTCAGAAAGAGATATGCAGGGCTGCCTCCAAATGAGTCTAAAGCAAAGGGAATCACATCCATCCGGGAAGACAACTTCAACCATAGGGAGCAGTAATCTGTTGAGAAACAACAACACTGAGTTATACTGTGAGGAAATATACCAGCTATAAAGTCCCAAAACTTTGTGGCTGATGAACCAAATAAAGATCCATAGTCAGTAGAAACATCTCAAAATGTACTACTGATAACCTTTCAGCCACCCAACCCAACATCGTGAAGTGCCTACGATCAAACATGTGATCGTACTGTAAGAATAGGAGGATACCACGATCTCAGCAAGCAATTGTCTAAAGTTGGTAGTGGATCTAACCACCAGAAAAGGTCTCATGAGATGTCATTGCAAATCACTTCTATAACATTTCATCTGGAAAGCGCCTCAGAGATAAACCTGACCCTTAGCTCACTCTAAGAGGTTGGCCCTTCCTGAGCTACCTTGTCCCAGAAGAATTGCTTGATCAAATTCATCTCAAGGACCAAGTCAGACAACGATCGTAGAGTCGAGGTTGAAGAGAACTCCATGATCGCAGTGCAACCTCAACGATCGTAGAGTCGAGGTTGAAGAGAACTCCACTATAGCAGTACAACCTCAACGATCGTAGAAGACAACTCGACGATTGTAGTTCTACTAAAGAGTACTCCAATTCATAAGGAGCTTGAAAAATGAGTCAATTGCTCAACCATTCAAAAGGAGGAGATAAGTTCGAATACATCAGTGAGTTAGCTATGCTGCATCAAGGTGAGGATAAAAGACAAAGCCATCCACTGCAGCATCTCTCTAAATTTGATCATTGAATTAACAAAGAAAAACGTAGAGTCCACATCTGCCTTACTATACTACTCTACAAATCAAAAGGTCAACGGTCAAAGCCACGTTGTTTAAACGACTACTCTCCTAAAAAGAAATATCTAACTGAAAAGTTATGGGGAGTTACAGCTCATTACTGGGCATTATGCAACCAATGGTCGGTTGACACATCACTGGTTATGCAGAGTTAGAAGGAACTGTCATAAAGACAAGTTCAAATCTGCAGACAGTTATCAAAAGCTATCGAACCTTTTTCCCTCCCTTTTTCAAACCCTAAATTCCTCTCAAGAGTCAAAATAGGTTAACACCTCAAAGCTTTATCAAATCACAATCAGCCATCTCTTATAAACCTCTCCGAATCAAATACCCACAATCTTCGAACTGATCAAATGGAAAACTGGCAAGTAATCACTGGCATTCAGCTAGGAACCAAGTCATTCGAGAAATCCAAAAAGAAGTTCAGAGACATTCTCGAACTTGTGAAGAAAGCTGGATTCTCAGAGTGCCTTGAGGCTAGCACTCGAGTATATGTTGATCTGGTTAAGGAGTTCTACTCAAAATGCCTCCATAAACTCTGGAACCCTTTCTACCATGGTTAAAGGTCAGTCTCTGAAGTTGAAGTCTTCTGAACTCAATCAATGCCTAGGTTTTCCTAACCAAGGGCTGAAGAACCTTGATGATGTCAATACTGAATAAGCAACGGAGTTCATGGGGTACCAAAGAAACCTTAGTCTGAAAGACATGAAGAAGAAGGAGTTTCCTGAAGAGTACGAGTTCCTTGCTGAAATAGTTGGAAAATGCATATTGTAAGGACACACATGACACATGACACACGTTGCTTGACAACAACGGTCAAGATAATGTCAGCAATAGTTCTGAAGAAACAAATCAACTTTGGAGCTATCTTGTTCGATCAAATCTCCAAGTGGGTAGAAAAAGCTGAGATGAAGAAGTCCACTAAAAAACCCCTGACTATGGTGTTTCATGGAAGACTGCTGAATATTGTGATGAAGAAGAAGCTAGGTGGGAAGATCAAGGATGATGAGGGAGAGCCTTTGAATGTTCACAAAGTGATGTCTCCACAATTATTTATGAATTGGAAGAAGAACCCTAAGGAGAACAGAAGGCTGACTACTACAGGCAGCAGCAGGGCCTCTGCAAAGAAGAGAAAAACAGAAAAGGTAGAAAGTTCTGAGTCTGATAACTCTGTGCCAACATCAACCACACCAGCCAGAAAGAAATCCAGAGGTGTGAAGAAAGCTGGTGTTGTAAAGAAAGCTCAGACCCCACCAAGGAGTCTTTCCATCAAAGACAAGGTTGAAGAAGAAAGAGCCCTAACTGCTGAAACAACAAAGAGGAGAAGCAACAGGTTCCTTCAAGGGCCATTCAGCAAGAAAGCTAAGGTGGAAAACAAACCAAATTTTTAGCTTCCCAAAAACAAGACATCCGTCAAGAGAAGGACGAGAAGTCGCACAGAAGAAAATGAGACTGATGTCAAGGTTGAGTCCTCTCAAACCAAATCCAACAGTGAAGGTGATGGTTCAACATCTGCTGATAGAGAAGAAAAATGCTCAAGCCCCATGGCTAATTCTTAGAGTAGTCACTCTACAAATGAAGAAGAGATTCAAGATGACCAAACTCAATCCCTAAATGCAATTGCCCTAACAAGCCCAGATAATGGGTCAGACAATGTTGTCTCAAAAGAAGAAGGGACTGCCCTTGCCCTTGCTGAACCTGAAGGAAGTTCTTCTGATGAACTAGAGGCTTCCAAGTCTGAAAAAGAAGAGGAGTCTGACTCTCCCAAAGCTGAACCTCCAAGAAGAAGGAAGAGCTACAGACTGCAAGCAAAATTTGCCTCCAAAAGAAGCAGGGATCAATCAAATACTATCATTGAACTGAGTGATGATGAGATTATATCAAAGGATGAAAGTGACGAGGAAAGGACAAGCTATGAAGATGATGAATCAGAAGAAGATCGTGCTGAAGAAAGTTCTGAGAATGAAATGAAGCAAGAAGAACTCTCTGTTGGAAATGATCAAGATGGTTCAGGCTCCTAGAGAGAAGAGATTGAAAAAGATTCTGGTTCTGCACCACAGGAAGCAGACGAACAAGAAGATTATCAGTTCTCACTCCTGCAAGATTTAGCAGAAGGATAGTAATGGAAGTTTCAAATGAACTACCAGAGGCTCCACTAGAGAGATGGGTGAACTATAGAAATGAGCAGCTCAAGGTAGTAAGAATGCCTACCTTTGACATAGCTAAAAACTGGAACAACATGGAGCTAGACTGCTCGACCATTCTTTACAATCCTGACAACTTGCTGATGAGAGGGTTCTTCCAGTGGATGACATGGCTAAAGGCCCACACAGAAAGAGATGGAAGCAATCTCAGCTGGTGCTTCTCTCACTTTCCAAGCATGGAGCTGGTGGCTCAGAACTTCCTAAGGGTGAAGAAGTTTGCAACCAAAACGATCAAAGACCAGCCTCACTTCAAAGTTTATCGACAGTCTGACAATCACTATATCCCCTACGATCGTAGAGTGGACTCTGAAGGAAGAAGGAACATGATCAAGGAGATGATCGTAGAGTCTGGCCACTCTACTATTGAGACTGCTCAAATTCAAAGTCAGAAGCTTCCAACAGCCCAAACACTGCTCTTTGACATTCCCTCATCCTCAACTAGCAATTGGTACTCAACGATTGTTCAGATTCTCCAAGCTTTCAAAAATCTGTCCAAGAATGAAAATCGAAGAGTCCAATCCAATGCTCAACCCGAAGCTACGATTAGGTCCTCGAAGACAAGCATCAGAATCGTAGAGTTCAAACACCCAAAGATTGAAGCATTGGCAACGGTTCAAACTGAAGGATGGTATTCGGACAAAAGCTTATTGAGAGCATCGATGCAAAAGGACAACCTCTGATCGAGAAATCAGAATGAGGAAATAAAGTCTTTGACCTGCCCAAGACATTAAAGTGACAACTCTGATGGGTAGGTGAAACAGTAGACTGTAATGCCAGATAAAGTATGACATGTCACATCAGTAGTCTACCTTTGTCAACTCGAGATCTGTGAAGATATTTGAATAGCCTTCAACGGCTACTTTCCAACAGAAGGATTGGGAAGGAGTATAAAATAGGAAGAGCTTCAAAGATCGAGGGTTGGCTAGAGTTGCCGAGTTTGGAGAAAAGGTGGACTGTACTAAACCACGTAAGATAGTGAGTCCGAAGGCTCACTCTACGATCCACCAAGAACACTCAGATTCATGCAAATGAAGAAGTAGAAGTGAGAGTTCTACTATGTAGAAGTGAGAGTTCTACTACAAGAAGAGTGTTCTGAACTGCCAAGAGAAAGAAGAGCATCATGTCATCTTGGTGTCCATCATGGGAAGACTCTAAGTACAATAGAGAAGAGCTTACAGTTATCTTAGTAAGTCCATCATGAGAACACATCAAGTATCAAGAAGGGAGATCGCAAACGTCATCATGGTGGCAAGCATGAGAAAGTTTCTAAGTACCAAGAAGAAGAACTTACAGTCATCTTGGAAACCTATCATGTGCAGTCATCATGTATCAAAAGGAAAGATCTTCAAGGCAGTCATCAAGGATCATCCGAAGTGGTTGAGTAATCAAGAAGTCGAACATCATGCAACACTCAACTGCACTTCAAGGATGATCACGCCTAAACCGGTAAGTATAGAAGATGTTGAGTGAGCATGAAGATATCTTAGCAGCTCAGTACCAACTCCAACAAACAAACAAACAACTCAACAGAAGCGTGGGCACGAGGGTCCTTGTCGAAGGACTAAATGAAGCCAGGGCCAGAAGGGTCCTTGTCCGGAGGGACTAAACGAAGTTCCAAGCCTGCTGGGCTTGAAGAGTTCCTAGGGAACTAGAGGAATCCCAAGGCTATTGGCCTTGAAGAGTTCTTAGTGAACTTAAGTCCCAAGGCTGCTGCCTTTGAAGGAATCTTAGTGATTTAGGGTGCTGCCCTTCCTTAGTGGAAATCTTGCTAGTTGAAAGCAGAAGAGTGGATTAGGAGCTTGAGTCTCTGAACCACTTAAAACCCCTTGTGTCTTTTACATTATGTCATTTACATTATGTACTATAACTGCTATAACTGCTATGTATGTTTTAACTGCTTACAACTAAACTTACTCTATGAACAATGTATGTATGATCATGAATATATCAATGAAAGGGATCTTTTACTTATTCCGCTGTGCTTGAAAAGATTCTTATGTTTGTTATATGCTAATTTAATAGCTATACAAAATAATAGAGAAAAATATTTGAAATAAAAAGGATCTATTCAACCCCCCCTTCTAGATCTATTGTGCCTACTGATGAGTAGGTTTTTAACCTACGATTTATGTTCGTTTAGCTTGATATATTGTTAGTCTTTGGTAATTTCATGTTACTTTTGATAGGTTGTTTGCTTGTTGCAGGATAATCCACGGGCCTATAAAAATGTTACAATTGGAAGGAGATTTCGAGCAATTTTGGAGTTTCTGACTACACCTGTGCTGCATAGGAACATGGCGCGGGGCGCGCTGGAGCAAGGCTACCTCCTGGGGCTATAGCGCGGGGCACACTGATGGCATGTGTTTCGTAGTGCGGGGAGCGCTGCGTCAGGATTTTTGTTGGGCAAATTTTGCTGTTTGGCTAGAAGTTGGGCTATGTTGGGAACTAATAATTCTTTATGTAATGTGATAATATTAGGAGTGTGAGATGGTTGTTAGTTTATTTGGTGGGAGTCTTTGACTAGTGAGTGGTTGATTTTGAAAAGGATTCATGGCTCCACTTGATTTCTTATGAGGAGAGTTAGAGTTGGATGAGGATTGAAGTATGGAGCTGAGGTGAGACTACTTTTATGCTAAGTAGGGAATAAGAGAGAGGAGAGAGACACACTACGATTATCGAGATTTTGAAGAACAAGAGCTTGGAGGAAAGAAAGAAGGGGATTAATTCCATGAAGATTACATAATCGAAGGGCGAGAAGGGTGGTGTATTACTATTTCCTTAATTTTCTATATTCTGTAATTGGGATGATGTGTTCTTCTAGTATTTCAGTATTTAATTCATTCGTTATGAACTAATTCGCTTATTAGACTTGTGATGGATCTTTGAGTGAAATGATGATTCTATAACTTTGATTTCCAATTCAATAAAATATTTTCAGTTTATCTATGTTAATTTGAGCGTGAACTTATGAGTTGCTTGATCACCAATTCCTTGTGGATTTGAATGGAATCGAGAGAGGATATTCAAATCTAGATCTAGTTAATATAACATGTATCATGAATTTTGTGAATAACAAATTTTTGATTATTGTTAAGGTAGAGATATGCTTGACATCACATGTAATCAGATAGAGAACTTAAGCTTAAACCTTCTTTAATTGCAGTTCACATAGAGATATAGTGAGTTGGTTGAGTTAGGTGTTTAACTTATTTTTATCTTAATTGTGGATTTAAGTTAATATGGTATTAGTGCATCGAGAGGTGGCTAGTATTACATTCGTGTTCTTGATTAATAAACGTGAATATTAAATTGAGTTGGAATAAAGGTTTGAAAATCAGAGTGAAGCTTAGGGTGAAATCATAAGTCTAATTCTCCATTAATTGTTTGAAATTCCGGATTTTGATATTAGTGATTGTTTTGTGATAATTTATTTATTAATTTAGTTTTTATAATTTTAAACCATACCATCTAGTTGAATAGTTTAATAGAATTAGGATTAATAGGAAATTGATAATTGTGAAGTTAAAATTCTTGCTAATTTGTCTTCGTGGGAACGATACTTTATTCACTACTATATTACTTGTTGACCACGTACACTTGCGTGTTTTGCGCGTATCAATTTTACCCAACAAGTTTTTGGCGCCGTTGCCGGAGATAATTTAGCCTAGATTTTAATAGTTTTACGATATTAGTTTAATTAGTCCAGTTTTACTTAAACATTTTTGTTTTTGTTTTGTTATTCCTATTTCAGGTTTTTGACATTTGTTTATGCAAACACGATCCAAAAATCCAGACTTGCTTCCTTTTGAGGACAACATTGAAAGAAGATTTCAGAGGTTAAGTAAGTGGATCGAGGAAACAAAGAACGAATTTGAAAACTCTGATAAGGAAGAAGCAATGGCTGCCGAAGACCAGAAAGCGTTGAGGGATTTTGCAACACCTAAGGTGACTGATCTGCAGTCGAGCATCACTAGGCCTGCAATAGCTGCGAACACTTTTGAAATCAAGCCTGGGACCATTCAGATGATGCATAATTCAGTTCAGTTTGGGGGAATGGCAAATGATGATCCGAATGAGCATTTAATCAGTTTTCTGGAAATGTGCGACACATTAAAGTACAATGGGGTATTGGATGAGGCAGTAAGACTTCGCTTGTTCCCGTTCACTTTACGGGACAAGGCGAAGAGTTGGTTACATTCTCTGCCGCCGGGGTCAATTACTACGTGGGAAGACTTGGCGCAGAAATTTCTTGCCAAATTTTTCCCACCGGCGAAAACTGCTAAAATGAGGAATGACATAACGATGATTGAGCAGCAGAATGAGGAGTCGCTATATGAAGCATGGGAGCATTACAAGGAATTACTTAGAAAGTGCCCGCATCATGGATTGCCCAAATGGCTGTAAATGAACACCTTTTATAACGGACTAAATGGGAATGTCAGAAACAATATTGATGCAGCGTCGGGCGTAGCATTCATGGCTAAGAGTTACGAGGAAGCCTACAATTTGATCGAAACCATGGCGGCAAATAACTACCAGTGGTCCACAGCAAGAATGACACAGGCAAAGGCAGCTGGGATGTTTGAAGTAGATGGGTGATGACTATACAAGCACGTTATTTTCAGACCGTCCAAGAAGTTTGATACTATGAATGAGAAGGTTGATACTATGATAGGGGCTCAAGTTCACCAGGTTGCGGTAGTATGTGAATTGTGTGCAGGTGATCATCATACAGATCAATGCGCAATTAACCCAGCATCCGTCCAGTTCATAGGTAACTACAATAGAATTCCGCAAAATACGAATCAAAACACCTACAACCAGGGGAATAAGAACCACCTAAACCTCTCATGGAGCAATAACCAGCAAACTCAAGCTCCACGACCATCATATCCCCCTGGTTTTCAGAGTCACCAACAACCGGTTCAACATCAGGAAAGGAAATCAGATTTCGAGGAAATGGTGTCGAAGTTCATAACTAGCAGTGAGGCAAGAATAAAAAATCAAACAATGACAATAAAAAATCAAGAGATGGTAATCAAGAATTTGGAAAATCAGATTGGACAGATGGCGTTAGCATTGAATAATAGACCACAAGGAACATTACCTAGCGACACTGAGAGAAATTCGAAGGGTAGTCATGAGTAGTGTCAAGCAGTTATGTTGAGAAGTGGAAAACATCTCCGGGGTAATAATGCAGAAAATTCAGCGACATCGGAGGAAAAAGTTGATGACAGTAACGTGGTGGAAGGTAACAAGGAAGAGGAAATAAAGTTAAACAATTCGCCAATTTGTCAGGAATAAACATGTGAATGATATTCCTATTTAATATATGATTTGATTATGATATATATATATATATATATATATATGTGTGAATGAATATGCAAGTATGCTTGCATTAAGAAAAGTTGTAAAGTCCTTTTATAGATAATAGAAGTATATGTACAAAGACTTAGAATGAATTGATTAAATATGTTAGGTTGATCCTACATAAGCAAAACAGCTTTGTAAAGTCCTTAAAAAGAAATGATGTACAAGGACTATAAATATAGAAAGATCAAGCTTGTTAGGTTGATCTTTATGATGTAATAGATAGGCTTGTCTGATCGTCGAGCACTGCACCAGAAGTCGTAGTCTGCCAAGAGAGTCAAGGTTAACTCGAGAGCTATCGAGGCAGAATAGGAGTATACAAGATAGTAGATCTCAGAGTTCGTAGACTTCCAGGGGAAACAAAGAAGGATCGTAGTGTGTCGAGTAGAGCTTCCTCAGGATCGTAGTATGCTTAGGAAGTCATGTTCAGAATCATAGAGATAACCTGCCTACAAGCCGAACAATCATCTACCGAAGCCAAGACAGAAACGTAGACTACACTCAGAATCGTAGAGTCTACTGATGCTGAAGCCAAGTCAAGGATCATAGATCACACTCTGAGTTCATAGAGCCTATGGATTACATGTAGAGATCGTTGTCAAGCAAGATCAGATGAAGACAACAAGCACAAGGCAGAAATCGTAGTGTCAAGATCTAATCTCGGGATCGTAGTGTCTACACAAGCCGAAGCTGAATTGTAGAGTGCAGAACTACGACCTAAGCAGAAGTGCTCACAATGCCAAGGTTGAATCGTAGAGCATATACGGTTCTCAACAAATGAGCACTCCTAGAATATCCAAAGGAACGAAGCCTCTGGTTCAAGCTGCAAGCTACATCCAAAGAAACCAGAGAGCACTCAACGAATGACATGCAGAATAACAGAAGATCTAAGCACCAACCCAATCAGCATCAAGATTGAGTTGTAAGGTCATTCGTGATGAAGTCTTCCACAAGGAGATCCAAAGAAGACTTCAGAAGCTGACTAAGGAAAGTTAGCTAATGCAGTAGCTATCAAGTGAACAGAAGACAACGATCTTGGAAGCAATCAAGATCATAGTGTTTGCCAAACAAAGAAGGAACTGATGGAAGGTGAACCGAGATAATGGTCAGCTTCTGAAGAGCAAGGCTAAAGTGATTAAGTGCAGGGTCAGTTCATTGATGATAAGTGAACGGGAGATCACAAGGAGAAAGCAAGCTGGACGCGCCACAAATCTGAAGTGTCTTGATATTCAGAAGGGGACCAGAACAAGGAATTAGGCCATCAGTCTCTGAGAACAGTCGAAGCAAATAGAAGTATTAAAGCACTGCACAATACAAGGAAGAGGTGTTCTACATTGAAGATCCAATCAACACTCTTCAAGATCGTAGTGTTAACTCTACCAGTCAATGAGCAACACTCAACAAGTCACTACAATCAGGTCCTTGAAGACGTGCATCAGAATTGTAGAGTTCAAATAGCTGAAGACTGAAGCATTGGCAAAGGTTTAATCTGAAGGGTAATATTCGGACAAGTGCTTATTGAGAGCATCGATGCAATAGGACAACCTCTAATCGAGAAATCAGGAGGAAATAAAGTCTTCGACCTACCCAAGACATTAAAGTGATACATCTGACAGGGTAGGTGAAACAGTAGACTGCAGCGTCAGAAAAAGTATGACATGTCACATCAAGCAGTCTACCTCAAGCAACTCGAGATCTGTGAAGAGATTTGAATAGCCTTCAATGGCTACTTTCCAACGGAAGGATTGGGAAGAAGTATAAATGAGAAAGAGCTTCAAAGATCAAGGGTTGCTGGAGTTGACGAGTTTGGAGAGAAGGTGGACTGATCTAAACCATGTGAAATAGTGAGTCCGAAGGCTCACTCTACGATCCACCAAGAACACTCAGAAGTCAGATAAAGAAAGAAGTAGAAGTGTGAGTTCTACTATGTAGAAGTGAGAGTTCTACTACATGAAGAGTGTTCGAAGCACGAGAGAGAAAGAAGAGCATTATGTCATCTTGATGTCCATCATGGGAAGACTCTAAGTACAATAGAGAAGAGCCTACAGTCATCTTAGCAAGTCCATCACGAGAAGGCATCAAGTATCAAGAAGGAAGATCACAAATGCCATCTTGGTGTCAAGCATGAGAAAGCTTCTAAGTATCTAACAGAAGAGCTTACAGTCATCTTGGAAGCCTATCATGTGCAGCCATCAAGTACCAAGGAGAAGGATCTTCAAGGCTATTCATAAAGGGGTCATCCGAAGTTGTTGAGTAACCGAAGAAGCTGAGCATCATGCAACACTCAGCTGCAGTTCAAGGATGATCAAGCCAAGCTGCTAAGGATAGAAGATGTTCAGAGCATGAAGACATCTTAGCAGCTCAGCACCAACTCCAACAACAACAAACAAACAACTCAACAAAGCTAGGGCCTGAGGGGTTCTTGTCCGAAGGGACTAAACAAAGCAGGGCCAGAAGGGTCCTTGTCCGGAGGGACTAAATGAAGTTCCAAGCCTGCTGGGCTTGAAGAGTTCCTAAGGAACTAGAGGAGTTCTAAGGCTCACGGCCTCAAGAGTTCTTAGTGAATCAAGTCCCAAGGTCGGCCCTGAAGGAATCTTAGTGATTCGTGGTGCCGCCTTCCTTAGTGGAAACTCGCTAGTTGAAAGCGAGAAGAGTGGATTAGAGCTTGAGTCTCCGAACCACTTAAAACCCCTTGTGTCTCTGTTACATTATGTCATTTACATTATGTACTATAACCGCTATAATTGCTATGTATGTTTTAACTGCTTACAACTAAACTTACTCTACGAACAATGTATGTATGATTATGAATATATCAATGAAGGGGATCTTTTACTTATTCCACTGTGCTTGAAAAGATTTTTATGTTTGTCATATGCTAATTTAATAGCTATACAAAATAAACTTGAAAAGTATTTGAAATAAAAAGGATCTATTCAACCCCCCCTTCTAGATCTATTGTGCCCTATGGGAACTAACACAATTGTTTATCCTCCACCATCGTTTCAGCAGAGGGTTCAAAAACAGAAGTCAGATAAGCAGTTCGTAAGGTTTTTAGCCGTGTTCAAGAAACTCTAGATTAACATCCCATTCGTGGAGGCCTTAGAGCAAATGCTGAGTTATGCGAAGTTTATGAAAGGAATTCTGTCAAGGAAAAAGAAATGGGAAGAATTTGAAACAGTGGCACTAACAGAGGAGTGTAGTGCGGTGATATAGCAGAAGCTACCACCAAAACTTAAAGACCCGGGTAGCTTTACTATCCCATGCACGATCGGGAAAATGTCGTTTAACAAATATTTATGTGATTTGGGGGCAAGTGTGAACCTCATGCCATTGTCAGTATACACAGAATTGGGTTTGCCCGTGCCAAAGCCTACAAATATTTCATTGCAGTTGGCGGATAGGTCAGTCACATATCCGAGAGGCATAGTTGAGGACATTCTGGTTAAAGTGGATAAGTTTATATTCACTGCGGACTTTATCATTTTCGATTTTGAGGAGGATAAGAACATACCGATTATCTTAGGGAGACCTTTCTTGGCTACGGGAAGGACACTCATAGACGTGCAAAAAGGAGAACTTACTATGAGAGTCCATGATCAAGAAATCAAATTTAATGTGTTCAAGGCCATGAAATTCCCTTCGGAAGAGGAAGAATGTTTTCGGATGGATATAATTGAGTAAATCATCAGTGAAGATATGAGCAAGAGTTTGGTCAACGATCCATTAGAAACAACCTTACTGGGGGATGAAGAAAAGGACGACCCAGAATTTGTGGACCTCTTACAGATGCTAGACTCATTTCCAAGAGTTAGCAGATTCAGAGCACCGTTTGAACCGTTGCACACTGAGGAAATAGCTGCAGAAAAACTGAAACCGTCTTTGGAGAAGCCACCAACTTTGGAACTTAAGCCACTCCCTAAACATCTCAGGTATGCATTTTTGGGCAATTCAAATTCTTTACCTATAATTATTTTTGCTGCACTTAACGAACTGCAGGAAGAAAAGTTACTGAGGGTGCTTAGGGATCACAAATCAACGATTGGTTGGACGATAACGGATATAAAGGGAATTAGCCCGTCATTATGCATGCACAATATTCTGATGGAGGATGATGCAAGACCGATGGCGGAGCATCAATGTCGGCTTAACCCAATTATGAGGGAAGTGGTAAAGAAGGAAATTCTGAAATTATTGGATGCCGGTATCATATATCCAATTTCTGACAGTAAATGGGTTAGTCCGGTTCATTGTGTACCGAAAAAGGGGGGAATGACTATGGTACAGAATGAGGACAACGAGTTAATTCCAACAAGAACAGTTACAGGATGGAGAGTATGCATCGATTATAGGAGATTGAATAAGGCAACCCGAAAGGATCATTTCCTGCTGCCCTTTATTGATCAAATGTTAGACAGATTAACGAGACACGAGTACTACTGTTTATTGGATGGATACTCGGGCTATAACCAGATCGCCATCGCTCCTGAGGATCAAGAGAAGACAATATTTTCGTGCCCTTACGGCACATTTGCATTCAGGAGGATGTCATTCGGGTTATGCAATGCACCTACAACTTTCCTACGGTGTATGATGGCCATTTTTTCAGATATGGTGGAGAAAAATGTTGAAGTCTTCATAGACGATTTCTCGGTCTATGGTGACAACTTTGATACTTGCCTAGGGAATTTGGTCATGGTATTGTAGCGATGTAAGGATACAAACCTCATACTCAATTGGGAAAAATGCCACTTCATGGTTGAAGAAGGCATAATTTTGGGC
This sequence comes from Panax quinquefolius, assembly GCA_020205615.1. NCBI lineage: Eukaryota > Viridiplantae > Streptophyta > Magnoliopsida > Apiales > Araliaceae > Panax > Panax quinquefolius. The sequence goes on along the minus strand of CM035174.1, from coordinate 64,087,062 downwards.
CATAAGGTGACAACTCAAGGATTGGAGGTGGACAAAGCAAATCTGGATACGATCGAGAAACTTCCTCCACCGAGCTCCGTTAAGGGTATTAGAAGTTTTCTGGGGCATGCTGGGTTCTACAGGAGGTTCATAAAAGACTTCTCTAAAATTTCCAAAACCTCTATGCAGTCTTTTAGATAAGGATGCCACTTTCAGTTTTACTGCGGAATGCAAGACAACGTTTGAATTGTTGAAGAAGAAATTAACTACAGCCCCTGTGATAGTCACACCGGACTGGAGTATGCCATTCGAGCTTATGTGTGATGCGAGCGACTATGCGGTTGGGGTTGTTTTGGGCCAAAAATGAGACAAGGTGTTTCACGCCATATACTATGCAAGAAAAACACTCACAGAGACTAAATGAATTACACTACCACGGAAAAGGAATTGCTTGCAGTAGTGTACGCGTTTGACAAATTCTGAGCATACTTGATCGGGACTAAGGTGATAGTTTACACGGACCATTCGGCGATTCGGTACCTAATAGCGAAAAAAGATGCTAAGCCACGCCTTATCCGATGGATTCTCCCACTTTAAGAGTTTGACTTAGAAATTAAAGATAGAAAGGGGACGGAGAATCAAGTTGCCGACCATTTATCAAGGCTGGAAAATCCAGAGAAAAAGGATGAAGATAGATACGCAATCAATGAGTCATTCCTAGATGAGCAACTATTTGGGTTAAATGCAAAATTTCCTTGGTATGCTGACTTCGCGAATTATATGGTGAGCAACATGCTTCCCCCTGATCTTACGAGACAACAGAAAAAGAAGTTTCTTCATGACGTCAAGTGGTACATGTGGGATGAGCCTTATCTATTCAAACAGTGCGCCGACAAGATGATTAGAAGGTGTATCCTCTACAGTGAAGTTCACAGCATACTGTAGGAATGCCACTCATCGGTATATGGGGGACATTATGGGAGTGAGTGCACCGCGACAAAAGTGCTTCAAGCCGGATTTTATTGGCCGACATTGTTTAAAGACGCCCACCGATTTGTGAAAACATGTGATAGATGCCAAAGGGTGGGCAACATCTCTAAACGGAATGAGATGCCCCTACAAATAATTCTTGAAGTGGAAATCATTGATGTATGGGGCATCGATTTCATGGGGCCATTCCCTTCATCTTTGAGCATCAGTATATTCTACTCGCGGTGGACTACGTCTCGAAATGGGTTGAAGCTGCAGCACTACCATCTAACGATGCCAAGGTGGTCCTCAAATTCCTACAGAATAACATTTTCACAAGGTTTGGCACGCCAAGAGAAATAATTAGTGACGAAGGTAGTCACTTCTGCAATAAGTCTTTTACTGCTCTTTTGGCTAAGTTTGGGGTTAACCACAAGGTGGCTACAGCATATCACCCTTAAACAAATGGACAAGCTGAGGTATCGAACAGAGAAGTTAAAAAGATATTGGAAAAAGTCTTAAATCCGAGTTGGAAAGATTGGTCACTTTGGTTGGATGACACATTATGGGCATACCGGACTGCTTATAAGACGCCAATAGGTATGTCACCATACCAACTACTATACGAGAAAGCCTATCACCTACCAGTCGAGCTACAGCACAAGGCCTACTGGGCCATTCAAAAACTAAACTTCGATCAAGCAGCTGTAGGGGAAAAGAGATTACTACAACTAAACGAGCTCGATGAATTTCGACTTCAGGCATACGAGAATGCTAAACTATACAAGGAGAATGTCTAGAAATGGCACGACAAGAAAATTATGCACAAAACTTTCGAACTGGGGCAATCAGTATTGTTGTTCAACTCTCGTTTGCGGTTGTTCCCCGGTAAGCTTAAGTCAAGATGGTCGGGACCATACACCATCAAAACCGTGTTTCCACATAGTGCAGTTGAACTCTACAGTCGAAATCCATTGGAGACATTCAAGGTCAATGGTCAACGGATAAAGCATTATTGGGGCGGAGATGCGAACTGGGATGCCGACAACATTACCGTAGCCGATGCTCAGTGACACGAGAGTCATCGTCGGGCTTACGACGTTAAAACTAGCGCTACTTGGGAGGCAACCCATGTTCTACACTTTTTTTTTTACCTTTTCTTTTTATAGATAATTTATTTTCGTAGAATTTTTACGTCAATTCTGATTAATTCACAGGACGAAGAAGGAAGACATTTCTGCTATCACAGCCAGCAGTCGCTATTTGTCAATCATGATTGAATGCGGGCGCGCCATAAGACCTGAACCATCATGCCATGCGTCATATGCTAGGCGCTCATTCATTTCGTCAACATAAGCGCTATTGGGCACGCTTATTATCGATGCAGGAGGCGCACCAGAGTTACTATATCTCCTGACCCACTAAGCGACCGACGCTATCTCCGACACTTATCATAACGCTGGGCGTATTACCGTTTAATTCCCAGATGCCTAATTCTAAACTCGTGACCTTGCCTCTCCTTCACCAAATCAAACTCCTTCACCTCTCCTTCACCAAATAGAATTCTTCCACTTCTCCTACACCACTCCAAATTCCAACCATCATTAACTCCAACAATCATGACAACACCCCATAACTCCTTCCCCACTTCAACTTCTATTCCATTGATACCCACTCATCTTCCATCTTTCCATCTTCCATCTTCCATCTTCCATCTTCCAACTAACGTTGGATTTCCTTCTCCTATATAAACTCCAACTACAATCACCCAATTCATATCAATTATACACTACAAGCCAATCCTACATCCATTCCATACCTTACACCAAAGATCAATCACTTGGGGAGACATACTCAAACTGGGGAACTCCATTTGTGCAAGGACTCATATCTCGCCTCTTGCCTGATCTTCTTCTCCATTCCGAATAGCTAGTAAGTAGAACAATTTGGGAATTGGTGTTTATTTACATAAGTTGGCTAGTAAGATTACACCATGTAACCTATTTTGGGGAAAAACTCAGTTCGCCCACCAACTGTTCGATAAAACTCCTGAACCAAACCTTGAACCTATTCACTCCACAAACCACCATGTCATCCAACAAAAGACAATGCCCATCCTCCTCCACTGCTAGGCCTCAATATGACCACACTAGGTTTGTTAGTGAGAGGGTCGCTGACCGATTCAAGACAACCATCGACAAGAAAACATTGGTGCTCGAACGTGGGTTGAAGCCGAATGCTAATTTGGATGGCGACATGGCTTTGCAAATTGTGGAGCGGAATTGGTTTTAGTTGGTTGAACAACCACTTCCAGCGGCAATCAACATAGTGAAAGAGTTTTATGCAAATGCAATGGAACATGTCAATCACGTAGTCATGGTCCGGGGGAAACCTGTGGCATTTCACGCCGATGCTATCAATGAGTATTTTGGGTTAGAGGCACCACAAGATGATAGATACGAAGATGGATTGCCAGAGCTAGATGAGTTGATTGTTAGACTATGCAAACCGGGTACGCAATGGGTCATTCAAACCGGAACAAATGAAAAGATAAGTTTCCCACACTCTGCGCTTAGTCGATATGGAAAAGCTTGGTATGCGTTTTTATGTGCCCGATTAACGCATCACGCGCGCCATCGCATCGAGGTCACTAAGGCACGAGCTCGGCTATTGTATGGGATTGTACATCACCATTTCCATATGGACAACTCAATTACTTTCTATAATGTCGATGTGGGGGAATGTATTCAAGAGTCCATTGACCGGGTGTTAATCGGAAGTACTACTGGAGGTTTGTTGCACGGATTCTTAATCACTGACTTGTGCCGAAAAGCGGGAGTACAGTGGAAGCCTACCAAACCTATCCAACACCCAATGACAATCATCGATCATGCAACAATTGAGAAATATAAGGCTTGGGAAGGGGCGAAATCTCATCCACGCGGCGAAGGCTATATTATGATCCGACAACCCTCACCCCCAGTGACAGCGGAACCAAGGCAGGAGCCAACACCGAGGACTTCTAGGAATCAATTTCTATGGTTGGATCAACGTCAAGATTTAATGCTTCAGTACAATGCAAATGCATTCAACACGCTTACTGATGTGTTTTCACACTGCAATCCAACTGCACCTCCAGTAATCATGCCCAGTCCTCCAAATTTGCCTACCTATCTTCCAGAGAGGACTTACCACTTGAAGACGGTGACTTCTTTTTGTGGAAGGCCTCATACTTTTCTTTGCATTATTTTGGCGTAATGAGGTCATTACTTGTTTTAAGTTTGGGGGTTCTGTTTCATGCTTTTTAGTCATTTTATAATTGTCATATTTATGTTTAAAAAAAACAACAACAACAACAAAATAAAATAATATCTTTTGCATATAGTTGCATGAATCCAGTTATTAGATCGTATATGTGATTATTGGCCAATGATGAATCTAAAATGATGTAGACAAGTATATTACTAAGTATAAGAATCTTGATGCGATTTCTATTATAATGTGGATCTTGTTCTGATTGAAACTAGTATAATAAGGATAACACGTTAATAACATCTGTGTTAATGGATTAGTTCAAATTGTTACATAAAGATTTTCTAAAGGATAGTGCTACCTAAGTTTGGGGGAAGATTGGGGTATATAAGCTCTATATGTGTAAAAAAAATAAAAAAAAAGAAAGAGAAGAAAAAAAATGGTGCAAAAGAAGTGAACATGAATACCCTTTTCGGAACCTAAACCTTGGTAATTGTTTGAGCTAAGCTAGAACTGGTTTGTTTTTAAATTTTTTTGAGTTTATGCTGTATGATTCCTATTAAGAAACTGGTTATGTAGCTGAATTTGATTTGATATCAGTTAGCATGGGTGTTGCACACACACACACACACACACTGTATTAGTGATAACAGAGTAAGATGTAAGGATTGATAGTGAATGCGGATTGATTTTGATATGAAGTGTGACATGTCTACTAGTTTTTTTGAGGCCGTATGAGCAAATCATATTTACTGTCTTAATTTTGGATTCGTAGTTTAGTTGTTAGTACATTGCATTGCATTTTGCTTGAGGACAAACAATGTTCAAGTTTGGGGGAATTTGATGAGTATGTTTTTAACCTATGATTTATGTTCATTTAGCTTGATATATTGTTAGTCTTTGGTAATTTCATGTTACTTTTGATAGGTTGTTTGCTTCTTGCGGGATAATCCATGGGCCTATAAAAATGTTACAATTGGAAGGAGATTTTGACCAATTTTGGAGTTTCTGACTACATGGCGCGGGGCGCGCTGTGCTGCATAGGAATATGGCGCGAGGCACGCTGGAGCGAGGCTACCTCCTGGGGCGATAGCGTGGGGCGCGCTGATGGCATGTGTTTCAGATGGCTTAAGGCTAGCGTTAAATCAGAGATTTTGTTGGGCAAATTTTGCTATTTGGCTAGAAGTTGGGCTATGTTGGGAACTAATAATTCTTTATGTAATGTGATAATATTAGGAGTGTGAGATGGTTGTTAGTTTATTTGGTGGGAGCCTTTGACTAGTGAGTGGTTGATTTTGAAAAGGATTCATGGCTCCACTTGATTTCTTCTGAGGAGAGTTAGAGTTGGATGAGGATTGAGGTATGGAGCTGAGGTGAGACTACTTTTATGCTAAGTGGGGAATAAGAGAGAGGAGAGAGACACACTACGATTATCGAGATTTTGAAGACCAAGAGCTTGGAGGAAAGAAAGAAGGGGATTAATTCCATGAAGATTACATAATCGAAGGGCGAGAAGGGTGGTGTATTACTATTTCCTTAATTTTCTATATTTTGTAATTGGGATGATGTGTTCTTCTATTATTTCAGTATTTAATTCATTCGTTATGAACTAATTCGCTTATTAGACTTGTGATGGATCTTTGAGTGAAATGATGATTCTATAACTTTGATTTCCAATTCAATTAAATATTTTCAGTTTATCTATGTTAATTTGAGCGTGAACTTATGAGTTGCTTGATCACCAATTCCTTGTGGATTTGAATGGAATCGAGAGAGGATATTCAAATCTAGACCTAGTTAATATATCATGTGTCGTGAATTTTGTGAATAGAAGATTTTTGATTATTGTTAAGGTAGAGATATGCTTGACAACACATGTAATTAGATAGAGAACTTAAGCTTAAACCTTCTTTAATTGCAGTTCACATAGAGATATAGTGAGTTGGTTGAGTTAGGTGTTTAACTTGTTTCTATCTTAATTGTGGATTTAAGTTAATATGGTATTCGTGCATCGAGAGGTGGCTAGTATTACATTCGTGTTCTTGATTAATAAACATGAATATTAAATTGAGTTGGAATAAAGGTTTGAAAATCAGAGTGAAGCTTAGGGTGAAATCAAAAGTCTAATTCTCCATTAATAATTTTAAATTCCGGATTTTGATATTAGTGATTGTTTTGTGATAATTTATTTATTAATTTAGTTTTTATAATTTTAAACCATACCATCTAGTTGAATAGTTTAATAGAATTAGGATTAATAGGAAATTGATAACTGTGAAGTTAAAATTCTTGCTAATTTGTCTTCGTGGGAACGATACTTTATTCACTACTATATTACTTGTTGACCACGTACACTTGCGTGTTTTGCGCGTATCGATTTTACCCAACACCTACTGGGAACTAAAAGAAGAGACCTAAAAAATACTGAAAATGAGAATATATACATGATAAACAAGAGAAAGAAAGAGAGGGACGAAGAAAAAAGGTGAAAAGAAAATATGGATGTAGCAAAAATGAACTACAATGAGAGAAAATAGGAGTGAGATTTGTTGTGATAAGGAGAGTTTTTCTGGAATTGGAAATAAAGATCTCAAAAAATTAGGTAAAGTAATGAGGAGTAATTTTAGAAAGATTGTGACTAATTCTCTTAAATTATATCAAACGACAAATAATTTAAAAAAATAAAAACATCTAAAATAACATATATTAAAGGACGGAGTGATTAGTTAGCGAGATATCTGATTATCCTTTCACATGTAAGTGAACAGTGGCGGAACCAGAACATATTTTAAGGGGGGCAAAATATGTTCTGGTTTCGCCATCATCGTGGAGCGAATAACGACAAGCCAAGCGCTTACAAAGCATGGCGGGTTAAGTATCAATGGCAGAGGCGTGGCAAGAAGAGCACTGGAGGGAGAGGCAGAGAACAACTCAAAAGAGGGAGAGGCGGAGAGCAACTAAAAAGAGGGAGAGGCGGAGAGCAACTGAGGGAGTGAAGACCTAATAAAAAAATTTATTATTTTTTTAATGAAACGACGTCGTTTCATGTTATTTAAAAACAAAAATAAAAAAAAAGTTAAAACAAACCTGTGTTTGTTGCAGTCGGAGAAGAAGAAGTGAAGAACCAGATATGTGTTGGTGTTGGCTCATTAGCTCGCCCCGAGCCGCCTAATTCCACCTCTGTAAGTGAATGTGTTTTAAGTTTCTCTCTGCTAAGGAGGGCATCTTTAGGAAATTGATATTTTTAGAATTGAAAGTATTAGTTTCATAATATACACTCTCACATGAGGGTGAATTACACTTACTATTTATTCTCTCCGTTCCGTATTAAAGGTTTTGATTTTTTTTTAAAGATGTTTCACAATAAATGTCCTATTTTTATATTAGTAACTATTTTTATCTTATTTTTCCACTTATACACTCATAATCTTTTTAGTCAACTTTTGTTGAAAACTTAAGAAATGATAAAAGGTTTACATCAGAAAATGATGTATAATTATACCACACACTCTCTCTCATATTATTATTATAACATCTCTTCTATTTAATGTGAGAATAACAACAAAAATGATAAAATAACTAGAAATTAATACCAACAAAGATGGAAGGTTTGCATGCATGGAGATATGCATATAATTAGTGGGTAGGTTTGGAGAGAAAAATATACTTATTGGAACGTGAGAATAACAATAAAAATGATTAGAGAATTTATTCATGTGGGAACTAACAAAGAATATTTAATGTTGGGGTATAGAAAAGTGAATGAATAGTTCAATTAAAAAGTAATTTAGGACAATTTAGGTAAAAAAATATATATATTATTAATTAGCGTGCCGAAACCAATTAGAACATTTAATACGGAACGGATGGAGTATATAAGGAGGAGTTTGTGAAACTATCAAATTTACTTATGAAAATATCAATTCTCTATCTTTAAACAACTTGAGGAAAGTAAAAACAAAGGAACAGAAAGTAAAATCTAAAAATTTATTCAATTTTTTCTAACATCAATTACACTATTTATTAAAAGATATGTTTTTACTTAATTTAAGTTTCATATTTAAGTCGTGTATTGCAACAGAAACAACTAACACAACACAGTCTTTTCCGTTAATATTTCATTACTTTCTCTATATTTTTCAAATTCCAAAACTCACCCTTAAAAGCATAAAATCAAACATGTACATACATGTTAACAGTTTATCTATCATTTATTTGGGTAGAGGGAAGCACAATTTTTATTTGCTTTTGCCAAAATTAGTACCATGTGGGAATCATTTTATTGTTTCAGTCTTCATAACTTTTCACAGCTAATTTGGGCTTTAGTGCAAGTTGCTGCTTCTTTTTTCTTCTTTTACTTGTGTCCTAAGAGCAAAAATTATATAAATTAAAATGTGTAAAAAATAATATTATGAACACAAACTGCACACAAAAATTTGTGCACAACCAATATAAAAAAAATACGAAGCAAATAGAGGCGTAACCGAGGAAATGAGGGGGGCATATGACCCCCCTAAGATGAATGCTTAATGTCGCCACGTCGCCGCCACTGCCGGCCATTGTCGCCTTTGTCCACCTTACCATGTCTTTGCCTCTTCCAACCATTCAAGAAAATTAAGGAGGTTTGAAGTGTAATCCGTAATATATATAGTATTATTTAATATATATAAATATAATAAAACAGAACATAATTTTATATATATATATATAACACATGAAAATATAAACAGATAAATTCGAGTCCTTTGAATTCACAAAGTCTCCTTAAAGCAAATTTATTCCCTCACTGGTGCTAAGGATTAAATGAATAATTGCTTCCCAAGATAAAACGGATTTTCAGTTCTTAATTAGAAACACTTCAAAATTAAGAACACATCGAACCAAAATTTATGTTATGTACTGAACTTATATTAATGATGCATGAAAAATATTGCATGGATATACTTTATACTTACACAAAAACGGGAAAACTTTGCAGAAGGGAACGAGAGAAGTTTGCAGAACGGAACTGCAGAACGGGACTTTGTTTGACAGAAACGGGAAACGGGAAGTATTTGCAGAACGGGACGGAAATTTCTTTGCAGAAAACGGGAAGGGAACTACGTAGTATCATGATAATTATTTTTAACAAAATCTGATAAAATATTAAACAGATTTTGTCCAAAAAATATATATCACGACCACCATCCATCCGAGACCGGATCGGATGGCCCATGCTGCTGCTGTGGTTTGAACCATGTCTTGACTAGGTCTTCTCCCTTCCACAAAAGTGGGGTGCCCCTTGGGGCCCTTCCCATTGAGCAAACATCCTATATATATGTTCTTCATTTTTCCCTCTAATGCCCTATGTGAGACTTTTGCAATTTACAACATTACAAGTAGGTGACTTTAATTTGGAGTCAATTTTCTCATTCAATTCTTAATGAATTTGAACACATAAATATACCACGTTATACTCCTCGCGGAGGAGAACACATTAGTGCATGGACCCGACATTTTCGGAGTGTGGGTCCCACATTAAAGTAAGCCTCAAAATGCTTTAATATTTATCATTGTCAAACCCATTTTCAACAATCCCCCACATGAATGTAAAATTAGCTTTACAACATGGAAAATAAAATAAAAATGTTATGAATATGCAGACTCTAGTTCAGTACATGAGAAAATATATTTTATCAGGTTAAGTAGCCTAGTGGCTTTGAACTTACCATAGCAAAATCTATCGGATTACTTGGCTAATCAGTAGACTTGATGTCTTTGAACTGTCAGCTTTTCGTGTAAACCAAGACAATAGAATTCACAAAATATTTCTTCAAACATAGTTGGTTCTCACATTTGTGTTCATTCTGGCCTTGAAACACCTCTTGGTTTCGTGAGTATATTAGAGAATTCAGCCTTCAAATTCTCATAGAAGTGGCCCCCTTCTTACTCACATAGGTGATTTCTATAAAGAGTATCCTGCAATACTCCACTTGAACGTATTTCAAGATATAGAAATCATTAAAAGCGTAACTTATCCTGATTCTCGTCGAAGATGTGCACTGTCTCATCATAGGAATGGTTAGGAGTATATATCTCCCCAGTGCTTTACTAAGTACTACATAGTTTGGTTTACTTATTGAACCTAGATCTTGGGATCTCCAGTCAACTAGGTTGGGTTTCCACTATGACGACTCTTTAACAATAGGCTTTAAACCCATTCCCTTCGATGAACTTTCCACTTGCTCTCTTGTTAAACCTTTCGTAAGCGGATCCGCAATATTATCTTTTGACCTTACATAATCAATTGAGATAATTCCATTTGAGAGCAATTGTCTAACGGTATTATGTCTTCGTCGTATATGGCGTGACTTACCGTTATATAAATGATTTTGTGCTCTTCCAATTGCTGATTGGCTATCACAGTATATACATATAGCTGACACAGGTTTTGACCAATTTGGAATATCCTCTAAGAAATTACAAAGCCACTCTGCTTCTTCTTCAGCTTTATCTAAAGCAATGAATTCTAATTCCATTGTTGACCTTGCAATACATGTTTATTTTGAGGATTTCCAAGATACCGCTGCACTACCAAGTGTAAATACATATCCACTTGTGGATTTTGAATCTTTATTATCAGATATCCAATTAGCATCAGTATATCCTTCCAATACTGTTGGATATCTTGTATAGTGCAGTCCATAGTTTTGAGTATGTTTTAAATATCCCAAAACTCTCAAAATAGCTTTCCAGTGATCTTTACCTGGATTACTCGTATACCTACTTAGATTACTTACTGAATAAGCTATATTCGGTTTAGTACAGTTCATGACATACATTAAACTGCCTATTATACGAGAATATTCTAGTTGAGATATGCTATTACCTCCATTTTTGGCTAAATGAAGATTTATATCAACTGGGGTCTTATTTAGAATTATATTATACTTATTAAAAATTTTAAGTATTTTCTCAATATAATGAGTTTGAGATAATATAATTCCATCAGATGTTCTAGAAATCTTGATTCCTAATATTATATCAGCAACCCCCAAATCGTTCATATCAAATCTATTTGCCAACATACGTTTGGTAGAGTTGATAACTTCATTGTTGCTACCCATGATTAACATATCATCCACATAAAGACAAACAATGACATATTCTTTTTGAGTGCTTTTGATATAAACACATTTGTCACACTCATTGATTTTAAAACCATTTGATAACATAACATTATTAAATTTCTCATGTCATTGTTTTGGTGCCTGTTTCAATCCATGCAATGATTTAACAAGTTTATATACCTTCCTCTCTTGTCCAGGAGAAATGAAACCTTCAGGTTGTTCCATATATATTTCTCCATCTAATTCACCATTTAAGAATGCAGTTTTCACATCCATTTGATGTATTTCAAGTCTATTTAAAGATGCTATTGCAATAAGCATCTAAATAGATGTAATTCTTGTAACTGGTGAATAAGTGTCGAAATAATCTAATCCTTCCTTTTGTCTATATCCTTCAACAACAAGCCTTGCTTTATATTTATCAATTGAACCATCAGCCTTCATCTTCTTTTTGAAGATCCATTTATACCCCAAGGGTTTGGAACCAGGTGGAAGGTACACCAATTCCCATGTATGATTTTGCATGATGGATTCAATTTCACTATTTATTGCTTCTTTCCAATGAGAATCATCTGGAGTGGATATTGCCTCCTTGTACGTTTGAGGATCATTTTCTAGCAAAAATGTAAGAAAATCCGGGCCAAAAGACGTTGAAGTCCTTGCCCTTTTGCTACGTCTAGGTTTATCCATTATAGACTCTTTTTCTATATTTTTAGGACTTATACTAGTAGCATCCAAAGGTCTTTTGTATGAATTTATCTCTTTATTTCTATTATATGGAAACATATTCTCAAAAAATGATGCATCTCTAGATTCAATAAAGGTATTAACATGAATATCAGGAATTTCAGATTTATGAACAAGAAAGTGATAAGCATTACTGTTATTTGTGTTAGTTCCCGGAGGCACAATAGTTATCTAGAAGGGGGAAGGGGGGTTGAATAGATATTTAAAAATCTTTTCATTTTAACTTGTTAGAAGATAATGATTAAAACTTTAGCGAAATTAATATTAGTTTTAATCTCCCTTAAGATAGTGAGTTTATGAGAGTGAGGCAGATATAGCAGTTATAGTAAGAATGTAAGAGACACAGTCGTTTTAAGTGGTTCAGAGCACTTAAAGCTACTAGTCCACTCTTCTACTCCTCGAGTAGGAAATCCACTAAGGATGTCTTTTACAACACGAATCTGCATTCCTTCTAGACCCCGATAGCCTAGGAACTTCATAGTTCACTCTTGAACTCTTAAAGTCCAGCAGACTTGGCTCTTTTACAGTTCACTTAGAACTCTTTAAGTCCTTCTGACTTGGAACTTTTTCTTCAGTTGATTGGTAGATGTTGAGTTCTTGATGGTTGCTACTCAGTTGCTGTTTAAGCACTTGTTCGAAAGAACTGAGTAGCTGAGCAAGCTTTTCTTTTTCTCATATCGTAGAGTTGAGCTTTGAGAGTTCTTGTACGTTTTTGTTCAATACTTGCTTGTTTCTCTCATCTACTTGATTTGCATATATGTGATCTTGAAAACTATCCTTTGGATCCATCCGTTGAAGCATTAAATGTGTTTGACCATTCTGTTCTTTGATGGAGACTTTTCTGCACATCTTCTGAATTGCATTCTTTCCCACTGACACAGCAGATTGCTTTCTCACCTAACACCTGAAAAGGTGTTTTCCCCCTTACCAATGGTACTTTCCTTAGCTTCTTCAATACGCTTCTTTGTTGCATACTAAGGATATCTCTTATGTCTTTTGGACTGGTGAGTACTACAACGTTTAGAATCCATTTCTCATATGTTGGAGTTTGTTTCCACATAAAGCGTGAGGCTTGATGCTTCTGACACAAGACAGATGATACTCTATGATTCAGATCGTGGTACTCAACGATTCAGATCGTGGTGACTTGTCGCCTTTGTGCTTGGTCTGATGCTATCAGCCGAGAGAACTATGATTTCTCTTAAATACTTGCACACTACGATCTTCTATTGCTAGAGTTGTAAACTCTACATTTCTGAGAGCACACTACGATCTTCTCTTGCTAGATTTATAAACTCTACGTTTCCGAGAGCACACTGCGATCTCTGAGTTGGCTCGGTAAACGTTGGGACCACTCTACGATTTTTGAAGAGGCCCTTCAAGGCAAACACACTACGATCCTTGAAGCTTTACGTTTTTGCCTTGACTTCTGCAATGTTGATCAGATTGATACACTATGAATTCTTCGAGCCTATCTATTACATCTCAAGATCAACCTAACAGCTTTGATCTATCTATCTATACATTCATTTACATAATGATACACGTTAAGAGCTTAGATCAACCTAACAAATTTGATCTATCACTAAGTCCTTGTACATATATTTCAAGAAGGACTTTACAAATAATCATGAGTATTTACGTTTAAAACATCAAATCAAAATATGCATTCTCCCAACAATTTGCATAACCAATGAATACACAATCAATGGTTTTTGGTCCTATCTTAACCTTTTTAGGTTTAGGAACCATCACTTTTGCTAGACACCCCCACACTCTTATGTAACGCCTGAGAAAATCGGATTTTTATGACAATTAAATTTTTATTTGATTATGTGAATTAAATGAATTTAATTGATTTCTTGGTGAGTAAGCTATGTGAAGGTCGTTCTATGACCTAGAATGTGGTAACGTGGTTAGTATTCTGGCTACGTGTTAAAAATAGTTGTTTGGAATTTCCAAGACGATAATAATTGTTTTCCGAGAAATTTTTGTATAAACACTATTCATCCGTTTCTGTTTGGGGAATTATTTTGAAATTCCAAGAAATGCATAATGATAGAATATCGTGATGCGATGGAATATCTGATAATATTTCATTTATGGCAAACGCAGTTTTTGCTTGCGGACTTAAAACCTAAGGGTTGAGTATATTGATTTTAGAAGGAAATAATATGCGTAGGAGGAATGGTATTTAGGGTTAAAGGCGAGTGTTATGCATTTGGTGATACTATTTATTATCTATGTATAATACGTTGAGTAAATACGAAGTACAATATGATTATTGTACGAGTAGTATACGGAAATAATACGTGAATTATACGTATGTGATACGATTCGTATTATAGAATCAAGTTAAGACTTAATAACTAATTCATTTGAGTTGGATTATTAATTAATCCAATAATTTGAATGACCAAGGCCTAATGATAATTTAGTTAAGCCCAATTCATTAAAACTGAACCGTGGGTCGAACCGGTGGGTCACCGAATGGGTAAAACCCATGGGGCAACCCATGGGATGTCACATAAGGGAGGTGGGCCGGCCACCTTGGTGTGGAAGCCAAGCATAAGGCTTGGTCACCAAGTGTTTTACTTGGTGACCACACATGAATAGTAAGGAGGTGGTGGTTTATAGTCCAAATTGCCCTCCATTCTAGTTTTCTATAAATAAAAAGCTAGGTTGATTCATTTGGGAGTTTTTCAACTTGCCAACCTAGATTATTTGAGAGAGAAAGAGAGCTATCCTTGCAAGCATACACTTTGGAAGCTTTAACTTCTTCTTTTCCAAAAGATTTCTTAAGAGTTCTTGAGGTAATACTTCTTGTTTCTCATCTCCATCTCTTTTAGATTTTCTTTCATTTTAGAGAATCGTGAAGGGGTGGTATATGTCTTGAATAAGGGTTTAAAGATGACTTACCATAGATTCAATCTATATAAGTCATGAGATTATAAAAATAATAAGGTTTTTGAACCATGAAAATATTGATAGTTGAGATCGATTGTTGATAAACAATTGAGCTCCATCAATACGTTAGTATATGCATCTTGTTTGGTTAGGATGTAGATATGAAATCCATGGAGTATTCCATGTGATTTGGCTTAGAGAACATTAGTAACAAAGTTATGGCGAATTTTACGGAAATAGACGTTAAACGTCGAAAACGTAGAAATTCCAGAATGGTAGTCGAAAGTTGCCGTGAGACTTGAAAACGTTAGTTTTCAATGTCAACACGTGAGATAGGTTAAGAAAGAGTTGTGGGTTTGAGAATCGTCGGATTCGAGCTTAGAGCGAAGAAAGCGAGCATTGAGCGGCTCATTAACATTTCTGACGTATATAAAATGAACTCAATAGTGAATTCTGAGTTAATGGATTCGAAAGTGTTGAATTCTTATATGAACACATAAAGGATGTAATTCCTGACTTGTAGGAATTCGAATGGGTAAATTCGGATGTAAAACGAACAAATTAGGAAGCCGGGAGTTTCGTTAGAAAACCAAAACTGGTTTTATTTAACTGGGTACTGAGACTTCTACCGTGACACCAAAACCGTACAAACAAAGTGGTGGCCACATGACTCCAGACTCTACCGAAAGTACCACGTTAACTCGCCTCGCAATACCACTAAAATACAAAGGATTTCATGCGCATGCCATGGCCCCGTGAAAAAAAAATTGACAAGTTAGGTTTTAAACTTCAGTTGTTTAGAGACCTACCTGAGTTGAGTTTATATACTCAATAAATGTACTAAGACTAATCCTATATTACCTATACTAAGGTATAGGGTATGAAACTTAGGAATGTAATGCATGTTAACAAGATATGCACAATGGACAAAGTCGGTATCTTATCAACAATGTTTGAGTCCGGTTAATAAACGTCAGTGAGTGATAAACCGGGACAAAGGGTTATAAGTCATGTTGACTTTAATAAAGATATTTAGTTAACATAGACATAGGAGAGAAAGAAGCTAGTAGGAACAATGTGAATAGTTGTTTGATAGCTAATTATAGTGTGCTATGTGAATATATCATGTAGATTCTATAAAGGCTGTGGTCAGTCGAGTAAGTTATTGAAGACATTATTTGAAAGGAAAGTTTTTAACAACATTCTAACTTCCATGTTAGCCAAGTTTTATGTGATTCGTTGAACTGAATTGCAAGACTTGTTTTAAAGAAAGGGTCGACGCCAGATTTTAACTCGGCTAGACTATTCGTATTATATAGATTGATTATCATACATATCATTCTATATAGAAATGTTAACGTTATCCTATGCCAAGTAATTGAATGCGGACGTGAAGGTAAGGTTTGTCATGAACAAACAAAAGTATTTTCATCGATTATTCGATGGGCACTGAAGTTTGCCAAAAATATTAAGCGTAAATACGTTTAATGAATGTAGTGTTGATCAACATAGAGTACTATAGGCTGATCACCTAGAAGTGCTCGTAAGTTATACGGATGAACGACCTTAGTTCTATGGACTCCTTTTCAAGTATGAAAACTGAAATTTACTGTTCATGGTTACATCGTAGGTCGTAATTCCTAATCTATTCTATACTTTGGGAATTGATGTTATGAACTGTTAAAGTATTATTGATTCATAATACTTCATAACTATTGTTCGGTTATGTTTGAATTGTTATATAATTCATGAATGTGGTATTCCTGTTATCCTTGATTAAACTTGTTGAGCTGTAATGCTCACTTCTTGCGTGAATTATATAACTGCAGTTAAAGATGAACGTACTGTGATTGCCAAGAGTGATAAGGGCAAAGCTAAGATGGATGCTTAGGCATTGTGTAATAGTTTAGTAAGTTTGTATGTATTATACATTATGAGCAATGAACAATGTAACCGGTTTATGAACTTGGGAAGGATTATACTTTGATTGTAATAAGAAGATAGTAATTACCTTCATTTTGTTGTATTTCAATGGAATGATTGTATGGATTTTAGTACAGTGGAGCACCATCTGTCGGGTTGGAAGATACCCGAATTTGGGGGCGTCACAGGTTGGTATCAAAGCCTTAGGTTATAAAACTTAAGGGGGGGAAACCTTAGGCTAATAACCTCGTAAGGAAGGTATAGTCCGAGAAATGAAATTCAAGTCCATTGAATTAAGAAGATATTGAGATAACTCAGTATCGAAAGAATTAAAAGATGAAAATTAATCTTAAAGATATTAAATGTGATTTGTGCTTATACTATTGTGTATTATGTATTAATCAATGTGTTATGTGTTTGTAGATGTCAATCGATAGTTTGATGTTTAGAAATGTGGAAATGATAAGTGAGGACTCAGTTAACCAAGTTGAGATTGTACCAATGCCAGTGGCAGAGGTACCGATAGTTGTACTAGAAGACTCAGACATTGAGGAGTACATCTCTGAGAAGGAATACTCTGAGGAGACTATGGGATTAGCTTCATACCTTAACGAGATGCTAGATGTGGAAGAGGAAATGGAGGTGACATCGATTAACACGGTGTTACCTACTCAGGAGCCAGCATCTCTGGATGAAACTAGAGCATTGTATCTGGCAGTGTTGGATAGGAATGTGCATTTGCGTACTCAGGTAGAGGCACAGATTGAGGAAATAACTGCCTTATATGAGGCAAAAGAATCTGCAGAGGCAGACTTTGAGTCAGAGCACGATGAAAAAGTGCTTATGACTGATAAGGCTCATAACTATAAGGATGAGGTCCTTGAGCTACAGAAGAAACTGGTTGAGAAAGACCATAAAATAACTAGGATGTCGTACATCCATGAATGCGCTCACGAGGATTTCAAGCTAAAAATTGCTTGTTATTCTATTGAGTCCGGGCGGACACGACATACCATAAGCCGAGATATAGTGTCGATTCTGGCAAATCAGAAATATGAGAATGTCGTTCGACAGTGTTAGTAGATCACTAGATCTTTTTGTATATAAGTAGTGACTTAAAACCCTCTTTTGTATAACTAAGGGTAGTCTTTTTGTAAATCCCAACTTTTGTAGAAGGCAATCGCGGGATAATATGTAATAGCTTTTGGCTAAGGGAACATGATGTAAATAGTTTTAACTATGAAAGCATATTTATATAATGAAGTTTTTATTTAACATGATTGTTGTGGTATGAATGGTTGTTGTTAATTTAAAATGATAACCGAGTAGTTAAATAGATAATAACGAAGCTTTATTTATTTAATCAGAATTATGCCGCTGAGAAGGAGGCAACGAAACCAAGAGGCCGAGTCTCATACTGAAAATCAGGGGGGTCCTAACAACCTTATGCAAGAGTTCATTAATTTATTAACGGTTGCATTTAACCAAGGGGGGTGGGATTCCTGTAGCTCCTGGGGTAGCAAGAACAACTACCTTTAAGGACTTTAAAAGTATGGGTCCTCCCGAGTTCTGAGGAACGACGGTTCCACTAGAAGCCCAGACATGGATTAGAGAGATTGAAAAGGCGTTTGTGATAACAAGCGTAGGTGGCTTAAAAAAGACTTCTTTTGCGACCTACATGATGAAAGGGAAGCCAACTCATGGTGGGAAGCTCACGGGGTGGGGCTAGGATGAGAAGTCACATTGCGTGGGAGCAGTTTAAGAAGGTTTTCTTCGAGAACTATTTCCCTACTAGCATGCGAGGTAGGATGGAAATTAAGTTCTTAGAACTTAAGCGAGGGGATATAGCAGTTCCCAGTATGCGCCAAGTTTAACAAATTGGCGAGATTTTCTCCACATCAAAGTGGATCTGAGAGGAAAGGAAAAGGCTTGATTTGAGCGGGGCTTAAAACTCGGCTCTCTAGTAGAGATATCGGTTTTCCGAGTGCTTCCTACGGGACCATTCGGAGAAGCGATAATAAATGAAAAAGGTGGTGGTGAGGATTTGTCTCAGTACCACAAAGAGCGGAAGATTAAGAGTAAGTTAGAAGGAGTTAATAAGGCTGAAGTTGCCAGCGGAAGCGGCAACTTGCCAAAGAGGAAGAGTTTTAACCTTGGGAATACCGTGGTAAATCAGGGAGATCCCAAAAGGAGAACGGAAGCATGTAAGACATGCGGAAAATCTCACATGGGAGTCTGTTTAAAGGGGAAAGTAGTATGCTACAATTGTGGGCAGGAGGGGCATTTGTCACCCAACTGTCCTAACCCTAAGAAGAACCAGGGGTGTTTTGTCTGTGGGTCAATGGACCACATGTTAGGTTTGTAATATTCATGTGCGCAATTAAATTGCATAAATAAGCGGAAACGTGTAAAAATCAGAGTTTAAAATTATTACAAACCATATACCCGGATCACCCTTTATGCACAATTATTAATTAAACAAAAAGGATGAATAAGAAACATACCCTTGAAGATCCGAGCTTCCTCAGGTACAAGTTCACCTCCAATCCTTTTCGCGTTTAACTTGAATCCACCGGGTTTGGTTCCTTCCTTTGATCAACGTTAGCCACCCAAGTGTTTGGCCTCTAGAGGTGATCCACCAAGGAAGAAGAAGAATTCAAGAAGATGGGTGGTTGGCTAAACCCTAGTTTTTCTATCTCTATAGAAAAAGAGCGTACTCTCCAACCATTGGGATTATAACGTAGTCTTGATATCTGATATAAGACTCCTCTTATAAAGATATCAAGTAACCCTATTAAAATAAGGTATTATTTAATTAAACCCTTTTAATTAAAGGGGCTCCCTAATCTTATTAGGGATAATTAATTAAACTCCTTTAACTAATTTTCCTTCCTAATCCAATTAGGAATAAATGAGAGTACTTATATTAAATTAATTCCTAAACTCTTTTAGAAATTAAAATAATAATAATAATTGTAATAATATTAATAAGACTCCTCTTATTAATTTATATTTAATATTTCTAAAATATTAAATAATAAATATTAAGCTATTTAATTTATTCTATCACCATAGATTAAATTAAATATACATAACTATATTATTACGATTATGCCATTAACTTCTTAAATAATTATTCTTCCTTTTATGGTGTGACCCTTTAGGTTCTCCATATTAAACCAGGTTGTGAATAAATCAATTAGAACAATTCTAATCTTATTTAAATAAATAAATTAAACAATTAATTTATTTAAATAAATAATATTTATTCTATAGGGATAAGCCTCCTAGCGATCAACGACTTTCCAGATAATATAGATTTCAACATTAATCATAAAAGAACCTTTGAGTAAATAGTTACTGCACAATTCAATCCTTCCACCATCTGATATCCCAATTAAATATAAGACATGGAATTCTTTGTCAAGTTTTATTTTATTTAATTATATGTATTTCGACTCTTAAATGCACAACTCTCAAATAATGCAAATTAGAAACTCCTTTCTAATTTCATTACGCTTAACCAAGGACTCTTTGGGTTGTCATTTATCGAATCACATAGGACATTTCTCTTCTTTTAATAGAAGTGGTAGATTCTTTATTGATCATACATTATCTCCATGTACAACTTATTATACCCAAGCATACCCTTTGATATACCCTAAGGGTCTTAAGGAATAAGTCAAAGTATAACTCATCATACACAAGATACTATGATGATCTCAAGTCCAAGGATCACTTGTACTACTATCACTTCAGGAATTCCTATTGACAGGCAAGTAAAACTCCATTAGGTATTCCTTAGCGAGCCACGTTCAGTGAACTTATTCTCTAATAAGCACCTACATACTTGCTTTAGTGTCTCCATACAAATGATCATTAGATCAATCATCCTCATCCAATGAGCAAGCAACGTATGTACCAATCTATCCGGATTCACTAATCCCCAATTTAGTAATCCAATGATTGGGAACTATTTTAGTTTTAAGCTTTCTAAGAATTTAGATCTCATTAGAATGATCATCATCATTATTCTAAAAGCATTGCTTAAAACTATGGGTTTATCACATATTATAAAACAGCATCATGTAGATAATTAAAAGCCTTTAATAAATTAATACTTTTTATTAATAAATGAATAAGATTGTTATAAAGTATATGCTTTATCATCAAACATGAATGGCTTGTGTGCATACTACTTTCACCACATGGCAAGGAATTGCCCGAAGAAGGGTTTAGAGGGGAATAAGAGTTCTGGTAGTTGTAAATTAGCCATTACTGGACCAACACCATCAGTGCGTAGACCCTCAGCTCGTACATTTAATATGACTGTTCAAGATGCGGTTGCATCAACAGATGTGGTAGCAGGTATCCTTCCGGTCAATGAGATAAATGCTTATGTGCTATTTGACTCGGGTGCTACTTGTTCTTTTATAGCATGTGAATTTGCTAAACAATTAGGTTTAATCCCTGAAAAGTTACCTATACCTTTAGACGTTAAGGTAGCAAACGAGGAGATAATCCCCATTGAACATATTCATAAGGATTGTTGCGTGGAAATTAGAGGGAATAAGTTATCGGTAGATTTGGTACCGATAAGGCTAAAAGAATTCGACGTAATTCTTGGTATGGATTGGTTGGTGAACCATAAGGCAATTATAGATTGCCATAGGAAAAGTGTAAACCTTTGGCTTTCTAAAAAAACCAAGGTAGTGTTCTTCGGTAGTAATTCACCGTGACGCTCTCTTGTTATGCATACATGATACAAGCTAGGAAGATGTTGAGAAAAGGGTGTGTAGGTTATCTATGCCATGTTGTGGATACCCAAAGAGTGGGAACATCCTTGGATTAGATACCTGTCGT
This sequence comes from Panax quinquefolius, assembly GCA_020205615.1. Classification (NCBI taxonomy): domain Eukaryota; kingdom Viridiplantae; phylum Streptophyta; class Magnoliopsida; order Apiales; family Araliaceae; genus Panax; species Panax quinquefolius. The sequence goes on along the minus strand of CM035174.1, from coordinate 64,065,313 downwards.
GCAAGAGCTCGCGGATGTATTTCCGGAGGAGTTACCGGGTATTCCACCGGACAGGGAGGTGGAGTTTGTAATTGATCTGTTACCGGGAATGACACCAATTTCAAGGGCACCATATCGAATGGCGCCAGTCGAAATGAAGGTGTTAATGGTTCAATTACAAGAACTATTAGACAGGAAGTACATTCAACCAAGTGTGTCTCCTTGGGGAGCACCAGTGTTGTTTGTAAAGAAGAAGGATGGGTCATTAAGGCTTTGTATCGACTATCGAGAGTTGAACAAGTTAACGATTAAGAATAGATACCCTTTGCCCAGGATCGATAATCTATTTGATTAGTTGAAAGGGGCAAAGTATTTTTCTAAAATAGATTTGCGCACGGGGCATCATCAGTTAAAGGTGAGGAAGGAAGATGTACCTAAGACGGCATTCAGAACTCGTTATGGTCATTACGAGTTTCTGGTAATGTCGTTTGGGTTGACTAATGCGCCAGCCGCATTTATGGATATGATGAACAGAGTGTTCAAACAATATTTGGACAAGTTTGTCGTAGTGTTCATTGATGATATTCTAGTCTATTCAAAGACGCCAAAAGATCATTCGGAACATTTAAGAATAGTGTTGATGACACTACAGATGGAGAAGTTGTATGGGAAATTCACAAAGTGTGAATTTTGGCTTGAGAGGGTGCAGTTTCTAGGGCATGTTATTGATAAGGATGGCATTTCCGTAGATTCGGCAAAAGTAGAAGCAGTTAACGAATGGGAGCAACCGAAAACGCCAACTGAGGTTCGGAGTTTTCTGGGGTTAGCGGGATACTATAGAAGGTTCATTTCGGACTTTTCTAAAATAGCTACTCCGTTAACAAATCTGACAAGAAAGTCGGTGAAGTATGTGTGGACTAAAAAATGTGAGAACAATTTTCAGGAGTTGAAGAAAAGGTTAAGTGAGGCACCTGTATTGTCGTTACCAGACGATACAGGAAATTTTATAGTATATAGCGATGCTTCACATAAAGGACTGGGTTGCGTGCTCATGCAGCATGGCAAGGTCATTACGTATGCGTCACGTCAATTGAAGGATTATGAGAAGGTTTATCCTACTCATGACCTGGAATTGGCAGCTATAGTTTTTGCCCTAAAGATATGGAGGCGTTATCTTTATGTTGAGAAATGTGAGATATACACGGACCACAAAAGTCTGAAATATATCTTCACACAGAAGGAGTTGAACATGAGACAGAGAAGGCGGTTAGAGTTAATAAAAGATTATGATTGTGATATTTTATATCATCTGGGGAAAGCAAATGTAGTAGCCGATGTGCTAAGTAGGAAGGGTAGAGAGAAATTATCAATGTTAACAACTCAGAATGAGTTGGTAACAGCGATGGCAAAAATGGAGCTAGAAGTTAAGTTACCGGAGGAAGCAGTAGAGATGTTATTTTCCATGGGAACCCAACCTACCATAGTTGAGCGGGTAAGGGGTGTACAACTGAGCAATGAGGAGTGCAAGAAGATGCAGAAGAGAATAGAAGATGAAGAAAAGACTGAGTATAACCTCGATAAGGAGGGATTACTTCGTTTTAAGGGAAGAATTTGGGTTCCTAATGATCCCAAATTAAAAGAAGAAATTATGATGGAGGCCCATAGTTCGAGGTACTCGATACATCCCAGTAGTACGAAGATGTATCAAGACCTTCGTCGAAACTTTGGTGGTGGTAGAATATGAATAGGAGATAGCGAGAATATGATAGTAGGTGCTTAACTTGTCAAAAGTTAAAATTTGAACATCAACGCATCGAAGCGGGTTGTTACAACCACTAGAAATTCCAGAGTTGAAGTGGGAGCACATCACGATGGACTTTGTGGTGGGACTTCCAGCAACAAGAAAAGGATACGATGCTATTCGGGTGATAGTGGATCGATTGACGAAATCGGCTCATTTTCTACCAATAGGAATTAGGTATAACCTAGATCAGTTAGCTAAGCTGTATGTCAAGGAAATTATTTCCAGACATGGAGTGCCTATTTCGATTATGTCAGATCGTAATCCATGATTCACATCGAACTTTTGGAGAAGTTTGCAAGAACAAATGGGAACGCAGTTAAGATTGAGTACGGCGTATCATTCTCAGACGGATGGTCAGAGTGAGCGAACAATTCAAATGCTTGAAGATATGTTAAGATCTTGCGTTATGGATTTCAAAGGGAGTTGGGACGAATATCTACCGTTGGTGGAATTTTCATACAACAATAGTTTTCACGCTAGTATAGGCATGCCGCCTTACGAAGCGTTGTATGGGAGGAAGTGCCGAACTCCATTATGTTGGGATGAGGTGGGTGAACGTCGGATGTTGGGACCTGAGATGGTTTAGCAGACGGCGGACATGGTAGAGTTAATACGTACTCGATTAGTTGCGGCTCAAGACCGGCAATGGAAGTATGCAGATCCTCACAGAGAGAATAGAGAATTTGATGTAGGATCTTTTGTTTTTCTGAAAGTATCGCCTTGGAAAGGGAAGATAAGCTTTAGAAAGAAAGGGAAGTTAAGTCCAAGGTTTGTAGGACCTTTTGAGATTTTAAAAAGGATAGGGGAGGTAGCTTATGTAGTAGCCTTACCTCCAGAGATGGAACGCATTCATAATGTGTTTCACGTGTCAGTATTGCGTCCTTATAAGCCGGACTATAAACACGTGATAGAATATGAATCTATTCAGATAGAGAAGGACTTGTCCTATGAGGAACTTCCAATTCAAATTATTGATAGGAAGGAACAAGTCTTAAGAAATAATGTAATACCTTCGGTGAAGGTGTTATGGAGAAACCACAATCTTTGAAGAAGCGATGGAGAACTCGAAAAGTAAAATAAAGGAAGATTTTCCTCATTTGTTTATGTAATTATAAGCTAAGATTCTGGGGACAGAATCCTTATAAGGGGGAGAGAATGTAACGCCCGAGAAAATTGGAATTTTATGACAATTAAATTTTTATTTGATTATGTGAATTAAATGAATTTAATTGATTTCTTGGTGAGTAAGTTATGTGAAGGTCGTTCTATGACCTAGAATGTGCTAACGTGGTTAGTATTCTGGCTACGTGTTAGAAATAGTTGTTTGGAATTTCCAAGACGATAATAATTGTTTTTCGAGAAATTTTTGTTAAAATACTATTCATCCGTTTCTGTTCGGGGAATTATTTTGAAATTCCGGGAAACGCGTAATGATAGAATATCGTGATGAGATGGAATATCTGATAATATTTCATTTATGGCAAACGCAGTTTTTATCTGCGGACTTAAAACCTAAGGGTTGAGTATATTGATTTTCGAGAAGGAAATAATATGCGTAAGAGGAATGGCGCTAGGGTTAAGGCGAGTGTTAAGCATTTGGTGATACTATTTATTATCTATGTATAATATGTTGAGTAAATACGAAGTACAATATGATTATTGTATGAGTAGTATACGTAAATAATATGTGAATTGTACGTATGTGATACGATTCGTATTATAGAATCAAGTTAAGACTTAATAACTAATTCATTTGAGTTGGATTATTAATTAATCCAATCATTTGAATGACCAAGGCCCAATGATAATTTAGTTAAGCCCAATTCATTAAAACCGAACCGTGGGTCGAACCGGTGGGTCACTGAATGGGTAAAACCCATGGGGCAACCCATGGGATGTCACATAAGGGAGGTGGGCCAGCCACCTTGGTGTGGAAGCCAAGCATAAGGCTTGGTCACCAAGTGTTTTACTTGGTGACCACATATAAATAGTAAGGAGGTGGTGGTTTATAGTTCAAATTGCCCTCCATTCTAGTTTTCTATAAATAAGAAGCTAGGTTGATTCATTTGGGAGTTTTTCAACTTGTCAACCTAGATTATTTGAGAGAGAAAGAGAGCTATCCTTGCAAGCATACACTTTGGAAGCTTTAACTTCTTTTTTTCCAAAAGATTTCTTAAGATTTCTTGAGGTAATACTTCTTATTTCTCATCTCCATCTCTTTTAGATTTTCTTTCATTTTAGAGAATCATGAAGGGGTGGTATATGTCTTGAATGAGGATTTAAAGATGACTTACCATAGATTCAATCTCTATAAGTCATGAGATTATAAAAATAATAAGGTTTTTGAACCATGAAAATATGGATAGTTGAGATCGATTGTTGATAAACAATTGAGCTCCATCAATACGTTAATATATGCATCTTGTTTTGTTAGGATGTAGATATGAAATCCATGGAGTATTCCATGTGATTTGGCTTAGAGAACATTAATGCTTGAAGTTATGGCGAATTTTACGAAAATAGGCGTTAAACGCGAAAGCGTAGAAATTCGGGAATGGTAGTCGAAAGTTCTTGGTGAGACTGAAAGCGTTAGTTTTCAATGTCAACACGATGAGATAGGGTAATTAAGAGTTGTGGGTTCGAGAATCATCGGATTCGACTTAGAACGAAGAAAGCGAGCATTGACGCTCATTAACATTTACTGACGTATATAAAATGAACTCAATAGTGAATTACGAGTTAATGATTTGAAAGTGTTGAATTCTTATATGAACACGTAAAGGATGTAATTCTCGACTTGTAGGAATTGAATAGGTCAATTCGGATGTAAAAGCGAACAAATTAGGAAGCCGGAGTTTCATTAGAAAACCAAACCTGGTTTGGCTTGGCTGGTGCATGAACTTCGTACCAAGCAAACACCAAAACCGAAGACAAAGTGGTGGCGCCGCGATGCAGACGACACTTAAAGTACCACTTTGCTAACTCGTCATGGCGCCACTAAAATACAAAGGATGTCGCATCAGCAAATATGCAGCGATGGAAAAAAGTTGACCAAGTTAGGTTTTAAACTTAAGTTGTTTAGAGACCTACCTAAGTTGAGTTTATATACTCAATAAATGTTCTAAGACTAATCCTATATTACCTATACTAAGGTATAGGGTATGAAACTTAGGAATGTAATGCATGTTAACAAGATATGTACAATGGACAAAGTCGGTATCTTATCAACAATGTTTGAGTCCGGTTAATAAACGCCAGTGAGTGATAAACCGGGACAAAGGGTTATAAGTCATGTTGACTTTAATAAAGATATTTAGTTAACATAGACATAGAAGAGAAAGAAGCTTGTAGGAACAATGTGAATAGTTGTTTGATAGCTAATTATAGTGTGCTATGTGAATATATCATGTAGATTCTATAAAGGCTGTGGTCAGTCGAGTAAGTTATTGAAGATATGAAAGGAAAGTTTTCTTACGCAACATCTAACTTCCATGTTAGCCAAGTTTTATGTGATTCATTGAGCTGAATTGCAAGACTTGTTTTAAAGAAAGGGTCGACGCCAGATTTTAACTCGGCTAGACTATTCGTATTATATAGATTGATTATCATACATATCATTCTATATAGAAATGTTAACGTTATCCTATGCCAAGTTATTGGTACGGACGTGAAGGTAAGGTTTGTCTATGAACAAACAAAAGTATTTTTCATCTATTATTCGATGGGCACGCGAGTTTGCCAAAAATATTAAACGTAAATACGTTTAATGAATGTAGTGTTGATCAACATATAGTACTATAGGCTGATCACCTAGAAGTGCTCGTAAGTTATACAGATGAACGACCTTAGTTCTGTGGACTCCTTTTCAAGTATGAAAATTGAAATTTACTGTTCATGGTCTATCGACCAGTTCAGAATTCCTAATCTATTCTATACTTTGGGAATTGATGTTATGAACTGTTAAAGTATTATTGATTCATAATACTTCATAACTATTGTTCAGTTATGTTGGAAATGTTAAATAATTCATGAATGTGGTATTCCTGTCATCCTTGATTAAACTTGCTGAGCTGTTATGCTCACTTCTTGCGTGAATTATATAACTGCAGTTAAAGATGAACGTACTGTGATTGCCAAGAGTGATAAGGGCAAAGCTAAGATGGATGCTTAGGCGTTGTGTAATAGTTTAGTAAGTTTGTATGTATTATACATTATGAGCAATGAACAATGTAACCGGTTTATGAACTTGGGAAGGATTATACTTTGATTGTCCTTGAACCTTTGAACTTGAGGAGTTTCCCATGAAGAGTTGCTCATCATTTTCTACTGGTTTGTAGATAGAAAACATCCATTTGTTGGAGCAAATGTGGCGAGTAGCGCCAATGTTCACCCACCATTCTTTGGTGTTTCCTACCAAATTGCATTCGGATACAACTGCAGAGAGATTAATGTCTGAAACATTTTCAGAAAGTTTTTCAAGTACTGTCACATTTGCTTGAGCCTTTTGTTCTTTCTTGAACTTCTTTGGCCTACGACATTCATTTGATTTATGTCCTGAAGTGCCACAATTGAAGCATTTGCCTTTGAATTTCATCTTGACTTTGAAATTAGAATTTCCTTCGCGCTTCCTTTTGTTGTTGTTGTTTGTCCTTTGTTCTACCATATTAGCCTTTGCTTCATAAAAAATTTTCCCACTCTTCTTTTCAGATACTCGATTGTCCTCTTCAATCCTAAGTCGCATAATCAGTTCTTCAAGATTCATCTCTTTGCGTTTATGCTTAAGATAATTCTTGAAGTCTTTCCATGACGGTGGAAGTTTCTCAATCATTACAGCAACTTGGAATGAGTCACTTAGTGACACTCCTTCAGAATGAATATCATGTAGAATCACTTGTAATTCTTGAACCTGTGTGATGACTGCTTTAGAATCTAACATTTTATAATCAAGAAATCTACCGATTATGAATTTCTTCATGCCAGCATCTTCAGTTTTATATTTCTTGTCTAAAGATTCCCAAAGTTCCTTTGCAGTTTGAATTGTACAATACACATTGTACAGTGTATTGTCCAATCCATTCATCACATAATTTCTGCAAAGAAAATCAGCATGTTTCCATGCATCAACTACAACCACTTTTTCCTTGTCAGTTTCTCCTTCAACAAGAGTAGGACAATCCTCTTGTAGAAACCTTGACAAATTCAATGTTGTGAGATAGAAGAGCATCTTTTGTTGCCAACACTTGAAATCAGTTCCATTGAACCTTTCAGGCTTTTCTCCATGAGACATACTCACGGCAGGAATGGTACTAGTAGATGCCATTTCTGTTTATACAAAGAAAATTATCAATAAACAGAAACAAATTTCTGTTGTACAAAATGTAACAAATTTTGTTTACAAATTTGTTTTGCAGAATATTTTGTATATTAACACAATAGTGTATATTAACATGCAAACAAAATAAACTGTTATATTAACATGCAAACATTAACAGAATATATAATCACTTAAAATAACAGAATATATATAATATATGTAATATTTCTATAAGATATATAATAACGAGAATACTTTATATTAACATGTATTAACATGCAATAAAATTCGAGAACAACGTGTATTAATATATTAACATGCAAAGACAGAGTATTTATATTACATTAAAATACTAAATTCTGATGATGCAATATATACATAAAAATTTGTTTTAAAACCCATTTTCTCGCATTTACATAAACAAACGATTTTAAATAATACTACAATTCTGAACATGTAAATTTGCTTTAAGATTGTAATCCATAATATATATAGTATTATTTAATATATATAAATATAATAAAACGGAATAGAATTTATATATATATATATATATATATATATAACAGGAAAATATAAATAGATAAATCTGAGTCTTTTGAATTCATAAAGTCTCCTTAAAGAAAATTTATTCCATCACTGGTGCTAAGGATTAAATGAATAATTGTTTTCCAAGATAAAACGGATTTCCAGTTCTTAATTAGAAACACTTCAAAATTAAGAACACATCGAACCAAAATTTATGTTATGTACTGAACTTATATTAATGATGCATGGAAGTATTTGCAGAACGGGACAGAAATTTCTTTGTAGAAAATGGGAAGGGAACTACGTAGTATTATGATAATTATTTTAACAAAATCTGATAAAACATTAAACAGATTTTGTCCAAAAAATATATATCACGACGACTTGCTTAAATAGGACGGACGGAGCAATAATGGCGGCAAGACGCGCGCGTGGTTTGAACCATGCCTTGGCTAGGTCCTCTCCCTTCCACAAAAGTGGGGTGCCCCTTGGGGCCCTTCCCATTGAGCAAACATCCCATATATATGTTCTTCATTTTCCCCTCTAATGCCCTATGTGGGACTTTTCCAATTTACAACATTACAAGTAGGTGACTTTGGAGTCAATTTTCTCATTTAATTCTTAATGGATTTGAACACATAAATATACCACGTTATACTCCTCGCGGAGGAGAACGCATTAGTGCATGGACCCGACATTTCTGAAGTGTGGGTCCCACATTAAATTAAGCCTCAAAATGCTTTAATATTTATCATTGTCAAACCCATTTCCAACATGAAGTGTGCACATCACTTCAGGAGGTAGAAATAGAAGAAAAAGAAGAGGAAACCCAACAACAAGATTTTATCCTCAATTTGCCCTTGTCTTTCATTGTGTTGGGAGAATGCATATGTTAATTTGATGTTTAAATATAAATGCTCATGATTATTTGTAAAGTCCTTCAAGGAATATATGTACAAGGACTTAGTGATAGATCAAATTTGTTAGGTTGATCTAAGCTCTTAATGTGTATCATTCTGGAAATGAATGTATAGATAGAAAGATCAAAGTTGTTAGGTTGATCTTGAGATGTAATAGATAGGCTTCGAAGAATTCGTAGTGTATCAATATGATCAACATTATAGAAGTCAAGGCAGAAACGTAGAGCTTCAAGGATCGTAGTGTGCTTGCCTTGAAGGGCCTCTTCAGAAATCGTAGAGTGGTCCCAACGTTTGTCGAGCCAACTCAGAGATCGTAATGTGCTCTTGAAAACGTAGAGTTTATAACTCAAGCAAGCGAAGATCGTAGTGTGCAAATAGTTAAGAGAAATCGTAGTGCTCTCGGTTGATAGCATCTCAGACCAAGCACCAAGGCGATAAATCACCACGATCTGAATCGTAGAGTATCACGATCTGAATCGTAGAGTACCATGATCTGAATCGTAGAGTATCATCTGTCTTGTGTCAGAAGCATCAAGCCTCACGATTTATGTGGAGACAAACTCCAACATATGAGGAATGGATTCTAAACGTTGTAGTCCTCACCAGTCCCAAAGTCATATGAAATATCCTTAGTATGCAACAAAACTAAGAAAAGTACCTTTGGTAAGGGGGAAAACACATTTTTAGGTGTTAGGTGAGAAAGCAGTCTGCTGTGTCAGTGGGCCAGAATGCAATTCAGAAGATGTGCATAAAAGTCTCCATCAAAGAACAGAAAGGTCAAATGCATTTAATGCTTCAATGGATGGATCCAACTGATAGTTTTCAAGATCACATATATGCAAATCAAGCAGATGAGAGATGTAAGCAAACACTGAACAAAAACGTACAGAACTCTCAAAGCTCAACTCTACGATCTGAGAATTAGAAAAGCTTGCTCAGTTACTCAGTTCTTTCGAACATGTGCTTAAATAGCAACTGAGTAGCAACCATCAAGAACTCAACATCTACCAATCAACTGAAGAAAAAGTTCCAAGTCTGTTGGACTTGAAGAGTTCTAAGTGAACTGTAAGAGAGCCAAGTCTACTGGACTTGAAGAGTTCAAGAGTGAACTAAGAAGTTCCTGGCGCTAGTCTAGAAGGAAGGAATGCATGTGATTGAGGAAGTTGTAAAAGACATCATTAGTGGATTTCTACTCGAGGAGTAGAAGAGTGGACTAGGAGCTTTAAGTGCTCGAACCACTTAAAAGCATTGTGTCTTTTACTTTCTTACTATAACTGCTATATCTGTCATAACTGCTATAACTGCCTCACTCTCATAACTCCACTACTTCGTAAAGGAGATTAAAACAAACATTAATTCCGCTTTAATCATCATCAACTAACAAGTTTAAAACAAAAAGATTTTTTAAATATCTATTCAACCCCCCCCCCCCCCTTCTAGATAAATATTGAGCCTACTGGGAACTAACAATTGGTATCAAAGCAAGTTCTATTTTATAGCTTACAAGCTTTAGTAGATCCAATGGCACACGTATTAAGCGAATCAAGGATTTGGAGGAGGCGTGAGCCACTGATGTGCAACAAGGATAAATTTGCAAACTGGAAAGTCAGGATGCAAGCATACATGTACTCAATAGATGAAGATCTATTTGAGACTGTTCAGAATGGGCCCTATATTCCAACAAAGCTTGCACCAACCACAGACGATCCAAACAGAATACAAATCAAAGTCAAAGAGAGTGGACACACAACGAGAAGAGAGTCATCAACTTGACAAAAAGGCCAAGAACATCTTGTTTCAATCCTTAAAAAGGCGATTTGTTGAAAATGTTGTCAACAACAAAATAGCTAAGGAGGTTTGGGAAGCTTTCGCTCATCGCACGCGAAGGAGGCGAAGAAGTAAGAGAAAACAAACAATCACCTCGCATGCTAGTGATGTAAATGTTTGCTCATGTTCAAGGAGAAAATGTAACTGCCACCTATGAGAGATTCAACGTTCTGCTCAACTCTCTACGAGCATATGGGAAGATCTATCCAAACAAAGATCTGATCATAAAGTTCATGAGAGCCCTACCAAGCAGGTGGGATGCCAAAATCACTGCTATAAGAGAGTCAAAGAATCTTTATGAGATGACAGTTCAACAACTATATGGCAATCTCCTGACATACGAACTGGAGCTAACTCAACGAGCTGAAACCCTATCAGAAGGAAGAAATAAGGATAAGGGTGTTGCTCTCAAGGCAACTGAAGGTGCATCTAAGGTCAACACTGAGATTGACTCTAATTATGATGAAGACGATGATAAAGACTTTGCTATGCTGGTAAAAAGACTAAGAAGGTTCATGCGTCAAGGCAAAACCAGCAAGCCAAAGAAGGTCAACAATTCACAATGACCGAGGGAGCAAATGAATGATCTATGCTATAACCGCAAGAAGTTCGCCACTTCATTGCCAAGCGCAACAAACCTCTGAGAAGAAGAACTAAAGAAGAAATCACATGCGAAAAGAAGGAATACAAAGGCAACAAAAGGCCTCAGAAGAGAGACAAAGGCCTGGTAGCTGGAGGATCGTGGAATGATTCAGACAATGACTCCAATCCTGATTCTGGAGATGATGAAGAACTACAAATGGCTAATATGTGCCTAATGGCCAAACATGCAAAGGACAAACAAAACTCCAACATACATGAAGTAAGTCTCGATGAGGTATTTGACTTCAACTCTCCTGATGTAGACATAAATGATTTAAGAACTGAATGCATGGCATAACCACAGATCTACATCAATACATGAAGTGTTTCAGAGTTTTGTCTAAGGATCATTCACTTCTTCAAGAGGAGAAAAAGAAAGTTCAAGAAGAGCTTGAAATAGCCCTTCTAAGTACTAACCTTCTCTCCAAGCTTGAGGCTGAGAAAATTGAGGAACTAGGAAAGACTATCTCTACATGGAACAAATCCTCATCATCCATGGACTCCCTGCTCTCTAGTCAGAGAAGTACATTCGACAGAACAAGCCTAGGCTTTGGGGAATCCATCTCAGAGCCATGTGTGGAAAAGACAAAGGAAACTAGCACTAGTAATGCCTCAAGTTTTAGTAGAAGCATTACCTTTGTGAAATCCTCACAGAAGGAAGAACTAGTTCAACCTTGTTCTACTGTTTCCATCCATACTCAAAGGAGTAAAGGGTCTCACGCTGGCCTGGGCTTCAAAAAAGAGAAGAGTAACCCAACCTCTACTCACCAACCTCAAAGAATCATAGAGTCAAGTAAGACCAACTCTACGAATCAACTGGGAAGGTACAGTAGAGGTAAGGCACACTCATCACTACTTATAAAACCCAAGGACACGTGGAAGAAGGAGAATCAGTTTAACATAACGACAACTAAAGAATCACACAAGTCCAAATGGAGAATGAATAATCATACACACACAGGCATGCATCATACTAGATGTTTTATATGCAATAAATTTGGTCACAAGGCTGCCAAGTGCTATTATAATTCCTTGCATGTGAGACCCAAGATCAAACAGATTTGGGTCCCCAAGGGCACTAACAAAATAGGACCCATACAAATATGGGTACCAAAATGATGGTTAAACTTTATGACAAGGAAAGAGCTCCACGATCACAACCTGGTATCTGGACAGTGGATGCTCAAGGCACGTGACAGGGAACAAAGTCCTTCTATCAAACTACATAGAAAAGGAGGGTCTCTCAGTCATCTTTGGAGACAATGGCTCGGGTAAGACAAGAGGATACGACTCTACGGGCAATGGTGCAGTATCTTTCAGCAAAGTAGCATATGTGGAAGGTCTCCAACACAACCTTCTAAGCATCAGCCAACTCTGTGACAAGGGTCACCAAGTAACATTCCTCAACAACCAGTGTCAAGTCAGAGATCTGAAGACATCTGCTGTAATGCTAACCAGGACAAGAGAAGGAAATGTCTACACAGTGAATCTTGGTCAACTAAGCTCAGACGAGACAATATGTTTTCAGGCAAAAGCATCTGAAGAAATGAGCAGGCTATGGCATAGACGGTTGTCCCACTTAAACTTCAAAAGCATGTCCAAACTGGCATCAAAAGATCTCGTTGTTGGCCTTCCTAAGTTCAACTTCGTAAAAGAAAGGCCATGCAATGCCTGTCAGCTTGGAAAGTAAACTAGAAGCTCATTCAAGAGCAAAACTGTCAACTCTATCGACAAGCCCCTGTAGTTGCTCCACATGGATCTATTTGGGCCAATTCCAACAACTAGTCTTAGAGGAAAAAGATACTCTCTAGTTATAGTCGACGACTACACCAGATTCACATGGGTATTCTTCCTAACTTCAAAGGATGAAACGAGCTCCCAATTAATCAAGATGTTCAGACTGGTGATGAATGAGAAAGGAGAGAAAATAAAAGCCATAAGGAGTGATCATGGAAGAGAATTCAACTTCTCAAAAATGGGCCAGTTCTGCACAGATAATGGCATCAGTCATAACTTCTCAGCTCCACGAACTCCTCAACAAAATGGAGTAGCTGAAAGAAAGAACAGAACTTTGATAGAGGTTGGAAAAACTCTACTAGCAGCAATGACTTTCATCTACTTGAATATACAGGCGAAGTCATCAACACCGCATGCTACACTACAGAATAGATCACTGATACACTCTACGATCAAGAAGATACCCTACTTAAGCTGTGGAAAGGAAGAAAGCAAGTGTCGCCTACTTTCATTTATTCTTTGTCGCATGCTATATTTTCAACAATGGAAAGCAGTACCTGACAAAATTTCAACCCAAGTCAGACAAAGGAATCTTTCTTGGATATGCCACAGACAGTAAGGCCTACAGGGTGTTCAACAAAAAGACACTGAATGTTGAAGTCTCGATTCACATCATCTTTGATGAAACAAACTTAGATAAAATAGTGCTTCAAGACACTTTGACCGATAATGCAAACACTATGAATGAAGTCGTCGAGCTCAACACCACGATCGTAGTGCCAGAAAGTGAAATTGTTGAGCAAGAAAATGAGATCATAGAGAGGTCTATGCAAGACAACGAACCTCCACACCAAGAAGAAGAAATAGATCTTGAAGACTTAAGACAAAAAGGCATCAAGACAGATGTCCCAACCAGAAATAAGGCAAAACTGGTAGCCAAGGGTTATTCTCAGGAAGAAGGCATTAACTACGATGAGACATTTGCACCTGTTGCCAGACTAGAAGCCATCAAAATCTTTCTTGCCTTTGCTGCTCACATGAAGTTCAAGGTCTTCCAAATGGATGTCAAAAGTGCAATCCTGAATGGAGAACTTCAAGACATTCGAACCCTTGATGCTGACATAAAGGGGGGAAATAAAGGGAAAGGAGTTTAAGGAGGTCAGGGCAGAGGAAGAGGAGTTCAAGGAAGCCAGGGAAGAGGCAGAGGACAATTTCACACTCAAGCGTCAAGAAGCCCTCCCGCAAGATAATTCCACCAACAGACTCCACGATCAAGCAATCAGACTCAACGATCTGATCAGCAGGAAGTCTTGATGGCTCAGCCAATAAGGAGTCAAGTGCCAGCTACCAGCTCATAAAATGTGACCACCACAGGCCTAAGAATGCCAATTGAAGATCCTGAATTCATGAACAGGCATGATCATAACCCAAGGATAAGCCCAAGTGAGCTGGAAGAGATAGCCAGAAGGGATGAAGCAAGTAGGAAAAGAAGGGCTGAGGAGTATGCCAATCCTCTACGCAAAAGACCAAAGAAATTAAGATAAATGAAAGTTCAAATTCTTATTGATGTAAAGCTAAATTGTAATACTCTTCAATCATCAATAAATTCATGCTTATTCTCTAGAAATTTCAGCTACTCACTGAAATACTAAGTCATGTTTAAATTTCCTGAAATTGCATCTAGATACTAATAATCATGAGAACAAAATCTCATTGGTTATGTCAACATCAAATAGGAGGATATTGTTGGGAGAATGCATATGTTAATTTGATGTTTAAATATAAATGTTCATGATTATTTATAAAGTCCTTTAAGGAATATATGTACAAGGACTTAGTGATAGATCAAATTTGTTAGGTTGATCTAAGCTCTTAATGTGTATCATTCTGGAAATGAATGTATAGATAGAAAGATCAAAGCTGTTAGGTTGATCTTGAGATGTAATAGATAGGCTTTAAAGAATTCATAGTGTATCAATCTGATCAACATTACAGAAGTCAAGGCAGAAACGTAGAGCTTCAAGGATCGTAGTGTGCCTGCCTTGAAGGGCCTCTTCGAAAATCGTAGAGTGGTCCCAACGTTTACCGAGCCAACTTAGAGATCGTAATGTGCTCTCTGAAATATAGAGTTTACAACTCAAGCAAGCGAAGATCGTATTGTGCAAATATTTAAGAGAAATCGTAGTGCTCTCGGCTAATAGCATCAAACCAAGCACCAAGGCGACAAATCACCACGATCTGAATTATAGAGTACCACGATCTGATTCGTAGAGTACCATGATCTGAATCGTAGAGTATCATCTGTCTTTTGTTAGAAGCATCAAGCCTCACGATTTATGTGGAGACAAACTCCAACATATAAAGAATGAATTCTAAACGTTATAGTACTCACCAGTCCCAAAGTCATAAAAAATATCCTTAGTATGCAACAAAGAAGCGTATTGAAGAAGCTAAAGAAAGTACCTTTGGTAAGGGGGAAAACACCTTTTCAGGTGTTAGGTGAGAAAATACTCTATTGTGTCAGTGGGCCAGAATGCAATTCAGAAGATATGCAGAAAAGTATCCATCAAAGAACAGAAAGATCAAACACATTTAATGCTTCAACGGATGGATCCAACGGATAGTTTTCAAGATCACATATATGCAAATCAAGCAGATGAGAGATGTAAGCAAGCACTGAACAAAAACGTACAGAACTCTCAAAGCTCAACTCTACGATCTGAGAATTAGAAAAGCTTGCTCAGCTACTCAGTTCTTTTTAACAAGTGCTTAAATAGCAACTGAGTAGCAACATCAAGAACTCAACATATACCAATCAACTGAAGAAAAAGTTCCAAGTCTGCTGGACTTGAAGAGTTCTAAGTGAACTGTAAGAGAGCCAAGTCTACTGGACTTGAAGAGTTCAAGAGTGAACTAAGAAGTTCCTAGACTGCTGGTCTAGAAGGAATCTGTGTGATTCAGAAGTTGTAAAAGACATCCTTAGTGGATTTCCTACTCTAGGAGTAGAAGAGTGGACTAGGAGCTTTAAGTGCTCTGAACCACTTAAAACGACTGTGTCTTTTACTTTCTTACTATAACTGCTATATCTTCCGTAAGTGCTATAACTGCCTCACTCTCATAACTCCACTACTTCGTAAAGGAGATTAAAACAAACATTAATTTCGCAAAGTTTTAATCATCATCAACTAACAAGTTTAAAACGAAAAGATTTTTTAAATATCTATTCAACCCCCCCCCCCCCCCTTCTAGATAACTATTGTGCCTACTGGGAACTAACACACTGTTTCTCATATCAAGAACCTCTTTAGTGAATGTGGATGTGAGACCCCAGATTTTATCAATAAAGATTTAAATTTTGTCGAAATAATTTTTTAATATTATGGTGTGAATTTAAGATAATATTATAGTTGTGGGTAGTATTTATAAAATTTTGCAAAGTATGCAAGTGGTTATATTATATTCGATTGGTGGGGAATATTAGGTTTAGCGAGGAATATTAAATACAATAGCTACTCAATCATTGGTGGACCCTACAATAGAATTATTGTCGGATTGAGAAAGCGACAAAAATATTTTATTGAAATAACGGCGGAAGTTTTACCGTTGATCTTGTTGAACTACTCGATAGTAAAAAATGCGATGTCACGTGTGGTTGCATAGTAGCATTACGGTATTGATTATTGATGCTTATGTGAGAAGTCACTCGGTTTGATTCCATTATTGTCGATTAATAATATGAATTATTATAGCGATAATGACGTTTTGTTTAATTCGTATTATTAACGTAATAAAACAGAAACATCTTTTTATATAAAACAGAATACTTTATTAAAGTTATTCTATAAATAAAATATATTATATTTTATTATGCATAGTGTTGCATAGTGTTTTGCATAGTGTTTTGCATAGTGTTTGCATAGTAAAATATTTTTATATAAATAGAATATATTATATTTTATTTAAAAGATTTTGCTTTAAATATGGACCGTCAGATTAAAGTAAATCAATCTGGACCGTTCATGGATTAATTACTATGCATTCTATTTTCCTATAAATAGAAGCTCATTCCTTCATTATTTTCTTACGAATTCACTGAAACTCTAGAGAGAGAAACTATAGAGAGAAAGAAGAAAAGTATTCTGCTACTTCACTTTGCCAATATTCAGTTCTTCTAAGGTAGGGAATATTATTTGTTGTACCCGTAAGGGGTGTTATTCTTTCTTATTCATGAAGAGAACTTACATTATTCCATTCATTATTATTACATTTGAATAACTTTTGTAAAAGTGGCATACCCTATACTTAACTTTGTATCATGGCGACATACCTATACTTGGTGAAATCCTTATATTATTCCATTCTTATTTATTACATTGGAATAACTTTGTATCTGTGGAATCCCCTATACTTGGTGATCTTCTTCGTTATTCCATTCTTTATCATTCTGTTGGAATATCCTATCGTGTGTTTTTACAGGACTGGTTCCATTGTTTATTATTATTCAAACATTTATTATTACATTCGATCATCCCGCCGATTGTGAATTTCACCCGACACGTTCCGTTATTATTATTACATTGGAATAACTTTATCATCGCAATACCGCATGCATGGTGATTTCCTTTGTTATTCCATTCTTTATTATACCAGTTGGTTAAAACTTTGACTTCTATACTCCATGAAATTAGTAGAATATTCTTGATATTTGCGTTTCATCCAGTATCTTTTCATGGAAATATTCTTCTGATCATTCTTGAATTTTACTCTACAAAACAGTATCTTGTTGACAATTTGGACGTTACTAATTCCTGGATAAAATAATTCTTGAACTTGTTTTATTGAATTATTATGTCATTGTCATCATCCTCATGTTATAATATGTTATCTTTGGCTTACGTGCATAGATGAACTTAGTATGATTATGACCAGGGATCATTCGGTATAATCATGGCTTGTTATAAATGATGTGATAAAAGTCCTCAGTGGCCTGTAATGCAGTGATGGATAGTTTTTGGTATGATTATGACTAGGGGTGATTCGGTATAGTCATGACCATTGATAATTTGATGAAAATCCTTGGCCAGTGGTAATGCGGGGATGATTAGATATTGTGGTTTATTCATTAAACTGAGTCTTAGTGATAAAAATTTATGAAAACCTTTTAAAACCTAAAAGATAGTAGACTTTATTTTCTACTTGACTCTTTTAATGGATTGTATATTCAGCTGCGCAGATTAAAGCTGGTTGTCTATTGTATTTTATCGGTTTAACACTTTGTTGAAGGCTAATGATAATTTATTACGCATTATCTTAGTCATAATATTTCTTCTTGGGCTAGTTGAGCTCACCCTTTCTTTCTTTGTTCTCTTGAGGAAATGAGAACATATTTGGGACAAGTCGGGGAGCGGAGTAATGGTCCGAGAGGATAGCATTAGTAGTCCTCACTATTCTGTGAAATAGTGTGATAATAGTTGTAATGAGGACTCCTTTTGAGTTTGTATAATATCTAGTAGATAATATTTGTATTCAAACTCACAGTTTATGTCGTATTGTACACGACAGTTATATTAGTAAGTTGTATTTGAATTTATGTACCATGTAAGTGGCGACCCAAGATGGGTGACGTATACCTAATTTTGGGGGCGTCACAGTGGAGCTGTCATAGATGTCGAGGTTCTCGACCATCTAACTCTGAACATTATCTCACATACTTAAACAAATGAACTCAGTTATGTACTTTTGGTGATTTTGATAAATATTGGTTATTTTGATTGAAAATTTTAGATTATCAAGCAGAAAAGTGGAAGAGCAAAGGCTACGCATTCGTCACGATGGCTTCTGGGGAAGAGGCTCACTCCGTTGTCAAAAAATTTGACTCTCATGTGAGTTGGTTGTTCTTAAGATTACATTGACTGAGTTGATTTTTTTATGTAGTGTATTTCTATATGTGAATTGTTGTTATGGGTGCCCTTTTTTTAGTTGCTTTTGTCACACAATTAGTTTAAATAGTATAATCCACTAAATTTATGTAAAGTTACCTATTTTTTGTATATGAAAATCCACTGAATTTGCAGAGTCTTACCTGCTATATCTAATTATAAATGGAATTACTCCATTTGTTCTAAAATTATTCAAGTAAAATTTTGAAGATTTAAAAAGTATTTATAAATATTTTGAATAATTATTCAAAATTATTCGAGTAAAATTATTTAATTTTAATGAATTAAAATTAGCTAGCTGCCCCTTTTTCTTTTAACTAAATAATATTCGCTCCTTTTTCTTTTCTTGGATTGATCCCAAAAATTGAGGTCATTGTTTCCATGTGTTGCAATCAGCCAGTTTGGTCTGATTATTGGTGTTCTCTTAGGTAGCGTCTTTGCCTTGTGCATTAGACCCACGATTCTCAATTACGGTATGCATTGGCCCGCTAATATACTTTCCTTTTTTTTAATCTGGGTCAAAATCAAACCCAATGACCTTAACTCCGCTCCCTCACCACTGCAACCTACACATCGTTGCTCTGGACCTCCGGTAACCGCTTTCAAATTTTGACACCCCTCAAATTTTGTTCTGGTTCCGCCATTGGAAGCAAAACATACTATTGGATGCTTTATATATTTTCACTGACATGTAATATTTTTTATACATTTTCATTAATATATAATATATAAATTCTATTCTTAATGCACAATTTTGTATATATAAATATTCTTAAATATGTAAAATATCTAATAATAGATCACGCTTCGCAATTCTTTATTTGTTTTTCTCTATCTTCTTCTTTTTTTCTTTTTTTTAATGTTTTTATGCGCTTGCATTACTAATTTAGATGCAAGACTCGTCTCTCTCTCTTAGTTGGAAAGATTTGTGTTGAAGAATACAAATTAAAAATTAATTAGGATTAATTATATATTTTAATACATTTTTAGAAATATTTACAATAATAGTGCATAGATAAAATATTTACAAAAGTAATACATTTTTCCATATTTATTTACAAAAGTAATACATTTTTCCATATTTATTTACAAAATTAATACATTTTTCCATGTAGAGATAGTCTTTTCTAGTTCCTCAATTTTAGAGGTTAGATTAGACTCTCTTTGTGCATTAAGTTTATTTGTCTGTTTTAAGATCTCATTCTCAGCCTCAAGCTTGGAGAGAAGGTTAGTACTTAGAAGAGCTATTTCAAGCTATTCTTGAACTTTCTTTTTCTCCTCTTAAAGAAGAGAATGATCCTTAGACACAACTCTGAACCACTTCATGTATTGATGTAGATCATTTGTTATGACATGCAATGCAGTTCTCAAATCGTTAATTTCTACATCAGGAGAGTTGAAGTCAAATACCTTATCGAGACTTACTTCATGTATGTTGGAATTTTGTTTGTCCTTTTTCATGTTTGGCCATTAGGAACAGATTGGCCATTTGTGGTTCTTCATTATCTCCAGAATCAAGATTGGAGTCATTGTCTGAATCACTCCACGGTCCACCAGCTACCAGGCATTTGTCTCTCTTCTGAGGCCTTTTGTTGCCTTTGTATTCCTTCTTTGCATGTGATTTCTTCTTTAGTTCTTCTCTGAGAGGTTTGTTGCAGTTAGCAATGAAGTGGCGGGCTTCTTTGCGGTTGTAGCATAGATCATTCATTTGCTCTGGCTGCTTTGTGATTCTTGACCTTCTTTGGCTTGCTGGTTTTGCCTTGACGCATGAACCTTCTTAGTCTTTTTACCAGCATAGCAAAGTCTTCATCATCGTCTTCGTCATAGTCAGAGTCAATCTTAGTGTTGGCCTTGGATACACTTTCAGTTGCTTTGAGAGCAACACCCTTATCCTTCTTTCTTTCTTCTGATAGGGTTTCAGCTCGTTGAGTCAGCTCTAGTTCATATGTCAGGAGATTCCCATATAGCTGTTGAACTGTTATCTCATGAAGATTCTTTGACTCTCTTATAGCAATGGTTTTGGCATCCCACCTGCTCGGTAGGGCTCTCATGAATTTTATGATCAGATCTTTGTTTGGATAGATCTTCCTATATGCTCGTAGAGAGTTGAGCAGAACGTTGAATCTCTCATAGGTGGCAGTTACATTTTTTCCTTGAACATGAGCAAACATTTCATACTGCTGTGTGAGGAGTGATTGTTTGTTTTCTCTTACTTCTTCAGTTCCTTCGTGCATGATGAGCAGTGCTTCCCAAACCTCCTTCGCTATTTTGTTGTTGACAACGTTTTCAAACAGATCGTCTTCTAAGGATTGAAATAAAATGTTCTTGGCCTTCTTGTCAAGTTGGACAGATCTCTTCTCGTTGTCAGTCCATTCTTCTTTGACTTTGATTTGTATTCTGTTTGGTTAGTCTGTTGTTGGTGAAAGATTTATTGGAATATAGGGCCCATTTTGAACGGTCTTAAATAGATCTTCATCTATTGAGTCCATGTATGTTTGTATCTGAACTTTTCAGTTAGCAAATTTATCTTTATTTCATATTGGTGGCTTGCTGCCTCCTCCAGTTCTTGATTCACTTGGTAAGTGTGCCATTGGATCTACTAAAGCTTTGTAGGCAATATAATAGAACCTGCTCTGATACCAATTGTTAGTTCCCGGAGGCACAATAGTTATCTAGAAGGGGGGGTTGAATAGATATTTAAAAATCTTTTCGTTTTATCTTGTTAGTAGATAATGATTAAAACTTTAGCGGAATTAATATTAATTTTAGTCTCCCTTAAGATAGTGAGTTTATGAGAGTGAGGCAGATATAGCAGTTATAGCAGATATAGCAGCTATAGTAAGAATGTAAGAGACACAGTCGTTTTAAGTGGTTCAGAGTACTTAAAGCTCCTAGTCCACTCTTTTACTTCTCGAGTGGGAAATCCACTAAGGATGTCTTTTATACTTTCTGAATCACTTAGATTCCTTCAAGACCAGCAGTCTAGGAACTTCTTAGTTCACTCTTGAACTCTTCAAGTCCAGCAGACTTGGCTCTCTTACAGTTCACTTAGAACTCGTCAAGTCCAACAGACTTGGAAATTTTTCTTTAGTTGATTGGTAGATGTTGAGTTCTTGATGGTTGCTACTCAGTTGCTGTTTAAGCACTTGTTCAAAAGAACTGAGTAGCTGAGCAAGCTTTCC
Source organism: Panax quinquefolius (assembly GCA_020205615.1). Taxonomy (NCBI): domain Eukaryota; kingdom Viridiplantae; phylum Streptophyta; class Magnoliopsida; order Apiales; family Araliaceae; genus Panax; species Panax quinquefolius. The sequence goes on along the minus strand of CM035174.1, from coordinate 64,043,441 downwards.
TTTTTCTCAGATCATAGAGTTGAGCTTTGAGAGTTCTTGTACATTTTTGTTCAATGCTTGTTTGCCTTACTCATCTGCTTGATTTGCATATATGTGATCTTGAAAACTATCCGTTGGATCCATCCGTTGAAGCATTAAATGTGTTTGACCTTTCTGTTCTTTGATGGAGACTTTTCTGCACATCTTCTAAATTTCATTCTGGCCCATTGACACAACAGACTGCTTTCTCACCTAATACCTGAAAAGGTGTTTTCCCCCTTACCAGTGGTACTTTCCTTAGCTTCTTTAATATGCTTCTTTGTTTTATACTAAGGATATTTCTTATGACTTTGGGACTGGTGAGTACTACAACGTTTAGAATCCATTCCTCATATGTTGGAGTTTGTCTCCACATAAATCGTGAGGCTTGATGCTTTTGACATAAGATAGATGATACTCTACAATTCAGATCGTGGTACTCTATGATTCAGATCGTGGTACTCTACGATTCAGATCGTGGTGACTTGTCGCCTTGGTGCCTGGTCTGATGCTATCAGCCGAGAGCACTACGATTTCTCTTAAATATTTGCACACTACGATCTTTGCTTGCTTGAGTTGTGAACTCTATATTTTTGAGAGTATACTACGATCTCTAAGTTGGCTTGGTAAACGTTGGGACCACTCTACGATTTTCGAAGAGGCCCTTCAAGGCAGGCACACTACGATCTTTGAAGCTCTACGTTTCTGCCTTGACTTCTGCAATGTTGATCAGATATATACACTACGAATTCTTTGAAGCCTATCTATTACATCTCAAGATCAACCTAACAGCTTTGATCTTTCTATCTATACCTTCATTTACAGAATGATACACGTTAAGAGCTTAGATCAACCTACCAAATTTGATCTATCACTAAGTCCTTATACATATATTCCAAGAAGGACTTTACAAATAATCATGAGCATTTACATTTAAAACATCAAATCCAGATATGCATTCTCCCAACAGATATAGTTCCATTTTGCACATGATCCCTAATGAAGTGATACCTTATTTCTATATGCTTAGTCCTAGAATGCATAACAAGATTATGAGTTATTGCTATGGCACTTGTGTTATCACAGTGAATGGGAATGGATTTTAAATCAAACCCTTAATCAGCTAGCTGATTTTTCATCCATAGGATCTCGAAGCACAAAGATTTGCCAATGACAATGTATTAAACTTTCCGCAGTTGGCGTCGACATCTTGAGTTTTTCTTTTTCCTAAACCAGGACACAAGTTTGTTTCCTAGCAATTGACATATGCCACTGGTACTCTTTCTATCTTTTTTGTAGCCTACAAAATCAGCATATGTGTATCCTGTTAGTTCAAATGAGGATTCCTTGGGGTACCAAAGCCCCAAGTAAGGTGTACCCTTGAGATACCTGAAAATCCTCTTTACAACAGATAAATGTGATTTTTTAGGGTTAGCCTAAAATCTAGCACATATGCATGTTGCAAACATTATGTCTGGTCTACTAGCAGTTAAATATAAAAGAGAGCCTATTATACCTCTATATTGAGTTATATCAATACTTTTACCTTTTTCATCTTTGTCAAGTTTGGTTACAGGAGCAATTGGGGTTTTCATGGGAGAGGCTGATTCTATGCCATACTTCTTAAGTAAATCTTAGATGTACTTGGCTTGGTTTATGAAGATTCCTTCATCAGTCTTCTTTACTTGCAATCCAAGGAAGAAATTCAGCTCACCCATCATGCTCATTTCAAACTTTCTCTGCATTAGCTTGGAGAATCTCTTGCATAACTTTTCGTCAGTAGAATCAAAAATAATATCATCAACATATATTTGAACCAATAAAACTGTGTCTTTATGCTTTCTAAGAAATAATGTGGTATCTACTCTGTTAGTTCCCAATAGGCACAATAGATCTAGAAGGGGGGGTTGAATAGATCCTTTTTAATTTCAAATACTTTTCTCTTTTATTTTGTATTGATATTAAGTTAACATATGACAAACATAAGAATCTTTTCAAGTACAACGGAATAAGTAAAAGATCCCCTTCATTGATATATTCATAATCATACATACATTGTTCATAGAGTTAGTTTGGTTGTAAGTAGTTAAAACATACATAGCAGTTATAGCAGTTAATAGACATAATGTAAATGACATAATGTAAAGGACATAAGGGGTTTTAAGTAGTTCAGAGACTCAAGCTCCTAATCCACTCTTCTACTTTCAACTAGTAGGATTTCCACTACGGAAGGGCAGCACCCTGAATCACTAAGATTCCTTCAAGGCCAGTAGCCTTGGGACTTCAGTTCACTGAGAACTCTTCAAGGCCAGCAGTCTTGGAATTCCTCTAGTTCCCTAGGAACTCTTCAAGCCCAGCAGGCTTGGAACTTCATTTAGTCCCTCCGGGACAAGGACCCCTCGAGCCCACAGCTTCTTGAGTTATTTATTTGTTTGTTGGAGTCGGTGCTGAGCTGCTAAGATGTCTTCATGCTCTGAACATCTTATGTACTTAGCAGCTTGGCGTGATCACCCTTGAAGTGCAGTTGAGTGTTGCATGATGCTCAGCTTCTTTAGTTACTCAACCACTTCGGATGATCCCTAGATGACTGCCTTGAAGATCATTCCTCTTTATACATGATGGCTGCACATGATGGGTTTCTAAGATGACTGTAAGCTCTTATGCTAGGTACTTAGAAAATTTCTCATGCTTGCCACCATGATGACGTTTGTGATCTCCTTTCTTGATACTTGATGCCTTCTCATGATGGACTTGCTAAGATGACTGTGAGCTCTTCTCTATGGTACTTAGAGTCTTCCCATGATGAACACCAAGATGATATGACGCTCTTCTTTCTCTCGGTAGTACAGAACACTCTTCATGTAGTAGAACTCTCACTTCTACATTGTAGAACTCTCACTTCTACTTCTTCCTTTGTATGTCTCTAAGTGTTCTTGGTGGATCGTAGAGTGAGCCTTTGGACTCACTATTTTATATGGTTTAGAACAGTCCACCGTTACTCCAAACTCGGCAACTCCAGCAACCTTTGATCTTTGCAGTTCTTGTTGATTTATACTCCTTCCCAATCCTTCCGTTGGAAAGTAACTGTTGAAAGCTATTCAAATATCTTCATAGATCTCGAGTTGCTTAAGGTAGACTGCAGATATGACATGTCAGAATTTTTCTGACACTGCAGTCTACTGTTTCACCTACCCCATCAGAGATGTCACTTTAATGTCTTGGGCAGGTCAAAGACTTTATTTCCTCCTTCTGATTTCTCGATCAGAGGTTGTCCTTTTGCATCGATACTCTCAATAAGCTCTTGTTCGAATATTACCCTTCAAATTGAACCGTTGCCAATGCTTCAGTCTTCAGCTATTCGAACTCTACGATTTTGATGCATATCTTCAAGGACCTGATCGTAGTGTCATGTTGACTGGTAGAGACAACACTACGATCTTGAAGAGTGTTAATTGAATCTTTAATGTAGAACACCTCTTCCTTCTTTTGTGCAGTACTTCAACACTTCTGTTTACTTCAACAGTTAGATACTGATAACTTGACTTCTTTGCTCTGGCCCCTTCTAAAGAGCAAGACACTTCAAATTTGTGGCGTGTCCAGCTCGCTTTCTCCTTGTGATCTCTCGTTCACTTATCATCAATGGACTGACCCAATGCTTAATCACTTTAGCCTTGTTCTTCAGAAGCTGTCCAGTATCTCTATATATACTTCATCAGTTCTTTCTTTGTTTGGCAAACACTACGATCCTAGTTGCTTCCAAGATTATCATCTTCTGTCTATTTGATAGCAACTGCACTTGCTAATTTTCCTTAGTCGGTCACTGAAGTCTTCTTCTGATCTCCTTGTGAAAGACTTCATCTTGAAGGGCTTCATAACTCAATCTGGATGTTGATTGGGTTGGTGCTTAGATCTTCTGTTAGCTTGCATGTCATTCGTTGAGTGCTCTCTGGTTTCCTTTATGATGGGATATATCTTTGAGGTGCCAACCAAAGGCTTTGTAGCATCCCCAAATCTGGGTCCCAAATCACCACGGATCTTGGTATGCTAATTCTATAACTATTACTATTTGCGGAAGATATAAACATAAATTGTTTATACAATACATTACACACTATTTCCCCCAAGGTCGAGTAACCTTCAAATAAACATAATTCATAACCTGTCTAACATACAATATTATTATTATACTATATTATTACAATTAAGCTGCACATAAAATCCCAAGCTGAACTTGGCTTTATCCTTTCCTGTAACCAACGTATTCGCCTTAATCTGCAATGTTAAATCATGATATAGCAAGGGTGAGCATAAGATTGCCCAGCAAGTTTAAGTTCAATAATTTAACGATATATCATGATTGAAAGAATCTGAATAATAAGCTGGCTATAATTCAACAATATAATTGTGAACTAGTAGGAACAAACTTTTGACTGAACAAGTATATAACATGAACAAATATATCTTGACTGAATGGTAATGAAGGTGATCAGCCTTTCATACCTGCCTTATACATGCAATATGTACAGAGTACAATTCTACAATGGCAATCAGCAATGATTAACTATAAGCATATCTGAATGAAATAATTCTTAGTTGAGTTAAGTAAAAACTTTTTGAAGCAGTTGATTCTTAGCTACTTAATTTATCTAACTTTTATGCGAAAACCTAATATAAATAATACCGATCTACACATTAGAATAATATCATCACAGTATTTAAAATAACCTTAATACATTTATCACATAACCCTATCAGTCTATTTAGCACATAATACTCAGTATCAAGTCAAACTATTGTAGTCTGAGTTGAACCCGACACAATTCTAACATCCCGACGGTCTAGTCGGACAATACTCGAGTTTAAGTTCAATTAAACTCTGCCTAAACACTTAACAATTATCTTAGATAATTTATTATCAGTCAAAAATATTTTTCATTGGCTCATAATAATTTTCAGATAATTAATATCATTTATCATAAATTTTCAATCATTAATATTGTATTTAAATGAATTAAATACCACATAATTCTTTTATCATTAATATTCATTTATTATCAAATAATAATGAAATACATGTCATAATATTATCATATATTTATAATATCATAAAGTATTTTTAATACTTTAAAATCACCTTTATATGATTTTTTAAACCATTAAATTCATTATCCGATAATTGCTTTTAATATTAAAATATTAATATTTTCATGACAAAATATCAAAAGTTATATTTTATAACTTAAAACATTTTTCTAACCCTTAAATCATTTTTATATGATTTATAAAACATTAATCCTATTTTTCCATAATTTATTTAATATATTTATTAAATAAGTTAACTATCATTAATATTGATTAATTAATGAAATTCATCACAAAATATTGAAAGTTACTAAAAATAACTTAAAATATTTTATTATACCATAATATTATTTTTCATGATTTTTCATGCATTAAAATCATTTTTAAATCATTTATTTAATATTATAATTAAATAAATTAAATACCATTTATATTCCAAAAATATTAAATATTTATGAAATATACTCTAAATAATTAAAAACTATTTTTTAGAATTTAAAATAATTTTTCAGAATTTATTTAGTATTTTTAATAATTAAAAACTATTTATTTAATTAAAATAATCATTTTCGGAAAATAATAATTAATTTTCGAAATTAAGTGTCGCTATAGGCACCATAGGTGACGTGTCCATCGCTAATGGTGTTTTTCGCATGTTCTTGAGCCTGCCCAGATCTTCATGTCAGACAACAAGGTGGGTCGTTTGACCATCATTTAAGCAGTGTTCGTGTTGATTTCTAGGAAGATAATGGAACCTAGAATGTAGTATAAGTATAATACTATAATTATAATCAAGTTTCATGACCATTACACAACATATCAGAGAGATACAAGCCCTCAAAATTGTTGTCAGACCTGTTCTTCAATTTCTGGGTTTTCCAGAATTGAAGAACAATCGAGGTGTCCATCTACCAATCCTTATAACGTACAATCTGGGCTTTGTTTGTATGTTGTATTGATTCATTAATGCACTAAGGATGTCAGGGAAGAATTCGGTAGCAACATATCATAATTTCATCATCACACCAAGAAGATCATGGCTGGTCAAAGTCTGACAAAAAACTCGAACACGAAGATCTGGGTTTTCCATAAAAGGATTTCGTGACTGAGCAGTCAACTTTGACCGTTTATTAAATGAATCTTGTTTGTTTTTTAAGTGAAATAAAGGAACCAATCTGTAGTCCCTAGACCATATTACAACATAGATATATTAACACCATCAAAAGACAATCAAATCTGAGCGGATATGGGCTCGGGAATATCTTGTCGAAGCGCGATCGGGAAAAACTGGGTTACCCAGATTTGTTCTTCAGCAGATTTGGTCAACGTAGGTTTGACCGAGATTAATTGTCATTACGGTCATGATATAAGAAATATAAAAGCATAGATGTGAAGTACTCATGTCAAGGTTACAACGAAAAAACAATCACTTGACCAACCTCTTTAAATACAGCAAGATCTAGGGTCATGAATATCATCATCGAAATCGAAATATGGAAATATATGGGTTTGCCGAAAATGGTTTCGTGTTTGGTCAACGCCTTTGATCGATCATATCTTTGCAATATACCCATGATCCGAGCTTGATTAAAGTCTCAAATCAAAGACCTAAGCAACAAAAGAACGATACATAACATAAAATACATCAAAACATTAAGCAGGTAAAGATCTAAAGCCTCTACGATATACGGTCGTTGTCGGGGCCCAATTTTTCAAGTTTTTCCAAATTTTTAAAATCTTCAAAATCGTGCATCTAGATGTTATGGATCCATGATCCAACAACCCAGATCTCTAAAAGGCACCTTCTAACACCTATTTAACCAATCATTAACAACTTTTAACATCAAATCAAAGATTTTCGAGATTAGGGTTTTCATACCTTTTTGGCTTTGATCATGGTTACGATCTTTGGGATCCATTCTTGACTTCTATATGGATCATACAAAGGACCTGATATCCTCCATATTTTCGTGGGTCTACAGAGAGGAAGTGTGGGTTGAGAGTTTGATATAAAATTAGCAAAGTTTGTGAACTCTCTCTCTCTTCAATTATTGAAATAATTGAATGCAATGGATATGGCTAATGTAGAGGTCGATCTTACGAGATTTATATCATGTAGTTGATCTATGGTAGTTGACTTGCCAATATATGGCAAGATTCACTCACTTCCCTCGATAATGCACAAGGGCAAATTAGTCATTTTGATTTTTTTTTTTGTTCTTAATGGCATATTAGTAATTTATCAAACCTTTAGGGTTTAGGGTTTAACCTTTAGGTTTAGGGTTTAACCTAACATATTTGAAATTAAATTTCTAGGATTTTAAAATTTTGATTTTCAAAATAGAAAATTAATATTTCAAAATTATAATTAGGATTTTCTAATTATATTAACATTTACTAATCATTATACAAGCTTGCTAATTAGGATTAATATTTCCTAATTAAAATTACTAATTAACAATTAGGTTTAATAATCATTCATTAGGGTTTATAACCCGTGAATTAGGGGTTTGAATTATTAAAAAGTTGACTTGCCAATATATGGAAAATTAACTTACTCCAATAATTAAGTCATTTTATTTTTTGTTTTGTTCTTTATATTTTAATTAGGTTTTGTAATCAAAATAGAAAATTAATATTTCAAAATTATAATTAGGATTTTCTAAAAATTATAAACTAATTTATACATAAGCATTTAAATTCCATGAATTAGGGTTTCGAATTATTAAAAATCTAATTAGTTAATTTGTAATTAAAATACATAAACCTTATACATAGCATTTAAATTCCTAAATTAGAATTTTAATGTCTGAATTAGGGTTTTAATTTCCCAGAACTAAAATTAGGGTTTCCAAAACCAGTTTCTAGGGTTTCTTATTAGTCGTTAGGGTTTTCTAACTGAACGTTGACGTTCTTAATATAATACTAGGGTTTGCCACTGATATAGTTTATTTGTTCAACCCTTGACCCTTAACCACATACTGTACACATATACAACCATATACACAGAACATAATCACGTATATCCTTAATCCTGAATAATTCACCACAAAGATTTTTAAATCTAAAAATTTCTTTTCAGAAATGTCAAATCTATACACTTATTTTACATCGTTTCAGGTTTATTATTTAACCTTTATTCAATAATTTAAGATTTAAATAATTTTCTAAATTCTTAGGTCGTCACATTCACCCTTTCTTCTAAAAATTTTCGTCCCGAAATTTACCCTTACCATACATCATTCATACACGATCATCATGCTACCCAATACATTCCTCACCAGAGTAAAAATTTCAAGTATTGCTGAGGGTTTTCTAGACTATTCTCTGTCATTTTCGCAAAGGTTATATGGAAATTCATCTGCAAACCGTCATAACTTATGGACATAGTGGGTAATTAACCCGATATGCCCTGTACTTATCAAGTACTTCTGGTCAACTCTATTTCTCGTCTCTGCCATAGGCACAAAATTTTTCCTCAGTCTTATTAGATTCCGCACCAAAATAATTTGGTTCAGGAATTTCTTTCAATGAACACTTAGAGTTTTCATAGACATTAGTCTAGCTGAATCGAATAGACCAGACTCATATCAATAATTCAATTCAATCAAATTATTTAGGTGTAGCCAAACCCCGTTGGCAAATTAAAATTTTTGAAAATATTTTTGAGAATGGCGTCATGATGTCGTACTGTATTAACAGTCCGTTTAAGGATGTCGTCATCGTATGACTTTGTCATAACACATCATACAATAGTGGAACAACGATTTTAGATCAATTCAACACTAAGTATTCCTGCATTTACAACTCCATCAACTTTTTATCATCTCTGCACCAGGTTACATGGTACATAAGTGATAAATAAAATAAATTTTGATATTTCAAATCATCTTCGTCTAGCTGAAACAATTAGCATAGACTGTACTTTAAACCGTTCCAAAAATGATTACGAGTCTACACACACTTTTTTTTTAAAAGCACATAGTGCGTATTTAGCTTGATGTCCAAAAAGTTCGAAGTCTAGCATAGCTAGGAATTTTGGAAAACCTATGTCTCCACTAATAATCATTTGCTTAAACAGTCTATCTATTCCTATTATCCTTAATACTCCATTCACACAAAACTATACCCAGTTCGTCAAACTTACCACACTTATGAGTTCAGGAACTTGCCACAATCATATGTGTTTAAGAACTTGTCCTAGACAGACCTTTGGCGTCCATTCGCTGAGGGGTTCATAAACATTTCATATAATTTTGAGTCACGATCGTACCATAAGTATGAGTCTTAAGAACTCGTACTTAACCTGATATTCTCTACCTATCACCTATCTATCTATTATACACATGAGAAAAGAATCACCTTCTCAACATGCATATAGCAAATAGCGCGACACAGACATTTCAATGATTATCAGTGCCAGAAACTAAGTGGTTTTCACACCAAGTACAATTCAATTCCCATACGAAGAATCATACAACTCAGCTGCTGACATGAGTCCTCAATTGAAATCCCCACCTAATTAATCTTAACTCCCTTCTCAATACGAATTTCATTCAACTCGTATTCATAATCCTTTACTGATTCTGTACCAATTCATAGACACACAACAATCTTGCTGTAAGTTTGTCAATCATTCTCTCAATCCATATCAGATCACGGGGTGATCTCATCGTATATATTATGATTCATTTCTATTCTGTGATCGTTTTGCTTTTCGATCTTCTATCACTGTACTCTTAGTCTTTTAGACTCTATATGTTCATCACTACTATTCAACTTTATTATCAGAGTTAGGGAACTCTGTAAATTATACCCCGCCGAGATTCGTCTTTGAATCTTACCGACACACTAACTCTATTTGAGTTAGTACTTATCCTAATCACTGCAATTATTAGTCTCAGGTATTCCTACCTAAGGTTCATAACCAACAGCTTTGATACCAACTGTAGCATCCCCAAATCCGGGTCCCAAATCACCACAGATCTTGGTATGCTAATTCTATAACTATTACTATTTGCGAAAGATATAAACATAAATTGTTTATACAATACATTACACACTATTTCCCCCAAAGTCGAGTAACCTTCAAATAAACATAATTCATAACATGTCTAACATACAACATTATTATTATACTATACTATTATAATTAAACAGCACATAAAATCCCAAATGAACTTGGCTTTATCTTTCTCAGATCCAAGCGATTCGCTTTTTAATCTGCAATGTTAAATCATGATATAGCAAGGGTGAGTATAAGATTGCCCAAAGAAGTTTAAGTTCAATAATTTAACGATATATCATGATTGAAAGAATGAATAATAAAAGTGGCTATAATTCAACAATATAATTGTGAACTAGCGAGAACAAACTTTTGAATGAACAAGTATATAACATGAACAAATATATCTTATTAGAATAGTAATGAAGGTGATCGACTTTTTCATACCGACTTATACATGCAATATATACAGAGTACAATTCTACAATGGCAATCAAGAATGATTAACCATAAGCATATCCGAATGAAACAATTCTTAGTAGAGTTAAGTAAAAACTTGCTCTAAACTGATTGATTTAGCGCTACGTAATTTATCTAGCTTTGTCTGAAAACCTAATATAAATAATACCGATCTACACATTAGAATAATATCATCACAGTATTTAAAATAACCTTAATACATTTATCACATAACCCTATCAGTCTATTTAGCACATAATACTCAATTGATCAAGTCAAACTATTTAATGATCGAGTTGAACCCTACATAATAATTCTAACATCCCGATTTGGCCTAGTCGAACAATACTCAAGTTTAAGTTCAATTAAACTCGCTTAAACACTTAACAATTATCTTAGATAATTTATTATCGATCAAAAATATTTTTCATAGGCTCATAATAATTTTCGGATAATTAATATCATTTATCATAAATTTTCAATCATTAATATTATATTTAAATGAATTAAATACCACATAATTCTTTTATCATTAATATTCATTTTTATCAAATATTAATGAAATACATGTCATAATATTATCATATATTTATAATATCATAAAGTATTTTTAATACTTTAAAATCACCTTTATATGATTTTTTAACAATTAAATTCATTATCCGATAATTGCTTTTAATATTAAAATATTAATATTTTCATGACAAAATATCAAAAGTTATATTTTATAACTTAAAACATTTTTCTAACCCTTAAATCATTTTTATATGATTTATAAAACATTAATACTATTTTTTCATAATTTATTTAATATATTTATTAAATAAGTTAACTATCATTAATATTGATTAATTAATGAAATTCATCACAAAATATTAAAAGTTACTAAAAATAACTTAAAATATTTTATTATACCATAATATTATTTTTCATGATTTTTCATGCATTAAAATCATTTTTAAATCATTTATTTAATATTATAATTAAATAAATTAAATACCATTTATATTCCAAAAATATTAAATATTTATGAAATATACTCTAAATAATTAAAAACTATTTTTTAGAATTTAAAATAATTTTCATAATTTATTTAGTATTTTTAATAATTAAAAACTATTTATTTAATTAAAATAATCATTTTTGGAAAATAAAAATTAATTTCTGAAATTAAGTGTCGCTATAGGCACCATAGGTGACGTGTCCATCGCTAATGGTGTTCTTCGCGTGTTCTTGAGCCTGCCCAGATCTTCATGTCAGACAACAAGGTGGGTCGTTTGACCATCATTTAAGCAGTGTTCGTGTTGATTTCTAGGAAGATAATGGAACCTAGAATGTAGTATAAGTGTAATTACTATATAATTATAATCAAGTTTCATGACCATTACACAACATATCGAGAGATACAAGCCCTCAAAATTGTTGTCGGACTGTTCTTCAATTTCAATTTTCGGTTTTCGTATTGAAGAAGAGTTTAGGTGTCCATCTACCAATCCTTATAACGTAATCTGGGCTTTGTTTGTATGTTGTATTGATTCGAAGAATGCACTAAGGATGTCGGGGAAGAATTCAATAGCAACATATCATAATTTCATCATCACACCAAGAAGATCATGGCTGGTCAAAGTCTGACAAAAAACTCGAACATGAAGATCTAGGTTTTCCAGAGAAGGATTTCGTGACTGAGCAGTCAACTTTAACCGTTTATTAAATGAATCTTGTTTGTTTTTTAAGTGAAATAAAGGAACTAATCTGTAGTCCCTAGACCATATTACAACATAGATATATTAACACCATCAAAGCATCAAATACAAGCCAGATCTGGGCTCAGGAATATCTTGTCAGAGCGATCTGGGAAAAATCTGGGTTACCCAGATTTGTTCTTCAGGCAGATTGGTCAACGTAAGTTTGACCGAGATTAATTGTCATTCTGGTCATGATATAAGAAATATAAAAGCATAGATGTGAAGTACTCATGTCAGGTTATAACGAAAAAACAATCACTTGACCAACCTCTTTAAATACAGCAAGATCTAGGGTCATGAATATCACTGTCAGAAATTCTGGAAATATATAGGCTGCCCAGAAAATGGATTCGTGCTTGGTCAACACCTTTTGATCGATCATATCTTGCAATATACCCATGATCTGAGCTTGATTAAAGTCTCAAATCAAAGACCTAGCAACAAAGAACAGATACATAACATAAAATACATCAAAACATTAACAGGTAAAGATCTAAAGCTTCGACATACGGGTCGTCAGCCCAATTTTTCAAGTTTTTCCAGATTTTTAAAATCTTCAAAATCGTGCATCTAGATGTTATGGATCCATGATCCAACAACCCGAGATCTCTACCAAAGGAACCTTCTAACACCTATTTAACCAATCATTAACAACTTTTAACATCAAATCAAAGATTTTTGAGATTAGGGTTTTCATACCTTTTTGGCTTTGATCATGGTTACGATCTTTGGGATCTGTTCTTGACTTTGCTATGGATCATACAAAGGGTGATATCCTCCATATTTTCGTGGGGTCTAGAGAGAGGAAGTGTGGGTTGAGAGTTTGATATAAAATTAGCAAAGTTTGTGAACTCTCTCTCTCTCTCTTCAATTATTGAAATAATTGAATGCAATGGATATGGCTAATGTAGAGGGTCGATCTTCCCGAGATTTATATCATGTAGTTGATCTATGGTAGTTGACTTGCCAATATATGGCAAGATTCACTCACTTCCTCCAATAATGCACAAGGAAAATTAGTCATTTTGATTTTTTGTTTTGTTCTTAATGGCATATTAGTAAATTGTCCAAACCTTTAGGGTTTAGGGTTTAACCCTTAGGGTTTAGGGTTAAACCCTAACATATTTGAAATTAAATTTCTAGATTTTAAAATTTTGATTTTCAAAATAGAAAATTAATATTTCAAAATTATAATTAGGATTTTCTAATTATATTAACATTTACTAATCATTATACAAGCTTGCTAATTAGGATTAATATTTTCTAATTAAAATTACTAATTAACAATTAGGTTTCATAATCATTCATTAAGGTTTATAACCCATGAATTAGGGTTTCTGAATTATTAAAAAATCTAATTACTCATTAAAGTTATCTTTGATTAGGTTTGTAATTAAAATACATAAACCTTATACATAGCATTTAAATTCCTAAATTAGAATTTTAATATCCGAATTAGGGTTTCAATTTCCCGGAACTGAAATTAGGGTTTCCAGAACCGGTTTCTAGGGTTTCTTATTAGTCGTTAGGGTTTTCTAACTAAACGTTGACGTTCTTAATATAATATTAGGGTTTTCCACTGATATAGTTTATTTGTTCAACCCTTGACCCTTAACCACATACTGTACACATATACAACCATATACACAGAACATAATCACGTATATCCTTAATCCTGAATAATTCACCACAAAGATTTTTAAATCTCAAAATTTCTTTTCAGAAATGTCAAATCTATACACTTATTTTTTGTCTATGTTTATTATTTAACCTTTATTCAATAATTTAAGATTTAAATAATTTTTCTAAATTCTTGGCTTCATTCCTTTCGTTTCATTCATATATATCATAATCAAATCATATATAAATAGGAATAACATTCACATGCTTATTCCTGACAATCACCCCCTATTTGATTATGACAAAAATAATAAGTGCATATGCATGTTATGAATGAGTCTTATATACAGTGAGCAGCTATATTTCTAAAACAGATAATCATGAATGTCATTTATAATGATGTGGAATTTAATACATTCATATTTTAAATCCTGGATCTAGAACATACCTAACTAGTTAGAGATGTACCTCTTTGGCTCCATGTATGTTTCCAGGATGTCTGTTGATTAACTAATCATCTGTTTGACCTTTTTGTTCCTACTCCCCTTGGGATGATGACCTTCCTACTTTGCTTTGCTCCCCCTCAGATGCATGCTCCTTTTTTCCTTCTAGCTCCCCCTCAGCTTCGGCATACATAGGTTCATCATTCTTTGGCTCCCCCTCGGATGATGACTCTGCCTCTTCTTATGCTATCTTCTTCTTTGACTTCTTCTCTCATTTCCTTCTGCTCTTCTTTGAGTGCCTCTTGCTCTTCCTCTTTCTATGCCTCTTTTTCTCCCCCTTTTTGTCATTAATCATTTGGGAGAGCTACTCCATGTTGGACATAAGCTGCTCCATCAGGTAGGAGGAGTTAGCAACTTCAAACTTAAGTTCCTGTTGGCCTAGCTCAAGTTGCACTGAGAAAGACTGCTTCATGTCGTCAATCTTGTCAGAGAAGACTTGGATCTGCTCTTCATTGGCCTTCTGAGCTCGTAGAGCTTCTGCCTTTTGATCTTGTATGGCCTTCAGATAGATGTTATCTCTCTCTTTGAGTTTAAGAGATACATCACCCATAGTAGCTTGAAGCTTGTTCTGGAATGAAATATCTCCTGTTGTTATTAGCTTCTGTGATTCTTCAGTGAATAGAGATATTTTCTCACTCAGTTCATCAGAGTTTTTCATCAGCTCCTTCTCCACAGATACTTGATCATCTGGTTGAGCAGTCTTCTGTCGAGCATTAGATTTAACTCTACGATCTGCATCCTTGGAAAGATTTTCAAAGGTGTTGAGAATCTAAAGAATCATTAAGTTCCAATCGCTGGTTAAGGATGAAGGAATGTCTGTCAATAGTGCTTGAGCAGATGGAGTCTTTTGGTATTGAACTTGAACACCATCAGTAGTAGAGTGAACAGACTCTACGATCATCTCATTGGTCATGATCCTTTTCCCTTGAGAGTCCACTCTACGATCATAGGGGATATAGTGATTTCCAGCATGACGATAAACTTTGAAGTGGGGCTGGTTTATGATCATCTTTGTAGCAAAACTCTTTACCCTTAGGATGTTTTGTGTCACCAGCTCCATGCTTGGAAAGTGAGAGTAGCACCAGCTGAAGTAGCTTCCATCTCTTTCAGTATGAGCCTTTAGCCATGGCATCCATTGGAAGAACCATCTCATCAGCAAATCATCAGGATTATAGAGAATGGTCATGCAATCTAGCTCCATGTTATTCCAGTTTTTAGCTATATCAAAGGTAGTCATTCTTACCACCTTGAGCTGCTCATCTCCATGATTCATCCATCTTTCTGGAGGTGTTTCTGGTGGTTCATTCGAGACTTCTACCACTATTCTCCTGGTGAATTTCACTAGAGAGAGGACAGGATAGAGTTCTGGTTCCTCTGATTCCTGATTTTCAGTATTGGAATCATTTTCCATTTCTTCTCTTTCAGAGTCTGAACTATCTTGATCATTTCCAACAGTGAATCCTTCTTGCTGCATTTCATTTCCAAAACCTTATTTAGGAAGATCTTCCTCT
The DNA here is from genome assembly GCA_020205615.1 of Panax quinquefolius. NCBI lineage: Eukaryota > Viridiplantae > Streptophyta > Magnoliopsida > Apiales > Araliaceae > Panax > Panax quinquefolius. The sequence continues at coordinate 64,027,498 of CM035174.1, read as the reverse complement.
GATTCATCTTCTTCACCACTGGTTCCATCTTCAGCACTTTCATCCTTTGATACAAACTCATCATCACTTAGTTCAATGATAGCACTGGAGTGATCATTGCTCTTTTTGGAGGCAAATTTAGCTTGTAGTCTGTAGCTCTTCCTTCTCATTAGGGGTTCAACTTTGGGAGAGTCAGACTCTTCTTCCTCTTCAGACTTAGAAGCCTTTCGTTCATCAGACGAACTTCCTTGGGGTTCAGCACTGGCAGGGATAGACCCTTCTTCTTTGGACTCATCACCTTTTGAGCCATCATGGGGGCTTTCAGGATTGGAGGGGGCATGTTCTTCTTCTCTAGACACAACATCATTTGACCCATCATCTGGGCTTGTTGGAATATTTGCATTTGGGGATACACCTGAGTCTGCTTGTAGCTTTTCTTCATCATCATCAGAGTGAATGCTCTGATAGGTAGCTACAGGGCTTGAGCATTCTTCTTTATCAGCAGATGCTGCATTTTCATTCATTAATCCAGCTTCACCTTCATTGTTGGATTTGGTCTGTGAAGATTCAATCTTGAGATCGTCGGTTCCCTTTGTTTCTTCTGACTCTGTGTTCTCCTCTTCATCAGATATGTTATCTTTAGAAACTGAGGCTGGTTTGTTTACCACCTTAGCTTTCTTTTGTGATGGCCCTTGAAGAAGTCTGTTGCTTCTCCTCTTGGTGGTTTCTATAAACAGGACCTTTTATTCTTCATCCTTGTCTTTGGTGGATAGACTTCTTGATGGGGCTTTGGTTTTCTTCACACCCCTGGATTTCTTTCTGGCTTGTGTGATTTCTGCTGGTACAGAGTTATCAGACTAAGATCTTTCTACCTCTTCTGCCTTCCTCTTCTTTGTAGAGGCCTTACTACTGTTTCCAGTTGTCAGCCTTCTGTTCTCCTTGGGGTTCTTCTTCCAATTCACAAACAATTGTGGAGACAATACTTTGTGAACATTCAGAGGTTCTCCCTCATCATCCTTGATTCTTCCTCCTAGCTTCTTCTTCATTACAATGCTCAGCATTCTTCCATGAAACACCGTTGTTAGAGGTTTTTCTGTAGACTTCTTTAGCTCAGCCTTTTCTACCCACTTGGAGATTTGGTCAAATAGGATAACTCCAAAGTTAATCTGTTTCTTCAGAACTATTGCTGACATTATCTTCAACTGCTAATCAAGCACCGTGTCATGTGCAGTGTTCTTGCACAGTATGCATTTTCCAACTATTTCAGCAATGAACTCGTATTCCTCTGGAAACTCCTTCTTCTTCATGTCCTTTAGACTAGGGTTTCTTTGGTACCCCATGATCTCCTTTGCTTGTTCCGTATTGATATCATCAAGGCTTTTTAGTCCTTGGTCAGGAAAACCTAAGCATTGATTGAGGTCAGAAGATTTTAGCTTTAGAGACTGACTTTTGACCTTGGTAGAAAGGGTTCCAGACTTTATGGAAGCATTTGAGTAGAACTCTTTAACCAGGTCAACATATACTCGAGTGCTAGCCTCAAGGCATTCTGAGAATCCAGCTTTCTTCGCAAGTTCGAGAATGTCTCTGAACTTCTTTTCTAATTTCTCAAACGACTTGGTTCCGAGCTGAATGTCAGTGATTACTCGCCAGTTTTCCATTTGAGCAGTTCGAAGAATGTGTGTATTTGATTCAGAGAGGTTTATGAGAGATGGCTGATTGTGATTTGGTAAGGCTCTGAAGTGTTAACCTATTTTGGCTCTTGAGAGGATTTTAGGGTTTGAAAATAGGAGGGAGAAAGGTTCAATAGCTTCTGAAAACTGTTTGCAAATTTGAATTTGTCTTTATGGCAGTTCCTTCTAACTCTGCATAACCATTGATGTGTCAACTGACCATTGGTTGCACGATGCCCAGTAATGAGCTATAACTCCCCATAACTTTTCAGTTAGATATTTTCTTTTAGAAGAGTAGACGTTTAATCGACGTGGCTTTGACCATTGACCTTTTGATTCATAGAGTAGCATGGTAAGGCAACTATAGACTCTACGTTTTCCTTGTTGACTCAACGATCAACTTTTGAGAGATGTTGTAGTGGATGGTTTTGACATTTATCCTCATTTTGATGCAACATAGCTTGATCACTGATATATCCGAACTTATCTCCTCATAATCTGAATGGTTGAGCAATTTTCCCATTTCTCACGCTCCTCGTGAACTGGAGTATATTCTGGTAGGACTGCGATTGTCGAGTCTGCTTCTACGATCACTAAGGTTGCACTACGATCGTGGAGTTCTCTTCAACCTTGACTCTTTGATCGTTGACTATCTTGGTCCTTGAGATGAACTTGATCAAGCATTCCTTCTGGGTCAAAGTAGCTCAGGAAGGGCCAACCTCTTAGAGTGAGCTAAGGGTCAGGTTTGTCCCTGAGGCGCTTTCCAGATGAAATACTTTAGAAGTGATTTGCAATGAGATCTCATTTGACCTTTTCTGGTGGGGAGGTCCTCTACCAACTTTGGACAATTACATTTGTTGTAATCGTGGTGTCCTCCTGCTTCTACACTGCGATCAGATGTTTGATCGTAGACACTCCACGATTTTGAGTTGGGATGCTGAAATATTATCAGTAGTACGTTTTGAGACGTTCCTACTGACTATGGATCTTCATTTGGTTCATCAGCCACAAAGTTTTGGGACTCTGTAGCTGGTAAACTATTTCATAGTATATCTAAGTATGTTGTTCCTTAACAGATCACTGCTCCCCATGGTTGATGATGTCTTCTCAGATAGATGCGATTCCCTTTTCTTCATGTGTGTTAGGAGACATCCTTAATTGTCTCCTTCTGATTGGAATCACCATTATTACTTAAATCTCCTTGTATCGTAGACATGGATATTTTCAGGACTGAACACTCTACGATCTTTTAACAGCACTACGAACGTAATCTTCTTTGACAGTCTTATGTTTGTGAGGTTCTGCTTCCGTAATGAATTCCTCTTGACTGATGCTAGATGATCCTCTGTTGTGAGCTCCCTTGAGGATTCTTCTCATATATCATGCTTTGCTTCATTTGAGCATATAGGACCCTTTTCATCTTTGGTTGAATGGCATGCTTCCATATACATATTAGCATCCAAGTGAGCTTCATTCAGGTTAGCTCAGTGGGTCTTCAAGGACAGGCTTGGACATATAGGAGTTTTATCATAATCATTTCTGAATAGTCCTTAACCTTCTGCTGGTTTAGTCTTCTTGACTGAAGTCTTCTACTTCAACATTCCTTAGTGTGGCTGGATAGACCAGGTACCTGCAGGTTAGACATATTTCTATTTTTGGTACCCACAATTAAGTGAGTCTTGCTAGGTTAGTTTTCTAAACCCCTGTTCCTCTTATATTTGGATAATCATCACAATTATCACCAACAGTCATATTCATGCATAAAACTAGTTTTAGATAATACATTTTGATATGCATGAAGGTGAGTGTGTGTAAGATTTGACATTGAATAACACACTCTTTATCTTTGATGGTTTCATCATTTGCTGGGTTATGTTCACAATGTTTAAGTGTTCATAGAGTGAGAATCAACTCTACGATTTAGGAGTATCTAGTTGATTCATGGAGGTGATCAGTTTCTACACATCATCAAGATACTCTTTTAGAACTGATCATACTCTGTGTGTTATAAAACACTTAGAACAAGGATTTGTACATACATACTAACCCACCAGCAAAGATTACTTCACATAGAATTAATTTGGCCTGTGATGCTCTTATGACCCATTTCAGGTTTCCTTCAAGGTGTCATCTTCAACCTAAAACTTGGATGGAGAGAAAGTTTATAGACATTTGAGTTTCCGTCCTCAGGGTACTTTCTCTCTTCACCTTTTTAGGTAGATTATGACTTCTTGACAGAATACTGTTATGGTTCATAAGAAGGTGCATTTATGATATACACTATATAATAGTAAGAAACCGTACCTTTTTACTGTTAGTTACTTAATGGTCATTTATCTTTAATATACTGAGTTTAGGCATTGATGTGCATAGTTTCACATTTGCTCCTGACAGCTTGTTGCTCCAGTTGACCTTCAATCAATCAGTCGTGATCTTGAAGATGTAGGCCAAGAGAATCTTAGCATTTTTTAAATCTTTGACATCCTTCAGTTTACAAAGTTTGCACCCACCTGCTGGTTGGCCAAACATAAGTTTGAGAAGATCTTCTTTCTTCTCTTGATAAGCGTTTCTTAGCATGAATGGCATTTTTATCTTTCAGGCTGGTGGATGCCTGACTCTTTGTCATTGATGTCTCATGAGCTCTCTCATCTGGTCTTCAGACTACAAGATTGACTGCAGGCAAGGATTGGTCTTGTTGATGTAACAATCCAGAACATGGACCAATCTGAGCAGCTTCAGGTGTATATACACATTTAACCTATACACAATATTTCCAACGTGTGAGCTCATCTGCATATAACAAGTTACTTACTACTAAACTAAGTTTAAAACAATGTTTGTGTCTGGGATCAGACTTAAAGCGATTAGCTTTTGAATATAGCATGATAACCTGCTTTGATACCAATTGTTAGTTCCCAGTAGGCACAATAGATCTAGAAGGGGGGTTGAATAGATCCTTTTTAATTTCAAATACTTTTCTCTTTTATTTTGTATTGCTATTAAGTTAGCATATGACAAACATAAGAATCTTTTCAAATACAGCGGAATAAGTAAAAGATCCCCTTCATTGATATATTCATAATCATACATACATTGTTCATAGAGTTAGTTTGGTTGTAAGCAGTTAAAACATACATAGCAGTTAAAACAGTTAAATGACATAATGTAAAGGACACAAGGGGTTTTAAGTGGTTCAGAGACTCAAGCTCCTAATCCACTCATCTGCTTTCAACTAGCAGGATTTCCACTAAAGAAGGGCAGCACCCTGAATCACTAAGATTCCTTCAAGGCCAGCAGCCTTGGGACTTCAATTCACTAAGAACTCTTTAAGGCCAATAGCCTTGGAACTCCTCTAGTTCCCTAGGAACTCTTCAAGCCCAGCAAGCTTGGAACTTCATTTAGTCCCTCCGGACAAGGACCCCTCAGGCCCTGGCTTCTTGAGTTGTTTGTTTGTTTGTTGGAGTCGATGCTAAGCTGCTAAGATGTCTTCATGCTCTGAACATCTTATGTACTTAGCAGCTTGGTGTGATCACCCTTGAAGTGCAGTTGAGTGTTGCATAATTCTCATCTTCTTCAGTTACTGATAAGTGGATTTTATATACACGAATCGATATTCATTTCAAGTTTAAATTCGTAGTTATTTTCATGTTTTGTGTTTGTTTTTACTCGTTTCATGATATTTTATGTGTAGGGTGGTCATGGATGCAATTGGTGAGGAAAGGCGGTATTTTTGGAGCAAAAGTGGAAAAAAGTGGAAGTGAGAAAATCTTAAAGTCAAGAGCCTAGCTCACGGGGGGGGTTTTTTTATCTGTATCTTACTTCACGGGGTGGGGTCCCGATTTCAAAAAATTGCCCTATTTGGTTTTGACTTCATTAGAGCTCGATTTTGTGGAATCAATGATGCGTTTGGACTCTAATAAAAGAAGAATTTGGCCAGAAGAGAGGAGAGTTTACTATTACGTAGAAAAACAACAATTATACAACACTAAGGCAAGAATTCAAGAGCGATTTCAAGGATTAAAGAGCGAACGTTGGAGGAGTAATTTTTAGAGATTATCACGACGGTTGCGAATCAAGGCTACGTGAAGGGGTTTTCTTTATTCTTCTTCTCTTTAGTCTTATTTGTAATTGGGATGATGTTTTCAACAAATTATTCAGTTTTTAATTCATTCGTTATGAACTAATTTACTTATTAGACTTGTGATGGATCTTTGGGCGAAACGATGATTCTATAACTTTGATTTTCAATTCAATAAGATATTTTCAATTTATCTATGTTAATTTGAGCGTGAATTTATGAATTGCCTGATCATCAGTTCTTTGTGGATTTGAAAGGAATCGAGAGAGGAGATTCGAATCTAGACCTAGTTAATATAGCATGTGTCATGAATTTTATCGATAGCAGATTTGTGATTATTGTTAAGGTAGAGATACGCTTGACATCGCATGTAATCAGATAGAGAGCTTAAACTTCAACCTTTTTGATTGTAGTTCACATAGAGATATAGTGAGTTGGTTAATTTAGGTGTTTAACTGATTTCTATCTTAATTGTGGATTGATGTTAATATGGTATTAAGTGCATCGAGAGGTGGCTCTTACTACGCTCGTGTTCTTGATTAATAAACCGGAATATTGAATTGAGTTGGAATAAAGGTTGGAAAATCGAGGAAGCTCGTGGTGAAATCATAAGTCTAATTCTCCATTAATTGTTTGAAATTCGATTTCGTTATTGGTGACTGCTTTTGTGATAATTTAATTTATTTATTAATTTAGTTTTTTTATTTATTTTAAAACCATTGAATTGATTAGTTTAATAAAATTAGGGTTAATACAAAATTGATAATTGTGAAGTTAAGATTCTTGATATTTTGTCCTCGTGGGAACGATACTTTATTCACTACTATATTACTTGTTGAATTACGCATATACTCATGTGTGTTTTTTTAAGTTATTGATTTTCACCAACAAGTTTTTTGGCGCGTTGCCGGGACAATTTAGCTTTAGATTTTAATATTTGTTTTTACAATATCGCTTTAATTAGTCCAGCTTTTTACTTAAACATTTTTATTTTGTTTTTCTATTTCGTGTTTTCGACATTGGTTTATGCAAACACGATCTAAACATCCAGATTTGCTTCCTTTTGAGGACTACATCGATGCACGATTTCAAAAGTTGAATAAGTGGATTGAGGAAACGAGGAACTAATTTCAAAAATTCGATAAGGAAGAAACGATGGTCGCCAAGACCGTAAAGCGTTGAGGGATTTTGCCACACCTAGGGTGATCGATCTCGCAATGAGCATTACTAGGCCTCGCAATTGTCGCTAACACTTTTGAAATAAAGCCGGGACCATTCGATGATGCGTAACTCATGTCATTGGGGAATGGCAAACGACGATCCGAATGAGCATTTGATCGCTCGAAATGTGCGTACACGCTCAAGTACAATGGGGTGTCGGATGAGGTAAGAGAGACTTCGCTTGTTCCCATTCACTTTACGGACAAGGCGAAGAGTTGGTTACATTCTTTACCGCCGGGTTCGATCACTACACGGGAGGATTTGGCTCAAAATTTTTGCCAAATTTTTCCCAACCGGCGAAGACTACGAAAATGAGGAATGACATCACAATGTTTGAGCAGCAGAATGGGGAGTCACTATATGAGGCATGGGAGAGATACAAGGAATTATTCAAAAAGTGCCCACATCATGGATTGCCCAAGTGGTTACAAATGAACACCTTCTATAATCTGCCACATGGAAATGTCGAACTAGCAAAGATGATGATGCGCACATCGGTGGTGTATTCATGGCTAAGAGTTACGAGGAAGCCTACAATTTGATAGAAACAATGTCAAAAATAACTACCAAAGGGCCCACAAAGAAGAATGACACAGCAAAGGCTACTGGGATCTTGGAATTAGATGGAGTAAAAACTATACAAGCACAATTTTCTTTCGCATTATCCATGAAGTTTGATACGATGAATGAGAGGGTAAATACGATGATGGCAGGGCTCAAGTTCAACAAGTTCAAGAAAGTTATGGTAGTATGTGAATTGTGTGCGGTGATCATCCGACAGAAAGCAAAGCAGCAATAAATCCAAAGATCCGCTCGCTTCATAGGCAACTACAATAGAATTTCGCAAAATACTTACCAAAACACCTACAACTGTGGGAATAGAACCACCCAAACCTTTCATGGAGCAATAATCAAGAAACTCAAGCTCCACGACCATCATATCCCCCCGGTTTTCATAGTCATCCACAACAGATTCAACAAAACAGGACAGAAAACCGATGGGGAGGAATCATGGGCAAGGTACATGACTAGCAACGATTTGGCTATGAAGAATCAAGCTATTGCTATCAAAATATAGAGAATCGATAGGTCAAATTGCATTGGCATTGAATAATAGACCACAAGGAACATTACCTAGCTACACACCGAAAGAAACCAAGGGTAATCATGAGCAATGTCAAGCGCTTATGTTGAGAAGTGGAAAACACCCTCTGGTGGGAATAGTGCAAAAAATTCAAAGAACACCGAGGAAAAAGTTGATGACAAGAACGCAGTTGGAGGGTAACAAAATGAGGAAACAAAGTTAAACAGTGCAAGCCGATTGTTTATCCTCCACCGCCATTTCAGCAGAGGGTCCAAAAATAGAAATCAGATAAGCAGTTCGCAAAGTTTTTAGATGTGTTCAAGAAACTCCAGATTAACATCCCATTCGCAGAGGCCCTAGAAAAAATGCCGAGTTATGCGAAGTTTATGAAGGAATTTCACGAGGAAGAAGAAATGGGAAGATTTCAAAATAGTGGCACTAACAGAGGAGTGTAGAAAAGGTTACGTAAAAAGCTTCCACCAAAACTCAAAGACCTGGGAGCTTTACTATCCCCTGCACGATCGGAAGATGTCGCTTTAACAAGTGCTTATGTGATTTGGGGGCTTAGTATAAACCCGATGCCATTATCATCAGATATTCGTAATTGGGTTTGCCCGCCGCCAAAGCCACTTAATATTTCATTGCAATCAATGATAGGTCACCACATATCCGAGAGGCATCAGAGAGGACATTTTGGTAAAAGTGGATAAGTTTATATTCCCCTCGCAGACTTTATCATATGGATTTCGATGAAGATAAGAACATCCCGATCATCCTAGGGAGACCTTTTTGGTTACACGGAAGGACACTCATAGACGCAAAAAGGAGAACTTACAATGAGGGTCCAAGATCAAGAAATAAAATTCAATGTGTTCAAGGCCATGAAATATCCTACTGACGAGGAAGAGTGTTATCGAATGGATTTAATTGAGCAAATTACCAAATGAAGATATTAACAAGAGTTTGATCAATGATCCGTTAGAAACAACCTTATCGGGGATGAAGAAAAGACGACCCTTAATTTGTGGACTTATTACAGATGCTAGACTCATTGCCACGAAGTTAGCCGATTCAGAGAGCAATCCATTGAAACTCGCACACCGAGGAGAGATTGCAGTAAAAATTGAAACCATCATTCGAGGAGCCACCGACATCGAACTTAAGCCACCCCTAAACATCTCGTGTATGCGCGATTTAGGCGATTTAAATTTTTACCAGTAATTATTTTCGCCAAGACTTAACTAATTGCAGGAAGAAAAGTTGTCGAGGGTGCTTAGGATCACAAATCAAGAATTGGATGGACGATCATGATATAAAAGGCATTAGCCCATCATTTTGCATGCACAAGATTCTCGATGGAGGATGATGCAAGTCCATCTATGGAGCATCAACGCCGACTTAACCCAATCATGAAGGAAGTGGTCAAGAAGGAAATTTCAAATTATTGGATGTGGGTCATATATCCAATTTTCGACAAGAAATGGGTAAGTCCGATTCATCAGGTGCCTCAAGAAAGGGGAATGACGGTAATTCGTAATGAGGATAACGAAGTTAATTCCAACAAGGACAAATGATGACAGTTGGAGGTGTGCATCGATTATAGGAGATTGAATAAGGCAACCCGAAGGATCATTTCCGCTACCTTTTATCGATCAAATGTTAGACAAAGTTAAGCGGACATGAGTTTTTATCGCTTATTGGATGGATATTCTGGATATAATCGATTGCTATCGCTCCCGAGGATCAAGAAAAGACAACATTCACTGCCTTACGGCACCTTTTGCATTCGTGAGAATGTCATTCTGGATCGTGCAATGCACCCGCAACTTTCCAAATGGTGTATGATGGCTATTTTTTCTGGATATGGTGGAGAAGAACGTTGAAGTCTTCACGGACGATTTCTGGCCTATGGGGACAATTTTGACACTTGCTTAGAGAATTTGGTCATGGTATTGCAATGGGTGTAAGGATACAAACCTCATATCGAATTGGGAAAATGCCACTTCATGGTCAAGAGGGCATAATTTTGGGACATAAGGTGTCGGCCAAGGATTGAGGTGGACAAGGCAAAGTTGGACACGATCGAGAAACTACCTCCACCGAGCCTCGCTTAAGGGCATTAGAAGTTTTCTGGGCATGCCTGGGTTCTCTACAGAGGTTCATAAAAGACTTCTAAGATTGCAAAACCCTCTATGCGCCTTTTAGAGAAGGATGCCACTTTCACTTTTATCATGAATGTAAGTCCGCATTTGACCTATTGAAGAAGAATTAACTACAACCCCCGTGATAGTCGCACCTGATCGAAAATGCCATTCAACTTATGTGTGATGCGAGCGACTATGCTATTAAATATTTTTAAATAAAGATTTAGACAAGGTGTTTCACGCCATATACTATGCAAGCAAAACACTCACAGAGACTCAAATGAACTACACTACTACGGAAAAGGAATTGCTTGTAAAGGGTATACGCTGTCGACAAAATTCGGGCATACTTGATCGGACTAAGGTAATAGTCTACACGGACCATTCTATGATTCGAGACTTAATAAAAAAAAAGATGCTAAGCCACGCCTTATCCGATGGATTCTCCTACTTCAAGAGTTTGATTTAGAAATTAAAGATAGAAAGGGACGAGAATCAAGTTGCCGATCATTTATCAAGGCCGGAAAACTGGAGAAAAGGATGAAGATAGATGCGTGATCAACGAGACATTCCTTGATGAGCAGCTTATTTGGGTTGAATGCGTAATTTTCGTGGTACGCAGACTTAGCTTAATTATGTGGTAAGCAAGATGCTTCCACCGGATCTTACACGACAATGTAAAAAAAAAGAAGTTTCATGACGACGTCAAGTGGTACATATGGGATGAACCGACTTATTCAAACAATGTGCCGATAAGATGATTCGACGATGTATCCCATAAGTGAAGTCCACAACATATTACAAGAATGCCATTCATCCAAGATACGGTGGACATTACGGAGTGAGCGCACTCATGCAAAAAAGTTCTTCAACTGGTTTTATTGGCCTACATTGTTCAAAGACGCCCACCAATTTGTGAAAACATGTGATAGATGCCAAAGGGTGGGAAACATATCGAAACGGAATGAGATGCCCCTACAAACAATTCTTGAAGTGGAAATCTTTGATGTATAGGGCATCGATTTCATGGGACCATTCCCGCCGCTCGAGCAATCAAGATATTCTCTCTCATGTGGATTACGCCTCAAATGGGTCAAGTCGCAAAGATTACCATCTAATGATGCCAAGGTGGTCCTCAAGTTTCTACAAAAACATTTTCACGAGGTTTGGCACGCCAAGAGCAATAATTAGTGATGAAGGCAAATCACTTCGCAATAAGTCATTTATGTACTCTTTTGGCTAAGTATGGGGTCAATCACAAGGTGGCTACAAGATATCACCCTCAAACTAATGGGCAAGCCGAGGTATCGAAACAGAGAAGTTAAGAGGATATTGGAGAAAGTTGTAAAACCGAAGTCGGAAAAAGATTGGTCACTTCGATTGACGACGATTATGGGCGCACTGATCGCAGATATAAAACGCCAATCGGATGTCACCTTATCAACTCTCAGACGGAAAGGCATGTCACTTACCGGTGGAGCTACAAAGACAAGGCTTATCGGGCCATACAGTAAATTGAATTTTGATCAAGCCGCCGGTAGGAGAAAGAGGCTACTCCAACTAAATGAGCTCGACGAATTCCGCCTCCAAGCCTACGAGAATGCCAAGCTATACAAAGAAAAAGTTAAAAGATGGCACGACCAGAAAATTGTGCAACGAACATTCGAGCCGGGTCAAGCAGTCCTCTTGTTCAATTCACGGCTGCGTTTGTTCCCTGAAAGCTTAAGTCGAGATGGTCGGGACCATTTACTATAAAACGAGTATTTCCTCATGGCGCCGTTGAACTCTACAGTCGTAATCCGTTAGAAACGTTCAAGGTCAATGGTCAACGGATAAAGCATTACTGGGGTGGCGAGTCGAACTGGGACGCCGACAACATTACCCTCGCCGATACACAGTAAAACAGGGAGTAGTCAGGCTGAACGACTTAAAATCAAGCGCTAATTGGGAGGCAACCCAACTTTTTTCTTTTTTTTTCATAGTTCATGTTTAATTTGTTAGATATAGTTTATGAAGCAAGAGTTAGGACTTGTCAATTATTAAGTTTTGCTAAAAAATCTCTCAAAAGTACTAAAAATCTCATTAAAACTCCAAGTCGTCATTAATCTAACATATTGCATGTTTTTGGTTTCGTGGAGAGGTCCAACATGAGTCGAGCAACAACGACTACTTAAATGGAGGAAAATCTGAGAATTTTCAGATCTCAAAATTTTGGCCAAAAATTTTTTAATGGGCATGCCCACTGTAGTAGGGCTCTTTTTTGTTTAGCACTTCTCACGTCAAAGTGGGTCCCAAATCAAGGCACACATATTTTTATAAGGCACACCCCCTTCCTTAGTTCCCACACACACACACACACCCCCCTTCTTTTTTCTCTCTCTCTCTCTCTCAACATCACAACCACATCTCCATATTGTTTTCTCTTCAACCCACAACCTACATCAAAACCTCACAACCACTACCACCACTACTTACATCAATAAAACCCACTTTCTACCCACCCATTTCCACACGCCTTCAATCCACTCCACCACTTCATCTCTCCCACACATCACCTCTATATAAACCCTATCTCATACTTCCCATATTCAACACCATTAAATTCAAATTCTTCAAGAAATTGGGATACACACACTTGAGAGTAAGTTGCTATAGTGTCAAGTTTTCATCTTTTCTCAACTCCATAGAACCAACCTAAGTTTGGGGATCCGAACGAGTCAGGCACGCCAAGTGTTTGATAGATTGATCGAACCAAGTTTTCGGAGAGGAAGTGGTTACTAGCAAGAGTTCTCATCAAACTCAATGGCATCTCAACCAACACCCAAACGCCAACGGGGCGAAGTTCAAGCTACCGCCCACCGCCAACCACCTATGACCATCGCCGAAAATTTGTGAGTGCGCCGCCGCCATTTAATCGCATATGAGTACATGCAATCTAAGGCACTTACACCGTAGAAGCATGGTTTGGCCCCGAGGGGAACGACGGGAGATGATGTCCCAAATTCACCAAAAGGGTGGATCAAATTCACTAAACATCCGACACCGCAGTGGATTAATATTGTCAAGGAATTCTATGCAAACGCCAAGACAAAGCTCCTTTCAAAGCGTTTTAAAGTGGGTCGAATGGTTCCGTTTCAAATGATGATGCAATCAACATTTACTATCAATCATGGTGCCACGCCATTGTCAAGATGTCCAAAACGAGGGATTTTGACCCTTGATTATGAGGAGGTTATTAAAATTTGACAAAGCCAGCACATCTTCGACCAAAGGTAGGAAGGGAGGAATGTTGTTCAATAGCAAGGACTTAAGTTTCGGTATGGAAAGATATGGTACGATTTTTATGTGTAAAATTGCTTCATCCCCAACACACTTTGGACGTCACCAAAGAGAAGGCGCATCGTTATACGCCATTGTGCAAGATTTCATTATCGACGTCTCGGGGCCATCATCGCTTTCTCCATCCGCCGGCGGTTTACGTGGAAATTTTTTGGGCGGGTTCGCCACACCCTTCACTTATATATGCAGCGCAACGCCGGGGTGTTATTATTCGATGATGAGCCCACTCAACCGCCGCTTGCTTTTGCTTGATTCACGAATGATTGCGCGGTATTCAAAGTGTGGGGTGGAGGAGAGTCACATCCACGGGTTTGGTTTTATTTTTCCATCGACGCCGGAAGACGAAGTCGATGCCAAGATACCCTTTGGGATGAGGATGAAACAATGGGAGATCAAGGAACCGAAAGCAGTTCCGCAGATCGAGGCATTTTCTAGTACTCGCCTCGAGTTCCGTAATCAAATGAATGCAAGATAATAGGCAAAAGACGGCGGAAATGCGGCGATCATGGCGCGCCAAGATCATATGTTCGATGCCATGAACGCATCTTTTCGCCTCATTCAACACAACACTTCAAAGTTTTAACCCGACGGCCCAATTTCCATATCAACAACCCTGGTCCATTACCTCGATTTCCTCCTAGTGATTCCGATGAAGAAGAGCACCAACCACCGCCCTGCATTTTAGACAATTCTGTGGAAGTCCTATCAGACTTTTATTGTTATCCAATGAGGGCATTGTCTTATTTAAGTTTGGGGAGTAATTTGTTTAGTTACATACATGCATTTTTAATTTTTGTTGTCATATCTAGTTTTGCATTTTTAAATTTTTGTTGTCATATCTAGTTTTGCATTATAGAATAGGTATTTGCATATAGTAGTTAGGATTTTGCATTGATTTTCATATATAAAAAAAAAAAAAAAAAAAAAAAAATAGTTAAAAAAGTGTGTTAAACATATGTCCAATGGTGTCGATTTTTCATGTTATTTTTGTGGGCTAATGATGAGATTGTGAACAAGTTAACCAATATAGTATGGATTATTAGAACTATGATATAATTTATTATTATGAATCGATTCTTGGACTTGTTTGAAACTGTTATAAAAAGGGTAGCACTAATAACATCTTTTTTGATCGGTCAGTTCAAATCGATACATAAAATGTTTCTAAAGGATAATGCTAGGGTGAACTAGAAAATGACAAGGATAGGTAGTGAAGGCTTAAATTAGGCAAGAACCTAAGTTTGGGGGAATATATGGGATATATAAGCTTTAAAAAAAAAAAAAAAAAAAAGAAAACATGTTGAGTCTTGTGGTGGGTCGAGGAGAAACACTCCCCATAAACACAAGCGTGAGATGGAGCGTAAAAACGACTCACCAACCATCTATCAAAAGAAAAAAAAAAGGGAAATAATCACGGAAAAGAGCAAAAAGCCCCCGTAAAAAAAAAAAAAAAGAAGGAAGAAAAGAAAGTATAAGTATCCTCCGCATGTACCTTGAATTTGGTTGAGTTTAATTTTAGTTGAATCGTGCCTATTTTTGAGATTTTTGAGTTTTCAGACCGTATGATTCCTTCTAAGAAGTTGTTTATGTATTCAATTTGGGTCCCAGACGCTTATCTTAGATGTTGATCACACACGCACGCTTATACCAAAGAATAGTTGTTCAAGAATTGAGAATTAATATGTAATTGTGGATTGGTTTTGATAATTTGTATTGTAAAGTTGCTTGTTTTCTCCGAGGTCGATGGGATAAGTTAGTTTATGCGATGTTGTTGGATTTTTAGGCATTTAGATTGTTATTGATTTCATTGCATTGCATAGCATGTAGTTTGTTTTGTGCTCGAGGACCAAAGACGGCTTAAGTTTGGGGGATTTTGATAAGTGGATTTTATATACACTAATCGATATTCATTTCAAGTTTAAATTGTAGTTATCTTCATGTTTTGTGTTCGCTTTTTACTCGCTTTCATGATATTTTATGTGTAGGTGGTCATGGATGCAATTGGTGAGGAAAGGCGGTCTTTTTGGAGCAAAAGTGGAAAAAAGTTGAAGTAAAAAATTTGAAGTCAATATTTAGTTTCACGGGAAGTGTTTTTGTTTATCATGCATTTCACGCGGGTGGGGTCCCGCTTTTCTAAACTGTCCCTATTTGGCTTTTGAAGTCTGCTAGAGCTCTATTTGTTGTGGATCAAATGATGCGTTTGGACTCTAATAAAAGAAGAATTCGCCGTAAGAGAGAGAGTTTACTATTACGAAAAAAACAACAATCTTATAACACAAAAGGCAAGAATTCAAGAGCGATTTCAAGGATCAAGAGCTAACGCTGGAGGAGTAATTTTCAGAGATTATCACGACGGTTGCCATGTAATCAAGGCTACGTGAAGGGTTTTTTTTATTCTTCTTCTCTTTAGTCTTATTTGTAATCGGGATGATGTTTTCAACAAATTATTCAGCTTTTTAATTCATTCGTTATGAACTAATTTACTTATTAGACTTTGTGATGGATTTTCAAGTAAACGATGATTCTATAACTTTGATTTTCAATTCAATAAGATATTTTCAGTTTATCTATGTTAATTTGAGCGTGAATTTATGAATTTCCCCGATCACGCTTCTTTGTGGATTTGAAAGGAATCGAGAGAGGAGATTCAATCTAGACCTAGTTAATAAAGCATGTGTAATGAATTTTGTCGATAGCATATTGTGATTATTGTTAAGGTAGAGATACGCTTGACATCGCATGTAAATCTGATAGAGAGCTTAAACTTCAACCTTTTTGATTGCAGCTCACATAGAGATATAGTGAGTTGGTTAATTTAGGTGTTTAATTGATTTCTATCTTAATTGTGGATTGATGTTAATATGGTATTAGTGCATCGAGAGGTGGCTTTTTACTACGCTCGTGTTCTTGATTAATAAACCGGAATATTGAATTGAGTTGGAATAAAGGTTTGAAAATCAAAGGAAGCTCGTGGTGAAATCATAAGTCTAATTCTCCATTAATTGTTTGAAATTCTTGATTTCGTTATTGGTGACCTGCTTTTGTGATAATTTATTTATTTATTAATTTTAGTTTCTTTTATTTTTTTTTATTTTAATTTAAAACCATTGAATTGATTAGTTTAATAAAATTAGGTTAATACAAAATTGATAATTGTGAAGTTAAGATTCTCGATATTTTGTCCTCGTGTGATCTCTTCCGACATTGTAGAACTCTCACTTCTTCTTCTTCATTTGCATGCTTTGAGTGTTCTTGGTGGATCGCAGTAAGTAGCCTTCATCATTTTATATGGTTTAAGATTTCACCGTTATCTAAACTCGGTAACTCCAAAGAACCTTTGATCTTTGAAGTTCTTGTTGATTTATACCTTCCTTCCCAATCCTTCCATTGGAAAGTAGCATTGAAAGCTATTCAAATATCTTCACAGATCTCGAGTTGCTTGAGGTAGATGCGAGATGTGATATGTCATAACTTTCGACATCGACCTTTTTCATCTCTTGTTCACCTACCCCATCAAAGATGTCACTTTAATGTCTTGGTCAGGTCAAAGACTTTATTTCCTCCTTCTGATTTCTCGATCAGAGGTTGTCCTTTTGCATCGATGCTCTCAATAAGCTCTTGTTCGAATATTACCCTTCAGATTGAACCATTGCCAATGCTTCAGTCTTCAGCTATTCGAACTCTACAATTCTGATGCATGTCTTCAAGGACCTGATTGTAGTGTCATGTTGACTGGTAGAGACAACACTATGATCTTGAAGAGTGTTGATTGAATCTTCAATGTAGAACACCTCTTCCTTCTTTTATGCAGCGCTTCAACACTTATGTTTGCTTCAACAGTTCTTAGATACTGATGACTTAACTCCTTTGCTCTGGCCCCTTCTGAATAGCAAGACACTTCAGATTTGTGGCATGTCCAGCTCGCTTTCTCCTTGTGATCTTCCGTTCACTTATCATCAATGGACTGACCCAATGCTTAATCACTTTAGCCTTGTTCTTCAGAAGCTGTCCAGTATCTCTATATGTACTTCATCAGTTCTTTCTTTATTTGGCAAACACTACGATCCTGGTTGCTTCCAAGATCGTCGTCTTCTGTCTATTTGATAGCAACTGCACTTGCTGACTTTTCTTAGTCAGTTACTGAAGTCTTCTTCTGATCTCCTTGTGGAAGACTTCATCTTGAATGGCTTTACAACTCAATTTGGATGCTGATTGGGTTGGTGCTTAGATCTTCTGTTAGCTTGCATGCCATTCGTTGAGTGCTCTCTGGTTTCCTTTATGATGGGATGTATCTTTGCTGTGCCAACCAGAGGCTTCATTCCTTTGGATATTTTGGGAGTGTTCATTTGTTGAGAATCGTATTTGCTCTACGATTCTGCCTTGGCATTGTGAGCACATTTATTGAGGTCGTAGTTATGTACTTTATAATTCTGCTTTAGCTGTTCAGACACTATGACTCTGAGATCAGATCTTGACACTCTACAATTTTGGCCTTGTGTTTGTTGTCTTCATCTGATCTTGCTCGACTACGATCTCTACATGTAATCAATAGACTCTATGACTCAGAGTGTAGTCTACGATCCTTGACTTGGCTTCGGAAGATACTCGGTCGACGACCAGTAGTATTTGTCGCCTCTATGATTCTCGAGCACGACTTCCTCGGCAGACTACAATACGAGGAAGTTCTCCTCGACACACCACGATCCTTCCTCGCCTCTCCGGCGTTCATTTAACTCCGAGATCTACTATCTTGCAGACTACGATTCTGCCTCGATAGCTCTCAAGTTTTCTTTGACTCTCCTGGCAGACTACGATTTTTGGTGCAGTGCTCAACGATCAGACAAGCCTATCTATTACATCATAAGATCAACCTAACATGCTTGATCTTTCTATGTTTATATTCCTTGTACATCATTTCTTTTTAAGGACTTTACAAAGCTGTTTTGCTTATGTAGGATCAACCTAACATATTTGATCAATTCATTCTAAGTCCTTGTACACATATTTCTATTATCTGTCAAAGAACTTTACAGCTTTTCTTAATGCAAGCATACTTGCATATTCATTCATATATATCATAATCAAATCATATATAAATAGGAATAACATTCACATGTTTATTCCTGACATACTCTACCTCTAGTGAACCCATTTTCAATCAGGAAGTTAGTTAGTGTTTCATACCATGCTCTAGGTGCTTGTTTAAGACCATATAAGGCTTTGTCTAATCTATAAACATAATTAGAAAGACATGGATTGATGAAACCTGGAGGTTGCTCTACATAGACTTCTTGTTGAAGTTCTCCATTCAGGAATGCACTTTTGACATCCATCTGGAAGACCTTGAACTTCATGTGAGCAGCAAAGGCAAGAAAGATTCTGATGGCTTCTAGTCTGGCAACAGGTGCAAATGTCTCATCGTAGTCAATGTCTTCTTCCTGAGAATAGCCCTTGGCCACTAATCTTTCCTTGTTTCTGGTTATTACTCCATCTTCATCCATCTTATTTCTGAAGACCCATTTGGTTCCAATGACAGGATGACTCTTTGGTCTTGATACCAATCTCCATACTTTGCTTCTTTCAAATTGGTTGAGTTCTTCCTGCATGGCTTCTATCCAGCTGGAGTCTTCCATAGCATCCTCTATCTTCTTTGGTTCCATTTGTGATAGAAAGCTTAGATAAAAACATTCATTTTGGGTGGCAGCTCTTGTTTTGACTCTTACACTTGGATCTCCAATGATTAGATCTTGTGTGTGATCTCTTGCCCATCTGTTTTCGGTTGGAACATCTGTCCTGATACCTTCTTGTCTTAAATCTTCAAGATTTATTTCTTCTTCTTGGTGTGGAGGTTCGTTGTCTTGCATAGACCTCTCTACGATCTCATTTTCTTGCTCAACGATTTCACTATCTGGCACTACGATCGTAGTGTTAAGCTCGACGACTTCATTCGTAGTGTCTGCACTATCGGTAGTATTGTCTTGAAGCACCGTTTTGTCTAAGACTGTTTCATCAAAGATGATGTGAATCGAGACTTCAACACTCAGTGTCTTCTTGTTGAACACTCTGTAGGCCTTACTGTCTGTGGCATATCCAAGAAAGATTCCTTCATCTGACTTGGGTTGAAATTTTGTCAAGTACTGCTTCCCATTGTTGAGAATGTAGCATGCACAGCCGAATACATGAAAGTAGCTGACACTTGGCTTTCTTCCTTTCCACAGTTCGTAGGGTGTCTTCTTGATCGTGGAGTGTATCAGTGATCTATTCTGCGTGTAACATGCAGTGTTGACGGTTTTTGCCCAGAAGTATTCTGGTAGATGAGCTGCTGCTAGTAGAGTTCTTCCAGCCTTTATCAAGGTTCTATTCTTTCTTTCAGCTACTCCATTTTTTTGAGGAGTTCGTGGAGCTAAGAAGTTATGACTTATGCCATTGTTTGTGAAGAACTGATCCATTTCTAAGAAATCAAATTCTTTTCCATGATCACTCCTTATAGCCTTGATTTTCTCTCCTTTCTCGTTCATCACCAGTCTGAACATCTTGATCAATTGGGAGCTCGTTTCATCCTTTGATTTAGGAAGAATACCCATATGAATCTGGTGTAGTCGTCGATTATAACAAGAGAGTATCTTTTCCCTCCAAGACTTGTTGTTGGAATTGGTCCAAATAGATCCATATGGAGCAACTGCAGGGGCTTGTCGATTGAGTTGGCAGTTTTTCTCTTGAATGAGCTTCTAGTTTGATTTCTAAGCTGACAAGCATTGCATGGCCTTTCTTTAACAAAGTTGAACTTGGGTAGGCCTGCAACAAGATCTTTTGATGCTAGTTTGGACATCCTTTTGAAGTTTAAGTGGGACAACCATTTATGCCATAGCCAGCTCATTTCTTCAGATGCTTTTGCCAGAAAGCATATTGTCTCGTCTGAGCTTAGTTGACCAAGATTCACAGTGTAGACATTTCCTTCTCTTGTCCCGGTTAGCTTTACAGCAGATGTCTTCAAATCTCTGACTTAACACTGGTTGTTGAGGAATGTTACTTGATGACCCTTGTCGCAGAGTTGGCTGATGCTTAGAAGGTTGTGTTGGAGACCTTCCACATATGCTACTTTGTTGAACGACACTGCACCATTACCAGCAGAGCCATATCCTCTTGTCTTGCCCAAGCCGTTGTCTCCAAAGATGACTGAGGGACCCTCCTTCTCTATGTAGTTAGACAGAAGGGCTTTGTTCCCAGTCATGTGTCTTGAGCATCCACTGTCCAGCTACCAGGTTGTGATCGTGGAGCTCTTTTCCTGTCATAACTTTGAACCTTCATTTTCGTACCCATATTTGCATGGGTCCTATTTTGTTAGTACCCTTGGGGACCCAAATCTGTCTGATCTTGGGTCTCACATGCATGGAATTATAATAGCATTTTGTAGCCTTGTGACCTACTTTGTTGCACACAAAACATCTAGTGTGATGCATGCCTGTGTGTGTATGATAATTCATCATCCATTTGGACTTCTGTGGTTCTTTAGTTATCCTTTTGTTAAACTGATTTTCCTTCTTCCACGTGTCCTTGGGTTTCATAAATAGTGATGAGTGTGCCTTACCTCTACTGTACCTTCCCTGTTGATTCGTAGAGTTAGTCTTACTTGACTCTACGATTCTTCGAGGTTGGTAAGTAGAGATTGGGTTACTCTTCTCTTTTATAAAGCCTAGGTCAGCATGAGATCCTTTACTCCTTTGAGTATGAATGGAAACAGTATAACAAGGTTGGACTGGTTCTTCCTTCTGTGAGGATTTCACAAAGGTAATGCTTCTACTAAAACTTGAGGCATTACTAGTGCTAGTTTTCTTTGTCTTTTCCACACATGGCTCTGAAGTGGATTCCCCAAAGCCTAGGCTTGTTCTGTCAAATACATTTCTCTGACTAGAGAGCAGGGAGTCCATGAATGATGAGGATTTGTTCCATGTAGAGATAGTCTTTTCTAGTTCCTCAATTTTAGAGGTTAGATTAGACTCTCTTTGTGCATTTAGTTTATTTATCTGTTTTAAGATCTCATTCTCAGCCTCAAGCTTGGAGAGAAAGTTAGTACTTAGAAGAGTTGTTTCAACCTCTTCTTGAACTTTCTTTTTCTTCTCTAGAAGAAGTGAATGATCCTTAGACAGGACTCTGAACCACTTCATGTATTGATGTAGATCAGTTGTTATGCCATGCAATGCAGTTCTCAAATCATTAATGTCTACATCAGGAGAGTTGAAGTTAAATACCTCATCGAGACTTACTTCATGTATGTTGGAATTTTGTTTGTCCTTTTCATGTTTGGCCATTAGGCACAGATTAGCCATTTGTGGTTCTTCATCATCTCCGTAATCGAGATTGAGTCATCATTCGAATCACTCCACGATCCTCCAAACTACCGTGCCTTTGTCTCTCTTTTGAGGCCTTTTGTTGCCTTTGTATTCCTTCTTTGCATGTGATTTCTTCTTTAGTTCTTCTCTCGAGAGGTTTATTCTGATTGGCAATGAAGTGGCCAGGCTTCTTATAGTTGTAGCATAGATCATTCATTTGCTCTGGTCTGCTTTGAAGTTCTTGACCTTCTTTGGCTTCTTTGGTTTTGCCTTGACGCATTGAACCTTCTTAGTCTTTTTACCAGCATAGCAAAGTCTTCATCATCGTCTTCGTCATAGTCAGAGTCAATCTTAGTGTTGACCTTGGATGCACTTTCAGTTGCTTTGAGAGCTACACCCTTATCCTTCTTTCTTCCTTCTGATAGGGTTTCAACTCGTTGAGTCAGCTCCAGTTCGTATGTCAGGAGATTGCCATATAACTGTTGAACTGCCATCTCATGGAGATTCTTTGACTCTCTAATAGCAGTGGTCTTAGCATCCCACCTGCTTGGTAGGGCTCTCATTAACTTTATGATTAGATCTTTGTTTGGATAGATCTTCCCATAGGCTCGTAGGGAGTTGAGCAGAACATTGAATCTCTCGTATGTTGCAGTGACGTTTTCTCCTTGAACATGAGCAAACATCTCATACTGTTGTGTCAGGAGAGATTGTTTATTTTCTCTTACTTCTTCCGTTCCTTCGTGCATGATGAGTAGAGCTTCCCAACCTTCCTTCGCTGTTTTACTGTTGACAACATTTTTGAACAGATCGTCTTCTAAGGATTGGAATAAAATGCTCTTGGCCTTCTTGTCGAGTTGGACAACTCTCTTCTCATTGTCAGTCCATTCTTCTTTGACTTTGATTTGTATTATGTTTGGATCGTCCGTAGTTGGTGCAAGATTTGTTGGAATATAGGGCCCATTTTGAACGGTCTCAAATAGATCTTCATCTATTGAGTCCATGTATGCTTGCATATGAACTTTCCAGCTCGCAAATTTATCCTTGTTGCACATTGGTGGCTTGCTGCCTCCTCCAGTCCTTGATTCGCTTGGTAAGTGTGCCATTGGATCTAATAAAGCTTTGTAGACTGTATAATAGAACCTATTTTGATACCAATTATTAGTTCCCGGAGGCACAATAGTTATCTAGAAGGGGGGGTTAAATAGATATTTAAAAATCTTTTCGTTTTAACTTGTTAGAAGATAATGATTAAAACTTTAGCGGAATTAATATTTGTTTTAATCTCCCTTAAGATAGTGAGTTTATGAGAGTGAGGCAGATATAGTAGTTATAGTAGATATAGTAGTTATAATAAGAATGTAAGAGACACAGTCGTTTTAAGTGGTTTAGAGCACTTAAAGCTCCTAGTCCACTCTTCTACTCCTCGAGTATGAAATCCATTAACGATGTCTTTTACAACTTCTGAATTGCACAGATTCCTTCTAGACTAGCAGTCTAGGAACTTCTTAGTTCACTCTTGAACTCTTCAAGTCCAGCAGACTTGGCTCTTTTACAGTTCACTTAGAACTCTTCAAGTTCTTCTGACTTGGAACTTTTTCTTCAGTTAATTGGTAGATGTTGAGTTCTTGATGGTTGCTACTCAGTTGCTATTTAAGCACTTGTTCGAAAGAACTGAGTAGTTGAGCAAGCTTTTCTTTTTTTTAGATCGTAGAGTTGAGCTTTGAGAGTTCTTGTACGTTTTTGTTCAAAACTTGCTTGCTTCTCTCATCTGCTTGATTTGCATATATGTGATCTTGAAAACTATCTGTTGGATCCATCCGTTGAAGCATTAAATGCGTTTGACCTTTCTGTTCTTTGATGGAGACTTTTTTGCACATCTTCTAAATTGCATTCTGGCCCACTGACACAGCAGACTGCTTTCTCACCTAACACCTGAAAAGGTGTTTTCCCCCTTACCAATGGTACTTTCCTTAGCTTCTTCAATACGCTTCTTTGTTGCATACTAAGGATATCTCTTATGTCTTTGGGACTGGTGAGTACTACAACGTTTAGAATCCATTTCTCATATGTTGGAGTTTGTCTCCACATAAAGCGTGAGGCTTGATGCTTCTGACACAAGACAGATGATACTCTACGATTCAGATCGTGGTACTCTACGATTCAGATCGTGGTGACTTGTCACCTTTGTGCTTGGTCTGATGCTATCAGTCGAGAGCACTACGATTTCTCTTAAATACTTGCACACTACGATCTTCTCTTGCTAGAATTGTAAACTCTACGTTTCTGAGAGCACACTACGATCTTCTCTTGCTAAATTTGTAAACTCTACGTTTTCGAGAGCACACTGCGATCTCTGAGTTGGCTCGGCAAACAATGGGACCACTCTACGATTTCTGAAGAGGCCCTTCAAGGCAGGCACACTACGTTCCTTGAAGCTCTACGTTTCTGCCTTGACTTCTGTAATGTTGATCAGATTGATACACTACGAATTCTTCGAAGCCTATCTATTACATCTCAAAATCAACCTAACAGCTTTGATCTTTCTATCTATACATTCATTTACAGAATGATACACGTTAAGAGCTTAGATCAACCTAACAAATTTGATCTATCACTAAGTCCTTGTACATATATTTCAAGAAGGAGTTTACAAATAATCATGAGCATTTACATTTAAAACATCAAATCAAAATATGCATTCTCCCAACAATTTGCATAACCAATGAATACACAATCAATGGTTTTTGGTCCTATCTTAACCTTTTTAGGTTTAGGAACCATCACTTTTGCTAGACACCCCCACACTCTTAAGTATTTATAGCAAAGTCTATGACCTTTCCATAATTCATAAGGTGTTTTGTGAGTTTTCTTATGAATATAATTTGCAGAAAGCAAAGCTTCCCCCCACAAATTCTAGGGTGCTCCAGAACTAGTTAACATAGCATTCAACATTTCTTTCAATGTTCGGTTCTTGCGTTCAGCAATACCATTAGATTGAGGTGAATAAGGAGCGGTAGTTTGGTGAATAATACCGTGAGTAGAGCATATCTCTTCAAATGGTGATTCATATTCACCACCTCTATCATTTCTTATTGCTTTAATCTTTTTGCTAAGTTGATTTTCAACTTCAATTTTATAAAGTTGAAACATTTCTATAACCTCATCTTTCCTTCTTAGCAAATATACATAACAATATCTTGTGCAATCATCAATAAAGGTAATGAAATATTTTTTCCCACCTCTTGTTTGCACAAACTTTAAGCCACATATATCAGTGTGAATTAAATCTAAAGGTTCGGTTTTTCTTTCAATAGAATGAAAAGGTAATCTTTTCATTTTAGATTCCACACAAATTTCACATTTATGTTTTTTATTAATATCAAATTTAGGCAAGAATTCTAAATTAATTAATCTACGCATTGTATCATAATTAACATGTCCTAATCTAGCATGCCATATATTTGAAGATTCCAACAAGTAAGCAGAAGAATTAATTTTATTATTATCAATAGACTTCGGTACAACAGTAATTACATTCATCTTAAAGAGCCCATCAGACATATAGCCCTTTCCTACAAACATATCATTCTTGGTAAGAACAAATTTATCAGACACAAACACCAACTTGAAGCCATTCTTGCTAAGCAAATGACCTGACACTAGATTTTTGTGGATATCCGCACATGAAGCACTTCATTCGTGAGTCGGGTTCTTTGCGGATGTCATTTTCAGTATAATCTTTCCACGTCCTTGAACCTTTGAACTTGAGGAGTTTCCCATGAAGAGTTGCTCATCATTTTCTACTGGTTTGTAGATAGAAAACATCCATTTGTTGGAGCAAATGTGGCGAGTAGTGCCAGTGTTCACCCACCATTCTTTGGTGTTTCCTACCAAATTGTATTCGGATACAACTGCAGAGAGGTTAATGTCTGAAATATTTTCAGAAAGTTTTTCAAGTACTGTCACATTTGCTTGAGCCTTTTGTTCTTTCTTGAACTTCTTTGGCCTGCGACATTCATTTGATTTATGTCCTGAAGTGCCACAATTGAAGCATTTGCCTTTGAATTTCATCTTGACTTTGAAATTAGAATTTCCTTCGCGCTTCCTTTTGTTGTTGTTGTTTGTCCTTTGTTCTACCACATTAGCCTTTGCTTCATAAAAAATTTTCCCACTCTTCTTTTCAGATACTCGATTGTCCTCTTCAATCCTAAGTCACACAATCAGTTCTTCAAGATTCATCTCTTTGTGTTTATGAGTCACTTAGTGACATTCCTTCAGAATGAATATCATGTGGAATCACTTGTAATTCTTGAACCTGTGTGATGACTGCTTTAGAATCTAACATTTTATAATCAAGAAATCTACCGACTATGAATTTCTTCATGCCAGCATCTTCAGTTTTATATTTCTTGTCTAAAGATTCCCAAAGTTCCTTTGTTGTTTGAATTGTACAATACACATTGTATAGTGTATTGTCTAATCTATTCATCACATAATTTCTGCAAAGAAAATCAGCATGTTTCCATACATCAACTGCAGCCACTTTTTTCTTGTCAGTTTCTCCTTCAACAAGAGTAGGACAATCCTCTTGTAGAAACCTTGACAAATTCAATGTTGTGAGATAGAAGAGCATCTTTTGTTGCCAACGCTTGAAATCAGTTCCATTGAACCTTTCAGACTTTTCTCCATGAGACATACTCACGGCAGGAATGGTACTAGTAGATGCCATTTCTGTTTATACAAAGAAAATTATCAATAAACAGAAACAAATTTCTGTTGTACAAAATGTAACAAATTTTGTTTACAAATTTGTTTTATGAGAATATTTTGTATATTAACACAATAGTGTATATTAACATGCAAACAAAATAAATCGTTATATTAACATGCAAACATTAATGTAATATATAATCGTTAAAATAATGTAATATATATAATATATGTAATATTTCGTAAGATATATAATAATGTAATACTTTAAATTAACATGTATTAACATGCAATAAAATTCGAACATCGTGTATTAATATATTAACATGAAAAACAGTAGTATTTATATTCGCTTAAAATACTAAATTTATAGTATGCAATATATACATAAAAATTTATTTTAAAAACCCATTTTCTGCTTACATAAACAAGCGATTTTAAATAATACTACAATTACAGAACATGTAAATTTGCTTTAAGATTGTAATCCGTAATATATATAGTATTATTTAATATATATAAATATAATAAAACAGAACAGAATTTTATATATATATATATATATATATATAACACAGGAAAATATAAACAGATAAATCCGAGTCCTTTGAATTCACAAAGTCTCCTTAAAGCAAATTTATTCCCTCACTAGTGCTAAGGATTAAATGAATAATTGCTTCTCAAGATAAAACGGATTTCCAGTTCTTAATTAGAAGCACTTCAAAATTAAGAACACATCGAACCAACATTTATGTTATGTACTGATCTTATATTAATGATGCATGGAAGTATTTACAGAACGGGAAGGGAACTACGTAGTATCATGATAATTATTTTTAAAAAATCTGATAAAACATTAAACAGATTTTGTCCAAAAAATATATATCATCACACTTGGCCTACCGACTGCATGACAGACGCATGTACGGTGAATACATGCTGGTGGGTTTGAACCATGCCTTGGCTAGGTCCTCTCCCTTTCACAAAAGTGGGGTGCCCCTTGGGGCCCTTCCCATTGAGCAAACATCCCATATATATGTTCTTCATTTTCCCCTCTAATGCCCTATGTGGGACTTTTGCAATTTACAACATTACAAGTAGGTGACTTTGGAGTCAATTTTCTCATTCAATTCTTAATGGATTTGAACACATAAATATACCACGGTATACTCCTCGCAGAGGAGAACGCATTAGTGCATGGACCCGACATTTTTGGAGTGTGGGTCCCACATTAAATTAAGTCTCAAAATGCTTTAATATTTATCATTGTCAAACCCATTTCCAACATGAAGTGTGCACATCAGTTCAGGAGGTCGAAATAGAAGAAAAAGAAGAGGAAACCCATCAACAAGATTTTATCCTCAATTTGCCCTTGTCTTTCACTGTTTCTCATATCAAGAACCTCTTTAGCGAATGTGGAACTGTCATAGATGTCGAGGTTCTCGACCCTCTAACTCTGAACATTATCTCACATACTTAAACAAATGAACTCAGTTATGTACTTTTGGTGATTTTGATAAATATTGGTTATTTTGATTGAAAATTTTAGATTATCAAGCAGAAAAGTGGGAAGAGCAGAGGCTACGCATTCATCACGATTGCTTCTGGGGAAGAGGCTCACTTCGTTGTCAAAAAATTTGACTCTCATGTGAGTTGGTTGTTCTTAAGATTACATTGACTGGGTTGATTTTTTTTATTTAGTGTATTTATGTATGTGAATTATTGTTATGGGTGATTTTGTTTTAGTTGCTTTTGTCATACAATTAGTTTAAACAGTATAATCCACTAAATTTATGCAAAGTTACCTATTTTTTGTATTGAATTTGCAGAGTCTTGCCTGTTATATCTAATTATAAATGGAATTACTCCCTCTGTTCTAAAATTATTCAAGTAAAATTTTTAAGACTTAAAAAGTATTTATAATTATTTTGAATAATTATTCAAAATTATTCGAGTAAAATTATTTAATTTTAATGAATTAAAATTAGCTAGCTGCCCCTTTTTCTTTTAACTAAATAATATTCGCTCCTTTTTCTTTTCTTGGATTGATCCCGAAAATTAAGGTCATTGTTTCTATATGTGTTGCAATCAACCAGTTAGTTCTGATTATTGGTGTTCTTGTCGGTAGCGTGCTGTCTTGTGCATTGGGCC
Source organism: Panax quinquefolius (assembly GCA_020205615.1). Taxonomy (NCBI): domain Eukaryota; kingdom Viridiplantae; phylum Streptophyta; class Magnoliopsida; order Apiales; family Araliaceae; genus Panax; species Panax quinquefolius. The sequence continues at coordinate 63,998,792 of CM035174.1, read as the reverse complement.
ACGATTCTCTGGTCGGTATGCATTGGACCGCTAATATACTTTCCATTTTTTTCAATCTGGGTCAAAATCAAACTCAATGACCTTAACTCCGCTCCCTCGCCACTGCAACCTACACATCGCTGCTCCGGATCTCCGGTAACCGCTTTCAAATTTTGATCCCCCTCAAATTTTGTTCTGGTTCCGCCACTGGAAGCAAAACATATTATTGGATGCTTTATATATTTTCACTGACATGCAGTATGTTTTATACATTTTCATTAATATATAATATATAAATTCTATTCTTAATGCACAATTTTGTATATATAAATATTATTAAATATGTAAAATATCTAATAATAGATCACACTTCGTATTTTTTTTATTTTTTTCTCTATCTTCTTTTTTTCTTTTTTTATGTTTTTATGCGCTTGCATTACTAATTTGGATGCAAGACTCGTCTCCCTCTCTTACTTGGAAAGATTTGTGTTGAAGAATCCAAATTAAAAATTAATTAGGATTAATTATATATTTTAATACATTTTTAGAAATATTTACAATAATAGTGCATAGATAAAATATTTACAAAAGTAATACATTTTTCCATATTTATTTACAAAATTAATACATTTAGGTATCCTTTAATCGTGGCCCACGATTATCTCCCTTATCTCTTCCCGTTAATCGTGGTTGTGGTTTCTCCCACTTCGTTGATCACACCAATAACCATGCCTGCAAACCCTTCACTCATTATCCTCCACCCAACGCGCTTCTCCATCTTCTTGAAACCCTCCCTTCTCGTTTGACCTCTCTTTCTCTGCCCTTACTACTTTTCTCTCTCCTCCCGAAGCCACTCGTCGTCCTCCTCTTTCACAGAAGTTGAATGATTTAATTCTATATTCAGATGAGAGGGTCTATTCGTTTGTGGCTCTTTAACTGGTTTACGAATTTTGTGAGCATTACATATAATTTGGCAATGGCTACTTCGAACGAACGAATCAAAAAGTTATGGTTTAACAATATTTCGAATGTAATTTGTTATTTATTAATTTTTTTATAGTGGATGTTTATGTCCATTATTTTTTAAGAGGAAATTCTTCAGACCAGTCTTTCAGCCTTTCTTGGTACAAGAAATGAAGTTGCTCAAATTATTCATTTTTTGGTGGATGTCGAGACTACTGTAACAACATGATTCAGTTTTTATATAATTTTAGTTCTACTATAAAATTTAAAATGACGGGCATGGTTTCTATTTTTATGGATGGTAAAGAGTGTTGTTATATTTGATAACCTCACGTCCCGTATGTAAATAACCAAGGTTATCAATTCACCTTCACACTTGCAGTTTTTTCATAGTGCAATTAGTAACCAAACCTTCATACCAAGGTAACCAAACTGTCATATCAAGGTAACCAATCCACCTCCACACCTTCAATTTTTTCATATTGCAGTTGGTAACCAAACTTTCACACCAAGATAATCAAACCTTCATACCAAGGTAACATGGTATAAAAGAATATATAATTGTTTACTGTGAGTAACCATTAACCACATGGTTGGTAATATTTTTTATGGTGTACAGTAACTAAAATTGTTATTGATTAATATTTTAATTTCTGATTCCATCATGAGTTGTCAATATAGAGCAAACATATACATTGAACAATTGGTAACTGTTATAACTATGTAATTTAAAATTATCCATCATCTAGATAAATGGGAACCTTCACATTTACATTAAGCACTTGATAATTGTTCTGATATAAGTTTTTAATTATTTGGTTACTAACAAAAACTAAAATGGTTACCCTTATATGCAAGTTTGGATACCAACTGCACCTCTCAAACTATTTTTATTTTAATATGAGATCTATAAGTGACCATCATATATATAAATGGGAATTCTTAATTGGAGTTTCTTATTCCATCATGATGACAGAGTATAAATAAAACATATACATTTAACATTTTATAATAGTCCTGATACAAACTTATAATTATCTGGTTACTAACAAAAACAAAAATGGTTACCATATATGTAGGTTTGGATACCAACCTAACATTTCAACTGAAATAGCTGATGGATATTGTTCTGAACCAATTTTATGTAAATTTAGTTACTCACAAAAAATAAATGGTTACCTCTATATGCAAATTTAAATACCAAATGTATAATTTCCAGATAATTTTTATGAGTATGTAATTTATAAATATACATCAGCTAGATAAATAGGACACTCTCACATGTACATTTAACACTTGATGTTTGTCCTGATACAAGCTTGTAACTATCTGGTTACTAATAACAGTAATCAAAATATAACATAATAAAACAGTAACCACATAATTATATGATAGTAACCAGAACATATTTTAATGGTAACCAAAATAGAAACATCATGTAATGAAACTCAGTTTAGGCAATCCATGTATACTAAACAATTACATATTAACCAGAATAAAAAATAAAAGTAACCAAAATCCCACATTGAGGTCACAATAATAGTAGCCAAACCATAAGATAACAGTAACCAAAATATAATAAAGAAGTAACCAAATAGTTATATGAAAGTAACCAGAACATATTTTAATAATGATAACCAAAACAGAAACAACATGTATATCCAACCCAGTTTAGACAACACATGTATACTCTCACATGTACATTTAATACTTGATATATGTCATGATACAAGTTTGTAACTATCTGGTTACTACCAAAAAATAAAATGATTACCCTTCTATGCATGTTTGGTTACCAACTGCACCTTTCAAACAATGTATCAAACAGAACTTAGAAGTAACAAATACGAACCAACAAACAATGTCAAATAACTAATAATATAATCAAATAAGTAATCTCATTTACATAAGCTCCAATAAACATTACAGACTCACTAACCATAACAAATGGTTATGGATATCCAACAAAAACCAAAGTACAAAACACAATTCAGAAGGGCAAGACAACGACAACCGAACTAATCAAAATCTGGTACGAATCTTCATGAAAATTCTCTATCAGTCTCATATCAATATCTCGAAGTTGCTGTTGATCTTCTCCAATATTCTCCAATCTCAAAGTTGCATCGCCATCAGAAAATTTGTCTTCTCCGATCTGTCGTTGCTCTGTTTTTTTCGATATGTAGTTGCCTGTTTTCTTCATTAGTTTGAATTTAGGATCGGTTGGTTAAAGTCGATAACTGACGTGTAGGGAGTTAATGCTCTGTAATTTTAGCAACGTATTATTGTGTTGCGTAATTTTTGTAATTATTTTGTGGATGTATTATTTTTATAAATACTTTCTAATTGTTGTATATTAATATTAAGGACCCAATTAATAAAAATTGGCCCACATGACATATTCAGGACCTGATAGTCAAATTTTATGCAGTCCACCCTCTTTCAATTACCTCTATCCATTATAAAGTCGATCAATAACTTTTAAAGAACACAAAATTTTATTTTATTTTTACTTTATTAGTACGCTAATATTCAATTAACTAAGAAAAAAAATAAGAGTTAAAATTTAATATACTGACAATATACACAAACAATGTTAAGATTATGACTTATAATTTGGGTAACTTTGTCTAATACATCTATTTCATGTGTTATCATAACACTACTTGCATATATACTTTTACATTAGTAACCTTTTAACTCAAAATAATATGTAGGAAATGCAAGTATAAATAGGTGCTCAAAACTGTTTGAAAATTTATATTCTGGAAAAGAGTAAAAACTTTCTTTCTTGAAAAATTGAAGAAAAATCCCTGAAGTCAGAAAGAGGATTGAAATCTATACATTGGGTTTTTTTTTTAATAATACTACAAACACAAACTATTTTACAAACATTTTACAAACAATTGATGTAACATACTCTATCTCAACTTTTTATACAGGGTCAAATACTACATTGAAACAATTTGTTGATCAATATGCTGATATGAAATATACCACATCCGCATTTTATAAAATAATTTATATTGAGATCTCGAATCAACTTATTAGTCTTATGGATGATACCAAAGATCTGTAATTGTTGTTTATACTCTCCTGACAGATGAGTAACACCCGGATAGCTATGCAAACGATTAGCTGAATTACCAAAAATCATTCCCTAAGCTGGGCGCCAATGCAATTTTAAATTATTAGCATGATAGCAATTAACTACGATTAAAATGAGTTTTATTTTTTTAATTAGCAAATAAGAGTTAAAATTTAATATACTGACAGTATACACAATCAATGCTAAATGCTAAGATTGTTGCGCATCATTAAAATATGGGTAAGTTTGTCTAATACATCTAGACTATGTTTGTTTACAAGGATTATATTTGAGATAAAATTATTAATCTCAAATATCTTGTTTGTTTTCAAATTTAGACTTGAGACTAATTCTAGGATTATAATCTCATAGATTATAGATTATAATTCCAAGATTATAGTCCTTGCAAACAAACATAACCCTATTTCACTAATGATGATGTGTCATAATTCTAACACTACTTCTGTATAAGGCTGTAAAATTAGCAAGCAGTTCAGACTCGATTCATACTCGCTCGACTAAAAGTTCGATTTGAAATATAAATGAATCAAATATGAACAAATTTTAAAATTCAAAAATTATTTGAACATTCTCAAATTATAATTTTTTAATACTCGGATCATATTAGTTCAAAAAGTTCAAATTGCTCGAACTCAATTCGGAATCGTGCTCGACTCGATAGCTAAATAAGCCTCAATCAAACCTTATCTTACTCAATAAATTTTGTTAACCAAATCTGAACAACTCAATACTCTCGACTCGATTCGGTTCATTTACACCCTTACTTCTGTATATACCGTCAAATTATTAACTCTAAAAATAATAATATGTAGGGCATGCAAGTATAAAAAGGTGCTCATAATTATTTGTTTGTTTTCAAATTTAGACTTGAGACTAATTCTAAGATTATAATCTCATAGATTATAGATTATAATTCCAAGATTATAGTCCTTGCAAACAAACATAACCCTACTTCACTAATGATGATGTGTCATAATTCTAACACTACTTCTGTATAAGGCTGTAAAATTAGCAAGCAGTTCGGACTCAATTCATACTCGCTCGACTAAAAGTTCGATTTGAAATATAAATGAATCAAATATGAACAAATTTTAAAATTCAAAAATTATTTGAACCTTCTCAAATTATAATTTTTTAATACTCAGATCATATTAGTTCAAAAAGTTCAAATTGCTCGAACTCAATTCGGAATCGTGCTCGACTCGATAGCTAAATAAGCCTCAATCAAACCTTATCTTACTCAATAAATTTTGTTAACCAAATCTGAACAACTCAATACTCTCGACTCGATTCGGTTCATTTACACCCTTACTTCTGTATATACCGTCAGATTATTAACTCTAAAAATAATAATATGTAGGGCATGCAAGTATTAAAAGGTGCTCAAAACTGTTTGTAAATAACCTGAGTTTCTATAGATTCAAGCTCCCGCAAATTACTGATATCTAAAGTAGAACTCATATTTGAACCTCTATTGTAAACATGTTGACATTGACATCACATGACATAGGGGCATCCTATTCACCACAATGTTCTCAAAAAGATGTATCAATACAAAATAAATATTGACCATAGGATTCTACTCCAGACCTATGCGACATATCGGGTTGCTCTTGATGAGACTAAGATCCACCTGCAAAACACGCACACAATAATAATAATAAAATCATAATAACCACCCACGTGATTTTAAGGTTTGTACTTGAGGAGGAAAGCCATACCTTGTGCCCAAAGAGATCCCTGATGTTATCGATCCCATATAGTATCATGGTTGGCCTGGTGCAAGAGAAAGAAGAAGTAAGCAAAAGGTGATACTTGAAGAAAACCAACAAAAAGAATACTAGCCAGAAGAAATAATAAATTTTATACCGAGTAGTAATTATACATAGGTAATGATTGGGTCAAAAGGAAAATGTGGACTGCTAATACAAAATTGCGTCAATAATTGTAAATAAAGAATGGTTAAGCACCCGCAAAGGCTGTCCTATCGTAGGTGTGCTATCTTGTAAGATTAAATAGAACATCTCCTATTCTAATTTTGCAACAATCTTAAAGAAGAGTATGGACCTGCCTTTATGTTACATTAGGCTCTCAATAATTTGCTACCTACATTTCCAAGTTTCTTGCCCATCTTTTACAAACTCTGGTGTGCAATATAACACACACACACAAATACGCACTATCTGTGTTACTCGGACACGGATGGAGTGTCCGGTTGGACACGGTATCCGACACGGGTACTTCTCAATTTTGTCAATTTTTTACACTAAAGTGAATTATCCAAGTGAAGTATCCAATTTTTGGACACGGTGTCGGACACGGGTACTTCAGGGCAAAGTGAAGAGTCCGAGTAACACAGCGCGCCTATTACATAGAGCATGTCTCAACACTGTAAAATCATAATTTATATATATATAAGAAAACAGTATATGCTTACCTTTCAAGAGAGAGGCCCCATGCAATCACACGAACATCTTCTGGGAGCCCCATAGGGAGTAACATTTCAGGTCTAAACATGCCAGAATTTCCAATCTCCACCCACTTCTTAAATCCTTCATGATAACTGGCACCGTACAATATGTTTAATGTAACTGTTCAATTCATGAAGAGTTACAGCCCTATTGGATAAAAATCATGATATATTACCCGAAAATTTCCATGCTCGGTTCAGTATAAGGATTGTAAGCAGGCTTGAAACGCAACTTGGACATGCCTGAAAAGAAGAAACACAAGGATAAAAGTTTCATTCTCCTATTATTTGTTGTGGATCTTATCCACAATAAAATATTTTATCAAACTGAACGCTTTTGCAAGACATTATCCTTCAAACTCCATTTCCTTGAACATTTACAAATTGTGAAGTCCTGATATTAATGTGTTTAAAGCTAAAATGGCCAACAGTTGAGGCCAGCAATGAATTGATCTATTACCTAGACGGGAGAAAAAGTCATAAAGAACTCCTTGAAGGTCCCCAAGTGTAAGGCCCCGATCACATATTAGACCTGAAATTAGAAAGAGCAATCCATATATGTTAATGACCGCAAGAAGCATAAACAAACGGTTGATGCATAAATGCATAAATGTATACCAACTCTTCATCAACTGAGTCCTATGCTAAGGTTTGTAGGTAACACAACATATATAAGAAAAAAACCAGTGAAATATTACTAATATTAAGTTTAAGATTGAAATTTTTAAGCAACAAAAATTATGTTTGAATATGTCCTTAGCAAACCATAATTTGTAAATTAATCAACCAGTAAAGTGCGACTCATTTCTGAATGGAGATATTATCAAGCATGTTGAGACTATTCAATTAACAATGGACACCTGAAATTTCACTTGTCTTGTAATTAGGTAAAATTCTTATTTATTTCAATCATAGTTGTCACGGCGCCACGGCGAGTTATGGCGATCTGTGTTACTCGGACTCGCATGTTTTTGATAGAGTACCCGTGTCGACACGATCCGACACGGGTGCTAGATTTGTGACGGGTGCGGCACTTTCAATCTGGATACGGCACTTTCAAAATCCCTAAAATCTATTTCAAAATCCCTAAAATCTATTTGTGATTCAGAAAGGGAAGAGTCAAGAAACTTTCAAAATCCCTAAAATCTATTTGCGATTCAGAAAGGGAAGAGTAAAGAAAGACTAAAAGAGAGCAAGAGAGCAAGAGATTGAAACTTACCTGCGAGGCTGCGACTTGGGATCTACCGACTCTGGACATCAAATTTTCCAAGTACATCTTCTATTATTCTCCTCTTCTTCTCTATTCTTCTATTTGTCTGCTGTAACGAGAGGAGGAAGAAAAAGAGATTAGATACCCCATAGTTTTTATAGTTTTTTAATTTAGTCCCTTTAGGTTTTCTGAAAGTTCAAAATAGCCCCCTAGAAAAATACATATCAGTCCCTATAGTTTTATTTTCTTCCATTTCAGCCCCTGAAGTTTCAGTCCTGCCCCTGTTTCTTTATATATTTGCACTTCAGTCCTTAGAGAAAAAGAACTTGGTGATAAAATTAGAAATATTATTGTTAAAAAATCATAACATACTGTATCCCCGCATCCGCGTCCAAATTCGGATCCATATCCGCATATCCTCCATTTTTTGAATTCCCGTGTTCGACACCTAGATTTGTACCTGCACCTGACACCCGCACCCGAGTCAAAGTATCACAGATGGCGGTAGCCGACTGCCAGTACGCCTAGGCGACAAGGCGACCGTTAATTAACAATGGACACCTGAAATTTCCCTTTTGTCCTGTAATTAGGTAAAATTCTTATTTATTTCAATCATAGTTGTCACGGCGCCAAGACGAATCATGGCAGTAGTCGACTGCCAGTACGCCTAGGAGACAAGGAGACAGTCATGGCGTCCGTATGACGCAAGTCGTTTACAATGTACAATTCATATAATATTTATTTTACTTAACAAATATATTGACAATAAAATTTTATAACCATTAAAACTCAAAACATAACACTATGGAATAACATTAAAACCACAATTATTTAAATACTTAGCAATAACAATCCAAATACCAAAAATAAAACACTTGTTATTAAAAATTAATAAAAAATGAAGAATTAAACAAACACCACATAGAAAATAAAGTTGAAACCAACCGTCACAAATATATTTTCTCGGTTTAAAATAAATGATAATTTTATACCATAAAGTGGCAATATTTTAGCATGTTAAAATTAGATATATATTTGTAAAACAATAATTCTTTTAATAAAATATATATATATATATTTTAAATTTACCGCTTTCTCTACAATGGATTAGAAATATATATATATAAAGAAGAAATTAGTGGTAGAATGATAAAATTGATAAAATGTTAGGGCACCTTATTCGTTCTATAAAAAATATCTTCTTAGCAAATTATAAATATTAAAGATGAACTTTTTGTTTTATATTTACTCTTATAAAAAATGAGTTGTTTATTTAGTAGTTGTAGTATGGCATTGAAATTATGATAACTTAAAAATATTATGTAATTTTGTACTATTATCAATAAAAGTGAATTGTTTTTATGGAATAATTTTGTTTTATAAATATTATCTTTTTCATGGAACGAAGGGAAGGGAGTACTATTTAAAACTTGAATAAAAGTTTTTTATTTTATTTATTTTTTGTCAAACTGCTCGAGTAAAAGTTGAATAAAGTTCCCCAAACCCAATAATGTCTTTTATTGGAACCTATTTGAACTATTGAGTACATGAGAACTTGAAAAAAAATATGTAAAAGTTATACAAACACTCGAACTGCAGTTGTGAACAAGAAAAGCATGGCAGAGAAAGCACTCGAACTGCAGTCGCGAACAAGAAAAAGAAAAACCAGTGTGTGGTCGCCAATGGAGTCGCGAAGAAGTCGCCTTGCTATGATGGGTCTCCTTACTGCGATGGAGTCGCGAAGAAGTTGTGATAGAGTCGCGAAGCGGCGATGGGTCTCCTTGCTGCGAATGCGAATCGATGGGTCATGATGAAGAAAAGCACTCGTTGAAGCCTTGAAGGAGATGTTGCGAGTCAAAATCTACAGATAAGGGTTTTCACCCTTTCTCCTTTTTTAATTAATGGGTCAAGGGGTATTATGTCCATGGGTCAATGGGTATGGGTCAGAAGATGGGTACTGGGTAGATGAGTTAAACATTTAAATTGGGCCAAAGCTGCCAAGGCGCACGCCTTAGCAGCTCTGCCCAAGTCGACCTCTCGCCGCGCCATTTCTCCATCGCCTGAACGCCAAGGCATCGCCTAGGTGACGCCGTGATAACTATGATTTCAATGAACATACCTTGGAGAACAAACAAAAAAAAGAGCATACAAAACAGACCTCCTAATTGAGAGAAGGCTTTCCTGTTGAATTTAAGTTGTAGTTACGTAATCAAAACAAAACAAGTTTGAATGGGCAAATTGATTTGATTTGCTGTTCAAAGATGAGGAATTTTAAACTTTAAGAAGCTGTCCTTCTGGAGAGTATTATCACAAAATTTAACACTATTCAGACTAAAGCAACAGATGCTCACATATCTAAAGAAATGGTCAGTTCTTATATGGGCTTTAGTGGCAAATTCATTTTAAAGTCTAGGCGGTGCCAAGTGAAAACCGTATCTTTCATTCAGAGAGAGAGAGAGAGAGGGAGAGTAAATACCTTCTATCTGATGGAACTCTGCAAGATGTGTCCGGTCCACAGCTTCATTTCTGAAAACACGATCCACAGAATAGTACTTTTGGCCGGCAAAAGGTTTCTGACCACAATTGCAGTTGATTGATTAATTATGAGAAAGTGATCATTATTACTGCAATTGACTATGGTTGCATATTCCCCACCCCCTCCTTGCCAGTATAACAAACACATGCACACCATGAAGAGAGAGAAAGAGGAGGGCAAAAACAAAGCAAATAGAAGATGGAGACATGCTTGATTAGAGTTCAAAAATCAAACTAAGTCATAGCATAACATCAAAGTTCAGAAGCTCGCACAGAAAATTACACTTAACATCAAATAAAAGTTCTGCTTCTAGGCTTCTATAGCTCACATGGACCAAAAAATCATACTTCCTCCATTCCAAAGTACAGGATCAAGTTTGACAAGTCGATTTGATATATTTTCAAATTCAAAATTGATGTGATTTATTTATCTTTTGAAACCAATAAATCTTATAACTATTGATACTATATAGATATTTAACAATTTCATAGTTGTAAAACAAAATTAATTAATATCAACTTTGAATATATCAAATTGACATCACATATCCTATATTTTGGAAGCCGAGGGAGTATTGCCTTTTCAAAGACAAAAATCATAATTTCATAAGCTTCCTCGATAAGCATTAATTTTTTGGATTACCTACAAATTGTGACAATTACAGCTTTTCTATTATAAGATATTGGGTTTGTCTTACTATGAAAATTAAATTCATGCAGAAAATTATACAAAAAGAACACCAACAAAAATAAAATAACAGTAAACAGTTGAAAATATAGTTTAAATATTCCTTCCATATAAGCACATTATTTTAAGAAGTAATGTTTCCTGAGAAATTAAATACAAAAAGTATTTTATCAAATTTATGAACATAGAAGAATGGGATCAAAAAGTTTCGTTTGAACAAAAAATACTCCAAGAACAATTAAAAATTTTAAAAAGAATTAAGTGGATGTATAATAATAAGCCACCTTTACCGTTATACCTTAAAAAATAGGATAATAAAGAGGAATACTCTCTAACAAGGCCTAAATAAACGTTATCCTCCCACCCAAAGTGAATTAAACCTCTATGTCTCTATCCATGGAAGGGACACTTGTCAAGCTTACAGAGGAAACCAAAAAAAGAAAAGAAAAGGACAAAGAACTTCTGATACTTGCAATGGAAAAGTGAGACTAAGCTGTACTTTTACCTTAAAATATGGGCCAAAAGGTTATACAGCACTATATATCAAGGTTTGAGCTCAACTAAGTAACTAAGCAACAATGAGATTTTTGTTTAGAGAGACTAGGGTATTAGAGAGAACATGGAGAAGAAGAAACCTTGAGAGCAAGGAATGGATAAATAACCTTTTTAATTCATTTCATTCATAAATCATTACAACTATTCTCCTATATACAGAGACTATAAATATAAACCAAATATGCTAACTGCGTCATGGGTATAGACTATCACCCTTATGCCTAAAAGTTTCAGAGAAGGGTAACCAAACTACCAACCTACAACTATCACATATTTACCAAAAACGGAATGTGGTCCAAATATTATACTAACACTATACTTGTATCAATAGGATCAAAAATACTAAAGTTATGAACCAAACTACAAAAGTATATATGATTGACCATTCAAATAATACATCAAAACAAAACCTGTGAAAGTGAATACAGCATCCTCGAGGAAACAGCAGTTGTATGAGTTCGCAAAAGGTTCTTGTTTGCTTCCTCTCTTTTCCACTCATATCCATAACTAGAAAAGATATCTACTTATAAAAGAGCTCTAGAATTGAACCAAAGTAGAACATATACAAAGGTACCTGCTTTGTCCAAAAAAGAGTCCTACATTTTGTTGATTTTTGTTTTTAAGAATATTAAGTTTTGCATGACACACTTGGACATATAAAAAATAAATTAAAAATTAAAAATTGATGATTGTTTTTTAACATTAACTTAATAAACTTTATAGACTAGAATTTACTTTTGGTAAAAAATTATTGAAAAGATAATATCTAAATGTGTCCTACACAAACCTTATTATCCGTAAAAAAAAAAAAATAGTTGACAAAAGTAGGAATCTTTTTTTTTGGGATGGAAGTAGTATATATTTATATATATATTACATAACAGCATACCCTCTGGAACCATAACCACCAGATTCGTGAACTTGCTTCACCCGCTCAACATAATCCTCAGGTAGTGTCTTTGTGGTGGAAGGTTCTATAAATGTTATAGACATATCAGCATTAGATGGTAATTGGACTCGGCAGATACATATGAAAACATAAAGTCAAAGTGTCAAAACAAACCTTTCAAGAAAAATGTATCATGTGAATCGCGAGCAGGATGTTGCTGCGGCTGGAAAAGTGCATCAAAATTCCAGAAGCTGCAAGAAAACAGAAGGGATTAAAATTTCTGATATGTTGTAATAAATTACGACCAACACTTGGTGTAAAGCCCAAAATAAAAATAACAAACAAATGAACAATAGGATATTACAATTTAAGATCTTTTTGGTTTCCCATTCAAAAAGGAAAAGAGCAAAGGAAAATACACTTAAAATAAAATTATATGCTTGCATTTTTGAGCATAACTTCTGCAGACTTATTTTGGATGCACCTCAATGACTTAATGTTTTGCAAGTTTTATATATAGGGAAAAGGGAGTATGTGTCTTAGACACACACAAGTTTATGTATGTCATGCAGTTAATAAGACGTAGTTTTGATTAATAAAATGGTGAAATGTCAAAACAACCATTAATGAAAGTAGTGAAGCACACACACAAGCTTGTGTGTCTAAACCACACGATCGCTCTTCCCATGTGTGTGTGTGTGTGTGTGTGTGTGTGTATATATATATATATATATATATATAGAGAGAGAGAGAGAGAGAATTTTCTTATTAATTCTGTCAGGTCATTGAACATATACTGATGACAAGTATATCAAAATAGGTAATTACTAACCCATAATTCAACAACTTTCATAAAATCAAAACTTGTACTTTTCACTTTCAGATGTGAGCTGAGAACGATATTTATGGCTTCTTCTCACAGCCTCTTCCCCAGGCATGCATCAGTTGGGTATGCTATCTTAGCTAGGAGTGTTACCGTATGGACAGTGATACGATCCTGACTGACTAGGGCCACATCAAACAATAATAATGCAATTCAAGTTTCTATTGGTTTAGTTACGAGGGCACGAACTAAACGGTTCAAAGAAGAATTTAATGGTTTAATTCAAGTATTATTGGACTGACCCAATAATACTAAACATAAACTTAACATATGTAGCATTCCTTAGCTATTCAGCAATTCATGTGGGCCTACATAAACTTTAACATATGGCATAACATAATCAGCATGTTATTCATGTAAATCTAATTGGGTGGGCATCATAACAGGTGATTAAGCATTTGGGCCTAACACAACTGATTTCCTATTATATTCCTAATATATTCAGCAATTGATTTACACGAAATTGATATTCAGCAAGTTATCATAACAGCTTAGTCATCCGAAGGTGGAAAGCATCCTTATCCCAATTCATGTAAGATTTCCGAACGCAACAATTCACAGATTTGCTATTAATCATGTGGTAAGAAGATTCACGCGACAATTGTATTTCCGAATGAGGCAAGGATTATTAGATTTTAGAAAATTAGTTTAAAACTAATGTAATTAGAATTTCCATTCCAATTTTAAGTTTGATTGTTATGTAATTTATTTATTTTGTTATTAGGATTAGGATTACTTTTGAGTAGTATAAATAGGGGTCAAAGTTCTTGTGAGATTATTCTCCTTTTGGTTCTTTGAGAACTCTTGAACTGTTCATAGTTTTTTCTGTGAGGTTCAAACCCGACTTATCATACAACAATACATAATTGTGTGAAACGTCTTCTACCGCATCAATCGTCGATTGTACCAAAGTTCCTGCTTTCATATAAGCACGGGGTCAAGGTGTCGTTGGTATCCATTCAACACTGATTTCCTTACACTATCAATTGTACCAATGTTCTCGTCTCAATATAGACGAAGGGTTGAGGTGTCGAGCGTGTTACCCCATACAACTTTACTAGAAACGATCCGGTCGATTACCACCTCACGCAAGCATACCGTGGAGTTTATCAGACAGTCTAGGGGATAATTAGAGAATAATTAGAGAAAGCAACAAGTTCTTGTTTGTTACTAAAGCTCCAATTTGTAGTGACATAACTAAGCAAGATCAATTACCTGCTTTCGACATAATTGTTTGTTGGCATCTCTTCAAACCTGCACATAGTGAGCAACCAAATTACTAGAACGAAACCTTTTGGATGAAATACCATCCTACAAACTAGATTTTTGACACATTCATATACATAACAAAACAACAATCAGGCCATACCCCATTTGAAGAAAGATCATCTGCATTTGCCTTCGTACCTGGAGTAAATAGATATTTGAAATTGAATAAAATTAACATTAACAAGAAAAAAAAAGTCTATTGAAAATTAAACAAAAGTAATAATATCAAAGAAAACAGTCTTCAGATACAACTGGTCAACAACATACCAACTTCATACACTTATCACACGTGGACAGAATAATAGCCTGTAAGCTACATAAGTATCAGCCTTAACGTCTGGCAAGGCAAGCAACATTTACATTATTTTTAATTGACATGTGGCTGTCATTACAGGGACCAAGAGAGGTGGTTATCATAGGTACTGCAATTTTTGCAAGAGTGAAAGTAAAAGCTCTATAGAAAAAGAAAGAGCTGGTACAGTTTGTTTGTGACATCTAAGTGATATTCTTTAGATATATTGATATAATGGGGGTATTTGTCACTATTAAAAGAAGTTGGGTGTGCTTGACTTGGTCATAGGGATAGTTTTGAGTTTTGAACTTCAGATATTAAATATTTGCTGATATAAGCAATTTTCATAACATTTTATTTATCATTAAGGGAGGTCTGTGTCTATCAGAATCAAATACGAGGCATTGTATTGTTGTTTTACATATGTGGGGGATACTAACTAAGGGGGAAGGACTGAAATTTATTCCTTGCACAAATAGTAGTCGATTAGTCATATACAAATCTTACAACCAAAACCAATTTATTAACTATTTTAGAGAAATATGTAAGCCTTTTTACCTACCTGACCTGGTAGTATAATCACAAACACTCAGTTTATGGATATTCTGATATTCATCCAAGTAATCTAAGTTTATTCAACATCAAACAAAGGAAAAATGATAAGCAAGTGAAGGAAGAGACAATTGTATCCTTGCCTTGAGCAAAGGATGGAGATGACCACCTTCAATGGGCAAACCTTTAGCACTGAAATTATACTCTTTGAATTCCAATTCCTTCCAATCACACCTTAGAAGCAAAAGAGACCACAACAACTATCAGCTACATAGATTAAGTAATCAACTAAGAGTAATTTTAGCATACAATAGCCATAAAGAACTCAAGACAGTCATTAGTTCCTCTCATAGATACACACCCAAAGGCTATGCATATCTCAATGACACTACATATGAGAACAAGCAAGAATTAACAAACAACAAACAAAAGAAACAGACAATATAAACATTGCGAGGGAAATATAATGAATCATTCTATACCCTTAAAAGAATTTAAACATCATTAGTAATAAAATGCATTGAATGGTAGATTGACAATGTATACCATCACTTGCTTCTAATCTGTATCAATAATAAATTATCTAGAGTGGAATAATTATAGTACCAAATGATGCTTCCTAAAAATATTTAGGTCTCACCAATAAAGGAGACGAGTTGTATCCACTTGTGCTGAGAAAACTAAACAAGAAGTCGCATTCAAGGTTCTTCACTTTGAGAGACAACATCAGTAGCATTGTAGAACATTGAACTTTTTCACTAAAAAAATCCTTGACCTTGTACGATCCACAATATGAAGAGTAGATGATGAGTGGGTAATATACCATGAATTAGGTATTTTTAGACTTAATATTTTGCTTGTATTTAAAGTATTTTTGGCCATTTTACTATGTATTTTGTATGATAATGCAGCTGAAGGGCAAAGTGGGAACTTCTGGCAAGTAAAAGGGTAAAGTGGTAATTTCTTGCAACATACCAGTGTCGGGCGCTCTTTTGTTAAAACTTCAGCGCCGGGCGCTGGGGTCAGTAGCGGTTGGTCGAGTTTGGGACTTGACTAAAGAAAAAGGGTTGACTTCTACTCTGAATAGGATTTGGCAATGGGGCCGACCTGGAAATAGGGGTGAGCATTCGGTTATAACCGAACCGAAATGTCTATTCGGTTATAACCGAAAAATCGAAATATCGACAAAACAACTATCCGAAATGCTAACCGAATTTTAGAACTAACCGAATTACCGAATACCGAATTACCGAATGCACAATTCGGTAATTCGGATAATAACCGAATAGACATTTGATTAAAATTAAGCATGAAGCAACATCCAACATAAACATTAAAAAAAACCGAACCAAATAATTAATAATTAATAATTATTTTTTAAAAATATTACAATTGGTTATTCGGATACCCGAATAGTCTGCTTTTTGAAAACCGGAACCGAAACCGAATATTGAATAATAATTCAGATATAACCAAATTCAAAAAACCGAAAACCGAAATAATTCGGTTAAAATGGTTCGGTTCGGTTCGGTAGTTCGGTTTTAACCGAATTGTGCTCACTCCTACCTGGAAATAACCTAAAGCTATAAATAGGAAGGAGGTTTTTTTGAGGAGATTATACATGGATTTGGAAACAGAGCTAGAGCTTGGAATTGGAGATTGCATAAGAGCATCACAAAGATTTCAGATTGAAGACCGAAGACAATTACTAAGTTTTTATTCTTCATCTCAATTTTGTAATTTAATTGTGATGGCTTATACGGGATTTTTGGTTTTAATTTCTAGTATGCACTAATTTTCAAATTAAGACTACAATTGAACCTTTTGTGCAATGAATTAATTATCTTTTGAAATCCAATTATTTATTCAAATTAAGTTGTCTATCATATTCTAGACTTATTGTTTAATTGTATGGCCAACGATAACCATGATACACTAGATGAATTCGGGAGATGAAATCTAGGGTTGGACCTAAATGGGGTAAATGCAAATGTTGCCTTTGAACTTTAAGTGTTTTTGGGTATTGAGCCCCTTTCTTTTGGTCAACGTAAATCAAGCTTCTTTCTGTTCAAAAATCTGGATATTGAGTCCCCAAGTGCCACATTGGCATTGACCTGCTGACGTGTCACATGTGACACCGCTGACGTAGACGTTTTTCAATTAATTGTCAAAAAACTAGTGAAGCCCAAGATTGGAACTCAAAACCTCAACTTTTAAATCTTGATCATACAACCGCCTGAGCACCATAGGCCTAGCTGTAAAATTTACTCAAGAATTTAAGTTTTATACCAAAACAGTTCATTTTCCCCAACCCCACAAGATTATTATTATCATTATTATTATTTATTGTGGTTGTTGATTTATTTTTATTTTAAAATTATATATAAATTTGTAATAAACTTTAAATTTTACAAATTAATTTAATCAAATCTAAGAAATGGTCATTTTATTAAAAGAGTAGGAAAAAAATTGAACTCAGAGCAGCAACAGTCTTCGGTAAAAACACCCCCAATCAGCCAAAATGAGAGGGGAAAACCACAAACCACATAAGTGGTCGGCCGGAACAAACTCAAAACCATGGATTCCGGTCAGGGCACCAGAAAACCATAACAAGATCCAACCTAATCGTGACAAAAAAAATGGAAGCAACCATGCATCCACTAATTAATCAACCTCAGATCAAACCAAGAATGAAAACACCCAATCAGTCGAAAATAAAGCATGAGATATATGAAATCCCCAATTCGAACTGAAGAGGTACCAGCAAGATCTAGATCAGAGAAGATCAGATCGCAATAATAATAATAATAATAATAATAATAATAATAATAATAGTAATAATAATATTACTAATATTACTAATATTACTAATAACAATAACAATAATAACAAAAACAAAAACAATACTAATAAATTGATTTGGTATAAAACTTAATCCTTTTAATATTCTGTTGTGGGAAATAAATTGATTTGGTATAAATCTTAATCCTTTTGCTAAAGTAACAGCTAGTCTTGTGAAGCTCAGGTGGTCTCATTATCAAGATTTCAAATTTGAGGTTTTGGGTTCAATTCTTGGGGGCCGTGTTTTTTTGACAATTAATTAAAAAATGCACACATAAGCGGTTCCACATGGCAAAAATGTCCACGTCAGTGGTACCACGTGACATCAGCAGGTCAACACCAATGTGACACATGGGGCTCAATATCCAATTTTTTTAACAAAAAGGGGCTCAATTTGCGTTAACCAAAAGAAAGGGACTCAATACCCAAAAACACAGGGGCCACATTTGCATTTTACCCGACCTGAATGTGATAGCATGTATTCTTAATTGTTTGCATGCGATGAATAATTAGGATTGTGAATTGAAAATGGATATCGCTTTTCACTGCATGTAATTATTGGGAATCGGTACTTAATGAGTTTAATTCTTTTGTTTTGCATAGGAATATCGCAGAATTAACTGAATTGAATATCTTTATTTGATCACTTGGAAAAGGGCTTATAAATACTTTGAATTCTTGTTAACAACTTCAGTAGATAATAACAATAATAATAATAATAATAATAATATTACTAATGATAATGATAATGATAATAAGAATAATACTAATAATAATAATAACAATAATAATAAAAATAATAATAACAATAATAACAAAAATAATAATAATAATAATAATAAATAAATAAAAATTGATTTGGTATAAAACTTAATCCTTTTAATATTTTGTTGTGGGAAATGAATTGATTTAGTATAAATCTTAATCATTTCGCTAAAGTAACAGCTAGTCTTGTGTATCTCAGGTGATCTAATGATCAAGATTTCAAATTTGAGGTTTTGGGTTCGATTCTTGGGGGACGGTGTTTTTTGACAATTAATTGAAAAATGCAAACATAAGCGGTTCCACATGCCAAAAATGTCCACGTCAAGCAGATGCCGTGTGACTAGAGTTAGACAATGGCTCATCATGCGCCCCGCGGGCTCGCCTCGATCTCGCCTGGCCCTACCGGTCAAAGTCCTGCTTCGGTCAAGGCCTGGATCGGTCAGTCAGCCCGGCCTGCAAGACTAAGATCAGACCATGTTTTTTGATAAATATCCTACCTGGCCCGGCCTTCCAAAAAGCTCACTGGCTCGGCCTTCTACCGTCCGACTAAAGCTGGATCGGCCTTCTTTCGCCCGCCCGCCCTCACCCCAAGAGCCCCCTGTGCCCCTATCCTCTCGAGTCCAATGGATGTCTTTGAGTGCTCACTGCTCTCCATGTGACTGAGTGACTCTTCCCTCCTAGCGGCTGGCTCCTAGGCAACGGTCCACTTGTGCAACGGCTCCAACTGTCCAAGCAAGCATCCAGGCTCCACTGCTCCAGCCCACTTAGTGTCATAGTGAATAGTGATAACTCTGATAAGTCCCATCAATTATTTAATTGTTGCAACTCTATTACTTTAATATTAAATTATTAATAGTGCCATAGACTCGGTGATAAATCCCATCAAACTTTTTTGGTTCTTGGCTTCTTGTTGATCTAAGTTAAATATATAATTATATATATTTGTGCAACTCTAACAGTCTAACTTACTCCCTCCGAATTTTATATATATATATATATATATATATATATATTTTACAGATTTTCAAATATATATTTTAGTGATGATATTAGATAATATATATTGTATATGATCACCAAATATATATATTTTCTTATTTTCAGTATATTAGTTAATTTATTTAATATTAAATTATTAATAAGTTAGTTGATGTCATGATGATTTGATGGATTAAAATGTGAAAAAGACTAAAAGGTCAAAAAAGAAAAAGAAAAAGAACAGTAAAGTAACAAATCGAGTTGTCTAAGTCTTATCATTGTTGAATTGTTGTCATTGTTGGCTTGTTGCTCTCTAGTCTGCTAAAAATTGTTCCACGTCCGACAGTCGACTGACAAAGTAGAAGAAATAAATTACTTCTTTTTTTGTTTATAAACAAACGGATAGTGTGCAGTAATTTTTTTTCAAACAAACGGTTATATTTTGTTTCTATAAAAATCATTTCATTATTCTCTTCATTCACAATCTGCACATCTCTCTATTTAACTGCAAAAATATTCACATTTCATATATCTATATCCTACAATCTGCATTTCATATATCTATATTCTCTTCATTCACAATTTTCACATCTCTATTTAATTTTTATTATTATAATATTATTACAATACAATGGATCCCTCCGACTCTAACACTCCACAAATGCCGCAATTTATTCAAAACGACCCAAATATCATTATGCCTGAAAATGTCGTTGCAGGTTCGAGTGCGTTATTTCCACGTCCTACCGGTGAACAAAGCAAACGTACAACGGCTATTTGGGAACATTTCATCGAAGTGTGGGTTGCCGAAGGTGTTAAAAAAGCTCAATGCAAAATATGTAACGCCTTATTTGGCACTAAAGGCAATAACACGTTACAACGACACTATCATTCGTGTTTGCAAAAGCATAAACTAACAGATGAAAGCTCTCAAGCACAAATTGATCGTTCCGATCACAATTGGAGTTATGATCAAATATTACAGAAAGAGTGGCAAGCCAAACTAGTGATCGAGAAGGAGCTCCCGTTCAATTTTTTTGACGATGTGCGATGTACCGATTACATTCAAGGCGCATTGCAACCGAAATATAAACAAGCAAGTAGAATGACTACTAAACGTGATTCAATCAAATTATATAATAAAGCTAAAAAGGAACTAATTGAATATTTTGAAAATTTTGACGGTAAAATTTGTTTAACAAGTGATGTTTGGTCTGCTGATCATCAACCCGGAGTTAGCTATATTTGTATTATCGCTTTCATTGGATAGATTTCGAAATGCAAATGCAAAAAGAATTATAGGATTTGAATTTTTGAATTACCTCATACTGGTCAAACAATATATGCTCAAATTATGTCTATTATTTGTACTTTTAAAATTAAAGATAAAATCATGAGTATTAGTTTAGATAATGCAAGCAATAACACTAGTTCTATTAACATGTTAAAAAATGATTTAATACCTGTAGTAAATGGTGCATTTTTTCATGTTCGATGTATATGTCATATAATAAATTAAATTGTTCAATCCGGATTCAATTACTTACAAGATTCAATATATAAAATTGTGTTATGATTAATTATGCTTATGGTTCAAATAGAAGAATTCAAAATTTTAAGAAATTTTTGTCATGCAAGAGGAGAAAAATTTAAAAGAGCAAAATTTGATAATAACACTAGGTGGAATAGTACATATGATTTGTTTAAAGATGTCTATAAACGTAAAAATATACTTATGGAGTTTTATAATACACAAGCTGATCATGAATTAACAAATCAAGATTGGGATCTACTTGGTCAACTTTTAAATATTCTAAAAGTTTTTAAAAACACACAAAAATATTAAGTGGTGTTTATTATCCTACAATTCACCATGTTCTGTTTGCATGTTTAGAAATAACAAATATGTTTCAAGTATGATCCTTTTTGGGCTAACCTTATTTTGTCAATGGAAGAAAAATTTTAAAAATACTTTGAAGACATGCCAATGTTATTATCAGTAATGGCCGCATGATTAAACCCAATTATAAAATTACAAGGTGTAGAAAGTATTCTAGAAGATATTGTAGAAAATATGGGTAGTACTAATATTGATTATATTAAAAGAAATTTTAATAATACATTTACTAAATTTTATAAACAATATGAATCTATATATTCTACATCTATACATGCACCAACCCCTGCCCCTTCATCTTCTAAATATGCATCATTATTAAAATCACTATCCAAGAAACCAAGAACTTCAACACACACAAGTAGTTTAAACGAACTTGGCTTATATTGTAGTACTGATATTAGGAGTTTTATGACTGACCAAGAATTTGAAAATTTTAATATACTCGCTTTCTGGGAAAAACATAAGCGACAATTTCCTACTTTGGCTATGATGGCCTGTGATCTACTAACTATCCAAGCTAGTACCGTAGCTTCGGAATCTTGTTTTTCTTTATCTGGCAGGGTATTGGATGAAAAAAAAAAGTAGACTTAGTCCGGAATCGTTGGAAATATGCATTTGCTATAGAGATTATCTTGCCGCGCAAAGAAGAGTACAAGATAGCTCGGAAGATCTCGAAGTCGGAGCAGAAACTGCCGAAAGTGCAAATATATAAAGATTTGAAGAAACTTTTTTGAAAATATTTTTATGAAGATTCAAAGACAAATATTTGTAATCGACTCATTCTTGATTATTGTTTAAGTTATATTTTAAAAGTTATAAACTTAATACTTATTCATCAAATTATTAATTCAATAAATTAATTTTTTTTACTTAATCATTAATATAATTTGTAAGTTGTAACTTAATTATAAGTTGTAAAACATTACTTTTACTTAATACATCAACCAAGTTTGAAGTTTTAATTATTTATTTTTAATTTTTTTAAGTATATTTAATTAATATAATAGTTAATTTAAACTTCCTTGTAATTTTCAAGTATTCTAAAATTAAACTCCTTTGTAATCAATATAAAAGGTATTAAGGTAGTGAAAATAAAAGAATTCGTGCAAATGTTGTTTGTTACTGCTAGAGTGCTAGTCACCTAGTTGCCTAGTCTATAAAGCAACTCCCTCTATAAAGCAGCTGCCCATTATTTGAGGGATTATGACTTGCAGACTTGGGAATGTGATACATAATAAACTAATAAAGCATGAGGCATGAGCTAACTTTTAGTCTGCTAAGCTTCCAAGGCAATAAAGCCTACTGCCAGCAGCTGAGCAGCCGCACGCCTGGGCCAGCCGCAATAAAGCTTCTAAGGCATTGAGCTAACTGCTAGTTTGCTAGTCTGGGCCTGGCCTACAGGCCTTAACAGGTCAGATTTTTTAGACGAAGCCTGGCCTGGCCTTGAAGGCCCAAAGTCAAGGCCTGGCCTGACCTGGTCAACGGCCAAGGTATGGCAAGCCCAGACCGGACCAGGCCAGGCCGGCCTGTTGTGCAACTCTACGTGTGACGTTAGGCTCAAACTCAAGATCTAAGGCCACAATATCCACCCAGGTTTCAAAATCAAGCTCCGCAACATGCAAAAAGAAAACTGAGCTTAGAGGAAGCATTGACGAAATTCATTACAGCTTCAGAGAAGAGCATGAATGATTAGGATAAGTTGCTAAATCAAGTAGATTTGAATGTGAAAAGTCAAGCGGTGTCGATTAGAAATTTAGAGAATCAGATGGGTCAATTAGCTCACGCTTTGAACAGTCATCCACAAGGAGCATTACCGAGCGACACTGAGGTCAATCCAAGGACAGATGGTAAGGAACACGGTAAAGCTATGACTCTAAGAAGCGGCAATATTTTTGGGATGAACCATTTTTGTTTAAAACCTGTGCGGACCAAATGATAAGAGAGTGTGTACCACGGGAAGAGATGGAGAGCATATTGAGTCACTGCCACTCGTCGGAGTATGGGGGGACACTATGGAGAAGATAGAACAGCGACGAAGGTGTTGCAATCAAGTTTTTTCAGGCTACATTGTTCAAAGACGCTCACTTCTTTGTTCTAAAGTGTGACCGATGCCAAAGGGTTGGCAATATCTCGAAACACCATGAGATGCCTCTCAAAAACATTCTCGAAGTACTCTTTTGACGTTTGGGGCATTGACTTTATGGGGTTGTTTCTGTCGTCCTTCAACAACCAATATATTCTTTTGGCAATGGACTATGTATCAAAATGGGTTGAAGCCGCTGCGTTACCCACAAATGATGCTAAAGTAGTGTTGCGATTCTTAAGGAAAAATATCTTCACCAGATTTGGAAAACTAAGGGCCATAATCAGTGATGCAGGTACTCATTTTTGCAACAAGCACTTCACTAAACTGCTCGCTAAGTATGGTGTTAAACACAAGGTTGCAACAACCTATCATCCCCAAACCAGGGGCCAAGCTGAAGTGCCAAATCGAGAGGTTAAACGAATCCTGGGAAAAGTGGTAAACCCATCTCGTAAGGATTGGGCAATGAAATTAGACGATGCTTTATGGGCGTATCGAACGGCCTACAAGAATCCTATCGGAATGTCATCATACATAATGGTTTATGGAAAAGCGTGTCATTTACCGGTAGAGCTTGAACATAACGCGTATTGGGCCATTCGAAAGTTGAACTTTGATCTTCAAGCATCCGGGCGAGAAAAGATCGCTTCAATTGAATGAAATGAACGGATTCCAACATCAAGCGTACGAGAATGCCAAACTTTATAAAGAAAAACTCAAGAAGTGGCATGGCCATAGTTGTCAAGGCGTCGCCTAGGCGACGCCAAGGCGTCCAGGCGTTGGGAAATCTGCAAGGCGAAGCTCGACTTGGGACATAGTTGCTAAGGCGAGGGCAGCTTCTTAAACCATGGACCCATTAACCATCGACGGCTTCTCCGACCTCGCGACTGCTTCGAACCTCCGACTGCTCCGACCTCGCGGCTGCTTCGAACCTCTGACCTTCGACTCAGTCTCGAGACCTCATCGCGAACCCTCGCGAGTCGCGACTGCTCGTCGCTCGACTTCTTCTCGCTCGTCTGCTGACTCTGCTCGACTTCGCTAGAACAAGAGAACTAGCCCTAGAACTAGAAGAGTTGATCGATCGATCGAATTATTCGCAGAACTCAGAATATCGACCGAGAGAAGAAGAAGAAAGCGACCCGAAGAAGAAAGCGAGATTACGTTCGATATCGATTATGTCGTCCTTTTTTCCCCTTTCCCTTTTCTGCTTACTGAGAGCGAGACTGCGAGAGAGAATTTTGACTGTTGCTTGTTGCCTTGTCCTTTTTCTTTTTGTTAGCCTTTTTGTTTTGCTGCTGGGTCTGTATATTGTTGGGTCTCTATATATATATAAATTTATATATATTTATATACGTATAAATTTATTTATATATATATAGTAAAATAAATAAAAATAAAAATATTATATTTAATATATATCATATATATTAAAAAGAATTAATATATATTTAAATAAACAACAAATAATATGTTAAAATAATTAAATTTATATAAATTTCTATAGTAATTAATTAAATAATTATGATACCATAAAAATAAGATAAAATAAAATAAAATAATATTATATACATATATTTAAATAAACAAAAATAATAAAAATAAATACTAAAAATACTAAAAAATAATTTTAATGAATGAAATAAATACATAAAAATAACTATGATATTAACTAAAAATAAATACTATATACACTTAAACTATTAACTATATATAATATTTTAAATAAAATATAATATTTAATTAACTATGTATATTTTAATTTAAAAAACAAATATATTTAATATGTAGGATAGTTGCATGAAATAATTTGAAAATAAATACTATACACACTTAATTATTAATTTAATAATACACTATATATATATATATATATATATATTATATAACACTATCAATGGGATTTAAAAATATATTTAATGTTATTCCATAGTGTTATGTTTTGAGTTTTAATGTATATGAAATTTTATTGCTAATATAGTTATGTAAAATAAATAATATATAAATTGCACATTGTAAACGACTTGTCGCCATACAGACGTCATGGCGGTCGCCTTGTCGCCTAGGCGTCCGGGTAGTCGGCTACCGCCATAACTCGTCGTGGCACCGTGACAACTATGGGCATGGCAAGCGGAACCTTGACCAGAAATTCGAATCGGGACAAACTGTATTGTTATTCAACTCCAGTTTACGTCTTTTCCCCGGAAAGTTGAAATCCAGGTGGTCCGGTCCTTTCGTAATTACATTTGTAGCTCCCCATGGAGCAGTTGAGGTTAAAGAGCCGAATTCGAAGCACATTCAAAGTTAATGGTCAACGACTAAAACATTATTGGGATGGTGACATCGATCGACATTAGTCATCAATTGATCTAACTGATACATCGGATACTTGAACACAGCAGGAGAGTCGGACTAACGACTTTAAACCAAGCGCTATTGGGAGGCAAACTTTTAATGCAGTTAATTTCAGTGTTAATTTCAATTGAATTCATAGGATAGTTTATAGTTGTTTTTAGTTGTTCCTTGAGCATTTTCTTACGGCTCAAAGGAAATATACAGCGGAAGAAAAGGAGAAAAGGGCATGAAAGAAAGAGAATTGTACTGGAAGGCAGGGTTGAACATAGTGCCCCGGCGCTAGTCATCAGTATCTCCCAAAGAACCACAACGCCCTGGCGCTACGTAAGAGCTGAATCCCAGCGCCCCAGCGCTAGGACACATTCGAGAACACTGCAATGCAGTGCCCCGGCGCTATGTGAAAGCCAAAACCCCAGCGCCCCGGTGCTGGGTCTCGGGTATTGAAAAAAAAAATTAGGGCCTTCGCCCATTCTAGGTTTGTAACTGCTCCCCATAACTCATAAGTCCTCTCATATTCAACTTCTCCTAACTCCCAACTCTTCTTATCCACTCCAATTTAACTGCCAATATCAACTCTATCTCCACGTTCGAGTCAAACTCCAGTCTCCCAACCTAAGGTGCTCGATTGTGCTCAATTCCTCTTCGTCATTGTTATCTCCACACACAGGTAAAACGAACCACTTCTATTTGATCAAGTGTTCAAGGCATCCATGGTATTATTCAATTAATAGGTCGATTATTGTTTGAGTTGGTTGCCTGGTTGTCTGATTTGGTGCGAGTATGTAACATTCGGGGTTAAACCAACCTCATAAGCCCAACATAGTAACTTTTTGGAATGCCCACAAGATGTTCGTTAAAATTACTACGTGAATATGTAATGTACTACGACGCTATATAGGCACTACAGATTATTTGGGGGTTTCAATTTGACAAGAACTTACCTATTGCATGCCATGATAGATTGATGTGGGTATGATTCTATCCAGTGTTCTAAAAGTCGGTCTAGTCGGCCGACTAGTCGGCGACCAAGTCGGGGTCGGAGCCTCAACGATTCGACTAGGGCCTAGTCCTTTGATTTAGTCGCTGGCCGACTTAGTCGGGCTCCAGTCGACGACTAGTCGGAAAAGTCGCCCAGTCGGGTAAGTCGCCCAGTCGGAGTAAATCAAAAAATCGGAACAAGTCGGGAAAAATCGAAAGAAGTCGGGAAAAATCGGAGCAGATGAGGTCCATCTACCTAGAAGAAGTGGTATAAATGTGCGAGAACTAGATGAAGATGAGTTTATGTTGGAAGATGATGACAACGAAGAGGAAGATGAGGATTATGAGTTTGAGTCCGATGGAGAGCAAGTCTTGGAGTGATATGGAGAAGAGGAGGAGTGATTGACTATTGATTTTGTGCCACTTAGTTTCATATGGTTAATTGGTTTTGAACTTAGAGTGTCAAACTATTTGGTTTTACTTAGTTTCCATATTTTTATTTGATGATTTGTGTTACTTATGTTATTCTACTTACTCGTAACTTATGGAGGAAGGATAATATATATTTTAAAAAAATAATTGAAAATCCGACTAGCCGATTAATTTCCGATTAATCCCCGACTAATCCCCTAGTCTCTAATCGGTAGCCAACCGACCTGGGACCGACTAGCGACTTTTAGAACACTGATTCTATCATCTATGTGGGATTTGCTAAAGTCAATTAGGTAGCTTTGATTGCCCTACTTCCTGTAAGATGTTTTGCTCAAAGGCATGTGAGAAATTTTGGTGTATGTTGATGTTATTTATCCCAGTTTCCCTCTTATTATGCCTGCTTATGAGTCCATTGTGGTATAGTCGCGTGTGGGATTGAAGTCAATCGCAAGTTTGGGGGAACTTAACATGGTTTTGCTATTCAAGTGTGTCGTGCACGTTTTTGAAAATATTACGACATCCGGGTATTATATGTTTATAGGGCTTGATGTCTGTTTACACTGTTTTGAGTCTACCTTGCCAATTGAATCCAAAATTGCATGCTTTATTTGCTTGTGCATGAATGTGATATATATTGAAGCTGGTATGTCCAAAATTGGGTAAATGACACCATGTTGGCTTGAGTTGCTCCAAACTTCAAGTTTGGGGGTAACTGCTGAACATTGGTAGGCGTATGTGTTTGTCCTGTTTATGAATACAAATGAGTGACAGTAACTTGTTTTTGTTTCAGGTTGACATAATGGCATCTAAGCGACAACGTGGTGAAGGTTCATCATCATCTCCTACCAAGACATTCGACAAAAAGTGATTCATCAGTGCGGAAGCTCAAGAACGATTTAACAGAATGGGGCAGCGCTCACTAATTCCAGAAAGGGGATTAAGACCTGACGAGACAAAAGATGGCGACAGTTATGATAGCAGAGAATGACTGGTTTGACTTCACCGAGCAACCTGATTCGGCTGTCATCGCAGTAGTGTGAGAATTTTACGTGAACGCTAAAGAGCACTACTTTGGAGTGCATGTCCTGGGGAAGACAAATTCTTTTGTCAGCACCGAAATTAACAAGTACTAAAATCTGCGCCACATGTGACATAAATCAGTATACTTCTTTTGTGCGGCAAGGGCCTGATTACGACCAAATTATTAGAGTTATGCCAGCCGGACACTACTTGGAGAAACCATGAGCGGGACAGCACGACCTTCCCACATTCCACGCTTAGCAAATATGGCAAGGCATGGTATGCCTTTATTTGCGCCAATCTGATGCCCTGTATGCATGTTAGCGATGTGACGGAGAGAGCCATCTTGCCAGTGTTCTAAAAATCCCCGCCTAGGCGCTAGGCCCCCTTGGCTCCTCGCCTAAGCGCTAGACCCTCCCTGGCGCCTCACCTAGGCCCAAGGCGGCAAAAAATTCCCTCCAGAAAATTAGGCGATGCCTAGGCAGAGAGTTTTTTTTTTAATATCTACCCAAACCAAATCTTGATATATTTATTTTCTAATGATTTACCATATTCATAATACATGTAGCATATCAAATCACAACAATAAGTGAACAATATCAAGTCAAAATGAATAATTTTATTATAGTTGTAATTTTTTGAATTTGTACCAACTTCAAATTATATAAATGATGATAGATTTATAATATTTAGTTTAATTCAATATAATTCTTAAATTTATGTTTAGTTTCTTAAGTTTTAATATTGAATTAAATTCTTGAAATTTTAAATTTTATTATTTAATAGTAATCTTGTTTATGAATAAAACTAATACGTTAAAAATATGTTTGAACTTTAAACAATTGCATGTTTGTGTTTGAACTTTAACATAGTAATATGGATATGTGTTTGAACTTTAAGCAAAAGCCTTTATTATCTTTATTATATATTGTTTTGCTTTATATTATTGTTTTGTTTGGATAAATGTAAGATAAAATATTAAAATTGGCTTAAAATAAAAAATTTCGCCCAGGCCCCACCTAGGAACCCTAGGCGCTAGGCACCCCTCGGCCGTCCACCTCCCGCCTAGCGCCTTTTAGAACATTGTGTCTTGCTTTATCTGATCAGAGGGAAGCAGATTGATGTGGGCCTAGTGATTCAGAGATCTATTCAGCGGGCTTTACAAGATGGTACAACGGGTGGATTACCTTATCCTTCGCTTATTTGCCCTTTATGTGCGCAAACAGGGGTTGAGTGGAAATCTGATGAACTGCTTCAGCAACCCATGTGTGTGTTGGATCATAAGATGATAATGAGGTATAAGGTGTGGAATGGAGGCGAGTCACATCCGCGCGGACTGGGATTTATAATTGCACAAACGGAGCCACAACACGAACCTAATCCTATGGCTCCGGGTTCATCCACCATTGCTCCTTGCCGAGTCGTTTCCGAGGAGGTTCAACAAGAGGTCAATGGTTGGTTATATAATCTTGAGGCTCAGAATGTCTTGTTTGCGACTCGCCAAGATGTTATATTTGAGTATAATTTCTCCTTCAACAATGCTCTAGTTGGTATGTTTTCTCAGTTGAACCCGTCTTTCGACTCAAGCCAGTTTCCTGCAGCGCCCACTTTGCCCTTTTTCCCCATCAGATAAAGAAATGAGCGATGACGAGGTCGATCACGACGATTGACCAAATTAGAGAAGTCCTCAGTTTTAAAGTGTTTTATTCTTCGCATGATGACATTGCTCTACGTAAGTTTGGGGGTAGTTTTTATTGTAGGTTTGTATGTCATGATAGGTTGATTTGCATTTAGACTGTGATTATGTGTTCGTAAGTTTGCATTGTGTTAGCATAATTATAACTTGAGTATGATGATATATGAACCTTGTTGATAGCCAATGATAAAAATCCAGTGAATTAAGTGAAAACTTGAATGAATGGGAAAATGATAGCTAGGTTTAACTTGTGAATATTGTTAACTTGATTTATTGAAGAAAACCCCGAGTTTAATTGCACAACGTCACTATGTCGATTTAGCCGTAATTTAGTTGAACGGAAAGAATTTGAGACTTAAGACAAATATAAATCACCCTTTATGGTTTAGTTTACTTTGTATTTTGGAAATTATATTTATTCAAAAAAAATATTAATAACATTTTTGACTAGTTGTCTTTGTGGCCTCTGTTATTCGAATAAGCCCTTAGGAGTGTCTTTATACTCAGCGCCCTAAAACCATCTAGTTTGGAAGTCGTTGGTCGAAAGTTCGCTACAAGGGTAATTTTGAAAGCCTAATAAAGATTAACATTGCACAAGTCAAAATAAATAAGTATAAATAATAACTTGGTCAGTTTAGTTTTGTGGCCTTTGTTGCTTGTGTTACTAGATCCGTAGGAGTGTCTTAACACCTAGTTCCCTAAAGCCGACTAATTTGGGAGTTATTGGTCAAAAGCTCGATACATGGGTAGCATTGAAAAGCCTAAGTAAACTAAACATTGCATTGGTCGAGTTTTTAAAAAAAGGGGGAAGAATATAATAAGATATTTTTGAAGTACATGGTATCTAATCTATAGAGGGTAATGAATTTCTTATATCTATAAATATCTATCTTTGAGCCTTATGATTTTCAAGTTTGGTTAATTTATGATGAGATTGACATGTTGATACACGCACACATTGTGGGTTGGAGATAAATTGAATTGCTGATATCTCAAGTTTAGCTAACGTCTAATTTTGAACATTCATTTGAGTTGTGTTTAAGGATTTTTGAGGTTGTTTAAGGCTATCAATATTGAATCATGCTTGAGTTAAGTAGTTTTTGTTTTTCATTCATTCTGTTTTAGTTGTTTGAATTGCTTGAGAACAAGCAATTGTTCAATTTTGGGAGTATTTGATGAGTGGGTAATATACTCATTAATTAGATTTTTTTAGACTTAATATTTTGCTTGTATTTAAAGTATTTTAGGCCATTTTACTTGTTTAGTATGTATTTTGTAGGATAATGCAGCTGAAGGGTAAAGTGTGAACTTCTGGCAAGCAAAAAGGTGAAGTGGTAATTTCTGGTAACTTGCCAACGCTGGGGCGTTCCTCTACAAGCCAAACCCAACGTCGGGGCACTGGGGGTCAGTAGCTGTTGGTCGAGTTTGGGACTTGGCTAAGGAAAAAGGGTCGACTCTAACCTAAAGCTATAAATAGGAAGGAGGATTTTAAGGAGATTATCCAGAGATTTGGAGACAGAGCTGGATCTTGGAATTGGAGATTGCAGAAGAGTATCACAAAGATTTCAAATTGTAGATTGAAGACCGAAGACAATTACTCAGTTTTTATTCTTCATCTAAATTTTGTAATTTAATTGTGATGGCTTATATGGGATTTTTGGTTTTAATTTCTAGTATGAACTAATTTTTAAATTAAGACTACAATTGAACCTTTTGTGTGTATGAATTCATTATCTTTTGAAATCCAATTATTTATTCAAATTAAGTTGCTTTCACATTCTACACTTATTGTTTAATTGTTTTGCCAACGATTACCACTATACACTAGATGAATTCGGGAGATGAAATCTAGGGTATTCTTAATTGTTTGCATGTGATGAATAATTAGGGTAGTGAATTGAATATGGATATCGTTTTTCACTGCATGTAACTATTGGGAATTGGTACTTAATGAGTTTGATTCTTTTGCTTTGTATAGAAATATCGCAGAATTAATTGAATTGAATATTTTTATTTGATCACTTGGAAAAAGGCTTATAAATACTTTGAATTCCTGTTAACAACTTAAGTGGATTTAATAATTGGCAGAATTGGATAATTGATTTATACTGTATAATTGGAGAAATTGTAGTCTTAAGCCTTTATCATCTAAAATCAAGTATGTGTTAAAATTAGTTTTAGTTAATTTAATTTAGTTTCTAATTGAAAATCACAAAATTCGGTTGTTTAAATAAAATTGGATTGATATAAACTAGTAGTTTGGTTTTGTTAAATAGAGATTACTGTCGGTACGACAATCTGTCTTATCACTTGATTGTGTATACTTGCACGTAATTGTCATTAACGAAATTGGACAACAGTAGAATTTATGCATTCGCCAAGAATATGTAAAAGAAAAACCGTCTTTAATTATACCTATTATAACTAGTTGCAAATATGGAATATCTATTTTAAGAAACATGTATCAAGCATTAGGCTAATATGACTGTCACCAACCACCACTTATTCATTAATGTTTATCTCTAGGTATGTTTTCATGAAGAAATGTACATTAAGTATTTGATTTACCTTTGTAAATTATCTCGAGTTAAATCTGTAGCCGCCTTTTTCCTTTTTGGAGCATATTTGGGGCCTTTCTTTACGGAATAACCTTTCCATATCCTAGAAAGCAAAAGAAAAAGAGATAAACAACAATTAAATGAACATTAGCATATGCCATTATATTGGATATTTACATGAAAGCTAATGTAATTTGATGACCAAAGCTACCCATAAACACTTATTCAACAACCTAAAAAAAGTAAAGGTCTCCACAAAAATAAAGACCAATTTCATTGAGATGAAGCTCCACTGTTATCTGATACAACAAAGAACTTGAGAAGAAAACTAATAAAAATGAAAAAGAAAACAAGAAGAAAATAATTACTGTGGAGAAATAAGCTTTCTCTTTTTGAGGTCTTTGAGAGCATCAGCATCCTTTTCGTTCATGGCCTGGAAACCAGTCATCAATTTTAACAGTACTAGAAAGATGAGTACAAGTAAAATTTATTAAGCAAATATATTCCAAATCACAAATAACAAGACATCTGATATCACCGGCGTAGATATTCTCTTTTTCTGCTCTTTTTTTTTAATTGAAAAGCCCAATTTATGTATCAACAATTAAAAATATATATCCTAGAGGAAAGCAAGAAATTAGAAATACGTATCCTATAGAAACCAAGAAATATACATATATATATATATACACACACACACATATTGATAAAAGAAGAAAACTTTATTGATTAGAAGAGAAAATTACTGTAATAACCGAGAAGAGCATGTACCTTGATGTATATTAATGAGATGAATATTTATGAGAAACCTTTGTGATTGAATAATAACAGTTACGTGATGAGATGTATAGTGATAGTTGGTTTAAACTTGTTTATTTGTTTGAACTAACTAAGTAAGCAAGCACTTGTATAAATACAAGTTAAGTAAGTCAAAAATTTGAAAGTGAATTTGGAGTGGTAAATGTTTCCGTGTCGTTGTGAATGTCGACTTTGGTAGGAAACGACTATAATCACAAAAAGTTGATTTTCGGATGTCAAAGATGCTCAAATGGATAATTAAAAGGCTAAATGAGTAATTAAAAGCAGAGGAAATTAAAATCAGATAAGATTGGGCCCATGAGGGCTGCTGAAAATTAAACCCAAATGGAGGAGAGAGGCAAATTCCTTAACTTTTCTGAAAACTGACCTTGAGAGAGATGAGGAGTCGGAAGATGAAAGGTTTGAGGAGTAGGCATTGCCAAACTCCTATATTATACTCCCTACCTTGGAGATTTGCAAGCAATTTGGCAAATACTTCCATTACATGAGAAATTGAGAGACGATAGGAAGCTTGGGAGAAGAAGAAGAAGAAAGGCTGCGGGAGAGCAAGGAAAGGAAGAGAAAGAACCACTACAAAGTTTGAGGAAATATTCATAAGAGGTAATTCTAAAACCCTAGTTCAATTTTGTTGTTCATGTTTGGTTGTGGGAGCTTAATGTTTGATGGAGGGTCATGGAGGACCCTAAGTTATAAGGAGGTTATGATGGAGGATTATATGTGATTATCATGTGTTAATTTACCTAAAAAAGTAATGATAAAAGCATGAATTATGGAAAATTTGGTTTGTAAATTAATTATTCATGGAGTCACAATCTTGTGTGTAAAACATATTTTTGGGTACCATTGAGGGTGGAAGATGCTCTTATTAGTGACGAAATCAACCCAAGTGAAATGGAGTAAAAATGTTCTAAAACGAAGTCATGGCGGAATTTTTAGTGAAATGTGTTGAAATTGAAAAACTTGACCATAAAGGACTTTTGAGCAATAATTTCGATATGTTAATGATGCTGAAAACTTTTGGATTCTTGGGGGTTTTGTAGAGCATGTTTTAAGCTTTCCATAGCCTCCAGAATGACCTAATTCGGACTTAAAATAAAGAAGTTATGAAATTTTGAAGCAAGGTAGGAAAAGCAGAGCAAGCTGTTTTTGGATTCTGCAGGGGTAGAGCATGTTCCTAGCTTTCCATAGCCTCAAGAATCAACCCATTCTGAGTTTGGACAGTCGAGATATGATGTTTTAAAGTTGGAACGTTAAAACCGACAAAAAGCTGAAAATATAAATCAAGAATATGTATTAAGCTAAACTAAATTAAACCGTTATAGATTATGAAATAAGATAAATGTAAACAATCATGTCGATGATTACATGAGTCGGGACGTTCTCAACGCCACGAATCCATGTCATGATTTAGACATTTTGATTAAGAATTCCGATTTCTAAAATACGAACGATGTGAACTTTCAAAACTTAAATAAAGTTTATAAATTAAACTGAAATGAGATTTAAACCAATAAATTAAGTCTTGCTAATTGGTACGATGATCTTAATGAAATGTGTAGGACATTTGAAGGACAAGTTAATAGCATTATATTTAGAAGACATATCGGGAAAGTATCCTAACTTCATTCGATTTCTGTATTGAATGTAAGTTTCTTAACTTGTGCAATTATAATTATATGCAAGTTCTTATGATGAGGAGTTATAACTTACACAAGTTTACATATTGTGCAAGTTTCTATTATTGTTAGTCATAAATTATTCAATTGATGATGGATGCTAGTATTCGTACTTACATACATTGAAAGCATCGTTTCGTTATCGAATTACTTGTGTTATTAAAGTTCTTAAATATTCACGAACTGTTTAAATACATGAGTCGAGCCAATTGTTCCGGCTAGACAATATTGATGTACGATGATAAATTGTGGAATTCGTTAAATTCGTAGATGTTATTTAAAGTCAAACCAATCCAAATTTCTTGGTGCGAATTCGTGTTATAAAACTGTAAAAAATGTCGGGCATATAGTCCCATTGTACGCTTAGACATTAACAACATTATATGTTGTGCACAATATAGGGTACGATAGGTTGATCCCCTAAAGTACCTGCGGAGGATTTTTTTGTCTTTGTGATTGACAATTGTCCTTATGGTTTTGATTGTTCAAGGTATTTACTACCGCTCAGTAAGATGGTAACAATTTGAAATCTCATTATATCTTGTTATTCAAATACTTCTCAATATTATTCCAATTGTTGAAGTCTTCAGATGCAGATGATCTGTTTCTTGATGTTGGATATTAAACTATCTTATTACTTGCCGGGCAATTTGTGCTCATTCTTGCTTAGACTAAATGTTTTCAGCTAAACATGAGAAGGCAAAAGGTTAGGGCAAGGACAAAGGAAAGGCGAAGATGAATGAATAGAATATTTTATGTATTAAATCTTAATATTCGTATTGATGTAATATGTAATGGATGTTATGTAATTATTAATGATTACTTAAGATATGCATAGATAGATGGTGGTTATGTAGTACCGTGAGCACCAATCCTGTGTTTGATGGTACACAGATGTGGGGGTGTCACAATTACAACGCACGACGAGAACAAGAAGTCCTCTCAAAAGAAATTAAAGAAAACAAGAGGAGAAAAACTATTAATGAAGCCCCGTCCGTCAATCTCTTTGAAGATTGAACAAAGGAATTCCTACAAAAGCTCCCATTGCATGAGCCCAAAGAGAAGCAAAGAAAGACATTCTATTCCAAAGCAACTCAATATTAATATTTGTAGTCCGATCGCAAAAATTCTAGCATCTCTCCAATCCAAATTCCCCATAAAAGAACAAAACAATCACATATCCAAAGAATCCTCCTATCATTTGTATGGCCAAAACCTCTAAATTTGCATAGTAAAAGACTTTCCACTAAAGATGAACATACCCAACTTACCCTTATCACACTAAACAAACAACACTACAACCGTCAAGCCATCAAACAAATAAATGAGAATGAGACTCACTATCCTTCAAACACATAACACAAACATCTAGGGATAAAAAAATTGTAATGCCTATGCCTCTGACGCATGTCATTAGTGTTAAGCTTGGTTCAGGACCACATAAAAGCTTTAATTTTTTAGGGAGCATTTGCTTTTCAAATATAAGAGGCTAGAGAAAAACAATGAACGTGACAATAACCCAACAAGTAAGTGAAAAAAGAACGACACAAGAAGATTCCTGAAGAATCAAAGCACCAAATACACCTATTCAAGGACTGAGAAAAATAAGTTGAGTTAAGAAGTTGAATAAATAAAGAGAATTAGGTAGTGTTGTTGATTAGCTCTTAATGCCTCTTAATATGTGTGCCTCTGATTCGGTCAGAGGTTCGAATCAGATGGTAAAAAAAAGTTGTCTCTTAATGCCTCTTAATTGGTAAGATTCAAAAACAATTCTAAATCATCCAGAGCCTCCTCTTACCGAGTTTAAGTTTTTTTTGACAAAAATAACCTCAACTATATTACAAAATCCCTCTTTTGTCCACAATACAATCTGAACCCTACTGATCTCTCCTGTTTCCTTCACTTCGATCACCGCTCCTATCTGCTGCTCTTCCTTCCTCTTTCCGGTAAATCTTATCTCCCTTCTTCATATATTGTTCGTTATTTATTGATTTATTCTTATTAATCTTTTTCATCTATTGTTAATTATTGCTCTGTTGTGTGTTGTAACCATCTGAAGATTTGTATAAGGGCAGGATCCTTAACAATTCCTTCCATTTTTGCCTTCTACCCGTTCCATTCCATTCCATTCCATTATTCTCTACCTACCGAACATTTGCACCCTTCATTCGGCCCAAAACAAGTTCATAACTCCTTAAAACAACCATTGGTTCGGCTAGAAGAGAATAGAAGTTCCAATAAATTGAAATTGCAGCTAAATTGAAGATTCTTACTAACATTAAAGCTACAATCAAGCATTATCAAACTGAAAATCTGCAGCAAATAGAAGGTATGCCATGAATTTTACGAGTTTTATTAAAATTGGTTAGTTATATGTAATACAATGTGAATTATGGCTGTGATATCTATGAATTAGCAAGAAGGAGACTAGTTGTTGGTGTGGAGTAATAAGGGAGGAAAAACATCGCTTATTGTATGTATGAACATCTATGACCTCTGTCCCAGAAATTGATGGCTATGTTATGTTTGATAAAAGTCCTCTTAGAGGCTGTCGGCATCAATAAGGGAGATTTGTCAAGCTTCTGAGCCATAAACTCTATAAGCATGTTTTCTAAAGTGAATTAAGTGGGTTAGACAAATTAATTTGAAGATAGAGTTTGTTTTGTGAAAAATGAAGCAAGTTGAGTTTGGTAGGAAACTATTTCAACTGGACAGTTTTAAACCTTGCAAAAACTGTTTAAGATGTCCGTTTTTGCTAGGATATATTTTTGTAATATACTATGTAATACCCTTTATAACATATTAAAAATTGGAACCACTCTAACATATGGATTTTGAAATATTAAATCACAAAGTGGGTATCTCGTTAAGCTTAAATTGCAGATTGTCACCATTGTTTTGTTTGATGATCCCAGGTGTACATAGGATATTTTTCAGTAGGAATGGGAGTAGTTCCATGGGTTGTAATGTCTGAGGTAAGTAAAATATACCAAGTCAATAAATTCCTTCTAAAGTTTCTCATGCCACAAATCTGAGAATTTCCATTCTCTTGTAGATAGTTCCTATAAATATCAAAGGAGCTGGTGGAAGCCTAGCAACACTAGTGAATTGGTTCGGTGCATGGGCAGTATCCTACACCTTCAATTTTCACATTAACTGGAGCTCTTACGGTAAATATATGTAACATATTAATGGAGCTTTTGTTAGAATCTTTGTTATATATCAATTTGTGATATTAGGAAATTTGACTGATTCTAAAACTTACACTTTTCTTTTTATGAAATTTCAGGAACTTATATTCTTTATGCTATGATAAATCTACTTGCCATTGTATTTGTGATAATCGTTGTGCCAAAAACAAAAGGGAGAACTTTGGAACAAATACAGACGACCATAAATGCTTCATAATCAGAAAGGTTTCATCTGAAATTATGACAGCTCAATTGGATTTTTCGATAGATGTAAAATGGTGCATGGATACCTACAAGAACTTAATTTGAGATGACAATCTTCATTCCTACAAATTGTGTATCTTAATTCATTGATAAATATTCAGAAATTAGCCTCGCGAAGAACAATATAAGTTTTTAATACAATTCTATTTATGTAATCAATATTCATGTGTTTTGAAACAAGAATTCTGTCAAAACTACTATATATTTGTCATCTCTAATACTGACATCCACACTGATAACTATTTTATCAACCTTACCTTTGTAAAGCATAAGGAATGCAGTTTCGTAGTTATCACTTGCTTCGAAGTCCATAATTTCATAAGGAAGTATAAACATTGAGGATGAATTGTTTGCTCAATATGATCTAGATAACATGTTTGACGATGAAGCGGAGCAAGATGATTATAAACATGTATTTAAAATACTATTCAGACCTTTCTGATTATCAAACAGATTTTGCTTAAACTGTTCAGAGGGTTAAAATGGTAAAATATTGTTATTCAGACATTTTAAAAAAATTAATTATCAAACAACATTTTTTTATTCAGACACAATTTTGGACAGATGCTCTATATTATTCAGATGTCTAAACTATTCTGATCTTAACACTGTTTTATCAAACACTACCTTACTGTCTCCCTATCATTCAGATTACGAAAAAAATGAAAATCCAAGAAATTGAATCTCCCTCTCAATTATAGAATTTAGAAATGGTAGAATTATGCCAAGATGAGAGGTAAAAAAGACCAGGAAAAACTAAAGATTGAGGAGCATCTCCTATCCAAATATTCTCCCAAAACTAAATATTCACGTCATTACCAACTTGAAAACGAGTAAGAAAATGAAAGCAAGAAATATATATATATATATATATATAACAAAAAGAAGGGGTGAGTTTGCAACATGATAATTCATGATAAGAGAGTTGGCGTTGGGTATCAACGATTTCATGTCATAAACAAATCGATATATAAAATGACATTTAAATGGGTTGGACACGTGTTGTAAATAGATCGACTTTGTTTAACACGATTAAACAAATTTAATTCAAATGATATTGAAATAATTAAAAATAAATATAATATGACACTATGAATAGGTATTAGTGTCAAGGATCTTTACACGATGTGTTAGGGTTTATCTATTCAGTGTAAAACTTATGACCTAACACAACACTATTCCGCCTAAAACGACACGACTGCCCTAACAAATGGCCTGCCAAGTCCTGGTGTTACGTTGGCATGATTAATAAGGTTAACCATTTGACAACAGCTTAATAACTGAAAGAATATAAGAAAGTTGTAGCTATTTATTTAAGAATGTCATCTTGTTTTTTGTTAAATATATACTCGTGTTAAACAAATCATATTATTATTTATACGAATAGATACGTTTAACACAACTAATAAATAGGTATTAGTGTCGAGGATCTTGACACAAAGTGTTAGTGTTGATCAGTTCAGTGTAATACTTATTATCTAACACGATCATAATCTGCCTAAAAAGACACAGTTGCTCTAACAAAAGGCCTGCTAAGTCCAGGTGTTACATTGGTATGAGTAAAAATGACACTTGCTTAATAACTGAAAGAATATAAACAGTTAACATGTATATCACGCACCTCCCCTTCTTGTATCCGTGCAAGCAATTCTTTAACTTTGTCATCAACATTTTGAACCTACATCGATTGACAAGCATAAGAAGAAGAAGAATAAAAATTGTACACGGGTATTAGATATGATGTATAATTAAGAATGGAATACCACATCAACTATGTGGTTATATGTACATATTCAGGTGTTGGACCACATTCATGGACTGCATCCAGTGTTCTAAAAATCTCCGCCTAGGCGCTAAGCCCCCATTGGCTTGCCTAGGCGCTAGGCTCACCTGGCGCCTCACCTAGGCCCAAGGCGGCAAAAAAATCCTTCCAAGAAACTAGGAGGGACCTAGGCGGAGAGTTTTTTTATTTTAATAACTACCCAAACTAGATCTTGATATATTTATTTTTCTAATAATTTATCATATTCATAATACAGGTTGTAGCATATCAAATCACAAAACGTGAACAATATCAAGTCAAAATGAATAATTTTATTATAGTTGTAATTTTTTAACTTGTACCAACTTTAAATTATATAAATGATGATACATTTGTAATATTTAGTTTAATTCAATATAATTCTTAAATTTATTTTTAATTTCTTAAGTTTTAATATTGAATTAAATTCTTGAATTTTAAATTTTATTATTTAATAGCAATCTTGTTTATGAATAAAACTAATACGTTAAAAATATGTTTGAACTTTGAACGATTGCATGTTTGTGTTTGAACTTTGAAATTAGCAATATGGATATGTGTTTGAACTTTAAGCAAAGGTCTTTATTATCTTTATTATATATTGTTTTGTTTGAATAAATGTAAGATAAAATATTAAAATTGACTTAAAATAAAAAAATCTCGCCTAGGCCCAACCCAGACCCCGCCTAGGACCCCAGCCACCCGCCTAGGACCCTTTAGAACATTGACTGCATCTCAGAAAGGGATATATTGAAGGGAAAAAATCGAGTTAGTAAAAAGTATATCAAACTATTATGCATATCAATGGTAAGAAAGAATAATGAAAATACTGTTAGTAAATTGACCTTAAACTCACATACGATGTCTAAAATACTACCCATAAAAACACACGCACATAACATAAATGAAAATAATCAACATTGACCCCAAGTACAGCATTTTCCAACATCTATATATTTTTATTTTATTTATTTGGATAAATGAAGAAATTTATTAGATTAAACAAGAAAAAACAAGCAGATCAAAGTTATATATTTTCTTATTACATCCTTCATGTGGAGGGCGGTACTACATCAGTTTATGAAATATTGGAGGGGTTTTGTTACACAAGGGGGAGGAGAACACAGTAACTATTGTAAAACTAGAAACCAAAGACAGAGGGTGGAAGAAACTTAATCTAGACCACAAAAGAAGTAATTTGGTAAAATAGATAATAAACACTTTGAAAAGGTTGCTCTTTGAGTGACTTATTACAAGGGTAAAAACCTTAGATAAACAGTCCTCGTCTTTGAATTGCAATGCAACAACAGTGTAGAAGGAATACACAATTCTCAAAATTAGAAACAATTCCGCAATTTTTGTTTTGAGAGTATAACAGTTCCACATGACCCAAAAATTCAAATAATGTAGATTTCCTTAATAAAAAGGTAGTAGCTATTTAATATATAAATTGATTGTTCTTTTTAAATTATTCCCAACTTACCTTCCTGATCACTTTTGTCTTTCCAATCTCCACCCATTTATTCTTCATGGCATATTGACGACCTATTGCGTAAACTTTGGAACCCACCTTATTCTGCATCAAGAAAGATAAATTTTCATTTTCATCAGCATATCTTCCAATATTTGACAAATCAAAGTTAATAAAAAATAAAAATAAATAAAAACACAGATCTTTTATTTATTTATTTAT
This sequence comes from Panax quinquefolius, assembly GCA_020205615.1. Classification (NCBI taxonomy): domain Eukaryota; kingdom Viridiplantae; phylum Streptophyta; class Magnoliopsida; order Apiales; family Araliaceae; genus Panax; species Panax quinquefolius. The sequence continues at coordinate 63,956,351 of CM035174.1, read as the reverse complement.
CATTGGGAACGCAGATCTTTTATCAAATAGATTATCAATCAGTAGAAGCAAGGGCGGATGCACATGGAGGGCAGCACTGCGGTTTATTTTTTAGGTATAGAGGCAAGGGCAGAAATATAAGTTAATAAACTTAAGGAGATAGAATAATGTAAGAGTTAAAGTTGGAGGGGGCAAAAAAAAAAGTTTTATTCTTAATCTAAAATAGTACAAACTCGACAAAGTTTCATTCTTCTTCTACCCTCTTCTGTTGAAGAATTGCTCATTCTACTTCTTCCACATCTCCGGTTCTCCACAACTCCACCGTTCCGCGACTTCTCTTCTCCACGACGAGTGAAGACCACTGTCCAGGCATCCACCGACCTCGCCTCTGTGAGACTGTAACTGTGACTTTGCATATCAAACTTAAAAGGTAACTAAATTAAGACTTTTTTTTGTTTGATAATTTAAATTTTGTAATTTGTTTAAATTTGTTGTTAGTTGGGGACTTGGGTTAAACCCAATTCAATTTATTTGATATATTTGTTATATTTTGGACTTATGAAGTAACTAATTAGGGCTTATTTTGTTTGATAGTTTAAAGTTTAAATTTATTTGAATTTGTCATCAATATTCCGATTGTTTCACTGTTGTTTCTTTGTAATTTGTTGATTTCTAGTAGTTTAAACCTTTTTCATCATAAGGCAGTAAGTTTGTCTTTGGCTTATTTCACTGTTGCTTTACTAAGGAAAGGTTATAGTAGTTAGGAGAAAAAATCGAACCAAAATTTTCAATTGTACTAATTGATTAACTGAATTGATAATTGATGGCACTCTCCGAAACCAAATGAGAGATAAATGGTTGAGTGATTGTTTGGTTCTTTACATTGAAAATGTTGTATTTAAAATTATTGATAATGAAGCTATCTTATAACATTTTCAAGATATGGGAACTAAGAAGATAGCATTGTAATTTGTAAACATTATTATGATTAGTTAATATTATGATTAGTTCAAATTTTCTTTATTTAACTTTAACAAAAAAATTAGTTAAAATCCGCCCCCAGCGGGAAAAAAAATTTGGATCCACTCCCGAGTAAAAGAATAAAATAAAAAAGTTTTAAAGGACTAGATTATAGATACCTACACTATAAGTCTATAACTCCATTTTATGTATGGTTCAGAGTCTTATAATTCGTAGTGGGAGCTAAATCATTTAAATACCAATTAAACTAAAAGCGTCTAAATCAAAATTAAACGAACTCCTATGGCTTCAAAGTACTTTAAAGAAATAATGTATTTGTACGTAAAGTGGTCATTTGTCAAAGATGTTGGATGAAAATGAGTATGCCGAAAGGCCTCCGAGAAATGCTTGTTGAGATACTTCACAGAAAACAAGTATACAAAAAAGTTCATGGCAAAGCTACATCAACCATAAACAAACCTATAGGCTTCCTATCAGAAGATACTTTGTAAAATCTTTTCTTGGTTTTGAAAATCCAAGCAAGGAAATGCAACTCAAAACTTGTGCCTAAAGTTCATTGTAGTTGATTAGATGAGAAGTTTTTCTATATATAAAGTGATTAAAACCTAATATATCAATTTTTTTATAAATCCTCATTCATGAATACTGTAACAAAAATAAAAGAATTATTTCCATAACCTTCAATTCTTCAGACGTGATACCCTCTGGTGGGATAGCCAAGAATAATTGGACTTCTGGAGATCCTGCAGCAGCATATGTCCTTCCTTCTTCACTGAGTGTCCATCTCTCCCTCTTAATGTCCTGCAAATTTGCAAGATACAAATAAGTCTACAGATCATTTACATGCATGAAAACTACTCGCACAGTTTGCAAAAGTAAAGTTCAAATCCAACTTGGACTCATCAGACATCACCGTTATATGAGACATCATACAGTATTTCAAATAAAAAGATAACAAATCAAATGCAAGGGAAATACAAACACCAAAGAGAAAATGAAAAATGAACATTGTGCTTTTCATTTGCCATCCACTCCTCACACAAGTATTCATGGCAAATTGATAGCATCATATTCAGACTTATAGTTGATAAAAGAAACTATATTCAAACTTTATTCTAAAACCCTTGCTAGCAAGGTGCACAATAATTTTCAAAATACAGTAGTACAGTACTACCTGTTGAATACTAGAACAGCGAAGGTTTAAGCTTACACGTAATTATACATCACTGCTTTTTAATGAAAGACATTTTGATACAAAAAGAACTCACTCAACCACCAATAACTTTAAATAAAATAAAAACTAAAACATTTCCATCCAAGATTTAGGAAATAGATGTTTGACAGTTATAAAACTATTATAACATTGTTGGAAATCATTGATATCAACATTTCCCGAGTAAAATTATTTTCCTTTCATAAGTTTTACTGGGTAAATATTTATACTCAGTAATATGGACAATGTCTACCTCACGCCTCACTAAGTAATTGCAACCCATGATTTGAATTCAATTATTTAATGGAGCATTGTGCTTATAAAAAATGGAGTATAAATTAAAAACAGAATGCCACCAATAAATTTAAAAAAAAAATCAACTTTTCCATAAATTTACTAACAGAGTAGAAGCTTGTTACATCAATTCAATTGCCAGATAATAATGCTATCAAGCTTCAAGTTCACATTTAGCACATGCATAAAAAGGGTATTATCTATTAAAAACAATTTCATAAAACAAATTTAGTAAGCACAATTTCTACTCGGTAATATGGACAAAGTCTACCTCAAACCTCACAAAGTAATTGAAACCCGTGATTCAAATTCAATTATTCAATGTTATACAAGGGTGATTTGTCCTCCCATAGAAAATATACACTAAAAGTAGAATGCCACCAATAAAATTTAAAAAAATTCACAACTTTTCCATATATTTACTAGCAAAATGGAAGCTTGTTAATTTCCAGTCTTCTCAAGTTTGAAGTTTTCACATTTAGGAAATGCAAAAAGGGTCTTATCAACCAAAATCAACTTTTTAAAACAAATTCAGTAAGCACAATTTGTATATATGTCTATCAAGTAAGAAAAAAACAAAACAAAGAGAAAAGGATGAGAACCTGCGCATCGACGAGCCGGAAACCATTGAGGCTCTTAATAACATTGACGATTTCGTCGTGACTGATTCCGCATTGAGTGGCGAACTGACCAGAATCTGATATCTCTTCGTTCTTCTCAAGGAACCCTAATACTGCTTCTTCCGCCATATCTGATATCGCTCTCTCTCTCTCTCGTAGGGTTTTACTATGCAGCAGCCGTAAGAAAGAGCGACGCAGATGGACCTACTGGGTTTAATTGGGCTGACACGTTAATTGGTCTTTAATTTTTATTTATTTTCTCTTCCTTTTTTTTGTGAAAATTCAATGTCATTCAATTTTTTTAATTTAATTTTTTAAGATCCAATGGTTGGACTCTGTTTAACATGCCTTGAAAATCGAAATTCATAGAGTTCGGAGACTTGATTAAGCGGGAGAAGGTGTTAGGCACCCCTGACTTCCATGAAAACACGGTTATCGTAACTTTTCAATTTCTTAATTAATCTAAATGTGTGTGTGATTATTGGGCCTATGTGCAGTTATCTGGAAGTAATGTTATGGTTCGTTTGCACCTACATATAAAGGGTTTGATTTGTATAAAATTTTAATTTTAAGCAAGATATAGCAATAACTGTCCATCAATGCACTACGGGCTAATGAGAACTTTTACTGTATCATTTATAACATTACGAGTCATGATTATACTGAATGATCCATGATCATAATCATACCAATCAACAGCTCATCTATGCACGTAAGCCAAAGATGACTTTAATCACAATATAAGCATGAGGATGATGACAATGATATAAGAATTCAATTAAAAGAAAACAAATGATAAATTTTTAATGAATTATAATTTAATTTATCCAGAATTCAATAATGATCAAATTGTCAACATGATACTGCTTCGTGGAGTAAAATTCAAGAATGATATTGTATCAAAAATGATTTGGACCGAAAAAAAATCAATTTTTGTCATGAATAAGACTCGGTGAATAAGTACGAATAAGACTTCGTGAATAAGACTTCATGAATAGTACTTCATGAATAGTACTTTATGAATAGTACTCGTGAATAGTAATTCGTGAATAGTACTTCGTAAATAGTACTTCGTGAATAGTACTCATAAAAGAAAAATACAAAAGAAAACAATATTCCATAACGAGTACAAAAGAAAGGATATCTCATACGAGTATAATAGAATATATGAAACTGCAAATGGATTTTTATCCGCAATGCGGCAATTCACGTAGACAGATCATTTCTGTAAGACCCCAATTTTCATAAATAAAGATTATTTTTTTCTAAATATCATTTTGAATATTATGGTGTGGATTTGATATAATGTTATAGTTGTGGGTAATATTTATAGATTTTGCAAAGTAAGCAAGTTGTTATAAAATATTCGTTTGGTCAGAGAATATTCTTTTTGTGGGAGAATATTAAATGACGATGGCACAATCATTGGTGGACCCCACAATGTAATTATTTTTGGAGTTAGAAAATGACAAAATATCTTTTTATAAAAATAATATGAAAGTTTTACCGTTAATGTTGAAATACCCGGTGGTAAAAATAAAGATGTCTGGCGTGGTTGTATAGTAGCACATGGTATTGATTATTGATGCTTACGTAAGAAGTCACTTAGTTATACTTAATTATTACTACTGAGAATTCTTTGCGATAAGATCTCATATTATTGATTCAATTATTATCACAAGATTATTTGATAATATTTTATATTATTAAATCAATAATTGAGATGACAAAGTTATTCATATTATTATTAACAATATTGACGATGTCTAGAAAGTTCTGTCGAGGAGAGGTTTGGTCACATAATTGCGCGTCAATAGGGAGAAATCCTTATCAGAAAGCCCCCTATTTCCTGGGAATGATCTGGTTGTTAAATATTGTGAGTTATAATATTAATGATGAATAATTGTTGAAAGATTAAATATGTGTTGATTGAAGATAAAATAATTCGTGGTAATATTTATTCAATCCTTGTTATAAATAAGAAGTCTGTTTATGAGACGTCTGTGGTAAGTTTGGTTTATTTTATGGGGGCCCATATGTCATCATCTAAGAGTCATTTTCGTCAATAGTAATTGTCGTTACCAGACGTCAAACCACTTGTCGTTTCATATTACAGGCGTTGAACCAATTGTCGTTTCACATTACAAGCGTCGAACCAATTGTCGTTTCACATTATAGGCGTCGAACCACTTGTTGTTTCACATTACAAGCGTCAAACCACTTGTTGTTTCACATTACAAGCGTCAAACCACTTGTTGTTTCATACTACAGGCGTCGAACCACTTTTTTTTTTTATATCACCAGTTGTCAAGCCACTTGCCTTTTTATTGCAAGAACTAATGTGAAACCCCAGATTTTATGAATAAAGATTTAAATTTATCGAAATATATTTTTGAATACTATGGTGTGGATTTGATATAATGTTATAGTTGTGGGTAATATTTATAAATTTTGCAAAGTACGCAAGTTGTTATATAATATTCGATTGGTCTGGAAATATTCGTTTTAACATGGAATATTCGTACAACGGCACAATCATTGGTGGACCCCCACAAAAGAATTATTGTCGAATTGAGAAAACGACAAAAATACTTTATGAAAATAACGGCGGAAGTGTTACCGTTAAAACTGTTGAACTACTCGGTAGTAAAAGTAAAAAATGTCTGGCGTGGTTGCATAGTAGTAACACACAGTATTGATTATTGATGCTTACGTGAGAAGTCACTCGGTTATACTCAATTATTGCTACTGAGAATTCTTTCGCATCATATCTTTCATATTATTGATTCAATTATTGTTACAGTATCATCTGCATAATATGATATATTATTAAATCAATAATTGAGACGACAAAGTTATTCATATTATTATTTGCAATATTGACAATGTCTAGAAGTTACATCGAGGAGAGGTTTGGTCACCTAATTGCGCGCCAATAAGGAGAAATCCTTATCGGAAAGCCCCCTCTTTCCTAGGAACGACCTGGTTGTTAAATATTGTGAGTTATAATATTAATGATGAATGTTATTAAAATTGAAGTTGTGTTCGGAGTTGAATTTGGAGACGCGGACGTGATATTTGAGTCCGGAACGATGAAATTAGTAAAAATAGTCTATAAACACAAAATTTTCCGGGATTCACTATTTGGTCAAAAAGTCAACAGTTGACTTTTTTGGGAAAAGTCAAACTTCAAAATTTCAAAATTTATATTGTTGATAAAAATAGTTTAATTACGTTGGAATTGTTTGTGTTAGTGAAAATCGACATCTATTCCGATGATAATTGATGTTTGGTGGTTATATTGATAAATCGGGTAATTTATCGGATAAATGAGCAATTAATTGCTACTAATTCACATGCTTATATAACTATTTGTTCACATGTGTGTACTATTGAATCACATTCTTGTACTATTAGGGGAGTTGGTGCAAAATTGATAATACTTGTATGACTAAGTTAAAAATGGAGGTATAGATGGAGATACTATACTGTAATTGTTTTTATCACATGATTAGAACTATTGAGTCACATGATTTACTATTGATTCACATTATTTACTATTAAGGGAGTTGGTGCAAGTTTGATAATACTTGCAGGACTAAATTAAAAATGAAAGAAAAGTTGGAGGTATTATATTTGTAATTTTTGAGCCCCAAAGCGTGCAATTATCGAAACTATATTTTTCTATAAATAGAAGCTCATTCTTCCTTCATTTCTCACCAATTCACAAAAGGTTTAGAGCAATTATTATAGAAAGAAATTATAGAGAGAAAAAAGAAAAGTATTCTGCTACTTCACTATTCTAGTATCCAGTTTTTCTAAGGTAGGGAATATTATTTGTTGTACTCGTAGGGAGTATTATTTCTTTTGTATTCATGAAGAGAACTTCTGTTATTCCATTCTTTATTATTCTGTTGGAATAACTTTGTATCTGCTGGCTACCCTATACTTGGTGACATTCTTCTATTATTCCGTCTTTATTATTACATTGGAATATCCTCGTCTGCATGCATTTTACTGTGGGACTTGATTAAAATCTTTATTATTACATTGGAATATCCACGTCATGCTTTTTCTACTTGGGACTGTTTCAAACTTTATTATTATTATGTTGGAATATCCATGCAATGCGTTTACGCCGGACCGATTAAAATCCTTATTAGTATTCTGTTGGAATAACATATACATCAAGTACCGCATGCGTGGTGATTTATATTATTATTCCATTCTTTATTATTACATTGGAACATCCACCGCCGGTGCGAATTTACCGACTCGGTTCCGTTATTTAGTATTCTCGTTGAATAAACTGCCTCATATGCGCAACCGTATACATGGTGATGATTTTTTGTTATTCCATTCTTTATTATACTCAGTTGGTTAAAGTTTTGACTTCTATACTCCATGAAATTAGTGGAATATCCTTGATATTTGCGCTTCATCCAGTATCTTTTCATGAAAATATTCTTCTGAGCATTCTTGAATTTTACTCTATAAAGCAGTATCATGTTGACAATTTGGAAATTATTAGTTCCTGGATAAATTAATTATTGAACTTGTTTTTATTGAATTCTTATATCATTGTCATCATCCTCATGTTTATATTTTGTTGAAAGTCATCTGTGGCCTGTAGTGCATAGATGGACTTGGTATGATTATGACCAAGGATTATTTGGTGTAATCATGACCGTAATGTTACAAATGATGCGGTAAAAGTCCTCATTGGCGTAGTAGTGCAATTGATGGGACGCTTTTTGGTATGATTATGGCTATGGATTCTCTTCGGCCAAGGGTGCAAAGATGAATTATTTTATGGCATGATCAGGACCGTTGATGAAAACACAATTATCTTTGGCCTGTAGAGCATGGATAATTCGTGGTCGTGATACTAAAAATATCCTTGGCCTGTAGTGCAAGGATGAGTTAATGATGTGGATTATTTATTAAGCTGAGTCTTAGCGATAAAGTTGGTGAAAAACTTTTTAAATCATAGAAGATAATAGATTTTATATTTTACTTGACTCTTGTAATGGATTGTTTATTCCGCTGCAATTTTTGATCTGAAACTTGTTGTCTATTATATTCTATCAGTTGTTATACTATTGAAGGCTAATGATAATTTATCCTGCATTATCTTAGTCATAATATTTCTTCTTTGAAATTTGGTTGAGCTCACCACCCTTTCTTTCTTTGTTCTCTTGTGAAATGAGAATGTAGCTGAGACTAGTCGGGGAACAGAGTGATGGTCCTAGATGTTTTCATTAGTAGTCCTAACTATTCTGTGAAATAGTGTGATAATAATAGTAATGAGGACTCCTTTTGAGTTTGTATACTCTCTAGTAAACAATATTTGTATTCAAACTCACAGCTCATGTTGTATATTTAAGATTGTATTTGTATTCTGTACCATGTATTTGACGACTCAGAATATGTGATGTATTCCTGTTTTGGGGGCGTCACAGTTGGTATCAAAGCTTAGGAATATGATCCCTGGCTGAGATGTGAGATAAGAACTAGGAGGGGAGAGACGGGGAATTCCTTCGCTAGTATGACCTACCTAAGTTTATTTGATATTTAATTGGTCGGTCAGAGTATAGGGATAATATATGATATGTTAATTAACCCTTGTTTTGTGGCAGTATTTGAAAATGACATTCGAGAATGTTGAGAATAGCAATGGAGCACAGGAGACCGTTGAATCTCCACAGATCAATAATCAGGACAATATGCAACAGGATGGCGATAATCCTCCTGTAAATAACAACACTGACCAAATAATGAACGCGGTACGTTTAGGAGCTTTTTATAATTCATGCAACACCAGACGAGAGAGACTCCTGTTCATAATGCAGGAGGAAACAATGACAACCCACGGTTGGTCACCGCTAAGCAGTTCAAGGAGCTGGGACCACCGGAGTTTTTGGGAAAGCCAGAACCACTTAAGGCGGAGACATGGTTAAAGAAGATCACCAAGATATTTGATGTCTTGGGATGCTCAGAGAAGCAAAAGGTTCCCTTTGCCACCTTTATGTTGCATGAAGAGGCAGATTACTAGTGGAAATCAGAACGCACCTGTTGGCGACGACTCAAGATGTCTTGGGGGAAGTTCCAAGAGCTGTTCAACGATAAGTACTTTCCCGAAAGTATTTGTCACATGAAGGAGGTGGAGTTCATCAAGCTGGAGCAAAACAATATGACCGTGTCGCAGTATGAGGCTAAGTTTGCCGAGTTGTCTCGATTTGCATCTCATTTGGTCGATAATGAAGAGCGAATGACGCGAATGTTTTTAAGAGGTTTGAAACCCAATATACGTCAATACCTCATTTCTCACAAACTTTGTTTATATTTAGATGTTGTGAATAGGGCTCAGTTATTGGAACGCGATAACGAGTCAGCACAACCAAAAGGCAACGACCAACAACATGATAGTAATCGTACCGGTGGCAACGGCCATCGGAATAATGATAACCATCGTGGGGGAAATTATCATGCCATGAATGGTAACCATTTCGGTGGTAATCATGGCCAAAACAATAAGAATGAACAATTTAAGAAGAGAAGGTTCAACAATGACGTGAAGACGTCGGCACCAGCACCCGTTTCAAAGGAAGAATAACGAACACCGGTCGTACGTTTCAAATGCGTACAGGAGGGACATATCCGTCCAAACTGTACGCAACAATCCAAAGCGTGTTTTAATTGCGGAAGAGAAAGTCACCTAGCTTGATTTTGTCGTATGGTGAAGTCAATTCCAGCGGGGATAGTGATGCCAAAGGATGTCCCAGACAAGCCAAAGCCGGTAGTTTAAGAGATCGTTGTTTTTTCGTGACGAGGAACCTGAATAAAATTATCACGGGTATGTTGGTCATAAACTCTTGCAAAGTCTATACCGTGTTAGATACCGGTTCTACTCACTCTTTTATTTCACCTAGTTATGTTCAATGTTTGAATTTAACTCCGGAGAAGTTAAATTTTGATTTATCTGTTGAAACTCAGTTGGGAGAAACCTTCATTACCTCCACTATTTATAAATCTTGTTCAAATCAACACTTTCACGTTACCTGTCGATCGTATCTCTTTGAAAATACTTGCCTTTGATGTGATTTTAGGAATCGATTGGTTAACTACTCATCATGCTTTTCGTAAAGTTGTTAGCTTACATACTCCTAACCAACCTGTTACGCGAATTCAAGCAACCAAACCCACTAAAGTCAATCATTGTCATATCAAGCTATAAGTAAAGAGCCCTGAGCCTTTCGCTGGTGAATTCCTTGTGTGGAAACCGAAGCCAGACTTTTTGTAGGCGACATCGTGAATGAAGATGGCAAGTTGATAGGTATCAATGTGACATGTTACCCAAGTCTTGGATGAGAGTCACAGTTTTGAATGATATTTCTATTGTTAATTAATTTCCTGACGTATTCTTGAAGACTTCTTAGCCTACCCCTAGAGCGTGAAATCAAATTTTGTATTGACCCCAGTACAAACCCATTTCTAAAACCCTCAAATATTTCTTTACTTAAAATGAACGTAACATGCGCCAAAGACGTTGGCTCGAGTTGTTGAAGATTACGATCGTACCATTCAATACCATCGTGGGAAAGCGAACGTGGTAGCTGACGCGTTGAGTAGAAGATCGTATGCGTTTACGAGTGCGATGTTGTAAACATAAAGACCCATTTCGTACGACTTACAAATGATGAAGATAGAGTTAAAGAATCTAGGAACCATCGTGAAGATAATGAATATACGATTAGAATCGACTTTAATCGAGAAAGTTAAAACTGCTCAAGCTACATACTCAGAGCTGATGAATGTGAAGAAGAAGGTTCAAGAGGGCGTTATTCTAGAAGCAAGAATCGACAAAGAGAGGAAATCTCAACCCTCGATTTAATTGGCCCATTTGAAATCCTCGATGAAGTAGGAACTGTGGCTTATAGACTCGTTTTACCGCCAAGTACGTCGCGTGTTCATAACGTTTTTCACGTATCGATGTTACGTAAATATGTGGACGACCTGAACCATATTATTAAATTAGAACTAAACGATATAGCAGAAAATTTAATGCATGAGGAGATACGTGTTAAAATCTTGGATAAGAAGGATTGTATTCAACACCCAAAGGTTATACCTTAAGAGTTAGAATCTGAAATGAAGTCAATGTATCCTCACCTCTTTGGCATATCAAGTGCGTACGTAAATTTTGAGGGCGAAATTTCATAAGGAGGGGAGATTGTGAAACCCCAGATTTTATGAATATAAATTTAAATTTATCGAAATATATTTTTGAATATTATGGTGTGGATTTGATATAATGTTATAGTTGTGGGTAATATTTATAAATTTTATAAAGTACGCAAGTTGTTATATAATATTCGATTGGTGGGAATATTCATTTTAACAGGAATATTCGCATAACCAACACAATCATTGGTGGACCTCACAACGGAATTATCATTTGATTGAGAAAACGACAAAAAATCTTGTATAAAAAATAACGGCGGAAGTGTTACCGTTAAAACCGTTGAACTACTCGGTAGTAAAAGTAAAATAATGGCATGTGGTTGCATAGTAGCACACTACGGTATTGATTATTGATGCTTACGTGAGAAGTCACTCGGTTATACTCAATTATTACTACAAGAATTCTTTGATCATATCTTTCATATTATTGATTCAATTATTGTTACTGAAGATCATCCGCATAATATGATATATTATTAAATCAATAATTGAGACGACAAAGTTATTCATATTATTATTTGAAATATTGACAATGTCTAGAAGTTACATCGAGGAGAGGTTTGGTCACCTAATCGCGCTACCAATAAGGAGAAATCCTTATCGGAAAGCCCCCTCTTTCTTGGGAACGACCTGATTGTTAAATATTGTGAGTTATAATATTAATGATGAATGTTATTAAAATTGAAGTTGTGTTCGGAGTTGAATTTGGAGACGCGGGCATGATATTTGAGTCCGGAACGACGAAATTAGTAAAAATAGTCTATAAACACAAAATTTTTCGTGATTCACTATTTGGTAAAAAAGTCAACAATTGACTTTTTCGGGAAAAGTCAAACTTCGAAATTTCAAAATTTATATTGTTGATAAAAATAGTTTAATTACGTTGGAATTGTTTGTGTTAGTGAAAATCGACATCTATTCCAATGATAATTGATGTTTGGGGGTTATATTGATAAATCGGGTAATTTATCGGATAAATGAGCAATTAATAACAACTAATTCACATGCTTATATAACTATTTGTTCATATGTGTGTACTATTGAATCACATTCTTGTACTATTAGGGGAGTTGGTGCAAAATTGATAATACTTGCATGACTAAGTTAAAAATGGAGGTATAGATGGAGGTACTATACTGTAATAGTTTTTATCACATGATTAGAACTATTGAGTCACATGATTTACTATTGATTCACATTATTTACTATTAGGGGAGTTGGTGCAAGTTTGATAATACTTGCAGGACTAAATTAAAAATGAAAGAAAAGTTGGAGGTATTGTACTGTAATTTTTTGAGCCCCAAAACATGCAATTATTGAAACTATATTTTCCTATAAATAGAAGCTCATTCTTCCTTCATTTCTCACCAATTCAAAAAAGCTTTAGAACAATTATTATAGAGAGAAATTATAGAGAGAAAGAAGAAAAGTATTCTGCTACTTCACTATTCTAGTATCTAGTTTTTCTAAGGTAAGGAATATTATTTGTTGTACTCGTAGGGAGTATTATTTCTTTTGTATTCATGAAGAGAACTTCTGTTATTTCATTCTTTATTATTCTGTTGGAATAACTCAGATTGTGCTGTGCTACCCTATACTTGGTGACATTCTTCTATTATTCATTTTTATTATTACATTTGGAATATCGTATATGCATGCGTTTCACGGACCGATTAAAATCCTTATTAGTATTCTCATTGGAATAACCCGCCTATGTGAAGTACCGCATGCATGCATGGTGATTTCGTTGTTATTCCATTCTTTATTATTCGTTGGAACATCTTGTCGTTATGAATTTCGCACCGACCCGTTCCGTTATTTAGTATTCATTGGAATAACCTCGTCTCATCTAAGTATCGTATACATGGTGATTTCTTTTGTTATTCCATTCTTTATTATACTCAGTTGGTTAAAGTTTTAACTTTTATACTCCATGAAATTAGTGGAATATCCTTGATATTTGCGCTTCATCCAGTATCTTTTCATGAAAATATTCTTCTAAGCATTCTTGAATTTTACTCTACAAAGCAGTATCATGTTGACAATTTGGACATTATTAGTTCCTGGATAAATTAATTCTTGAACTTGTTTTTATTGAATTCTTATATCATTGTCATCATCCTCATGTTTATATTTTATTGAAAGTCATCTACATGGCAGTAAGTGCATAGATGGACTTGGTATGATTATGTCTGTGGATTATTCTTGTAATCATGACCGTAATGTTACAAATGATGTGGTAAAAGTCCTCATTGGCTCGTAGTGCATTGATGGACAGTTTTTGGTATGATTATGGCTATGGATTCTCTTTGGCCAAGGGTACAAAGATGAATTATTTTATGGCATGATCAAGACCGTTGATAAAAACACGATTATCTTTGGCCTGTAGTGCATGGATAATTCGTGGTCGTGATACTAAAAATATCCTTGGCCTATAGTGCAGGGATGAGTTAATGATGTGGATTATTTATTGTTTGAGTTTCAGTTGATAAAGTCAGTGAAAAACTTTTAAATCATAGAAGATAGTAGATTTTATATTTTATTTGACTCTTCTAATGGATTGTTTATTCCGCTGCAGTTTTTGATCTAAAACTTGTTGTCTATTATATTCTATCAGTTGTTATACTGTTGAAGGCTAATGATAATTTATTCTGTATTATCTTAGTCATAATATTTCTTACTAGGCTAGTTGAGCTCACCCTTTCTTTCACTGTTCTCTTCAGGAAATTAGAATGTAGCTGGGACTAGTCGGGGAACAGAGTGATGGTCCTAGATGTTTGCATTAGTAGTCCTCATTATTCTGTGAAATAGTGTGATAATAATAGTAATGAGGACTCCTTTTGAGTTTGTATACTCTCTAGTAAACAATATTTGTATTCAAACTCACAGCTCATGTTGTATATTTAAGATTGTATTTGTATTCTGTACCATGTATTTGGCGACTCAGAATAGGTGATGTATTACTGTTTTGGGGGCGTCACAGCTAAGCTAGAAATCTTCTATAAATAGAAGCTTAATTCTTCTTTCATTCTCACCAATTCACTACGACTCACAAGAGAATTCTATAGAGAGAGAGAGAATCAGAGAGAAAGAAGAAGAGTATTCTGTTACTACACTATTTCAGTAACCAATTTCTTACTAAGGTAAGGGGTATTATTTCTTTCGTATTCGTAAATGATATTATTCTTGTTCAATATTCGTAAGAAATAATATTTTCTTCCATACTATGTAGTATGTAAGTAATATTATTTCGTTTCATATTTCTAATTCTACACTTATGTTGATAAGTATTGCTTCTATACTCCATGAAATTAGTATAATATCCTTGATATTTGCGCTTCATCTAATATTGTTTCACAAGGATATTTTTCTGAATATTCTTGTTAAAGTTTAATCTTTTCATGTCGGGTTACTATTCACGGGTTATTATTCCCGAAGTACTATTCACGGGGTACTATTCACTTGGTTACTATTCATCCGGGGTACTATTCATGACAAAAATTGATTTCTTTTCTGTCCAAATTATTTTTGATACAATATTATTCTTGAATTTTACTGCACAAAGCAGTATCATGTTGACAATTTGGACATTATTAAATTCTGGATATATTGAATTATAAATCTTTAAAATTTATCATTGCTCTCATTTAAATTGAATTCTTATATCATTGTCATCATTCTCATGCTTATATTGTGATGAAAGTCATCTTCGGCCGTAGTGCATAAATGGACTGTTGATTGGTATGATTATGACCAGGGATCATTCGGTATAATCATGACTCGAAATGTTACAAATGATGTGGTAAAAATCCTCATTGGCCCGTAGTGCATTGATGGACAGTTGTTGGAATGATCATGACCATTGGTGATACTAATGAATATCATTGGCCCGTAGTGCAGGGATGATTCGATGATGTGGATTATTTATTAAGCTGAGTCTCAGCGATAAAACTATTTATAAACTTTTTAAATCATAGAAGATAGTAGATATCATGCTCTACTTAGCTCTACTTAACTCTTCTAATGGATTGCTTGTTCCGCTGCAGTTAAACTTGATGTTTATTATATTTTATCAGTTTAACACTATTGAAGGCTAACGATAATTTATTCTGCATTATCTTAGTCATAATATTTCTTACTGGGCTAGTTGAGCTCACCCTTTGCTTTCATTGTTCTCTTCAGAAAATGAGAATATAGCTGGGACTAGTCGGGAAACGGAGTGACGGTCCAGATAGTTGGCTATAATAGTCCTCACTATTATGTGAAATAGTGTGATAATAATTGTAATGAGGACTTTATTTGAGTTTGTATACTTTCTATGAGACATTATCCGTGTTGAAACTCTCAGCTACGTTTTGTCGTACTGTATCAAAGAAGTTTGTATATAAATTCTGTACCATGTATTTGGCGACTCAAGATGGGTGATGTATACCTATTTTGGGGGGCGCCATAACAGTATCAAAGCTTAGGATATGATCCCCGGTGAGATGTGAGACTAGAACTAGGAGGGAGAGACGAGAAATTCCTTCGCTAAGTATGACCTACCTGTAAGACCCCAACTTTTTAATGGATAAAAATCAAATTTTCTCTACTTATTATTGTGAATAATAAGGTGTTAATTTAATATAATGCTTTGGTTATGGGTGAAATGTGCAAAATTTTCAAAATAAGCAAGTGGTTATAAAATATTCATTTTTGTCGGGGAATATTCGTTTGGTCGTGGAATATTCTTTCTGTCTGGGAATATTCGCAATAACGGCGACCATTTGTGGGCCCCATAACGAATAACAAATGGATGAAGAAAACGACAAATTTGAGTTTTTATAAATAACAGCAGTAGTTATTCTCAATTAATAATCGTTGGAATACCCGGTGGTTAAAATACGATGAATGGCGTTGTTGCAGACAAGAAGACACCTTCGTTTTTGCATGATATTTTGAATTATTGATTCTTACGTAAGAAGGCACTACTCAATAATTGTTACAGTTACACTAATTATTGTTCAATATTTTATTTTATTGATTCAATAATTGTCATTGCATAGTATTTTCCATTATCGATCAATAATTCATATTATTTGAATAATATTATTAGATAGCATTATTGTCAATGTCTAGAAAATTTCGCCAAGGAGAGGTTTGGTCACCTAATTGGCCAAGAAGAGAAATCCTTATCGGAAAGCCCCCTCTTTCCTGGGAACAGCCTGGTTGTCATTATTGTGATTCTGTAATATTATTTGTGAATAATTAATTATTAATTTGATAAGGAAATATTTATTTGATATGGCAATAAATGATGGATTTATTTATGTGGTTATAAATGAAGAAATTAATACTAAGGCGTTTTATCAGTATTTTGTCAGAATGGAGATATTAAAAATCATCCGTTTATGGATTTCAGATATTTTCTGTTTGGAATTTAGAAAAACTCAAAGATACAAAGTTGTAGAGAATTCGATTTCGTGTGGAATGGACATAAAATTCGTATTTTTCTGATAAACGAGCTATTTTCTATGAATTACTAAAATTTCGGAAAATAAAATGATTTTTATTAAATTAAGGGTGGGACCCACTTTTGTTTTTGCAAACATGTGGGCTGCTATTATTTTTTAGATTTGGCATGCTTGAATTTTCCAAGGTGTGCGTAGAATTGAGAAAAGAAATAATAATATTTTATTATTTTAGTCTCCTTTGGCGTTCTAGCATTTTCCTATAAATAAGCGCTTAAGTTAGAATTGAAAATCACACCAGAAACATAAGTTTTCTCTCTCTATATTATCGACCATACTTTTGTGAGTATTTAGATACTTTGAGAGTTACTATTTAATACAAGTTTCCTTCGGCTTTACATCCGATATTCCAGTCAGAAATACTCCTCTTTTGAGGTAATAAGAGTGTAGCTGGGTCGAGCAGGGGTAACAGGGGAATAGAGCGGTGGTCTCTAGCTGTGGAGGTTCTCCCTAAACAGTATAGAAAAGTGTGTTGTATACATCATTTATAGTTATATTTGGTGAATCATATAGGGTGAGGCGAACCCAACATTGGAAGGGTTTTGCCACTATCATACAAGATGTCTAATAACATACAACCTCGTGTTATCATAAGACATGGTTGTGCACATCCACTTGCTGAGTATATCTACGAGCACTACCTATATAACCTTGGAGTTTGGTTAAAATATAATTCTCAACTGGAGACAGTGGAGATAATGATATGTCAAGAAAAGACTTACCATTGGAAAGAATATGATAGTAATCTTCTTGTTTTTCTTTGGGGTCTATTGGGTCAACCAAGGATAATTCTGTGGACATATGATAACTATTATAACCTAGACGCATGGCCTCCCATGTACGAAGGTTTCCTTGAGCACTTCCCAAAGATTCTAATTTCTAAAATAGTTTTGACTATACCTTTATGTAAGGTGTCATTGTGACGTGCTATCCAAGGTTGGGATGAGAGTCACAGTTGGTATATATTTGTATCAAAACTCACAGCATATGTGTTGTTGTATTTTGCACGATAATTGTTGTAATAAAGTTGTAGTTGTTTTCTGTACCATGTATTTGGCGACTCAAAATAGGTTGGGTGGAATGAACCTATTTTGGGTTGTCACAGTTGGTATCAGAGCTTAGGGATATGGTCTCTGGTGGAGATTGAGGAATAAAACTAGGATGGGAGAGATGAGTAAATCATTCGCTAGTGTATCCTACCTAAGCTTATTTGTTGGTCGGTCATAATATACGGATATTATGTGATACGTTAATTTGCTTAATTAACCTTTATGGCAGTATTTGAGAATGGCAGCTGAGAATATTAACAATGGAGTGAATGTGTGACGAACGAGATTTTGTAAATTAATTTTAATATTTATTGAATTAAATAAATATTTTTCGATGATTTAATTATTGGATTAAATAATTACTTGATGCAATGGTGGTAGATTAATTTAATTATGTGTTACATTTATTAAATTAATGTAGAGAATTTTTATTATCAAAGTATGTGAGCTTATTGTATTAAAAGAAATACTACCTCCGTCCCATAATAAGTGTCTTTTTAGCTTAAATCACACATACCAATACACAAGTTAAAATGACAAAAATACCCTTAATATATTTTCTTTGAAGTTGAAGAGTTAATGAGTGTCATTTAATTGTAGTGATAGTAAGATGCAATAAATAACATTGAATGCATAAGGGCATATATGAGAAAATATTGCAAAAATTGTATTGGAGTTCTAACACATCACTTATTTTGGGAAATATTAAGGCTAAAAAAGCACTTATTGTGGGACGGAGGTAGTATTTAATAAGCATATTGGTATTTTAATTAAATTAATTATTAATTAGAGATTTAATAATTTGATATAATTAATTAATGAGAAAATTAATTATATGATTATGTGAATTTATTACAGAGTATTATATATTATTTAATTAATTTAAATAAGATATATGAATTGGGTGTGACATGATTTAAACTATATGATAAAAGAGTTATTAAATTAAATGGTTTTGTAATCTATTAATCTAGCTAAACATGGCCTTAGGGGGAGTTATGGGCAGTTAACCCATGATGGGTAACTGACCATAGTGCGCGTCAGTTGATTCTTATTATGCGTATTCTCTTTTCTCTTCTTCATTATTTTACTAAGTCTGATAAAACATCACAGAGAGAAAATCAGAGAGAGTTGTCAGAGAGAAATTGTGAGTCTGTGAAAGAGAATTGAGAGTGAGGAATCTAAGCCTACTAAATTATACTCTACAGGGTAATCTCCTCCTTCCCAAATTCTATTTTTTTTACGTTATTTGAGTTTTATGAAAATGGCTTTCATTCATGCAGTAAAGCCTCTGTAACTGGGATAGAGTAACGATTATGGGTTTTGTATGTGTTATGGCACATCACATCGTATTTAATTATATATATTTTGTAAACCATAACATCAGTTTCATGAAAATACGTAGTATGTGATTTCTACAAAATTACAGAGTATGGGTTTTGGCCTTATGGCCTTATACGTGATATTTCATGTGTTGATCGTATATTATCCCTAAATTTTACACTCGTATGTTGTTATGCATGTTGATACGAAGAGACCAAAGTTTAAATAAACGGATTCGGTGTCATAACGAATCCGTAGTGACAATTTTCATGTTTTATTTTCAAAACCTTCAAGAACATCAAAGTTAGTGAAATTGCATGCTTAAATTCTGTAATTAAGTGTTTACATTGGTTAAAGTCGTTATATAAATGTTGGGTTATGTTTATGCATGAATTACATCATATGGGTATGTCTAATTTCGAGTAGAAAATAAGAAATTGGAAGAAATTGGCATGTTCTGCGATTTTCGCGAACTACCATTTCTCGTATCTGGTATCGCCAGCCGTGGCAATCACGGCCACTACTTATTTCCCCATGCGCAATCACCTCGCCGCCAAGATCGCCATGTCTTATACATGTACCACAGCCATGCAGCGCCAAGAGTCCGGTCATAGAGCCATCGTGATCCAAAGATCATAAGACTAAGTGTAACAGAGGCGCCGCAACGCCACTCTCCAGAAAGTTCAGAAATTAGATTTTAAAATGATCAAGTCTAGCAATGTGTTAGTAATTTAATGTAATGAACATGTAAACTTGTTAGAAGTATAATGTAATGATAAAATAGATGTTTAACATGTAAATAACATAATTATATGTAGATTGAGTTATGGAATGCATAATTAAATTATTATTCATGAAGTATAAATTATGTGACAAAGTGGTAAATTAACTAAGTATAGTTAATAATCAAAGTAGACAAAGAGAATGAGTTTTGATGATTAGTTAAGTTATAATTAACTGGTATTGTGAATGTGAATGGTATGTAGGATTTAATTCAAAGAATGTGCTTAGTTAAAGTGTAATCTACGCACGAGGCAAGTTTCCTAACCCTACTTGTCATTATTGTTCAAGTTATTAATTACCTCGAGTAAATTATCATTACTATTATTCATGTTCAAATGTTATATTAAAGATTGATTATCTTTTCAAAGCATGATTCAGTTATACAATAATTGCATGTTTGTATACTTCTTGAGATTATTATTCAATTTGAATATCATTATTATTGAACCTTATTAGACTAGCGAACCCTTATTGATTCGACTAGTCCATAGTTGATGAGCGTTCTAAATTTCAGAACCCTTGATGAATTATCCAAACCAAACTTCCTTTGGTGCGGACTCGAATGTCAAACTGAGATGAACAACCCTGCAAAGGGATTTACTTATGCGTTAGCGTTAAGATATTGTGCACAGTATGGTACTAAGGGCTGATCCCCCTAAGTACGAGTAGAAAGTTCCATAGTCTTATGACTATTAAAAGTTTCAAGTATAACCCTTGATAACCTAGGACATAGTTCAAGGTCTTATGACCCTCAGAATTCTTTTGATTCTTGTTATTCATTCTTGATTAAAAAGTTGAGTTTTTATTCAGATGTCTTTGATTTACTCGCATGTTATTATACTGTTATTTCATTATTATACTTGTGGGCAATAGTGCTCACTCTTGCTTAATAATAACATTGCTGTTAAGAACGAAAGAACTAATGAACCTTGCACTAGTAAAGGCAAGGGCAAAGTTAGCAAGTGATGAAGACTTGTTGTTTTATATGATGATGTATTTGTTTAAGACTTGAGTTAATGTTGTTGTTTAAGACTTATTTGTTTATGATTCCGCACAGATGTTTAAGGTTAGTTTAACTTTGGGATTGTATTATTATTATTAGGATGTTGTAACCCTTAAGGGAAGATTTTTATTCTATCTATTGCATGGTTTGTATTTATTATGGGTAGATAGATAGATGATATTTTTCAGATGAACACCAAATCCCGTGGAATCAAGTACCCGGATTTGGGGGTGTCACAAGTTAAGTATCAAAGTCATGAGGTTATGAACCTTAGGTGGGGAATAACCTTAGGTAGTAGCCTTATAGAAAGAAGATAGTGATGGAAAACTTTTATCGAGTTATAAGAAATGAATTTATGAAATTTATTGAAGATAATAAAAGACCTTATGTGTTTATGTGTTAAAGTATGCGTTAGATGATACGACTTAGTAGCTAAAACTTAAAATTTTGTTGTCAGGATGTCGAATGTTGGTGAAGCTAGTCAAGCTGGGGTGGAAGAACCCCGTGTACCTATAGTACCGACAGAAGAGGAGCCCCGAGACATTCATGTCGTTAAGGAGCAGTTAGTGCAGAGGGAATCATCTCCATTGATCACCGTTGTTGGTCAGGAGCATGAACCTGAGACTGATCCTAAGGAGGATCCTGAGGAGGAATTTGTTGAGGAAGAGGAAGAGGAAGAAGAGGAGTTACCACGATACACCATTGATGCTGAGATGTATGACACGTTATACGACCGTAACGTGGAGTTACGAGATGAGGTCCAGGATTTGACTGAGCGAGCAGTTAATCAACATATTACTCTAGAGCAGAAGGAGAGGGAGATTTCGACTCTTCACTCTCGACTGACAAATGTAGAATGGAATTTGGTCCATGAGAAGGGTCAAACTGAAGATAAGACCGAGGAGATAGAGAAACTAAAGAAGGAACTGAAGGAAACCTCCGAAAGGCTGAACATAGCAGAGGAAGGCTGGGTAAGAGAATCGCGAAAATGATCAAAAGCAGAGGATGATAGTCGCAAAGAAAGCAAAGATTGGGGAAACGTACTCTACACTTAACAAGGCAAATGAATGAGACCCAAGATCGAAGTTTTGAGGTACCCAATCCATTCGAAGGACTACCATTGTACATGATGGATCGCAGGACGATGAATCGCATCTTAGAAGAGGAGCGTAGCAAGGCTAATCAAGACTCAACCGAACAAAGTGATATGATTTATTTAATTATGTGAAGAACTTAATTAGTTTTTTTTAGATGTAAATTCTGACGTGTTTATGAACGAAAGAATATTTGAATGTTTTAAATCCTGTGGATTCTTTATTCCAGGATAGTAGATGTAAATAGTAGTTATGCTATCGTTTAATGTTAAAACTTTAATTTGAATGCAAATATATCAAGTTGTTTGAGAAGATGTGTTAAGTGATATGTTAAATTGTTGAGTAATGCCTTAACTATTTAGAGAAATAAATAAAGTTCTAATAAGCGGTTATTTAACAGAAAAATGCCGCCAAGGAGAAGACAACAACGTCAACCCAAGCTACCAGAAGAGTCAACCAATAATAACAATAATGCTAACGCTAATCCCGATGCGTGAGTTGGTTAACTTTATCGACCGAGCCATGAATAATCAACCGCAAGCTCCACCAAACACAACGTTTAAAGACTTCAAGGCGGTGGGACCGCCAGAGTTCAAAGGTTCCATGAACCCAATCGAGGCTCAAACATGGGTTATAGAAATGGAAGGTTTTCGACGTTGCTAGGGTTAGAGAAGACTAGAAGACCGCTTTTGCAACGTTTCTGCTGAAGTTTGAGGCTAGCTACTGGTGGCAAGCAAACAAAGTGCGAGGAGGTGAAGGTGTAATTACGTAGGAGAGATTTAAAGAAATGTTTTTCCCAACTAGTTCGCAGAATCAGATGGAAGTTCAATTTCTGGAACTGAAGCAGGGAAACATGAGCGTACCTGACTACGTGGCTAAATTCAACGAGTTAGCGAGGTTCGCTCCGTATCAAGTACACACTGACGAGAGAAAAGCTAGAAGATTCGAACAAGGACTAAAGCCTTGGGTATACAGTAAAGTATCAATGTTTCAGCTAAACACGTTTGCCAGAGTACTGGAAAAGGCCATCCTCGCTGAAGGAGGAAGCGATGCAGTGACCAAGTACAATCAAGATCAAAAGAAGAAGAAGAGTGAAGGTGAAGGAAATAACAAGGCCATTGGAAGTGGCACATGAGGTGGAAATTTCAATCAGAAGAAAAGGTGGAACGACAGCTCATCATCGGGGAATCAGCAAGGTAATTAAAAGAAAAGAATAGAAGTATGCCCGACTTGCGGGAAAGCCCATCTGGGAGTTTGTATGAAAGGAAAAAGAGTGTGCTACAATTATGGTCAGGAAAGCCACATAGCACCAAACTGTCCAAACCCAAAGAAGGGTGCTTGTTTTACTTGTGGTTTGAAGGACCATCTGGCAAGAGATTGTCCCAAGAAGGGATCGGGAGGGTTAGGATCAGGAGGAAACCGGGGAAATAACAGTGGAAATGCCTTAACCATCACCGGACCAACCGCAACAAACCGACCGACCGCCCGGACTTTCAACATGACGGTGCAAGATGCATTCAATCCGTGATGTGGTGTGTCGTATCATTAGATTAATAAAATTAATGCTTATGTTTTATTTGGTTCGGGTGCTACTTGTTCCATTATATCCGATGATTTTGCCAAGAATATAGATTTGCCGAAGAATGAATTGGATTACCCCATGAACATAGAAATTGCGAATAGAGAAATAATCCCTGTTAAGTACGTACATAAGAACTGTAGAGTGGATATTAAGGGTAATATCATGAACGTAGATCTTATCCCTATTCGACTTGGGGAATTTGACGTTATTTTGGGAATGGAATTATTATTCAATTACGGAGTTGTAATTGATTGCCAAAAGAAGCGTATTAACCTTATGACTCCGTCAAAGGTTATATTTTATGGTAACAAGTCGCCTAGACAAGCGATTTATCTGACGATGATGCAGGCCAGGAAGTTATTAAGACAAAGCTGTGTAGGATACTTAGCTTACATAGTCGACAGTCGAAAAGAGAACCCGAAGGTAGAAGAGATACCGATTGTGAAGGATTTCGTCGACGTATTTCCAGACGATTTACCAGGACTTCCACCAGATAGAGAGGTAGATTTCATAATCGATTTGGCGCCCGGAACTGCTCTAATATCGAAGGCATCATACCGAATGACACCAGTTGAGATGAAGGAATTAATGGTACAACTACAAGAATTATTGGACAAGAAGTACATTCAACCGTGTGTATCGCCGTGGGGAGCGCCGATGTTGTTTGTAAAGAAGAAGGATGGAATGATGTGGCTTTGCATTGACTACAGAGAACTGAATAAGGTCACAATTAAAAATAGATATCCATTACCAAGGATCGATGATCTGTTTGATCAGTTGAAGGGAGCAAGATACTTTTCCAAGATAGACTTGAGAAGTGATTATCATCAACTGAAGGTGAGGCCAGAGGATGTACCAAAGACAGCGTTCAGAACGCGATATGGTCACTACAAATTCTTAGTAATGTCGTTTGGTCTTACGAATGCTCCTGCAGCATTTATGGGACTAATGAATGGTGTATTCAAGCCGTTTTGAACAAATTCGTAGTGGTATTTATAGATGACATTTTGGTATATTCCAAAACCAAAGAAGAACATGAAGAACATTTGAGGTTAACGTTGGAAGTATTGAGAAAGGAGAAGTTGTACGCTATATTTTCGAAATGCGAATTCTGGATCGAGCGAGTACAATTTCTTGGTCACGTGATCGATAAAAATGGAATTTCAGTAGATCCATCAAAAGTCGAAGCCATGATTAACTGGGATCAGCCGAGAACGCCGTTAGAAGTAAGAAGTTTTCTTGGATTAGCAGGATATTATAGACGATTCATACAATACTTTTCCAAGATCGCAACTCCGTTAACGAATTTAACTCGAAAAGCTGTGAAATTTGTTTGGACGGATAAGTGTGAGGAAAGTTTTCAAGAATTGAAGAAGAGGTTTAGTACGACCCCTGTGTTATCTCTTCCGGATGATGCAGGAAATTTTGTTGTTTATAGTGATGCGTCGCATAAAGGACTTGGCTGTGTGCTGATGCAAAATGGCAAAGTCATTGCGTATGCATCACGATAATTGAAAGATTACGAGAAGGGATATCCGACCCACGACTTGGAGTTAGCTGCAGTTATTTTTGCTTTGAAAATTTGGAGACACTATCTTTACAGGGAGAAGTGTGAAATATATACGGACCACAAGAGTCTGAAATATATTTTCACGTAGAAAGATTTGAATATGCGTTAAAGAAGATGGTTGGAATTAATTAAGGATTACGACTGTGAGATTTTATACCATCCGGGTAAAGCAAATGTGGTTGCCGACGCCTTAAGTAGAAAGGGTCGTGAGAAATTGATGATGTTGACTGCTCAGGAAGAGCTAATTTCAGAAATGGAGAAACTAGAGTTGGAAGTGAAGTATCCTATGGTGATTGATGAGAAAATATTTCAGATGCAATCTGGTACAACTCTACTAGATAAAGTAAAGGAGGCTCAGCTTCAGGACGAAGAGTGTATAAAGGTGACAAAGAAGATATCTGAAGGATCTGAACCGAGATTTAAGATGGATAAGGAAGGAATACTGAGATTTGAGAGTAGAATTTGTGTACCGCCAGTACAAGAGATTAAGGAAGATATTTTGAGCGAGGCTTATAGTTCACGATATTCGATTCACCCTAGTAGTACCAAAATGTACCAAGATCTTCGACAACATTTCTGGTGGCCAAATTTAAAACGAGATGTTGCAGAATGTGTTCCCAAGTGTCTTACCTGTCAGAAAGTGAAAGCAGAACATCAAAGACCAAGTGGGTTGCTACAACCGTTAGAAATCCCAGAATGAAAATGGGAACATATTATAATGGACTTCGTGGTTGGCTTTTCGACGACTCAGAAAGGCTACGACGCAGTATGGGTTATCGTTGACCGACTGACGAAATCTGCACACTTCCTTCCTATCAAAATAAGATTCAACCTAGATCAGTTGGTGAGGCTATACGTAAAAGAGATTGTTTCGAGGCACGGAGTTCCGGTGTCAATTGTTTCAGATAGGGATCCACGCTTCACATCAAATTTCTGGAAACGTCTTCAGGAATGCATGGGTACACAATTGCGAATGAGTACAACATACCATCCTCAAACAGACGAACATAGTGAAAGAACGATTCAGACATTAGAAGATATGCTAAGAGCCTGTGTGATGGACTTTAAAGGAAATTGGGATGATCACCTACCATTAGTAGAGTTCGGTTACAACAACAGTTACCACGCTAGTATTGGAATGCCACCCTATGAAGCGTTATACGGTAGAAAGTGCAGAACTCCACTATATTGGGATGAAGTTGGCGAAAGACAATTGATAGGCCCAGAATTGGTACAGCAGACGGCAGAAATAGTCAAAGTGATCCGAGCACGACTGGTAGTGGCTCAAGATCGACAAAAAAAATACGCTGATCCACATCGTAAAAATATCGAGTTTGAATCAGGTAGTTATGTTTTCTTGAAGGTCTCTCCTTAGAAGGGAAAGATCAGGTTCAGAAAGAAAGGAAAATTGAGTCCAAGATTCATTGGACCATTTGAAGTACTGAAATCGGAGAAGTAGCATACAAGGTAGCCTTACCTCCAGCACTCGAGAATGTCCATAACGTCTTCCATGTTTCTGTGTTATGACCCTACAAAGCCGATTACAAGCATGTAATTGAATACGAACCCCTGCATTTTGAGAAAGACTTATCTTACGAAGAAATTCCTGTCCAAATTGTAGACCAAAAAGAATAAGTTCTCAAAAATAAAGTTATACCTTCTGTTAAGGTAATTTGGAGGAACCACAACGCTGAAGAAGCTACGTGGAAACTCAAAGAGAATATGATGAAAAACTACCCTCAATTATTTACTTAATAATGTGTAAGCGATTCTGGGGACAGAATCTTTGTAAGGGGGTAGAATGTAACAGGTCGAAATTTATTGAGTCGTGATTCTGGGGACAGAATCCTTTTAAGGGGGGAAAGATGTGACGAACGAGATTTTGTAAATTAATTTTAATATTTATTGAATTAAATAAATATTTTTCGATGATTTAATTATTGGATTAAATAATTACTTGATGCAATGGTGGTAGATTAATTTAATTATATGTGTTACATTTATTAAATTAATGCAGAAGAATTTTTATTATCAAAGTATGTGAGCTTATTGTATTAAAAGAAATATTTAATAAACATATTGGTATTTTAATTAAATTAATTATTAATTAGAGATTTAATAATTTGATATAATTAATTAATGAGAAAATTAATTATATGATTATGTGAATTTATTACTGAGTATTATATGTTATTTAATTAATTTAAATAAGATATATGAAATAGGTATACACCACACCCATTCTGAGTCGCCAAATACATGGTACAGAAACAACTACAACTTTATTATTACAACAGTAAAACTGTGAGTTTAAATACAAATATTATCTTTTAGACAATATCTATACTCAAATAAATCCCCATCACATTTATTGATACATTATTTTACAAAAATGGTGAGGACTACTAAACAACTCTCTCTAGAACCTTCATTCCATACCCCGACTAGTACTCGCTACATTCTCGCCTCCTGAGAAGAAAAATGGAACAACAAGGAAAAGGGTGAGCTCAACTAGCCCAGTAAAGAATGTTATGACTAAGATAATATACAACAAATTATCGTTAGTCTCCAACAGGGAAAAATCTGATAGAATACAATAGACAACAAGTTTCAGATCAATATTCGTAATGAAATAATAATTCATGTAAGAGTTACGTAGAGAATGAAATCTACTATAATCTATGAATTTAATGTAAACCATCATCAATATTTTATCCTCGTAACATCAATCAATATTCATCTCAAATCAAATATTCATCTTTGCACTACTGTGCCAAAGATATTCATCAATCGATCATGTTCATCTCAACACTGCTCATCTTTGCACTAAAGGCCAAAGATATTCATCATCCACCATGTTCATTTAAACACCGCTTCATCTTTGCACTACAGCCAAAGATATTCATCAATCCATCATGTTCATTTAAACACCGCTCATCTTTGCACTACTACAGCCAAAGATATTCTTCAGAAATCATTCATCTTTGCACTACGCATCAAAGATATTCAATAATATCATCATTTAAGACCGAGGATGATGAAAAATATTTTAAAGAACGAATCCAAAGGAAACAAAATGACAAGGATTAAGGATTAAGGATTCGTACTTGGTTTTATCCACGCCCAAAAATACCTCAAAAATAATCATAGTGGTGTAAAATTCAAGAATGATCAAAACATGGATACAATCAAAGCTAGTATCCGAATAGATATTTTAGACTTAAAAGAAAAATTTTCATTTTTCTATGAATAGTGCCGATTCGTGAATAGTGTCAGATACGTGAATAGTGCCGATACGTGAATAGTAACTCCGACACCCAAAGATAGAAATTCCACAAAAAACATCTTCACGCTTCTTAATAGTACTCGTGAATAAGAACTCGTGAATAGTAACTCATGAATAAGAACTCGTGAATAGTAACTCATGAATAGTAACTCGTGAATAGTAACTCATGAATAGTAACCCGACATGAAAAAGTTCCAAATTTGATAAAAAGTTCCAACCAATATTTCAAAGATAATGATATCAAGAAATAATATCATTATTTTAAAAAATAATATCCCTTACCTCAAAGAATCAAGATTTCTAAGGAAAGGCTCAAGTGATGTCGAATGAAACTTCAGATCTAACAAAGAACTCTCAAAGTATCTAAATACTCACAAAATACGCCAATAATATAGAGAGAGAAGAGAGAAAACTTTGTTTTCGTGTGATTTTCAATTCTAACTTAGCCTCTATTTATAGAAAATGTTAGCTCACCAAGCAGATTTTGACTCGCTACACCGATGGCTTTTACTCGCTACTATTGCCACCCACCACATTTGAAATAAAATTCAGCACATTTCTTCACCAACCACAAGTGGGGCCCACTCAATTCTAGAATTTTCCACCAAAATCAATTATAACCCTAATTTCCTAATCGTACACCTCTTAAAATTCATAACAAATCATTCGTGCATTTTTAATCGGCTCAAAATTTGTGGACATATACTCAACTTATGTATGTATAACATACCCAAAAATTACTACAATCCAACGGTCGGATTAAAAATTATAACCCTTAAATATATCTCAAAACCCCGATTTAATTTTTAATACCCAAACTGTAAAATATCGATAAAACACCTCAACAATAATTTCTTCATTTATAACCACATAAATAAATCCATCATTTATATCCACATAAAATAAATATTTCTTTATCATATGAATCAATAATTAATTATTCACAAATAATATTACGTAATCACAATTATGACAACCAGTCGCTCCTCAGAAAGAGGGGCTTTCCAATAAGGATCTCTCTCATCGGGCGCGCAATTAGGTGACCAAACCTCTCCTTAGATGTAACTTTCTAGACATTGCCAATAATGTTATCTAATAATATTATTCAAATAATATGAATTATTGATCCGATAATGGGAAATATTGTGTAGTGACAATTATTGAACAACAATAATATAAAATATCAACGCAAAGAATTATCGAATCAATAAAATAAAATATCGAACAAGAATTACCGTGAAAATTATCGAGTAGTGCCATCTTACGCATTTAATCAATAATTCAACAACATCTGCAATACGTGCAGCTACATCTTGTGCAACCACGCCAGACATCGATTTTAACCACGGTATTCCAACAGCCTTAACTGCAGAATAACCACGCCGTTATTTATAACCACCCAAACTTTGTCGCTTTCCTCATCCAATCGCTTCTCGTTATGGGGCCCACACATGGTCGCTACCGTCGCATTTAATATTCCCGACAAAGATTTAATATTCCACGACCAAACTAATATTCTCGACAAAGATTTAATATTCCACCACCAAACTAATATTCCCGACAAAATGAATATTTTATAACCACTGCTTATTTTAAAATATTTATGATTTAACCCTTAACTATCCACATTAATCAAATCAACCCTTACTATTTCAAAATAATAAATAAAGGAAATTCCTTTTATTTAAAAAAATTTTTCGGGTCTTACAACCTCCCTCCTTATGAAATTTCGCCTCTAAATCGACGACGATTCTGGTGTTTCAAAAGGTGAGGATACCTCGCTTTCATTTCCGCTTCCAATTCCCTGTGTCATTTCTCTATAGCATGATTCCTCCACAAAACTTTAACTTGTGGTATGACCTTTCATACAGTAGGACATGCTCCTTCCTATCCAAGATCTCGACAGTACCTCCTCACACGTTAAGTCTTCACTATCTCGTCCGGTTCTAACTCTATAACGTGGTTCGGGTCTTTCACATATTTACTTAAGTATGAGTATATGTGAAACACATTATGAACACGAGACATACTTGGAGGTAACGCAAGTCTATAGCTACATTTCCTACTTCTGGTCAAGAATTTGAAATGGACCAATAAATCGTGGATCGAGCTTTCCTCTCTTCCCAAATCTTGTAACTCCCTTCCATGGAGCAACTCGCAACAATACATGATCCCCTACATTAAATTCCACGCCCTTTCGATGAAGATCCGATAACTCTTTTGTCGATCTTGTGCCGCTTTGTATACGTTGTCGAATCATTTGGATCTTTTTCAGAGTCATACGCATTTTAACTCTAGTCCCCAACAATGTTGCTTCACCCACCTCATCCCAACATATCGAGAACGACATTTTCGGCCCATATAATGCTTCGAATGGAACCATGCCTATATTTGTTTAATAACTATTGTTGTATGAGAATTCCACCAATGGCAAGTACTTATCCCAACTTCCTTTGAAATCTAGGACACGTAGTTTTAATATATCTTCAAGAGTTTGAGTAGTCCTTTTCGATTGCCCATCCGCTTTGAGGATGGTATGCCAAATCGAATCAGAAATTGCGTCTATAGCTTTCTAACCCAAAATCATGAAGTGAATCTTGGGTCACGATCTAAAACTATGGATATTGGCATGCCATGCAATCTCACAATCGCATTTACGTATATACGAGAAAGACGCTCAAGGAATAAGTCTCTCGACGGCAGAAGAAATGAGCAGACTTGGTTAATCTATCAACAATAACCCAAATAGCATTGATGCCTTGAGAAACCATATAAGAAGACCCGTAATGAAATCTATGGTAATGTGTTCCCACTTCCATTCCGGAATCTCAAGTGGTTGCAACGGACCCTTAGGTACTAGATGCTCCGCCTTTACACGTTGGCAAGTTAAACACATCGAGATAAACTTTGCAATCTCTCTCTTCATATTATTCCACCAAAATGTATGTCAAGATCACGATACATTTTAGTACTTCCAGATGGATTGCAAATGGTGTATTGTGTGCCTCCATCATAATCTTGTACCTCAAATCGAGTCGTTAGGAATACAAAGTTCAGAGTGGACTCAAGTATTCCTTCTTCATCAATTCTCGCCCTAATAGCTCCTTCTTGTACTTTCCTCTTTATACGATCATCATTCCTGCCCTGGCTTGAGCAACTTTAACTAAAGTCGATTATACTCAGATATCATCACGCGGGTACCTAGAGTTTTCATCTCCATCTTTATTATTTGTAAATTCTACTTAAATTAGTCTTTGACAATATCGCACTCAGATTTGTATACGATCTTCTACTCAACACGCCACCTACCACGCTCGCTTTTCCAGGATGGCATGGTCGTAACATGTCTTTAAATGAGTCTCCTCTCGAGTTCTTCAAGCTCTTCCCACAATCCTTGCTCCATTCAATTTTGTATCTCTACGAGTCATTGCGTTAATGGAATAGCGATTCGAGAATATCCTTCAAATAATCTCCGATAATAACCAACTAAGCCTAGAAAGCTACGCCTTTCGATAATCGACTTAGGTTGCTCTCAATCGTGACTCATATCCCAATCTTGGATAAGACGTCACAATGACACCTATCGCTTTACTATCGCATCTAATATGACGCCCCTATAGAGAGTTCTCGCTTAGTGAATTCCACAAAGGAAGTCACAAGATAAAGGCTCAGTACCAAATTTATAGTTGAATTTTTAACTCCCGAGGTTCAATAGAGCCATTCTATATGAGATTTTAGAAATGAGTTTTGTACGGGTTCAAAGTCGATACAAAATTTAATATCAAAGCTTTGGGAGTAAGCCAAGAAATTCTTCAGAAAATCAATAACAACAGAATATTATTCAAATCGACGTGTCTTTATTCAAATCCATAACATGGACTAAGAAAACTTGACATCCGTAATAAACGAATGACTTCATGGCTTGATATGAAAATGTTTGATTACAATGGTTTGATTGCTTGAATTCAATAACAAAGTTGCTTTTAGAATATGAAAACTAACAACCTTACAAAAGCAATCAATTTGGCATGATGAGTAGTTAACCTTAAAATCACATCAAAAGCAAATATCTCTATAGAAATAAGGTTATGTGTAATGTGATAGTGCCAACCTGAATCAAACAAGATTTCTAAACAACAGATGTAATGAAAGTTTCTCCTAACGGATTCTCCATAAATAGGTCAAAGTCTAATTTCTCCGTAGTCAAGTTCAAACGCTGAGCGCAAGCAAGAGAGATAAAAGAATGGGTAGAACCCAGATCTAGTAAGGTATAAACTTCGCAAGAATTTATAATTAACTAACCCGTGCTAACTTCGCTCGGGTTCTCGATTTTGACCGGCCACGACAAACGCTTCTTCCAAGAACCGCTGACTTTGACTTTTTCGGGACATCCTTTTTGAGTCACCATTCACGCTGGATCTGGTTTCGATATCGCATAATCTCGAGCGATATGTCCTTCTTTTCCACAATTATAGCATACCTGGAAGGCTTTTGAACAGCTTTGACCTTATATGTCCCTCCTCTCCACATCTCAGTAGATCTAACCGGCGATCGTTCTCTTCCCTAGAATTTGTTGATGGTGCCGATGTTGTCCGCCGACGCCTTCCCGCCATCGTTAAATCTTTCTTTTTAGATTGGACATCTCTTTCCATAATATCAACGCGTCGCGCCTTTTTACCCATGCATCACTCATTCTCACTCGCTCAATTATTTCTTCTTTCAATTTCGATTCCACTTTATCATCTTATACTCGCCAAAGAGTGCTTCGCTCAAGCATCACGATCGGGTAACACAAGCTTGAATCGTTGCATCCTTTTGCTCCACGATCGCCTCGCATTCTTTGCTTTCGCTTCTTCTAACTCATGAATACGATTTTGCAATTCTATATTTCGATCATAAAATACCTCTAATAAACTCTCTTCGTGTACCTCTTCTTCTTCCTCTTTCTCCTCACTCTCATTGTTACCTCTCGCGATTATCTCGTGCAACTATCAATTCTTCACTCACCACATGGATATCTCTAATTCTTCTTCTTCACCGACATCACATTATCCTCGGTTGGCGATTAGAGGTGTCTCCACGATCTCATTCACTCCATTGTTAACGTTCTCAAAGAACCATTCTAAAAAACTATCATAAAACAAGGGTTAATTAAGGAAATCAATATATCACATAATATCCCTATATATACCGACCAACTAACAAATAAGCTTAGGTAGGACACACTAGCGAAGGATTTACTCGCTCTCCCTCCTAGTTCTATTCCCCGATCTCCGCCAGAGATCATATCCCTAAGCTCGATATTCAACCGCGACGCCCCAAAATAGTATACACCACACCCATTTCGAGTCGCCAAATACATGGTACGTAAACAACTACAACTTTATTATTACAACAAGAAATCTGTGAGTTTAAATACAAATATTATCTTTTAGACAATATCTATACTCAAATAAATCCCCATCACATTTATTGATACATTATTTTACAAAATGGTGAGGACTACTAAACAACTCTCTCTAGAACCTTCATTCCATACCCGACTAAGACTCGCTACATTCTCGCCTCCCGAGAAGAAAAATGGAACAACAAGGAAAAGGGTGAGCTCAACTAGCCCCAAGAAGAATGTTATGACTAAGATAATATACAACAAATTATCGTTAGTCTCCAACAGGAAAAATCTCGATAATACAACAATAGACAACAAGTTTCAGATCAATATTCGCAATGAAATAATAATTCATAGAAGAGTTACGTAGAGAATGAAATCTACTATAATCTATGAATTTTAATACCCATCATCAATATTTTATCCTCGTAACATCAATCAATATTCATCTCAAATCAAATATTCATCTTTGCACTACAGCCAAAGATATTCATCAATCGATCATGTTCATCTCAACACTGCTCATCTTTGCACTAAAGGCCAAAGATATTCATCACTACCATGTTCATTTAAACACCGCTCATCTTTGCACTACAGCCAAAGATATTCATCATCAATCATGTTCATTTAAACACCGCTCATCTTTGCACTACAAAGCCAAAGATATTCTTCAGAAATCATTCATCTTTGCACTACGTGCATCAAAGATATTCAATAATATCATCATTTAAGACCGAGGATGATGAAAATATTTTTAAAGAACGAATCCAAAGGAAACAAAATGACAAGGATTAAGGATTAAGGATTCGTACTTGGTTTTATCCACGCCCAAAAATACCTCAAAAATAATCATAGTGGTGTAAAATTCAAGAATGATCAAAACATGGATACAATCAAAGCTAGTATCCGTAATAGATATTTTAGATTTAAAAGAAAAATTTTCATTTTTCTATGAATAGTGCCGATTCGTGAATAGTGTCAGATATCGTGAATAAGGCCAGATACGTGAATAGTAACTCTACACCCAAAGATAGAAATTCCACAAAAAACATCTTCACGCTTCAATAAATAGACTCGTGAATAAGAACTCGTGAATAGTAACTCATGAATAAGAACTCGTGAATAGTAACTCATGAATAGTAACTCGTGAATAGTAACTCATGAATAGTAACCCCGACATGAAAAAGTTCCAAATTTGATAAAAGTTCCAACCAACATTTCAAAGATAATGATATCAAGAAATAATATCATTACGAAAAAATAATATCCCTTACCTCAAAGAATCAAGATTTCTAAGGAAAGGCTCAAGTGATCTTCGAATGAAACTTGTAATCGAACAAAGAACTCTCAAAGTATCTAAATACTCACAAAATACGCTCAATAATATAGAGAGAAAGAGAGAAAACTTTGTTTCGTGTGATTTTCAATTCTAACTTAGCCCTCTATTTATAGAAAATGTTATTCGCCCAAGCAAGGCACTTGACCGCACCGATGGCTTTTACTCGCTACTATTGCCACCCACCACATTTGAAATAAAATTCAGCACATTTCTTCACCAACCACAAGTGGGGCCCACTCAATTCTAGAATTTTCCACCAAAATCAATTATAACCCTAATTTCCTAATCAGACACCTCTTAAAATTCATAACAAATCATTCGTGCATTTTTAACGGCTCAAAATTTGTGGACATATACTCAACTTATGTATGTATAACATACCCAAAAATTACTACAATCCAACGGTCGGATTAAAAATTATAACCCCATAATATATCTCAAAACCCCCGATTTAATTTTTAATACCTCCAACTGTAAAATATCGATAAAACACCTCAACAATAATTTCTTCATTTATAACCACATAAATAAATCCATCATTTATATCCACATAAAATAAATATTTCTTTATCATATGAATCAATAATTAATTATTCACAAATAATATTACGTAATCACAATTATGACAACCAGTCGCTCCTCAGAAAGAGGGGCTTTCAATAAGGATCTCTCCTTCATCGGGCGCCGCAATTAGGTGACCAAACCTCTCCTTAGATGTAACTTTCTAGACATTGCCAATAATGTTATCTAATAATATTATTCAAATAATATGAATTATTGATCCGATAATGGGAAATATCGCAGAAGTGACAATTATTGAACAACAATAATATAAAATATCAACGCAAAGAATTATTGAATCAATAAAATAAAATATTGAACAAGAATTCATCGTGGAAAATTATTGAGTAGTGCCATCTTACGCATTTAATCAATAATTCAACAATATCGCGGTAATACCGTAAAGCATCAGGCAACCACGCCAGACATCAGATTTTAACCAACGGGTATTCCAACAAATTTTACACCATGTTATATCAGAATAACCACGCCAAACCCAAACTTTGTCGCTTTCCTCATCCAATCGCTTTTCGTTATGGGGCCCACACTTTGTCGCCGCATTTAATTAATATTATCCAAGCGCATTTAATATTCCACGACCAAACGAATATTCCAAACGATCTGAATATTCCACGACCAACGAATATTCCCGACAAAAATGAATATTTTATAACCACTTGCTTATTTTAAAATATTTGCGTATTTAACCCTTAACTATCCACATTAATCAAATCAACCCTTACTATTTCAAAATAATAAATAAAGGAAATTCCTTTTTATTTAAAAAAATTTTGGTCTTACAAGTAAAGCCTCATGAAGCTGGGATAGGAGTAATGATTATGGGTTTTATGTATGTACACATCACATCGTATTTAATTATATATATTTTGTAAACCATAACATCGGTTTCATGAAAATCGTAGTATGTGATTTCTACAAAATTACTGTAGTATGGGTTTTGGCCTTATGGCCTTATACGTGATATTTCATGTGTTGATCGTATATTATCCTAAATTTTACACTCGTATGTATGTTGTTATGCATGTTGATCTGAAGAGACCAAAGTTTAAATAAACGGATTGATTGTCAAAAGCGAATCAGTAGTGACAATTTCATGTTTTATTTTCAAAACCTTCAACAAAATCAAAGTGCATGCTTAAAATTCAGTAATTAAGTGTTTACATTGGTTAAAGTCGTTATATAAATGTTGGGTTATGTTTATGCATGAATTACATCATATGGGTATGTCTAATTTCGAGTAGAAAATAAGAAATTGGAAGAAATTGACATATGTTCTGCGATTTTTCATGAATCGCCATTTCAATAATCTGGTATGCAGCCATGTATTTCATTACTACTCGCCTATTATTTCATGTCATATACCTTATCATGCAGCTAAGAGTCAAACCCACATCACGCCATCATGCATAGCCTTGAAACTAAGAAGTGTAACGACAAATACCACATGGCTCCTCTCCGAAAAGTTCGAAATTAGATTTTAAAATGATCAAGTCTAGCAATGTGTTAGTAATTTAATGTAATGAACATGTAAACATGTTAGAAGTATAATGTAATGATAAAATAGATGTTTAACATATAAATAACATAATTACATGTAGATTGAGTTATGGAATGCATAATTAAATTATTATTCATGAAGTATAAATTATGTGACAAAGTGGTAAATTAACTAAGTATAGTTAATAATCAAAGTAGACAAAGAGAATGAATTTTGATGATTAGTTAAGTTATAATTAACTGGTATTGTGAATGTGAATGGTATGTAGGATTTAATTCAAAGAACGTGCTTAGTTAAAGTGTAATCTACGCACGAGGCAAGTTTCCTAACCCTACTTGTCATTATTGTTCAAGTTATTAATTACCTCGAGTAAATTATCATTACTATTATTCATGTTCAAATGTTATATTAAAGATTGATTATCTTTTCAAAGCATGATTTAGTTATACAATAATTGTCCTATTGTATACTTCCTGAGATTATTATTCAATTTGAATATCATTATTATTGAACCTTATTAGACTAGCGAACCCTTATTGATTCGACTAGTCCATAGTTGACGAAAGCGTTCTAAATTTCGTAACCTTGATGAATTATCCAAACCAAACTTCCTTTAGTGCGGACTCGAATGTCAAACCGAGATGAACAACCCCGCAAAGGGATTTACTTATGCGTTAGTGTTAAGATATTGTACTGCGATATGGTACTAAGGGCCGATCCCCTAAATGCAGTAGAAAGGTCCATTGTCTTACGATCATTAAAGGTTTCAAGTATAACCCTTGATAACCTAGGACATAGTTCAAGGTCTTATGACCCTCAGAATTCTTTTGATTCTTGTTATTCATTCTTGATTCAAAAGTTGAGCTTTTATTCAGATGTCTTTGATTTACTCGCATGTTATTATACTGTTATTTCATTATTATACTTGTGGGCAATAGTGCTCACTCTTGCTTAATAATAACATTGCAGTTAAGAACGAAAGAACCGATGAACCTTCCACTAGTAAAGGCAAGGGCAAAGTTAGCAAGTGATGAAGACTTGTTGTTTTATATGATGATGTATTTGTTTAAGACTTGAGTTAATGTTGTTGTTTAAGACTTATTTGTTTATGATTCCGCACAGATGTTTAAGGTTAGTTTAACCTAGGATTGTATTATTATTATTCAGATGTTGTAACCCTTAAGGGGATGATTTTTATGCATGGTTTGCATTTATTATGGGTAGATAGATAGATGATATTTGTACAGTGAACACCAAATCCCGTGGAATTGAAGTACCCGGATTTGGGGGTGTCACAGAATGAGACTGTGGGGATACCTCTAATCACCAACCATGATAATATGATGTCAGCCGAAGAAGGAATTAGAGATATTCTTGTGGTGAGGGAAGAATTAATAGTTGCACCCGAGCTAGTCGCAGAGGTAGCAGCTGAGAGTGAGGAAGAAGAAGAACCTGGGGAGAATTTATTAGAAGAATTTTATGATCGAAATGTATAATTACAAATCGTATTCATGAGTTAGAAGAGCAGGCTGAAAAATGACATGCGGTCGTGGAGCAAAAGGATGCAACAATTCAAGCTTGTGTTACCGATATGTGATGCTTGAACAGAAGCATTCTTTGGCAGAGTATAAGATGATAAAGCTGGAATCTGAGCTGAAAGAAGAAACAATTGAACGAGTGAGAATGAGTGATGCATGGGTAAAAGCCGCACGACGCGTTGATATTGTGGAAAGAAATGTCCGATCTAAGAAGGCTAAAATAGATGATATATATTTCTCTTTTTAGACAGCAATTGGGAGAACCCAACATCGAGTTTTGAATTATCCTGTACAGAGCGGTCAACCTCAATTCGATATGAATCAAAGATTGATGATTCAGATCATGAATCAGGAGTACGACGAAGCAGTTGAGGGTGGAATATGTCCTATAAAAAAGTATATTCCAATAGTAGTGATGACGCCAAATGCTGCCCTAGACAAGTAAAAGCCGAGTAGTTTAAGGGAGACCGACCGTTATGACTTCCCAACAAATGAGGAACCCAAATGAAGTTATCATGGGAGATGAGCAATGGAGAAATCATGATGACCTGGGAGATAGAATTTGAAATGAAAGCAATGTATTCTCAACTTTTTGAAAAACCAGGTACGTAAATTTCGGGGACGAAATTTCATAAGGAAGGGAGGTTGTAAGACCCCAACTTTTTAATGGATAAAAATCGAATTTCCTTTATTTATTATTGTGAATAATAAAGTGTTAATTTGATATAATTCTTTGGTTATGGGTGAAATGTGCAAAATTTTCAAAATAAGCAAGTGGTTATAAAATTTTCATTTTTGTTGGGGAATATTCGTTTGGTTGTGGAATATTCTTTACGCTTGGGGAATATTAAATGCGATGGCGTGACCATTTGTGGGCCCCATAAAGGATAACGGTCGGATGAAGAAAACGACAAATTTGAGTTTTTACAAATAACGGCGTAGTTGTTATCATTAACACTGTTGGAATACCCGGTGGTTAAAATACAGTAATACGCATTGTTGCACAATATTTTTGAATTAAAAATCACACCAGAAATATAAGTTTTCTCTCTCTATATTATCGAGCATATATTTTGTGAGTATTTAGATACTTTGAGAGTTGCTATTCAGTCCAAGTTTCCTTCGGCTTTACATCCGATATTCTAGTCAGGAATACTGCTCTTTTGAGGTAATAAGAGTGTAGTAGGGTCGAGCAGGGGTAACAGGGGAATAGAGCGGTGGTCTCTAGCTGTGGAGGTTCCCCCTAAACAGTATAGAAAAGTGTGTTGTATACATCATTTAGTAGTTATATTTGGTGAATCATATAGGGTGAGGCGAACCCAATGTTGGAAGGGTGTTTTGCCACTATCATACAAGATGTCTAATGACATATAACCTCGTGTTATCATAAGACAGGGTTGTGCACATCCACTTGCTGAGTATATCTACGAGCACTACCTATATAACGTTGGAGGTTGGTTAAAATATAATTCTTAACTGGAGACAGTGGAGATAATGATATGTAAAGAAAAGACTTACCATTTGAAAGAATATGATAATAATCTTCTTGTTTTTCTTTGGGGTCTATTGGGTCAACCAAGGATAATTCTGTGGAAACATGATATCTATAATAACCTAGACGCATGGCCTCCCATGTACGAAGGTTTCCTTGAGCACTTCCCAAAGATTCTAATTTCTAAAACAGTTTTTGACTATACCTTTATGTAAGGTGCCATTGTGACGTGCTATCCAAGGTTGGGTTAAGAGTCACAGTTGGTATATATTTGTATCAAAACTCACAGCATATGTGTTGTTGTATTTTGCACAAGAATTGTTGTAATAAAGTTGTAGTTATTTTCTGTACCATGTATTTGGCGACTCAAAATAGGTTGGGTAGAATGGACCTATTTTGGGGTTGTCACACTACCTAAGTTTATTGGTATTTATTTGGTCGGTCAGAGTATAGGGATAATATTTAATATGTTAATTAACCCTTATTTTGTGGCAGTATTTGATAATGGCAACCGAAAATGTTGACATAATTAATGAAGCACATGAGACCGTTGAATCACCAACGATCAACACCCAGGATAATGTGCATCAGGATGGCAATAATCCTCAGGAAAATAACAACACCGACCAAATAATGAACGATGAGATGTTCAGAGGCTTTATGCAATTCATGCAACATCAGGTGAGAGAGACTCCTATTCAAAATGCTGGTGGAAACACTGGTAACTCTCGGGTGGTCACCACTAAGCAGTTCAAGGAACTGGGACCATCGGAGTTTTTGGGAGAGCCAAAACCACTTAAGGCGGAGGCGTGGATAAAACAGATCACCAAGATATTTGATGTATTGGGATGCTCCGAGGAGCAAAAGGTTCCCTTTGCCACCTTCATGTTGCGAGGAGAGACAAATTACTGGTGGGAATTCGTAAAACGTACCCAACCTACCGCACTGAAGATGCCTTGGGAGAAGTTCCAAGAACTGTTCAACGACAAGTACTTTCCTGAAAGTATTCGTCACATGAAGGAGGTGGACTTTATCAAGATGGAGCAAAATAATATGACCGTGTCATAGTACGAAGCTAAGTTTGCCGAGTTATCCTGGTTTGCGTCCCACTTGATTGATAATGAGGGGAGAATGACACGGTTATTTCTAAGAGGTTTGAAACCTGAGATACGACAATACCTAATTTCTCACAAACTGTGTTTATATTCAGATGTTGTAAATAGGGGTCAATTATTAGAGCGCGATAATGAGTTAACCCAACCAAGAGAGAGCAGCCGACAAATCGATAATACCAGTGATAGCAATCATCGAAGCGGTGACAACAAACGTGGAGGGAATCAACATGCCAGAAATGGTAACCACTTCGGTGGTAATCATGGCCAAGATAATAGAAGTGGAAGTTTCAAAAAGAGGAAATTTAATAATGATGAAAAGACGTCAGCACTAGCACCTGTTGTTAAGGAAGGAGAACGACTGTCGGTCGTATGTTACAAATGAGGAGGGGAGGGACACATCACCAGTATGCACGCTGTAGCAGATCAAAGCATGTTACAATTGTGGAAGAGAAGGTCACCTAGCCCGATTTTGTCGTGCACCAAAGTCAAGTCCAGCTGGGATGGAGGCATCAAAGACCATCCAAGACAAGATAAAACCGGTAGTTCAAGGGAGAGCGTTTGCCGTAACCTCCTAGAAAGCAAGGAACCCGAATGAGGTCATCACGGGTAAGCTTATCATAAACTCTAGCTAAGTATATACCTTATTTAATACCGGTTCTACCCATTCTTTTATTTCTCCTACTTGCGCTCAACGTTTAAATTTGACCCCGGAGAAATTAAACTTTGACTTATCTGTTGAAACTCCGTTGGGAGAAATCTTTATTACATCTACTATTTATAAGTCTTGTTTGGTTCAAATCGGCACCCTCACATTACCTGTCGATCTTATTTCCTTAAAAATACTTGTATTTGACGTAATTCTAGGGATTGATTGGTTAACTACTCATCATGCAAAAATTGATTGTTTTCATAAGGTTGTTAGCTTTCATATTCCTAACCAACCTATTATGCGAATTCAAGCAACCAAACCATTAAAATCAATCACTGTCATCTCAAGTCATAAAGCTATTCGTTTATTGAAAAACAAATGTCAAGCTTTCTTAGCTCAT
The DNA here is from genome assembly GCA_020205615.1 of Panax quinquefolius. NCBI lineage: Eukaryota > Viridiplantae > Streptophyta > Magnoliopsida > Apiales > Araliaceae > Panax > Panax quinquefolius. The sequence continues at coordinate 63,913,818 of CM035174.1, read as the reverse complement.
GTCACGGATTTAACAAGAATACGACAGTTTTGAATGATATTTTTATTGTTAATAAATTTCCTAACGTATTCCCTGAAGAATTTCCTGGCCTACCCCCAGAGCGAGAAATCGAATTTTGTATCGACCTTGAACCCGGTACAAAACCTATTTCCAAAGCCCTATATCTAATGACTCCTATTGAACTTCAGGAGTTAAAAACCTAACTACCGGAATTGTTAGACATCGGTTTCATTCGTCCTAGTACGTCTCCTTGGGGTGCTCTTGTTCTATTCGTAAAGAAGAAAGATAGAAGTATGTGATAAGTAGGTTTTATACCTACTAATCCGGTATCTATTACTTGAATTATTTGCTTAATCTCATGTTTCTTAGTTACTTTTCATACATTTTATGTTATTTTGTAGGCGATGACATGACATTGGCATGAAGAAGCAAGGGAAAGGAATTCGGACATCTTTTGGACTAAAATACGCAAGCAAATGCAAGAAGGGAATATTGAAGGACTTTTAACACTAAGTTGGATGCATGTTCTTGGCTTGGAGTTTGGCATTTATTGTAGATCTACTTCTTAGCTTTCCGGAACATCTTGAATCGTTCCAATCGGAGTTCGGATGTGAGAGTTATGGCTTTTTTATCAACAAAGATCAAAGTTAAGAGTTGTCATGCTTGTCATTTACACAACATCTACTTCAAGCTCTATTTTTGCCTTGATCCGGATGGATTCTATCAATCCTTAAAGCATGAAAGTTGTAGATCTCGTCGATATCTTCGATTTGATAGGTGCCAAGCCCCGTAACTCCTAGTGGATCAAAAGTTATGCCTGTTTTACCAAAGGACGTCGCAGCAGAAAACAACGTAGCGCGGACCACTCTATAAATGAACTACTATGCACACAAGTAGCGTAGCATCTAGTCCACCGAGAATTCCAGAACCTCAAGCTGCGGTAGTCTTGTGCGCCTGAAAAAGAACTTGGGGAAGCGTGAAGGCGTAGCGCTAAGCGCGCGTGGGGACAGTTTTTTTGGGTTATTTGGTGTCCAATTTGAGCTAGAATAGGATTCTTAGTTGCCTAACTTGCTAGGATATCCATTAGAACTATAAATACATGATGAGAGACATAAAAGAGAGGAGATCTAGACTAGATAGAGGATTCCATTAGATTATATTAGAGTAGATTAGATCAAAACCCTAGTTCTTATTAGATTTGGGGATTGAAGCAACTTGGAGACCATTAAAGATTCAAAGTAGAAGCAAGGAGGGTGCTTCAAATCTGTAGACAAGAGATTCTATCTTCTTATCTTCTTCTATCTTTGTCTTTAAATGATTATTCAATTGTGAATTCTTAGTTTTAATTCAATAATAATGAACTAATTCTTTGTTTGAGATTACAATGGATCTTATTGTGTAGTTTATTTTAATATGCTTCGCTATTAATTATTATGTTCTATTGTGAGGATTGTCTATTGTGTTTTGGACTTAATTGTTTAATTGATTGGCCATCAATTACCGTGATAATCTATATGAACTCGAGAGATGAAGTATTGATTTAGATCTTATCATGATAGCATGTGTTTGTGATTTCTGCATAGATGGAATTCATGATTCGTGTTTAGGATAGAGATATGCCTTTACGCCATTTGTAATCTTATAGAGAACTTGTGCTTTAAAACCTTTTTAATTGTAATTCACATAGAGATATAGTGGATTAGTTAATTAGGGTGTTTTGCTTAATTCTATCATCTGTGGATTTAAGTGAGTATGTGTATTATGCATCGAGAGATGATTTTATCTGCTTTAGTGTTCTTGATTAACAATTCATTATAGAGAATAATTGATGAGAAGTGTGTTAACTTAAATAAAGCAATAAGTGAAGTTGTGATCTTAAATCTCCGTAATCTTAATTTAACTAGTGGAATTTAATAGTAGTTTAATTTATATAATTTGAAATTCATTTGTTTAAATAATATTGAGTTGGTTACGGGTTAGTACTTGGTGATTTGTATTAATAATTCATCGTGGGAACGATATTCTACTTTCACTTTATTACTTGTTGACCACGTATACTTGCGTGTTGTGCGTAATTAGATTTTATCCAACAACTTTTTTGCGCCGTTGCCGGGGAATTAGTTTAATATATATTTTGCCAATATTAGCTTCAATCAAATTAGTCTTAATTTAAACATTTTTTTCTTTTTATTTAATTCTCTCCCTATTTTTCTTTCTTTTCAGGTACCATGGATGGATGCAATTATCAATGGCCATACACAAATATGACTCCACCAAGGGACACAAGAATTGATGGACTCAATGCATTTTCTGCATTATCAACACAGCTTGAGACACTTTCGAGGAGGTTGGACGTTGTTGTAGCCCAACGTACTCGAAGGATAGCAGTTACGTGCAATTATTGTGCTGGCAATCACCCGAGTAATCAATGCACCATTAATTTTGGGCCGGTACAATATGGTGGTAACTACCTCAATCAGTATGCATATGATAATTATCATCAAGTTTGGGGGTATCACCCGGATTTTTCATGGAGCGATACTTATGAAGACCAATATTACGCTCCAAATCCATCATACACACCGGAATTTTCATGTCCACCTCCATTGCTACAAGAAGAAAAGCCAAATCCGATGGATGTAATATTGAAGGGCATAGTAGACCAAGAGGAGGTGAGGATTAATCAAGAGATGATAATTCAAAATCAAGCGAGGTCAATTCAAAATCTTCAGAATCAGATAGATCAAATGTTCAAAGCCTTGAACAAATGTCCTCAAAAAAATTGGTGTTATGACGAGGATTCCGAGATTGATGAAATGCCCGAACCAAATCTACAACTGGATGAAACACGAGATGTTGAAAAAGAGGAGACAGGTGGGGATGAAATAACTATGAGTACTTACGCGGATGAGCCGGTGTTATTAATGCCTCAAGTGCCTTCTCCGCCAAAGTTCAAGGGTCCAGTTAGATTTGCAAAATCATGCCCACTTGGTAGTCATGTTGTCGACGAAGCTCTTTATGACATAAGAGCGAGTGTAACAATGAAGCCGTGGTGGGAAGAGAAAGAGAAGATAGACGAAGAGCCCATTGTGTTTGACACACTTCCATGCCCAAATATGATCACAAACACAATGGAGATAGCACCTAGTCATTTGCCATTCTTCATGGAGATTATACCGAGTCAGAGCATGTTAGGTGACTTTGATGCTATGGCCATTGCTTATGGGAACCTCCCAAAGGATTATTTGCTACTGATGGATGAATAATTCCTCAACTTTCGAAGAGGAATTGGATAGCGTTGACTAGAAAAATTCTGGCCGAAGGACTATAAATCAAGCGCTTATTAGGAGGCAACCCAAGTTTAATTTTTATTTATAGTTTTTATTAGGTTTTATATTATTAGTTAATAAATTTTCATGTCTTAGGATCTAACAAGCTTGCTTCTATCATATTCACAGGTTAGTCAAGTCCAACTCAAGTGTGGTTCCCGATCTATTCCAATGTGTCTGGCCTATTCTTCAGACTTAGCAGACAAGGAGGAAAATGCTTTATTTTCAGGGAAGTCCTCTCTTTTAATTTTTCATATCTTAGCCATTGAGGACAATGTCTAGTTTAAGTTTGGGGGCAATTTTAGTGTCGTATTACATATAGTTAGTTACATTGTAGTTCATATAGTTACATTTAGTTTTTGCATTCAGTTTCTTGAAATAATAATAAAAAAATTTAAAAATTAAAAAAAATATTAGTTACTTTACTATGTTTATATATCATTTAGTACATCTTGCATGAGTCCAGCTGTTTGATATTTACAGTTTGTTTTGGCCAATGATGAGATTGGAATTGGGTAGACAAGTATAGCACTGATTATTAGAGCTTTGATGTGTATTCCTGTTAGGAATTGAGTCTTTTTTTGTTTGAAACTGGTATAATAAGGATATCACAGTAAAAATAACTTGTTGAATGATTGAGTTTAAATTGATACATAAAGGACCTCTAAAGGATAATGCTAGTTTAAATAAGAGAATGACAAGGATAGGCAGTGAATGCGAAGAATTAGGTAAGAACCTAAGTTTGGGGGAAAAAGTGGGCTATATAAGCTTCTAAGAAAAAAAAGAAAAAAAAAGAAGAAGATATTGAGTTGAATAAATTGAGTCCTGTGGTGGGTCGAGAAGAAGCGTGAAATGCACTACCCATAAACACAGGCGTGAGATGGAGCGTAAAACACACTCACTATAAAAGAGAAAAAAAAAGAATAAAATGGGAAATAAGAGCAAAAAGCCCCCGTAGATGAAAAATGAAGCATAAGTATCCCATGTTAACCCTCGATATTGGTGATTGTTTAATTTTAGTTGGATCTAGCTTGTTTTTGGATTTCTTGAGTTTACACTGTATGATGCCTTCGAAGAGACTTGTTATATGTTAAATTTGATTTTATATCAGTTAACATTGTTGTGGAACACACACGCACTATATTAGTGATAACAATCTAAGATTTGATGATTGATTGGGAAGTTAATGATTTGTTTTGATATGATGTATTTTCAAGTTTGCTTGATTTCTCTAAGGCCGGTTGAATAGACTTGTTTCTGTCATTACTGTTGGATTCGTAGGCATGTAGATTAGTTGCATTGCATTGCATTATTGTTTTGTGTTTTTGCTTGAGGACAAGCAAAGATTTAAGTTTGGGGGTATTTAGTAAGTAGGTTTTATACCTACTTATCCGGTATCTATTACTTGAATTATTTGCTTAATCTCATGTTTCTTAGTTACTTTTCATACATTTTATGTTATTTTGTAGGCGATGACACGACATTGGCATGAAGAAGCAAGGGAAAGGAATTCAGACATCTTTTGGACTAAAATACGCAAGCAAATGCAAGAAGGGAATATTGAAGGACTTTTAACACCAAGTTGGATGCATTTTATTGGCTTGTAATTTAGAATTTATTGTAGATCTACTTCTTAGCTTTCCGGAACTTCTTGAATCGTCCCAATCGGAGTTCGGATGCGAGAGTTATGGCCTTTTTATCAACAAAGATCAAAGTTAAGAATTGTCATGCTTGCCATTTACTCAATATCTACTTCAAGCTCGATTTCCGCCTTGCTCCGGATGGATTCTGTCAATCCTCAAAGCATGAAAGTTGTAGATCACGTCAATATCTTCGATTTGATAGGTGCCAAGCCCCGTAACTCCTAGCGGATCAAAAGTTATTCCTGTTTTTCCAAAGGACGTCGCAGCAGAAAATAGCGTAGCGCGAACCGCGCTATAAATGAACTATGCACAGCGCAGGGCGTGCTAGTCCACCAGAAATTCGGCCACTGCAGCGCGGGGCGCGCCCAGAAAGACTTAGGGGCAGCGCGAGGCGTGCTAGGCGGCGAGGGGACAGTTTTTTGGGTTATTTGGTGTCCAATTTGAGCTAGAATAGGATTCTTAGTTGCCTAACTTGCTAGGATACCATTAGAACTATAAATACATGATGAGAGACATAAAAGAGAGGACATCTAGACTAGATAGAGGATTCCATTAGATTAGATTAGAGTAGATTAGATCAAAACCCTAGTTCTTATTAGATTTGGGGATTGAAGCAACTTGGAGACCATTGAAGATTCAAAGTAGGAGCAAGGAGGGAGCTTCAAATCTGCAGACAAGAGATTCTATCTTCTTATCTTCTTCTATCTTTGTCTTTTAATGATTATTCAATTGTGGATTCTTAGTTTTAATTCAATAATAATGAACTAATTCTTTGTTTGAGATTACAATGGATCTTATTGTGTAGTTTATTTTAATATGCTTCGCTATTAATTATTATGTTCTATTGTGAGGATTGTCTATTGTGATTTGGACTTAATTGTTTAATTGATTGGCCATCAATTACCGTGATAATCTATATGAACTCGAGAGATGAAGTATTGATTTAGATTTTATCATGATAACATGTGTTTGTGATTTCTGCATAGATGGAATTCATTATTCGTGTTTAGGATAGAGATATGCCTTTACACCATATGTAATCTTATAGAGAACTTGTGCTTTAAATCCTTTTTAATTGTAATTCACATAGAGATATAGTGGATTAGTTAATTAGGGTGTCTTGCTTAATTCTATCATCTGTGGATTTAAGTGAGTATGAGTATTATGCATCGATAGATGATTTTATCTGCTTTAATGTTCTTGATTAGCAATTCATGATAGAGAATAATTGATGAGAAGTGTGTTAACTTAAATAAATCAATAAGTGAAGTTGTGATCTTAAATCTCCGTAATCTTAATTTAACTAGTGGAATTTAATAGTAGTTTAATTTATATAATTTGAAATTCATTCGTTTAAATAAGATTGAGTTGGTTACGGGTTAGTACTTGGTGATTTCTATTAATAATTCCTCGTGGGAACGATACTCTACTTTCACTTTATTACTTGTTGACCACGTATACTTGCCTGTTGTGTGTAATTAGATTTTACCCAACAGTATGCGACTTTGTATTGACTATCGGGAGTTGAATCATGTCACTATCAAAAATAGGTACCCGTTACCTCGAATTGATGACATGTTTGACCAGTTGCAAGGTGCTAAATTCTTTTCAAAGATCGATCTTCGTTCCGGATATCATCAGTTAAAAGTTAAAACTGATGACATTCCAAAGATTGCTTTCAGAACTCGTTACGGGCATTACGAATTCCTAGTCATGTCTTTTGGATTGACTAATGCTCCTACGGCCTTTATGGATATGATGAACTGAGTATTCAAGGAATATTTGGATCATTTTGTTGTTGTCTTTATTGATGACATCCTCATATACTCCAAAAGCCGTGAAGATCATGAGCAACACTTGAGGCTAATAATCCAAAAGCTTCGTGAAAACAAGCTATGTGAAAACAAGCTATATGCCAAGTTGAAGAAATACGATTTCTGGCTTGAGGAAGTAGCATTCCTTGGGCACGTGATATCAAATAATGGAATTTCTGTTGACCCGACAAAGATTGAAGCAATTCGAAATTGGGAGCAACCTAAGTCGCCATCAAGTACGTAGCTTTTCGGCTTTATTTGGTTATTATCGGAGATTCGTGGAAGGATTTTCTCGAATCGCTACTCCATTAACTCAGGTGACTCGAAAAGATACAAAATTCGGTTGGAGCGAGGAATGTGAGAAGAGTTTTCAAGAACTCAAGAGGAGACTCATTTCAAAGACTTACGACAATACCATCCGGCACGGAGGGATATGTTATCTACAGTGATGCTTTAGGCAAGGGTTTAGGATGTGTTCTCATACAACATGGGAAAGTCATAGCCTATGCCTCGCGACAACTCAAAGAATATGAGAGAAATTATCCTACTCATGATCTAGAGTTGGCAACTGTTGTTTTCGCACTTAAAATCTGGAGGCATTACTTGTATAGGGAGAAAGTGGAGATCTTTACGGATCATAAAAGCCTCAAATATTTCTTCACACAAAAGGAACTCAACATACGGCAACGATGTTGGCTTGAATTGCTGAAAGATTATGATCATACTATTCAATACCATCCTAGAAAAGCGAACGTGGTAGCTGACACATTGAGTAGAAGATCATATGCGGGTAAGAGTGCGATATTGTTAACACAAAGGCCCATTTTGTATGACTTGCAAAGGATGGAGATAGAGATAAAGACTCCAGGGACCCACGCGATGATGTCAAGTATACGAGTAGAACCGACTTTAATTAATAAAGTTAAAGCTGCTCAAACTACAGACCTGGAGCTAATGCGTATGAAGAAGAAAGTGCAAGAAGGTACTATTCCAGAAGCAAGAATTGATGAAGAAGGAATACTTTGAGTCAACTCCAGACTTTGTGTTCCTAACGACCCTGATTTAATGTATAAAATCATGATAGAGGCACATAACACACCGTTTGCAATCCATCCTGGGAGTACCAAAATGTATCATGATCTTCGACATACATTTTGGTGGAGCAATATGAAAAGAGAGATCGCGGAGTTTATCTCAAGGTGTCTAACTTGTCAACGAGTCAAGGTGGAGCATCAAGTGCCAAAAGGTCCAATGCAACCACTTGAAATTCCAGAATGGAAGTGGGAACACATTACCATGGATTTCATTACCGGTCTTCCCAAGGTTTCTCAAGGCATAGATGCAATTTGGGTCATTGTCGATAGATTGACCAAGTCTGCTCATTTCTTACCTATACGAGAAACTTATTCACTTGAACATCTTGCTCGTATATACATACATGAGATTTTAAGACTGCATGGTATGCCAGTATCTATAGTTTCTGATCGAGACCCAAGATTCACTTCACGGTTTTGGGTCAGTTTGCAAAAAGTTATGGGCATGGATTTACGATTTAGTTCGGCATATCATCCTCAAACGGACGGGCAGTCGGAGAGGACTATTCAAACTCTAGAAGATCTATTAAGACTCCGTGTCCTTGACTTCAAAGGAAGTTGGGACAAGTTTTTGCCATTGGTAGAATTCTCCTACAACAACAGTTATCAAGCAAGTATCGACATGGCTCCGTTCGAGGCCTTGTATGGAAGAAAGTATCATTCTCCAGTATGTTGGGATGAGGTGGGTGAAGCAACGTTGTTGGTACCGAAATTGGTACGTATAACTGTTAGGTTTGTAATATTCATGAACACAATCAAATTGCACAAAAGAAGCGGAAACATGAAAAATCAGAGTTTTAAAATTTTACAAACCATATACCCGGATCATCCTTTATGCACAATTATTAATTAAATGAAAAGATAAAGAATAAGAATCATACCCTTGAAGATTCGAGCTTCCTCATGTACAAGTTCACCTCCAATCCTTTTCACGTTCAACTTGAATCCACCGGGTTTGGTTCCTTCCTTTGATCAATGTTAGCCACCCAAGTGTTTGGCATCTAGAGGTGATCCACCAAGGAAGAAAAAGATTCAAGAAGATGGGTGGTTGGCTAAACCCTAGTTTTTTTTATCTCTCATAGAAAAAGAGCGTACTCTCCCAACTGTTGGAATTACGTATATTGATGTCTGATATAAGACTCACCTTATAAAGATATTAGGTAACCCTATTTAATTAAATAAGGTATTATTTATTTAATTAAACTCTTTTAATTAAATGGGCTCCCTAATCTTATTAGGAATAATTAATTAAACTCCTTTAACTAATTTTTCCTCCTAATCCTATTAGGAATAAATGAGAGTACTTATATTAAATTAATTCCTAAACTCTTTTAGAAATTAAAATAATTGTAATTGTAATAATATTAATAAGACTCCTCTTATTAATTTATATTTAATATTTCTAAAATATTAAATAATAAATATTAAGCTATTTAATTTATTCTATCACCATAGATTAAATTAAATATACTTAACTATATTATTACGATTATGCCATTAACTTCTTAAATAATTATTCTTCCTTTTTTATGGCGTGACCCTTTAGGTTCTCCATATTATCTAGGTTGTGAATAAATCAATTAGAACAATTCTAATCTTATTTAAATAAATAAATTAAACTATTAATTTATTTAAATAAATAATATTTATTCTACAATAGGGATAAGCCTCCTAGCGATCAACGACTTTCCGGATAATATAGATTTCAACATTAATCATAAAAGAACCTTTGAGTAAATAGTTACAGACAATTCAATCTTTCCACCATACAATGTCCCAATTAAATATAAGACATGGAATTCTTATCAAGTCTTATTTTATTTAATTATATGTATTTCGATCCTTAAATGCACAACTCCAAATAATGCAAATTAGAAACTCCTTTCTAATTTCATTCTGCCTTGGCCAAGGACTACTGAGTTGTTATTTATCGAATCACATATGACATTTCTCTTCTTTTACTAGAAGTGGTAGATTCTTTATTGATCATACATTATTTCTATGTATAACTTATTATACCCAAGTATACCCTTTGATATACCCTAAGGGTCTTAAGGAATAAGTCAAAGTATAACTCATCATACACAAGATACTATGATGATCTCAAGTCTAAGGATCACTTGTACTACTATCACTACAGGAATTCCTATTGACAGACAAGTAAAACTCCATTAGGTATTCCTTAGCGAGCCACGTTTAGTGAACTTATTCTCTAATAAACACCTACATACTTGCTTTAGTGTCTCCACACAAATGATCATGAGATCAATCATCCTCATCCAATGAAAAGTTAACGTATGTACCAATCTAATAGGATTCACTAATCTCTAATTTAGTAATCCAACGATTGGGAACTATTTTAGTTTTAAGCTTTCAAAGAATTTAGATCTCATTAGAATGATCATCATCATTATTCTAAAAGCATTGCTTAAAACTATGGGTTTATCATATATTATAAAACAACATCATGTAGATAATAAAATCCTTTAATAAATTAATACTTTTTATTAATAAATTAATAAGATTGTTACAAAGTATATGCTTTATCATCAAACATGATTGGCTTGTGTGCATACTACTTTCAATCTCCCACTTGCACTAAAGCCAATCGCCATGGTATCTCATACCCTTCTTCTCTAAGTGACGATTATCCTACTGTTGGATAAGTTTTAGTTAATGGATATGTAATGTTGTTCTTAAGAGTCCGCTATCTCTATAGTGATTTCCTATCTTTCAATGATTCTTACAATCAAATGAAAGTGCCACAACACATGTTTAGATCCAAGATGAGACTTAGGAACTATTCCTAGTTCTGTAATGAACTTTTCATCCAAACAATCAACTTGCAGCTTCATTTACAGCTATATACTTTGTCTTTATCACTAAACAAGCAACTCATTGCTGTTTGGAACCTTTCCAATTCACTGCACCATCGTTCAAGGTAACCTTTTACCTTAAAGTAGATTTTTTTGTGTTCTTGGTCTGTCTGAAAAACTTGAGTCTGTTAAGCTCTCTAGTTTTAATTTAGACCCACCATGAATATGATCACATCCTTAGTGTCGGTTAAGTACTTTAAGATGTTTTTCACTGACTCACAGTGAACTTCTCCAGAATATGACTGATCATCATCAGGACTCGCACATTTCATTGCATACATGATAGTTACTCATGCAATCTCTCTTTTATGAGTCTATGGGAACTATTAAGAGAGATACACTCCAGGGCTCATCAATATAAGACATCTCTTGGAGTTTGACATGCTAAACGACTTTAGCATCAAATGAATATACGTTCCTTGGGTTAAATCGACCATCCTCGTGAATCTATCTATATATATTTGTATCCCCAATTATGATACTCTTCCCAAATCATTCATGGAGGAATGTTTAGACAACTTTATCTTTACTGATTGTAGCATTGGTATGTTATTCCGTATCCGTAGTATATCAACATATAATACTAGGAATATCACAACACTCCCACTGACCCTTTTGTACACACTAGGTTCATTCTTGTTTTTGATAAAATCAAACTCTTTTGATTGTCTCATCAAAACAAATGTTCCATATTTGAGAAGCTTGCTTCAATCCATTTCTCTGAGTGGGTACAACTCTTACCTCATCGTATGTAACTGGATCATCATCTTCTATGATCACGCACTCATCATCATCATCCATGATGAATCCATACCTCCCTAGTATCTTGAGATTATTCCGATTTCTGATTCGGTTGTGGTACAATAGGTTCATCTCTGGGTTCCTCTTATTTGACTTATAGTGTTTTGTGGTTCTTAAACTCTTCAAGATCTATTATCCTCCCACTAGCCCTTCAATGATAAACACCTTTATCTTAGAAGGCGTGCGTGTTCGCAACAAACACCTTTTGCTAAGTAGGATTATAGAACATATACCCTAAACTTACTTTAGGATGTCCCACAAATCTGTACTTGTCAAATTTTGTCCCAAGCTTATCCTTTTGAAACCTTTTTCACATAAGTTGAACAACCCCTTATCTTAACATACTTAAAATTAGGAATCCTCCATATCCATAACTTTTATGGATTCTTGGGGCCGGATTTTGAGGTTACCTTTTTCGTAGATATGCAACCATTTCTAGGACATTACCCCAGAAGGATACTGGAATGTCGGTAAAATCATTATGGACCGTACCGTGTCCAACAAGGTACGATTTTTCCTTTCAGATACATCAATCAATTATTGCGTATCAAGAGGCGTCCATTGTGAGAAAACAATTTGAGATGATCTAGAAACTTATTGCACAAGTATTTATTCCTTGGTCTAATCAAAGAATCTTAATACTTTGCCAATTTGTTTCACTTATGAATTCTTTGAACCTTTCAAATAATTCACACTTGTATTTCAGCAAATACACACATTCAACTCTTTGAATGATCATCTCCTTTTCTTATACCCGTTTGTTCAATTTGCAAAATTATTTTTCACGTAAGTCAAGTATACAAAATCCATTAAGTTATATTTCAGTTATATACAAAACATTATTATTATAAATAGAACAACAATTGTTCTTAATTATAATACCAAAAATTTTATTATCCAACAATAAAATGGAAATAATGTTTCTAACAAGAATTGTAATACAATAACAACTTATTGACTTAATAGATTTGCCCGTAGGCATTGCTAAACTATAAGCTTCTATGGCTAATGTGGCAACCTTTGCTTCATTTCTTACACATAGGATTACTTATATTTGTTTAGCTTTCTACTTCTGCTTGGTCCCTTCATAAATCTATATTTATGATAACCAAAGTCGGTATCCAATACCCAAGTAGAACCTTGACTTAAAAAAAAATTTATTTAATTTAAATCATGAACAAATTTGTATTTGTAACCGAAACTTCACTAAGCTTATTTGGTTAGCCTCTATAAGATGCCTCTCGCAGTTTCTTTCCAGTGTCCAGGCTTATTGCAGTGAAAGCAAACTCCTTTGCTATCCGTATCAGTTTTGTTCTTATTATTCTTTGTTTTTGCCTTTCTATTTACCTTCTTAGAATCGTTCTTCTTTTCAGAAAATCCTTTGGCCCCTACTAGTAAGACTTGGTCTTTCTTGGTTGGAAAGTGACTCTCAACATTTTTCAACATGTTAAGCAAATCAGCGAGGCTGATATCTAGCTTGTTCATATGAAAAATTCACAACAATTGTGAAAGGAGTCCGGGAGTGAGTGCAAGATCAAATCTTGGCTCAACTCTCCATCCATGACAAAACCAGTTGTCCTAATTGATCAATCAAATTGATTATGTTAAGGACTTTTATCTGTACTATAGTGTCATCGGTCATTCTAGATTGGAGGAGCTCCTTAGATATTTGATATCTATCAGTCCTACTTTCATCACCATCAACTACTTGATGTGTAGGAATATAGTAGGAGTATCCATAGTTTCGGTCAGTGACGTCAAGCTTATTTACTCATGGATACGAGCATGATGCATTGAGCCAACTGTGCATCATCTTGCCACTTTCTAAAAGTAGCAATCTCTTCCTCAGAGGCATTGTCTGCAACCATTACAGGAAAGATGTATTAAGGACATAAGATAACTTTTGAGCCATGAGAACTATTCTCAAATTCCTTAACTAATCCATTTAATTCGGTTCGATTAATTTAACATCTAATATGCTACGCAGTGATAGTAATTTTAGACATTGTAAAATTCTGTAAATGATTTTTAATTAACAACATTTTAACATACATTCTTTTATCAATTACCAAAATAAATTAGGTCTTATTTTAAATTGGTATCTCCCACTATTTTCATCAAACTATATTACCCTCACTTATATAGTTCGACAAAATCTAATTAAAGATTTGCTAGTGAGAATAAAGATCCCATTTCAAATGTATATAGCCTTGTGTATGCACAACAAACTATATATAAATAAATAGGTAGACAACTCTTGTCAATTACATCAACTATGCAACTTCTTGTATTTTGCCTCTTAAATCATAATGGTCAAGTGTGTGCACATCCGAACTAAAATAATTTAAGTTAAGTCAGACCCAGCATTTCCATATAAGTGAAGAGAAAACTACAGTCCATGTGTGTGCACAACAAAGCATTAATGTTCAATTCCTTATAAACATCATATGTAATAAAAACAACATCTTAAATATTTAATACTTGCCTTGTGTGTGCACAACAAACTCATATTAAATATTCAATACTCTATTATTTCTATCATGCTGTAAGAAGGCGACGTTCGATATTCCAAATATCTTTGAACGTTACAACTTAATATAAAATATTTGAGGGTTTGTTATTAATTTGTCTCATCTTGTTTAGTAGCATGCATATATATATATATATATATAAAATACGTCGTATTAATTAACATCTACAAGCATGTTTGCATAATATATAATATATATGTAGTATAAGCATGCACATATAGAATACTATATTCTACCCGGATTGATTATAAATTTTTATTCTAGTTTGGTTCACTAGAGCCACCAAGTGAACCAAAAGGTCAAACCCTAGGGGTGCAAGAATTAATATTTAAATATAACTATTACATTTAAACTCGAGCTCCATTACAAACGGGTCTTCAAGCACTCCTTGCTCCTTGATCTCTAATTCTTCAAAATTAATTCTAACTATTCCTATTATAAAACTATTTAAAATAAATAGAAATCTTGATTAGCAGTCAAAGGGAAGTACATAGGAGGGAGATAGAATTTATATTAAGAAAAAATTCGAGAAGACGAGGTACGCAGACCCCATTTAATAAAACCCATACATTCAAGCATCCAACTAAAATAAAATTCAACCACATTGGTCAATAGTGCATAATCAATCCCATTTATTATCATACAAATCACCATATGCATCAATAAATAACATTCATCTCATGAATAATAAACATTCAATATATATATTGATATCATTTAATGGACAAATTTAGTTAGTATAAAATCTAATTTTGAATCAAAATAAACTCATTTATTTTAATCCAAATTTAAATCAAAATAAAACTATTTTATTTTAATTTATCCAATTTTGAATAAAATAAACTATTTTATTTTAATAAAATCTTTAATCAAAATAAACTCCTTTATTTTAATTAATTATGGAATCAATTCAAGTAAAAAAAAACTCTTTATTAAAGGAAACACGGATTCTCTTTCTATTCACAAATAAACTCATTTATTTTGAATAATATGAAATCTTGTAAGACCCCACTTTTATAAATAAAGATGAATTTTCTATAAATATTATTTTGAATATTATGGAATAAATTTGATATAATGTTATAGTTGTGGGTAATATTTATAAATTTTGCAAAGTATGCAAGTTGTTATAAAATATTCGTTTGGTGGGAATATTCTTTTGTTAGGGAATATTAAATACAACGACTCAATCATTAGTGGACCATTAATGTAATTATTATTCGGATTGAAAAAAGCGACAAAAATATTTTATAAAAATAACTACGGAGGTGTTACCGTTAAAGCTGTTGAACTACCCGGTGGTAAAAAAATGCGAATGTCTGGCGTGGCATAAGTAGTACACTGCAGATTGATTATTGATGCTTACGTGAGAAGTCACAAATTATGCTCAATTATTGCTACTGATAATTCTTTGCATCATATCTCTTATATTATTGATTCAATTATTGTCACGATTATCATCGTATAATATGTTTATAGTATTAAATCAATAATTGAGACGACAAGTTATAAATGATTAATAATTGTTGAAAGATTAAATATGTGTTGATGAAAAATAAAATGATTTGTGGTAAGTTTGATTATTTTATGGGGGCTCATATGTCATTATCTAAGAGTCTCTTAAATCAATAGTATTTACCTTCGTCAATAGTAATTACCTTCGTCGATAGTAATTACCCTTGTGAATAGTATTTACCTTCATCAATAGTAATTACCTTCGCTAATAGTAATTACCCTTGTGAATAGTATTTACCTTCGTCAATAGTATTTACCTTCGTTAATAGTAATTACCTTTACCAAACGTCGAACCACTTGTCGTTTCACATTACAGGCGTCGAACCACTTGTCGTTTCACATTACAGGCGTCAAACCACTTTTTTTCACATCATTAGTCGTCAAGCCACTTGCCTTTTCACACGGCAGGTGCTAAGCTAGAAATCTTCTATAAATAGAGGCCTAGGGCTTCATTATTTTCATTTAATTCATTCAAGCTATAGAGAGAGAAAGTATAGAGAGAATAAGAGAGAAAGAAGAAGAGTATTTTGTTCTTACACCGTTGCGAAGATTCAATCTCCTACCAAAAGTAAGGGTGTTATTCTTTTTCTTATTCATGAAGAGAACTGTTGTTATTCCATTGCTTATTATTACATTGGAATAACTTTGATATGCTGGTTTACTCTATACTTGGTGACATTCTTCTATTATTACATTGGAACATCACATTCGTGTGTTTTACAGGACTGGTTAAAATCTTTATTATTATTCTCATTGGAACATCACATGCATGTGTTTTACAGGACCTAGTTAAAATCTTTTTTATTATTATTCATTGAACATCATCGTCATGCATGCGTTTTTACGGGACTGGTTCTCGTTATTTACTATTCATTTGGAATAACTTTTGCACTGTGCGATTCATCGCATGCATGGTGATTTCTTTTGTTATTCTATTCTATATTATACCCAATTGGTTAAAACTTTGACTTCTATACTCCATGAAATTAGTGGAATATCCTTGATATTTGCGTTTCATCCAAAGATATCTTTTCATGGAAATATTCTTACGATCATTCTTGAATTTTACTCTACAAAACGAAGATCGTGTTGATAATTTGGACGTTAATAATTCGGATAAAATAATTCTTGAACTTGTTTTATTGAATTCTTATATCATTGTCATCATCCTCATGTTTATATTATGTTGAAAGTCATCTGTGGCTGTAGTGCATAGATGGACTTGGTATGATTATGACCAGAGACTATTCGGTGTAATCATGACCGTAATGTTACAAATGATGTGATAAAAATCCTCGATGGTCAGTAGTGCATTGGTGGATGATTGTTGGCATGATCATGACCATTAATGAATACACAAATATTCTTGGCCCGTAGTGCATGAATAATTGTGGTCGTGATACTAAAGAATATCCTCGTCAGAAGTGTAGTGGGTGATTCGATGATGTGGAATATTTATTAAAGGCGAGTCTCAAATTTATAATGATGATGAAAAACCTTTTAAAACTTAAAAGATAGTAGACTTTATTTTCTACTTGACTCTTTTAATGGATTGCTTATTATTCACCGCAGCTTAAACCGGTTGTCTATTGTATTTTATCGGTTTAACATTGTTGAAGACTATTGATAATTTATTCGCATTATCTTAGTCATAATATTTTTTCTTGGGCTAGTTGAGCTCACCCTTTCTTTCACCGTATTCTCTTGAAATGAGAATATAGTTGGGACGAGTAGGGGAAGCGAGTGATGGTCACGAAGATAGCATTAGTAGTCCTCACTATTCTCGTGAAATAAGCGTGATAATAATTATAATGAGGACTTTTTTTGAGTTTGTATAATATCTAGTAAGCGATATTTGTATTTAAACTCATAGTTTATGTCGTATTTATACTACTACAGTTATGTTAATAAGTTGTATTTAAATTACATACCATGTAAGTGGCGACCCAAGATGGGTGATGTATACCTAATTTTGGGGGCGTCACGGTTGGTATCGAGCTTAGGATATGATCCCTGGCTAAGATGTGAGAATAGTACTAGAGAGGAGAGAGGGAATACTTTCGCTAGTATGACCTACCTAAGTTTATGTGCTATTTTATTGGTTGGTCAGAAGATAGGGATAATTTGTTACATGTCAATTAACCTTTTGTTTTGTGGCAGTATCTGAAAATGACATTTGTGAATGTTGAGAATAGCAATGGAGCGCAGGCGATCGTTGATTCACCACATATCTATAATCAGGATAATGTGCATCAGGAAGGCAACAATCCTCATGCAAACAACAACACTGACCAAATGATGAATGATCAAATGTTCAGAGGCTTTATGCAATTTATGCAACAAAGAAAGAGAGCGACTCGCCCAAAACGTGGGTGGAAACACGGAAAACTCTCGGCGGTCACCGCTAAACAATTCAGGAGGCTGGGACCACCGGAGTTTAAGGAGAGCCAAAACCACTTACGGCGGAAGCATGGATAAAGTGATTTCAAGATATTTGATGTCTTGGGATGCTCCGAGGAGCAAAAGGTTCCCTTCTTACGCCTTTATGTTTTGCGGAGAGGCAGATTCTTGGTGGGAATCAGAAACGCGTACTCAACTCAACAGATCAAGATATCTTGGGAGAAGTTCCGGGGAGTTGTTCAACGACAAATACTTTCCGAAAGTATTCGCCACATGAAGGAGGTGGAGTTTATCAAGTTGGAACAAAACAATATGACCATGCCGCAATACGAGGCAAAATTTATGGAGTTATCACGGTTTGCGTCCCACTTGGTGGATAATGAAGAGAGAATGGCGCGAATATTTTTAAGAGGTTTGAAGTCGGAGATACGTCAACATCTTATTTCTCATAAACCGTGTTTGTATTCAGGATGTTGTAAATATGACTCGATTAGTGGAGCGCGATAATGAGTCAACGCAACTAAAAGAAGAAGCGGTAAGCAAAATTATAATACCCGGGCGAGAGTAGTCATCGAAGTGGTGACAACAAGCGTGGAGGAATCAACAAGCGGATATGGTAACCACCGGTGGTAATGGGCCAAAACAATAAGAATGGACATTTCAAGAAACGGAGATTCAACAATGATGGAAAGACGCCAAGACCAAAGACCCATTGTTAAGGAAGGAGAAAGACCACCTATCATATGCTTCAAATGCGGAGGAGAGGGACACATCGATCAAATCTGCGCCATGCCAGTCAAAGCATGTTATAATTGTGGAAGAGAAGGTCACTTAGCTCGATTTTTTGTCGTTTCATAGAAGACAAATTCAGCTAGGATGGAGGCACCTAAGGCCGTCCCAGAAAAGTCAAAACCGGTAGTGCAAGGGAGAGCGTTTGTTATGACCTCCCAAAGAGCAAGGAATCCGAATGAGGTCATCACGGGTAAGCTTATCATAAACTCTAATGAAGTCTATACTTTATTTGATACTGGGTTCTACCCATTCTTTTATTTCTCCTACTTGCGGCCATCGATTAAATTTGACTCAGGAGAAATTAGACTTTAACTTATCTGTGGAAACTCCGTTGGGAGAAACCTTCATTACATCCAGCTTCGTTTATAAGTCTTGTTTGGTTCAAATCGGTACCCTCAAATTACTGTCGATCTTATTTCATTAAAAATACTTGCATTTGACGTGATTCTAGGGATTGATTGGTTAACTACTTATCATGCAAAAAATTGATTGTTTTTCGTAAGGTTGTTAGCTTTCATATTCCTAATCAACCTATTATGCTAATTCAAACGACCAAACCATTAAAATCAATCACGGTCATCTCAAGCCATAAAGCTATTCGTTTATTGAAAACGGATGTCAAGCTTTCTTAGCTCATGTCACGATTTAAACAAAAATACGCCGGTTTTGAGCGATATTTCTATTGTTAATAAATTTCTGACGTATTCTAGAAGAACTTCTGGCCTACCCCCCAGGCGTGAAATTGAATTTTGTATCGACCTTGAACCCGAAGACAAAACCTATTTCTAAAGCCCCATATCGAATGGCTCCTATTGAACTTCGAGGAGTTAAAGACCCAACTGCGAGAATTGTTAGACATTGGCTTTATTCGTCCCTAGTACTTCTCCTTGGGGTGCTCTGTTCTATTCGTGAAGAAGAAAGATGGGAGTATGCGACTTTGTATTGATTATCGGGAGTTGAATCATGTCAACATCAAAAATAGGTATCCATTGCCACGTATTGATGACTGTTTGACCCGATTTGCAAGGAGCCAAATTCTTTTCAAAGATTGATCTTCGTTAGGATATCACTAATTGAAGATTAGAATCACCGACATTCCAAAGACGGCTTTCGAGAACTCCGAGACGGGCATTATGAATTCCTAGTCATGTCCTTTGGATTGACTAATGCTCCTAACGCCTTCATGGATATGATGAACCGAGTATTCAAGGAATATTTAGATCACTTTGTGGTCGTCTTTATTGATGACATCCTTATTTATTCCAAAAGCCGTGAAGATCATGAGCAACACTTGAGGTCGACACTCCAAAAGCTTCGTGAATATAAGCTTTATGCCAAGTTGAAGAAATGTGAGTTACGGCTTGAAGAAGTAGCATTCCTTGGGCACGTGGTATCAAGTCATGGAATATCATTGACCCAAAGAAAGATTGAAGCTATTCAAAGTCGGGAACAACCTAAATCGATGACCGAAGCACGTAGCTTTCTCGGTTTAAATTTGGTTATTATCGGAGATTCGTGGAAGGATTTTTTCTCGAATCGCTACTCCATCGACTTCGGTGACTCT
This sequence comes from Panax quinquefolius, assembly GCA_020205615.1. Lineage (NCBI taxonomy): Eukaryota > Viridiplantae > Streptophyta > Magnoliopsida > Apiales > Araliaceae > Panax > Panax quinquefolius. The sequence continues at coordinate 63,893,459 of CM035174.1, read as the reverse complement.
GGAAAGATACAAAGTTTGGTTGGGCGAAGAATGTGAGAAGAGTTTTCAAGAACTCAGAGGAGACTTATTTCAAAGACCTGGATTACGACAATACCATCGGCTCGGGAGGATTTGTCATCTCTGATGATGCTTGGGCAAAGGGTTGGGATGTATTCTTATGCAACATGGAAAAGTTATAGTTTATGCCTCATGACAACTCAAAGAATATGAGAGGAATTATCCTACTCACGATCTAGAGTTGGCAGCTGTTGTCTTTGCACTTAAAATTTGGAGGCATTACTGTTAGGTTTTATGAAAATCAAAGTAGCAATCAAATTGCAAAAATATAGCGGAAGCGAGATAAAATCAGATTTTAAAATTTTTCACAAACCAATTACCCGGATCATCCTTTATGCATATTATTAATTAAACGAAGAATAAGAAATTATGAAATCATACCCTTGTAGAAACGAGCTTCCTCAGTACGAGTTCACCTCCTTCTTCTCATGATCTCCTTGAATCTCGGGTAGATTCCTTCCTTTGATTAATGTAAGCCACCCAAGTGTGTGGCCTCTATAGTGATCCACCAGGAAGAGGAATTTTTCAAGAAGAAGGATTTGGCTCAAACCCTAGTTTTTCCTATCTGAATAAGAAAAGGGGTGTACTCTCCCAATCTAGGAATTATGTATTATAGATATCTGATATAAGACTCCTCTTATAAAGATATCATGCAACCCTATTTTAATTAAAATAAGGTATTATTTATTTAATTAAACTCTTTTAATTAAATGGGCTCCCTAATCCTATTAGGGGTAATTAATTAAACTCCTTTAACTAATTTTCTTTCCTAATCCAATTAGGAATAAATGAAGTACTTATATTAAATTAATTCCTAAACCTTTTAGAAATTAAAATAATAATAATTGTAATAATATTAATAAGACTCCTCTTATTAATTTATATTTAATATTTCTAAAATATTAAATAATAATATTAAGCTATTTAATTTATTCTATCTCCATAGATTAAATTAAATATACTCAAATATATTATTACAATTATGCCATTAACTTCTTAAATAATTATTCTTCCTTTTATGGTGTGACCCTTTAGGTTCTCCATATTAAACAGGTTGTGAATAAATCAATTAGAACAATTCTAATCTCATTTAAATAAATAAATTAAACAAATAATTTATTTAAATAAATAATATTTATTCTACAATAGGATAAGCCTCCCTAGCGATCAACGACTTTCCGGATAATATAGATTTCAACATTAATCATAAAAGAACCTTTGAGTAAATAGTTACCGCATGCAATTCAATCCTTCCACCATACAATGTCCCAATTAAATATAAGATATGGAATTCTTGTCAAGTCTTATTTTATTTAATTATATGTATTTCAATTCCTAAATGAACAACTCCTAATGAATGCAAATTAGAAACTACTTTCTAATTTCATTCCACCTCGCCAAGGATTCACAGGGTTGTCATTTATTGAATCACATAGACATCTCTCCTTTTACTAGAAGTGGTAGATTCTTTATTGATCATTCATTATCTTCATATATAACTTATTACACCCAAGCATACCCTTTGATATACTCTAAGAGTCTTAAGGAATAAGTCAAAGTGTAATTCATTATATATAAGATACTATGATGATCTCAAGTCTAAGGATCATTTGTCTTACTATCACTATAGGAATTCCTATTGACGGTAAGTAAAACTCCATTAGGTATTCCTTAGCGAGTCACGTTCAAATTGAACTTATTCTCTAATAAGCACCTACATACTTGCTTTAGTGTCTCCACACAAATGATCATGAGACCAATCATCCTCATCCAATGAAAGCAAGTTAACGATGTACCAATCTATCCGGATTCACTAATCCCCTATTTAGTAATCCAATGATTGGGAACTATTTTAGTTTTAAGCTTTCTAAGAATTTAGATCTCATTAGAATGATCATCATCATTATTCTAAAAGCGTTGCTTAAAACTATGGGTTTATCACATATTATTAAAAACAAACACCATGTAGATAATAAATGCCTTTAATAAATAATTCTTTTATTAATAAATAAATAAGATTGATTACACGGTATATGCTTTATCATCATTCATGATTGGCTTGTATATGCATAATACTTTTAATCTCCCACTTGCACTAAAGCCAATCGCCGTGGTATCTCATACCCATCTTCTCTAAGTGACGATCAAAGCCGCCATTGTGTTAACGCTTTAGTAAATGGATCTCGCAATATTGTCTTGAGAGTCCACACGCTCTGTGGTGACGTCTCCTCTTTCAATGATCTCTACGATCAAATGAAATCGCCATAACACGTGTTTGGATTTACGATGAGACACGGGTTCCTTAGCAGCATGCAATGACTCTCTAGTGTTGTCACGAGAATAAAGGCATTTGGTCCTTTAATGCTAGGAACCACACCAAGTTCGGTAATGAACTTCTTCATCCAAACGACTTCCTTTGCAGCTTCACTTGCACTATGTACTCTGCCTCATCCACAATGAATCAAAGAATCGTTTGCTTGGAACTTTTTCAACTCATCTGCGCACCACCGTTTAAGGTAAACACATACCCAAAGCGGTTCTTGTGATCTTGGTTCTGTTTGAAAACTTGAGTCCGTGAAGCCTTCAAGTTTTAATTGACTCCACCGTAAACAAGAAATACATCCTTAGTTTTTCTTAAGTACTTTAGGATATTTTTGATCGCCTTCCGGTGTTCTTTCTCACGGATTCGACTGATATCGCTTGTTACACTAAGTGCATGAGCGACATCCGGTCTAGTACATATCATACCGTATATGATAGATCCTATTCTTTCAAGCATAAGGAATCTTACTCATACGGTTTCTCTCCTCAGGTGTCTTTGGGGCTTGTTTCTTGGAGAGATGTATTCCATGGCTCATCGGCATGAGACCTCTTTTGGAATCTACCATGCTAAACCTTTTTAGCATCATGTCAATGTACGTTTCTTGGGATAAGCCAAGCATCCTATTAGATCTATCTCTATAGATCTTTATCCCCAAAATATAGGATGCTTCTCCCAAGTCCTTCATGGAGAAGTGTTTAGATAACCAGATTTTAATTGTTTGCAGCATAGGAATATCATTCCCAATCAGTAATATATCATCAACATATAATACAAGGAATGAAACAGCGCTCCCACTAACCTTCTTGTACACACATGGTTCATCCTCATTTTTGATAAAATCAAACTTTTGATTGTCTCATCAAAACGGATGTTCCACCTACGAGAAGCTTGCTTTAATCCATAAATGGATCGTTGAAGCTTATGAGACTTGATTTGTTCCAACCTTTGAAACAAATCCCTCCGGTTGTGTCATATACACATCCTCCTCAAGTTTCCCATTGAGGAAGGCCGTTTTTCACGTCCATCCGCGGATTTCGTAGTCATGGTAAGTCGTAATCGCAAGAAAAATCCGAATGGACTTGAGCATTTACTCTTGGTGAGAAGGTTTCGTCATAGTCAACTCCTTGTCTTTGTTTGAAACCTTTGCAACCAACGATCCGGGCCTTATAGGTCTCTACCTTGCCGTCCGCTCCGGTCTTTCTTTTAAAGACCCATTGACACCCAATAGCTTAATGCCTTGGTGGTGAGACCAAAGTCCATACTTGGTTCTCATACATGGAGTCCATCTCGGATTTCATGGCTTCTTGCCACTTCTCCGAGTCTTTACTACTCATAGCCTATTCGTAATTCAATGGATCATCATCATCTATGATCGTGCCTCATTGTCATCTTCTATGACAAGTCCATACCTGTCTGGCATCTTTGGTACTCTTCGATTTACTGAATAGGGTGTGGTATGAAGGAATTTCTACTTGGTTAGGTACCTCACTTTGATCTCGTAGTATTTTGTGGTTCTTGAACTTCTTCAAGATATATCTTACTCTCTCAATTGACCCTTCAAGGATAAACTCCCTTTCCAAGAAAGCGGCATGTTTCGCAACAAACACCTTTTGATCGGTTGGATGATAGAAATAATACCCGATGTTTCTTTAGGGTATCCCACAAATCTACATTTGTCGGATCTAGTCTGTGACTTATCGTTTTCAAACTTTTTTGACATAATTTGGATGACCCCAAGTCTTAACATGCTTAAGATTTGGTTTCCTCCTATCCATAACTCATATGGGGTCTTGGGGACGGATTTTGTAGGTACCTTGTTAAGTAGGTATGCAATGTAGATTCTAGGGCATATCCCGGAAGAAACCGGAAGGTCGGTCAAAGCTCATCATAGATCGAACCATGTCCAACAATGTTCGATTTCTCCTTTCAGATACACCATTCATCGTGGCGCCCCTGGTGGAGTCCATTGTGAGATTATACCATTTTCTTTGAGACAATTGAGAAACTCACCACTTAAGTATTCTCCTCCTCGATCGGATCGAAGAATCTTAATACTCTTACCAGTTTGCTTCTCAACTTCACTTCGAACTCTTTGAACTTTTCAAATGATTTGATTTGTATTTCATTAAATACACATATCCAAATCTTGAGTGGTCGTCGGTGAATGTAATAAAATAAGAATACCCTCCTCGTGCGGTCGTTGTCATAGGTCCACATACATACATGTGTACCAACGCTAACAACTCAGAACTCTTTCTCCTTTTCCACTAAAAGGAGATTTAGTCATTTTACCCATGAGACAAGATTCACGGGGTTGGATATGATTCATAATCGAGATAGCTCTAGGAGCCCATCTTTATGCAACTTGGATAATCTTGTTTCATTAATATGACCAAGTCTACGATTTACATGAAGGTATAATTAACATCATCTCTTTTCCTTTTATTAGTTTGTTCAATTTGAAATATATTTTCATGCAAGTCAAGTATATAAAGTCCATTTCGCAAATTACCAACACCATATAAAACATTATCATTATAAATGGAACATTTGTTGTTCTTTATTATAATATTAAAACCATCCATATCCAATAAGAGATAGAAATAATGTTTCTAATGATATTTGGAACAAAATAATAATTATTTAAATTAATGAACTGCTTGCAGTGGCGGTGCTAAACAATAAGTCCCTATAGCCTAATGCAAGAACCTTTGCTCCATTTCCCACTCGTGGGACGACCTCATCCTTGCTTTCGACTTTTCTACTTACGACCGGTCCTGCATATTATTACATATGTGAGAACCACATCCAGGTATCCAATACCCAAGTAGAAGATTGACTTTCGGAAAAATTAATTTCAATCATAAACAAACCTTGATTAGGATTCAAGCTTCTCCAAGCTTCTTACGCTTTTGATTCATGAGATAATCCTTGCAGTTCCTCTTCCGATGACCGGCTTATTGCAATGGAAGCAAATTCCTTTGCTAAATTTGGATCGAGTTTCTTTTGATCCTTCACTTTCGCCTTTCCTTAGCCTTCTTGGATTTCTTCTTTTCGAGAAAATACCTTGGGCCTCTTCCTTTTCTTGGAAGAATCATCCACCGAAGAAGACATGGTTCTTCTTGGATGGGAAATGACCTCAATGAGTTTTCAACATGTTAAGTAATTGAGCAAGGTGACATCCAACTTGTTCATGTGAAAATTCATAACAAATTGTGAGAAGGTGTCCGGGAGTGATTTGCAAGACTAAATCTTGACTCAACTCCCCATCCATGACTAACCAAAGTTGTCCAAGGCGTTCAATCAGATTGATCATCTTTAGGACATGAGTCTCAACTTGAGTAGTGCCCTCGGTCATCCAAGAGATCGGAAGAGCTCCTTAGATATTTCATATCTAGCGATCCTACTTTGCTCACCATACAACTCTCGAAGGTGCGGTAGCATAGTAGGAGCATCCATGTTTTCATCTTGTATTTGAAGCTTCGTTACTCATGGATGCGAGCATGATGCATTGAGCCACGGATGCATCATCTTGCCTTTATTTAAAAGTAGCAATCTCTTCCTCGAGAGGTCATCTCGCAACTTTTTTGAAGTACTGGTAATTTGGGACATAAGAAATCTTTTCAAAGCGGTGAGAACAATTCTCGATTCCTTAACCGGTCAGGTGTAGTCGATGGTCCGTCGGTTTGTTAGCATCAAGTATGCTTCGCAGATGAAATTAGTGAATGTGACATTTTCAAAATTACGCATGTAAAAAGACAATATTTTAGCAAACATTCATTTATTAATTACCAAAATAAATTAGGTATTATTTTATATTGGTATCTCCCACTATTTTCTTCAAATTATATTACCCTCATTTATATAGTTCGGCAAAATCTAATTAAAGTTTTTGCTAGTGAGAATAAGGATCCCATTTCAAATATATATAGCCTTGTGGTGACACAACAAACTATATATAAATAAATAGGTAGACAACTCCTTGTCAATTACATCAACATGTAACTCCTTATGTTTTGCCTCTTGGATTATTTTGATCAAGTGGTGGCACATCCGAATCAAAATTATCTAAGTTAAGTCCAACCTAGCACTTCCATATATTCAAAAAGAAAATATCACCCTTGTGGTGACACAACAAAACAATATTGTTCAATTTTTTTATAAGCATCAAATGTGATAAATTAACATCTTAAATACTTAATACTTGCCTTGTGGTGACACAACAAACTCATATTAAATATTTAATACTCTATTAATTTTATCATGCTAGAAAGCGACGTTCGATATTCTAAATATCTTTGAACGCTTAAGACTTAATAAAAAACATTGAGGGATTTGTTATTATTTGTCTCATCTTGTTTAAGCAAGCATGCAAATATATATATAAAATATCGTCGTCATATTATTAAACATCACGAAGCATGTTTGCATAATATATAATATATATAATACTAGCATGCACATATAGAATACTATATTCTACCCGGATTGATTATGGACTTTTATTCTAGTTTGGTTCACTAGAGCCACCAAGTGAACCAAAAGGTCAAACCCTAGGGTGCAAAAGAATAAACATTTAAATATAACTATTACATTTAAACGGGCTCCATTACAAGCGGGTCTTCAAGCGCTCCTTGATCTCCGGTTCTTCAAAAAATTCTAACTAATCCTATTACATTAAACTATTTAATTTAAATAGAAACCTTGATCGTGATCGAGGAAAGTACATAGGAGAGAGATAGAATTTACATCAAGAAGAAAACCGAAAAAGGCGAGGTACGCAGACCCCATTTAATAAAACCCATTCATTCAAACATCCAACTAAAATAAATCCAATCATATTGGTCAATTGTCCATAATCAATCCCATTTATTATCATACATATCATCATATGTATCAATAAATTAAATCATTCCATATATATATGAGTATCATTTAATGGGCAATTTTATGTTACATGAAATCCAATTTCAAGATTAAAATAAACTCTTTTATTTTAATTATAAAATTATTAAAATTATATATATATATATATATAACAATTATATATATATATATATATATATATATATATATATATATATAATAAAAGTCATACTCTTTAAACTACAGAACTTGATAAATGATCTGGACATCACATACATATACTGCCACGTTTTGTACTTAACATGTGACCAAACAAAAAAAAAAAATAGCAGGTGAAGCTTCGGTTAACGTGATGCCCCTTTGTTTTTAAAAAAAAAAAATAATAATACACGGATTCCTTTAATGCACGGATTGGCCTTTTTTTTTTTTTTTTTTATTTGTTCGGCGATCATGCTTTAAAAAAAAAAATTACCCACAGATGCAATTAAAAAAAAAATTCGAAAAAATGATTTTAAGAAATATATATATATTTTTTTTCATAAAATAATAATTTTATACAACAATTTATGCCCAATAAATTATTCTAAATGCATACCCATACATATATGGAATCAAAATAATTAATAATTCGCATAAAGTTTGGCTCTGATACCACTGTTAGGTTTTATGAAAATCAAAGTAGCAATCAAATTGCAAAAATATAGCGGAAGCGAGAGAAAATCAGATTTTAAAATTTTTCACAAACCAATTACCCGGATCATCCTTTATGCATATTATTAATTAAACGAAGAATAAGAAATTATGAAATCATACCCTTGTAGAAACGAAGCTTCCTCAGTACGAGTTCACCTCCTACTTCTCATGATCTCCTTGAATCTCCGGGTAGATTCCTTCCTTTGATTAATGTAAGCCACCCAAGTGTGTGGCCTCTATAGGTGATCCACCAAGGAAGAGGAATTTTTCAAGAAGAAGGGATTTGGCTCAAACCCTAGTTTTTTCTATCTGAATAAGAAAAGGGGTGTACTCTCCCAATCTAGGAATTATGTATTATAGATATCTGATATAAGACTCATCTTATAAAGATATCATGCAACCCTATTTTAATTAAAATAAGGTATTATTTATTTAATTAAACTCTTTTAATTAAATGGGCTCCCTAATCCTATTAGGGGTAATTAATTAAACTCCTTTAACTAATTTTCTTTCCTAATCCAATTAGGAATAAATGAGAGTACTTATATTAAATTAATTCCTAAACCTTTTAGAAATTAAAATAATAATAATTGTAATAATATTAATAAGACTCCTCTTATTAATTTATATTTAATATTTCTAAAATATTAAATAATAAATATTAAGCTATTTAATTTATTCTATCTCCATAGATTAAATTAAATATACTCAACATATTATTACAATTATGCCATTAACTTCTTAAATAATTATTCTTCCTTTTATGGTGTGACCCTTTAGGTTCTCTATATTAAATAGGTTGTGAATAAATCAATCGTAACAATTCTAATTTCATTTAAATAAATAAATTAAACAAATAATTTATTTAAATAAATAATATTTATTCTACAATAGGGATAAGCCCTCCCTAGCGATCAACGACTTTCCGGATAATATAGATTTCAACATTAATCATAAAAGAACCTTTGAGTAAATAGTTACTGCATAATTCAATCCTTCCACCATACAATGTCCCAATTAAATATAAGACATGGAATTCTTGTCAAGTCTTATTTTATTTAATTATATGTATTTCGATTCCTAAATGAACAACTCTAATGAATGCAAATTAGAAACTACTTTCTAATTTCATTCCACCTCGCCAAGGATTCTGGGTTGTCATTTATCGAATCACATAGGACATCTCTCCTTTTTACTAGAAGTGGTAGATTCTTTATTGATCATTCATTATCTTCATATATAACTTATTACACTCAAGCATACCCTTTGATATACTCTAAGAGTCTTAAGGAATAAGTCAAAGTGTAATTCATTATATATAAGATACTATGATGATCTCAAGTCTAAGGATCATTTGTACTACTATCACTATAGGAATTCCTATTGACAGGTAAGTAAAACTCCATTAGGTATTCCTTAGCGAGTCACGTTCAGTGAACTTATTCTCTAATAAGCACCTACATACTTACTTTAGTGTCTCCACACAAATGATCGTGAGACCAATCATCCTCATCCAATGAAGCAAACAACGTATGTACCAATCTATCCGGATTCACTAATCCCCTATTTAGTAATCCAATGATTGGGAACTATTTTAGTTTTAAGCTTTCTAAGAATTTAGATCTCATTAGAATGATCATCATCATTATTCTAAAAGCGTTGCTTAAAACTATGGGTTTATCACATATTATTAAAAAAAAGCACCATGTAGATAATAAATGCCTTTAATAAATAATTCTTTTATTAATAAATAAATAAGATTGATTTACAAAGATATGCTTTATCATCATTCATGATTGGCTTGTATGCATAATACTTTCAATTACTTGTATGGGGAGAAAGTGGAGATCTTTACGGATCATAAAAGCCTCAAATATTTCTTCACTCAAAAGGAACTCAACATGCGACAACGACGTTGGCTTGAAGCCATTGAAAGATTATGATCATACCATCCAATACCATCTCGAAAAGCGAGCGTGGTAGGCGGCGCATTGAGTAGAAAATCATATGCAAGAACGAAAAGTGCGATATTGTCAACGAAAGGCCCATTTTGTGTGACTTGCAAAGGATGGAGATAGAGTTAAAGACTCGAGGACGCATGTGATGATAGCGAGTATCTGAGTAGAACCGACTTTAATCGATAAAGTTAAATTCGCTCGAGCTCTACGCACTGGAGGCGATGCGTATGAGGAAGAAAGTGTAAGAAGGTGCTATGCGGAAGCAAGAATCGATGAAGAAGGAATACTTGAGTCAACTCCGGACTTTGTGTTCCTAACGACCACGATTTAAAGTATAATATCATGATGGGGCGCACAACACACCATTTGCAATCCATCTCGGGTGTACCAAAATGTATCATGATATTCGCCATACATTTTGGTGGAGCAATATGAAGAGAGAGATAACTTATTTGTTTATCTCAAGGTGTCTAACTTGTCAACGCGAGTTAAAGCGGAGCATCAAGTACCAAAAGGTCCATTGCAACCACTTGAAATTCGAGAATGGAAGTGGGAGCACATTACCATGGATTTTCATTCACGGTCTTCCTAAGGTTTCTCAAGGCATTGATGCGATTTGGGTCATTGTTGATAGATTGACCAAGTCTGCTCATTTCTTACCGATACGAGAAACTTATACACTTGAACGTCTTGCTCGTATATACATAAACGAGATTGTAAGGCGCATGGTATCTGCGGTATCCATAGTTTCTGATCGAGACCCAAGATTCACTTCACGATTTTGGGTTAGTTTGCAAAAAGCTATGGGCACAGACTTACGATTTAGCTCGGCATATCATCCTCAGACGGACGGACAGTCGGAGAGGACTATTCAAACTCTTGAAGATCTATTAAGACTCTGTGTCCTTGATTTCAAGGGGAGTTGGGACAAGTTCTTACCATTGGTGGAGTTTTCCTACAACAACAGTTATCAAGCAAGTATTGACATGGCTCCATTCGAAGCATTGTATGGAAGAAAGTGTCGTTCTCCAGTATGCTGGGATGAGGTGGGTGAAGCAACGTTGTTGGGACCAGAGTTGGTACGTATGACTACGGAAAAGATTCAAACGATCCGACAACGTATAAAAACCTCACAAAATCGACAAAAGAGTTATGCTGATCTTCATCGAAAGGACGTGGAATTCGATATAGGAGATCATGTGTTGTTAAGAGTTGCTCCATGGAAAGGAGTTATAAGATTTGGAAAGAGAGGAAAACTTAATCCTCGATTCATCGGTCCATTTTGAATCCTCGATCGAGTAGGGCGTGGCTATAGACTCGCTTTCTGCGCCAAATATGTCTCGTGTTCATAACGTTTTCACATATCTATGTTACGTAAATATATGAAAGACCCGAACCATATTATTGAGTTAGAATCGGACGAAATAGCGGAAGATTTGACGTATGAAGAGGTTCCTGTTCAAATTTTGGATAAGAAGGAACATATTCTACGCTCCAAGGTTATACCTCAAGTCAAAGTTTTGTGGAGGAACCACGATGTTGAGGAAATGACTTGGGAGTTAGAATCTGAAATGAAATCAAGGTATCCTTACCTCTTCGACATACAGTCGTGCCCTAATTTCGAGGGCGAAATTTCATAAGAAGGGGAGGTTGTAAGACCCCAGCTTTTATAAATAAAGATGAATTTTTCTATAAATATTATTTTTGAATATTATGGAATAAATTTGATATAATGTTATAGTTGTGGGTAATATTTATAAATTTTGCAAAGTATGCAAGTTGTTATAAAATATTCGTTTGGTCGGGAAATATTCTTTTTGTTAGGGAATATTAAATACAATGGCTCAATCATTGGTGGACCCCTAATAATGTAATTATTGTCGGATTGAGAAAGCGACAAAAATATTTTATAAAAATAACTACGGAGGTGTTACCAGAAAGCTGTTGAACTACCCGGTGGTAAAAGTACAAAATACGATGTCTGGCGTGGTTGTATAGTAGCTCAGATTGATTATTGATGCTTACGTGAGAAGTCACTCAGCTATGCTCAATTATTGCTACAATAAATTCTTTGCATCATATCTCTTATATTATTGATTCAATTATTGTCACAGTATCATCTGTATAATATGTTATAGTATTAAATCAATAATTGAGACGACAAGTTATAAATGATTAATAATTGTTGAAAGATTAAATATGTGTTGATGAAAAATAAAATGATTTGTGGTAAGTTTGATTATTTTATGGGGGGCTCATATGTCATCATCTAAGAGTCTCTTCGTCAATAGTATTTACCTTCGTCAATAGTAATTACCTTCGTCAATAGTAATTACCCTTGTGAATAGTATTTACCTTCGTCAATAGTAATTACCTTACAATCGATAGTAATTACCCTTGTGAATAGTATTTACCTTCGTCAATAGTATTTACCTTCGTTAATAGTAATTACCTTTACCAGACGTCGAACCACTTGTCGTTTCACATTACAGGCGTCGAACCACTTGTCGTTTCACATTACAGGCGTCAAACCACTTTTCTTTTCACATCATTAGTCGTCAAGCCACTTGCCTTTTCACACCGCAGGTGCTAAGCTAGAAATCTTCTATAAATAGAGGCCTAGGGCTTCATTATTTTCACTTAATTCATTCAAGCTATAGAGAGAAAGTATAGAGAGAATAAGAGAAAGAAGAAGAGTATTTTATTTACTACTTCTGCTGCGATATTCAATCTCCTACCAAAAGTAAGGGGTGTTATTCTTTCTTATTCATGAAGAGAAGCATTGTTATTCCATTGCTTATTATTACGTTGGAATAACTTTTGTATACGCTGGTTTACCCTATACTTGGTGACATTCTTCTATTATTACATTGGAACATCACATGCGTGTGTTTTACAGGGGACTGGTTAAAATCTTTTTATTATTATTACGCCGGAACATCACATGCATGTTTTTTACAGGACTGGTTAAAATCTTTTTATTATTATTCTGTTGGAACATCACATGCATGCGTTTACTGCCTTGGGACTGGTTCCGTTATTTACTATTCATTGGAATAACTTTTTGCGTGCGATCTATCGCATGCATGGTGATTTCTTTTGTTATTCTATTCTTTATTATACCCGGTTGGTTAAAACTTTGACTTCTATACTCTATGAAATTAGTGGAATATCCTTGATATTTGCGTTTCATCCAAAGATATCTTTTCATGAAAATATTCTCGATCATTCTTGAATTTTACTCTACAAAAAAAAGATTATCGTGTTGATAATTTGGACGTTAATAATTCCGGATAAAATAATTCTTGAACTTGTTTTATTGAATTCTTATATCATTGTCATCATCCTTATGTTTATATTATGTTGAAAGTCATTTGTGGCTGTAGTGCATAGATGGACTTGGTATGATTATGACGAGAGACTATTGATTGTAATCATGGTAGTAATGTTACAAATGATGTGATAAAAATCCTCGATTGGTAGTAGTGCATTGGTGGATGAGTTGTTGGCATGATCATGACCATTAATGAATACACAAATATTCTTGGCCGTAGTGCATGAATAATTGTGGTCGTGATACTAAAGAATATCCTTGGTAGTAGTGCGAGGGGTGATTCGATGATGTGGAATATTTATTAAAGTCGAGTCTCAAATTTATAACAATGATGATGAAAAACCTTTTAAAACTTAAAAGATAGTAGACTTTATTTTCTACTTGACTCTTTTAATGGATTGCTTATTCATTGCAGATTAAACTGGTTGTCTATTGTATTTTATCGGTTTAACATTGTTGAAGACTATTAATAATTTATTACGCATTATCTTAGTCATAATATTTCTTCTTTGGGCTAGTTGAGCTCACCCTTTCTTTCACCTTTGTTCTCTTGAGGAAATGAGAATATATTTGGGATGAGTCGAGGAAACAGTGATGGTCCTGAAGATAACATTAGTAGTCCTCACTATTCTGTGAAATAGTGTGATAATAATTGTAATGAGGACTTTTTTTTGAGTTTGTATAATATCTAGTAGACGATATTTGTATTTAAACTCACAGTTTATGTCGTATTGTACACGACAGTTATGTTAATAAGTTGTATTTAAATTCTGTACCATGTAAGTGGCGACCCAAGATGGGTGATGTATACCTAATTTTGGGGGCGTCACAAATCTTATTTCATATTTAAATAAACTCCTTTATTTAAGGAAACATGGAATCCAATTTCAACTCCAATTAGTTATCCTGGAATCCAATTCTAACTCTAATTTGTTAGCATGAAATCCAATTTTAAAATTAAAATAAAACCTTTTATTTTAATATTAAAATAAACTTTTTATTTTAAGATTAAAATAAATATTTATTTTAATTATATAATAATTAAAATATTATATATATGATATAATATTAGTAATCATATATTACCTGAAGATTGACATAAACCGTGGTTCACGGAATTCAAAAAAAAAAATGCAACAATATATATAAGCGGAATTATTTATATATAGATATCCCTTAAAATTCGCCGCCCTTTAAGTAATCAATATATATAACTATTATATATATTAACCAACTGAACAAGTGTATCATTCAGGATAACAAAGATATGATTCTCCCGGTGATTCACCCAGGTGATTCACATGAATCAAATTCACGTGACATGGTTCGGTTAACTATTATATATATATATATATATATATATATATATATATATATATATATCACACTTGCATCCCATTTGGCTAAAAGAGACATCTTAGTGAAGCCTCCATGAAGTATATCACACTTCACCTTCGATCCAAGTGAAGTACATCTAGAACTAGTCCTTTTTTTTTTAATTTTATACAACAAAATTATGCCCAATTAAATTATTCTAAATATATATCAATATACATATTAAATTAAAATAATTAATAATTTGCATAAAAGTTTGACTCTGATAGCACTGTTAGGTTTGTAATATTCATGAACGCAATCAAATTGCACAAAAGAAGCGGAAGCGTGAAAAATCAGAGTTTTAAAATTTTACCAAACATATACTCGGATCATCCTTTATGCACAATTATTAATTAAACGAAAAGATAAAGAATAAGAATCATACCCTTGAAGATTCGATCTTCCTCAGGTACAAGTTCACCTCCAATCCTTTTCGCGTTCAACTTGAATCCACCGGGTTTGGTTCCTTCCTTTGATCAATGTTAGCCACCCAAGTGTTTGGCCTCTAGAGGTGATCCACCAAGGAAGAAAAAGATTCAAGAAGATGGGTGGTTGGCTAAACCCTAATTTTTCTATCTCTCATAGAAAAAGAGCGTATTCTCCCAACTGTTGGAATTACGTATATTGATGTGTTATATAAGACTCACCTTATAAAGATATCAGGTAACCCTATTTAATTAAATAAGGTATTATTTATTTAATTAAACTCTTTTAATTAAATGGGCTCCCTAATCTTATTAGGGATAATTAATTAAACTCCTTTAACTAATTTTCCCTCCTAATCCTATTAGGAATAAATGAGAGTACTTATATTAAATTAATTCCTAAACTCTTTTAGAAATTAAAATAATAATAATTGTAATAATATTAATAAGACTCCTCTTATTAATTTATATTTAATATTTCTAAAATATTAAATAATAAATATTAAGCTATTTAATTTATTTTATCACCATAGATTAAATTAAATATACTTAACATATTATTACGAATATGCCATTAACTTCTTAAATAATTATTCTTCCTTTTATGGTGTGACCCTTTAGGTTCTCCATATTAAACTGGTTGTGAATAAATCAATTAGAACAATTCTAATCTTATTTAAATAAATAAATTAAACTATTAATTTATTTAAATAAATAATATTTATTCTACAATAGGGATAAGCCTCCCTGCGATCAACGACTTTCTAGATAATATAGATTTCAACATTAATCATAAAAGAACCTTTGAGTAAATAGTTACCGTACAATTCAATCTTTCCACCATACAATGTCCCAATTAAATATAAGACATGGAATTTTTGTCAAGTCTTATTTTATTTAATTATATATTTCGATCCTTAAATGCACTGACTCCAAATAATGCAAATTAGAAACTACTTTCTAATTTCTTTTCGCCTTGCCAAGGACTCTTGAGTTGTCATTTATCGAATCACATAGGATATTTCTCTTCTTTTACTAGAAGTGGTAGATTCTTTATTGATCATACATTATCTCGTATACAACTTATTATACCCAAGCATACCCTTTGATATACCCTAAGGGTCTTAAGGAATAAGTCAAAGTATAACTCATCATACACAAGATACTATGATGATCTCAAGTCCAAGGATCACTTAGATTACTATCACTACTGAGAATTCCTATTGATGGACAAAAACTCCATTAGGTATTCCTTAGCGAGCCACGCTCAAATGAACTTATTCTCTAATAAGCACCTACATACTTGCTTTAGTGTCTCCACACAAATGATCATGAGATCAATCATCCTCATCCAATGAGCAAGCAACGTATGTACTAATCTAGCCGGATTCACTAATCCCCAATTTAGTAATCCAACGATTGGGAATTATTTTAGTTTTAAGCTTTCTAAGAATTTAGATCTAATTAGAATGATCATCATCATTATTCTAAAAGCATTGCTTAAAACTATTGGTTTATCACATATTATAAAATAGCATCATGTAGATAATAAAAGTCTTTAATAAATTAATACTTTTTATTAATAAATGAATAAGATTGTTACAAAGTATATGCTTTATCATCAAACATGATTGGCTTGTGTGCATACTACTTTCAATAACTACAAAAAAGATTCAAATAATCCGGCAACGTATAAAGACCTCACAAGATCGACAAAAGAGTTATGCTGATCTTCATCAAAAGGACGTAAAATTCAATGTTGGAGAACATGTGTTGTTACGTGTTGCTCCATAGAAAAGAGTTACAAGATTTGGAAAGAGATGAAAGCTCAATCCTCGATTCATTGGCCCATTCGAAATCCTCGATCGAGTAGGAACTGTGGCTTATAGACTCGCCTTACCGCCAAGTATGTCTTGTGTTCATAACATTTTTCACATATCCATGTTACGTAAATATGTGGAAGACCCGAACCACATTATTGAGTTAGAACCGGACGAAATAGCGAAAGATTTAACGTATGAAGAGACCTACCTCTTAAAATCTTGGATAAGAAGGAACATATTCTACGCTCTAAGGTTATACCTCAAGTCAAAGTTTTGTGGAGAAACCACGATGTTGAGGAAATGACCTGAGAGTTAGAATCTGAAATGAAGTCAAGGTATCCTCACCTTTTCGACATACCAGGTATGTACCCTAATTTCGAGGATGAAATTTCATAAGAAGGGGAGGTTGTAAGACCCCAACTTTCATAAATAAAGATTATTTTTCTCTAAATATCATTTTGAATATTATGGTGTGGATTTGATATAATATTATAGTTGTGGGTAATATTTATAGATTTTGCAAAGTAAGCAAGTTGTTATAAAATATTCGTTTGGTCGGAGAATATTCTTTTTGTCGAAGAATATTCGTACGATGACACAATCATTGGTGGACCCTACAACAGAATTATTGTTGGAGTTAGAAAACGACAAAAATATCTTTTTATAAAAATAACGGCTAAAGTTTCTTCGTTAGCTCGTTGAAATACCCGTTGGTAAAAAAATACGAATGTCTGGCATGGTTGCATAGTAGTAACACAGTATTGATTATTGATGCTTACGTAAAGAAGCCACTCAGTTATACTTAATTATTCCTACAGTAATTGCTGCATAGTATCTCATATTATTGATTCAATTATTATCACAATATCATTGCATAATATTTTATATTATTAAATCAATAATTGAGATGACAAAGTTATTCATATTATTATTTGCAATATTGATGATGTCTAGAAAGTTCTGTCGAGGAGAGGTTTGGTCACCTAATTACGCGCCAATAGGGAGAAATTCTTATCAAAAATCCCCCTCTTTCCTGGGAAAGATCTGGTTGTTAAATATTCTGAGTTATAATATTAATGATGAATAATTGTTGAAAGATTAAATATGTGTTGATTGAAGATAAAATGATTTGTGGTAATATTTATTCAATCCTTGTTATAAATAAGAAGTCTGTTATGAGACGTCTGTGGTAAATTTGGTTTATTTTATGGGGGCCCATATGTCATCATCTAAGAGTCACTTTCGTCAATAGTAATTGCATTTATCAGACGTCAAATCACTTGCCGTTTCATATTATAGGCGTCGAACCAATTGTTGTTTCACATTACAGGCGTCGAACCACTTGTTGTTTCACATTACAGGCGTCAAACCACTTGTTGTTTCACATTACAGGCGTAAAACCACTTGTTGTTTCACATTACAGGCGTCAAACCACTCGTTGTTTCACACTACAAGCGTCAAACCACTTTTCTTTTCACATCACCAATCGTCAAGCCACTTGCCTTTTCACATTGCAAGGGCTAAGCTAGAAATCTTCTATAAATAGAAGCTTAATTCTTCTTTCATTCTCACCAATTCACTACGACTCACAAGAGAATTCTATAGAGAGAGAATCAGAGAGAAAGAAGAAGAGTATTCTGTTACTACACTATTTCAGTAGCCAATTTCTTACTAAGGTAAGGGGTATTATTTCTTTCGTATTCGTAAGTGATATTATTCTTGTTCAATATTCTTAAGAAATAATATTTTCTTCCATACTCTGTAGTATGTAAGTAATATTATTTCGTTACATAGTTCTAATTCTACACTTATGTTGATAAGTATTGCTTCTATACTCTATGAAATTAGTAGAATATCCTTGATATTTGCGCTTCATCTAGTATCGTTTCACAATGATATTTTTCTGAACATTCTTGTTAAAGTTTAATCTTTTCATGTCGGGTTACTATTCACGGGTTACTATTCCTGAAGTACTATTCACTAGATACTATTCACTCAGTTACTATTCACCCGGGGTACTATTCTTGACAAAAATTGATTTCTTTTCTGTCCAAATTATTTTTGATACAATATTATTATTGAATTTTACTCCACAAAACAGTATCATGTTGACAATTTGGACATTATTAAATTCTGAATAAATTGAATTATAAATCTTTAAAATTTATCCTTGCTCTCATTTAAATTGAATTCTTATATCATTGTCATCATCCTCATGCTTATATTGTGATGAAAGTCATCTTCGGCCGTAGTGCATAGATGGACTGTTGATTGGTATGATTATGACCAGGGATCATTCGGTATAATCATGACCCAAAATGGTACAAATGATGTGGTAAAAATCCTCATTGGCCCGTAGTGCATTGATGGACAGTTGTTGGTATGATCATAACCATTGGTGATACTAATGAATATCCTTGGCCTGTAGTGCAGGGATGATTCGATGATGTTGATTATTTATTAAGATGAGTCTCAGCGATAAAACTATTGATAAACTTTTTAAATCATAGAAGATAGTAGATATCATGCTCTACTTGACTCTTCTAATGGATTGCTTGTTCCGCTGCAGTTAAACTTGATGTTTATTATATTTTATCAGTTTAACACTGTTGAAGGCTAACGATAATTTATTCTGCATTATCTTAGTCATAATATTTCTTACTGGGCTAGTTGAGCTCACCCTTTATTTTCATTGTTCTCTTCAGGAAATGAGAATATAGTAGGGACTAGTCGGGAAACGGAGTGACGGTCCAGATAGGTGGCTATAGTAGTCCTCACTATTATGTGAAATAGTGTGATAATAATTGTAATGAGGACTTTATTTGAGTTTGTATACTCTCTACGAGACATTATCCGTGTTGAAACTCTTAGCTACGTTTTGTTGTACTGTATCAAAGAAGTTTGTATTTAAATTCTGTACCATGTATTTGGCGACTCAAGATGGGTGATGTATACCTATTTTGGGGGCGTACAATTTCCACAATTTAATAAAGAATGAATACGAAGGGTCATTCACCATGCATGCGGTAGTCCGCGTAGATGTTGGGTAAAATCTAATTACGCACAACACACAAGTATACGTTGTCAACAAGTAATAAAGTGAAAATAGAGTATCGTTCCCACGAGAAATTATTTAATAAAAATCACCAAGTACTAACTCGTAACTAACTCAATCTTATTTAAACGAATGAATTTCAATTTATAAGTAAACTAATTCTAATTACCACTAGTTAAATTAAGATTATGGAGATTTAAGATCACAACTTCACTTATTGCTTCATTTAAGTTAACACACTCCTCATCAATTATTCTCTATTCTGAATTGTTAATCAAGAACACTAAAGCAGATGAAACCACCTCTCGATGCATAATACCCATACTCACTTAAATCCACAGATGATAGAATTAAGTAAGACACCCTAATTAACTAATCCACTATATCTCCATGTGAATTATAATTAAAAAGGATTTAAAGCATAAGTTCTTTATAAGATTACATATGGCGTAAAGACATATCTCTATCCTAAACACAAATCATGAATTCCAACTATGCAGAAATCACAAACACATGCTATCATGATCAGATCTAAATGTAAACTTCATATCTCGAGTTCATATAGATTATCACGGTGATTGTTAGCTAGGCAATTAAGCAATTAAGTCCAAATCACAATAGACAATCCTCACAATAGATCATAATAATTGATAGCGAAGCATATTAAAATAAACAACACAATAAGATCCATTGTAATCTCAAACAAAGAATTAGTTCATGATTATTGAATTAAAACTAAGAATCCACAATTGAATACACATTAAAAGACAAAGATAGAGGAAGATAAGAAAATAGAATCTGTTGTCTGCAGATTTGACGCTTTCTCCTCGCTCCTACTTTGAATCTTCAATGGTCTCCAAGTTGCTTCAATCTCCAAATCTCATAAGAACTAACGTTTTTGATCTAATCTACTATAATCTAATCTAAAAGAATCATCTCTCCTCTATCTCTCCTCTAATCCTTCTGGTTCTCCTCCTTTTATATGCCTCTTTATATGTCTTTAAATCCTCTTGGAAGTCCTTGAGTTAATCGGATCGAAACAATCCTTCTCGAACTCAAATTTGGCCAAAAAACGTCTTTTCTGCGCGTACCCCCGCCCCGGAGGGGGTCTTGCCTTGTAAATGGCTCACCCCGACGGGGGTCCCTACTATTTTCCAGCTGGTATGCCCGCCCCGGTGGGGGTTTTGTGAAGGAAAAGCCTGGCCCGGCGGGGGTACCTTTTCCGCTTTGACGTCATTTTGGAAAACGACCATAACTTTTGATCAGAGAAGAGTTACGAGGCCTGCAACCTATCAAATCAAAGATATCGACGAGCTCTACAACTTTCATGCTTTGAGAATTGACAGATTCGGATTGGATCAAGGTGGAAATAGGGCTTGAAGTAGATGCTATGTAAATTGCAAGCATGAGAACTCTTAGTTTTGATCTTCGTTGATAGAAAGGCCATAACTCTCGCATCCAAACTCCGATTGGGATGATTCAAGATGTTCCGGAAAGCTAAGAAGAATCTCTACAATATAATCCACGTTCTAAGCCATGAACTTGCATCCATCATGGTGTTAAAAGTCCTTCAATCTTCCTTTCTTGTATTTGCTTGCGTATTTTAGTCCAAAAGATGTCTGAATTGCTTTCCCTTGCTTCTTCATGCCAATGTTATGTTATCGCTTACAAAATAACATAAAATGTATGAAAAGTAACTAAGAAAGATAGGTTTAAGCAACTAATTCAAGTAATAGATATCGGATAGGTAGGTATAAAATCTACTTATTAAATACTCCCAAACTTAAACCGTTGTTTGTCCCCAAGCAACACAACAAAAATGCAATGCAATGAAATGAAACTAATCTATATGACTCCAAATCCAGTAATAAGGACAAAAACAAGTCTATTCAACCGACCTCAGTGAAATCAAGTAAACATGACAATACTTCATATCAAAACCAATCAACAATTTCCTAGTCAATCATCAAGTCTTAAACTGTTATTACTGGTATAGTGCTTGTGTGCTCAACATCCATGCTAACTGATATAATGCTAAATACAACACATAATTGATATCTTTAAAGGCATCATACAGTGAAAACTCACAAAATTCACGAACAAGCTAAATCCAACAAAATTCAAACATCCACCATGTTCAAGAGTCCAATCCGGGATACTTATGATTTACTTTTCATTACGGGGGCTTTTTGCTCTTTTCCTGTTTTATTGTTTTTTTTTGGTTTTTTTTCTTTACCATGACTGTGCAATGTCTCATTCCATTAGGCTAACAGTGCTACCCCTTAGCGAGCTTTCGACCAACGATTCCCAGACCATAAAGACCTTAGGGCGCTAAGTGTAAAGACACTCCCTCGGGCATACTTGCTCAAGTAACAAAGGCTCCGAAACAAGACTAGCCACAGTATTTTTTTCATCATTTTTCCCATTTTTAAGCTTATATATCCCAAAATTTTCCCCTAAAGTTAAGTTTTTGTCTAAAATTAGTCATATCCGCCTTTTCATGTCTTTTATTCATTCACACTAGTATTATCCTTAAGAAGTCAATTATGTATTAATTTAAACTTAATCAGTCAACAAAGTCGTTTCTAACGTGCTAACCTTGATTATACCAGTTTCAAACAGGAAAAGATCCAATTCATAACAAAAAAATCACATCAAAGCTCTAATAATTAGTACTATACTTGTCTACTCAATTCCAATTTCATCATTGACCAAAATAAACTTAAACTATCTAACAACTGGATTAATGCAAATGAACATAGTAACTAACTAATATTTTTGAATTTTGTTTTAATATATACATAAATAAAAACTATTTACAACTATTCTACTATGAAAACTTTTATTCACTTACACTACATGAATGCAAACATATAATAATCCTAAACTAAACAAACATGACAACTTATGCAAAACTAAAACAACTACATTAAACATGCAAAACTAAACTAATTAACTCCCCCAAACTTAACAATTATAATGTCCTCATTGTAAAATAAAGCATGAAGTGGACGAGGACTTCCCTGTAATCATTTAAGCATGAGGTGATGGTGACATGTCATAAAGACTGAAAACTCCTCCACGTCGGAATTAAAAAAGGAAGATTCTATGTCATGGACTCCACTACAAAAAAAAATAGGTCATCATTCTTGAAGCGAGCTACGCCGTCGCTTGATGACCTATTATCAAATCGCTTAATGCCCTCATTCACGCTTAAATGACTGCATCCATCGCCCTCCCGTCGCCGTATATGGGTCGTCGCCCCTAGCTCTGTATCAGCCGCCTTTCTAAGAAGAGTATCATTACCAACGGGATCATTGGCGATGGCTAGCCATCGACCATAAGGTATTGGCTACGGCATTGGCGATGAACAGACCGTCAGTAATGGTAATCTCAGAAAAATAAAAACACAGTCATTGCCGACGGCATAGCCGTCGCCAATGACCCCCCGTCGCTAATGAGGTTTTTAGAATTTTTTTTTAAAATTGCAAAATACATCTGTTCATTTACATATACATAATTATACTTGTAATAAACTAAAGAAAAATAAAGAATTCTTCACAAACGCATATCAATAACAATAATATCTTTTGCTATATCAACCATCAAATATGTAAACAACGTAATGACTTATAGATAAAAGTCGTACGATGTAAATACAAAATGTAATCATAAACAATCAATATAGTTAGATACATATACCATCAACCTAACTAGATACTAAACTCTAGTCATACTAACTCAAAAGTCAGTATAAATATACATATATGAAAGTCAAAATATAAACATAATGGGTAATACAACCCAAGATCAGGAATGTCGGTATCATCATCGCCGCTGGTCCCACCTCCGGTCCCACCTCCAGTCTGACTGCCGGTCCCACCCTCAATAGTCTCATCAGCATCAGCCCGGCGGTCATCACCATCTCCACCACGGGCATCGCCTATGCCGCAGTCTCCACCCGCCGAAGTCTCATCAATAAGACCCTAAAAAATTAAAATATTAATAACGAATTCGAAAATAGAGCATATTTAAATTAGTTTTGTTTGTGTTCTTCAAGTGTTGTTGAGTTTTGCAAATTGGGCGATAACTTGATCTCCGTATGTCAGAATCGAGTCCCGTAAGTTGTAAAGCGTGTCTAATACCTACGTGGTGCTATGTGTGTGTTTGCGTGGCGTTCGGACGACCGAGGCGGGTTTTGACCTGTTTTTTGACTTTTTACCTAAGTGTTGTTGAGTTTTGAAAACTGGGCGATAACTCGGTCTCCGTATGTCAGAATTGAGTCACGTAAGTTGTAACACGTGTCTAATACCTACGCGGTGCTATGTGTGTATTTGTGTGGTGTTCGGACGATCGAGGTGGGTTTTGACCTATTGTTCGGCTTTTGCCTAAGTGTAGTTCAGTTTTGCAAACTCGGCGATAACTCGACTTTTGTATATCAGAATTGAGTCCCATAAGTTGTAACGCGTGTCTAATACCTCCGCGGTACTATGTGTGTTTTTGCATGGCGTTCGGACGACCGAGGCGGATTTTGATTTATTTTTTGGCTTTTTGCCTAAGTGTTTTTGAGTTTTGCAAACTGGGCGAGAACTCGACTTTCGTATATCAGAATTGAGTCTCGTAAATTCTAGCGCGTGTCTAATACCTACACTATGCTATGTGTGTGTTTGCATGGCGTTCAGACGATCGCGGTGGGGTTTGACCTATTTTTCGACTATTTGCCTAAGTGTTATTGAGTTTTGCAAACTGGGCGATAACTCGGCTTCCATATGTCAGAATCGAGTCCCATAAGTTGTAACGCGTGTCTAATACCTACGCGGTGCTATGTGTGTGTTTGTGTGGCGTTTGGACGACTGAGGTGGGTTTTGACCTTTTTTTGGCTTTTTGCCTAAGTGTTGTTGAGTTTTGCAAACTGAGAGATAACTCGGCTTTCGTATGTCAGAATCGAGTCCCGTAAGTTTTAACGCGTGTCTAATACCTACGCAGTGCTATGTGTGTGTTTACGTGAGGTTCGGACGACCGAGGCGGGTTTTGACCTATTTTTTGGCATTTTGCCCAAGTGTTGTTGAGTTTTGCAAGTTGGACGATAACTCAGCTTCTGTATGTCGGAATCGAGTCCCATAAGTTGTAACGCGTGTCTAATACCTACGCGGTGCTATGTGTGTGTGTTTGCATGGCGTTCGGACGACCGAGGCGGGTTTTGACCTATTTTTCGGTTTTTTGCCTAAGTGTTGTTGAGTTTTGCAAACTGGATGATAACTCGGCTTCCGTATGTCAGAATCGAGTCCCATAAGTTGTAACGCGTGTCTAATACCTACGCGGTGCTATGTGTGTGTTTGCGTGGCGTTCGGACGATCGAGGTGGGTTTTGACCTATTTTTTGACTTTTTGCCTAAGTGTTGTTAAGTTTTGCAAACTGGGCGATAACTCGGCTTTCGTATATCGGAATCGAGTCCCATAAGTTGTAACGCGTGTCTAATACCTACGCGGTGCTATGTGTGTGTTTGCGTGGTGTTCGGACGACCGAGGCGGGTTTTGACCTATTTTTCAACTTTTTGCCTAAGTGTTGTTGAGTTTTGCAAACTAGGCGATAACTCGGCTTCCGTATGAGGGAATCGAGTCCCGTAAGTTCTAATGCGTGTCTAATACCTACGCGGTGCTATGTGTATATTTGTGTGGCGTTAGGACGACCGAGGTGGGTTTTGACCTATTTTTCGGCTTTTTGCCTAAGTATTATTGAGTTTTGTAAACTGGGCGATAACTCGGTCTCTGTATGTTAGAATTGAGTCCCGTAAGTTATAACGCGTGTCTAATACCTACACTGTGCTATGTGTGTGTTTACATGGCGTTCGGACGACCGAGGCGGGTTTTGACCTATTTTTCGGCTTTTTGCCTAAGTGTTGTTGAGTTTTGCAAACTCGGCGATAACTCAGCTTTCGTATATTAGAATCGAGTCCCGAAAGTTGTAACGCGTGTCTATTACCTCCGCGGTGCTATGTGTGTGTTTGCGTGGCGTTCGGACGACCGAGGCGGGTTTTGACCTATTTTTCGGCTTTTTGCAAATGTTGTTGAGTTTTGGCGAAACTCTTCGACTTTCGATCGGAATTCGAGTCTGTAAGTTCTGTATATTTAATATCTCGAGTCTTATGTGTGCGTGGCATTCTAACGTTTTGACCTATTTTTAGCTTTTGCCTAGGTGTTGTTGAGTTTTGCAAAGCTGGGTGATAATTCGGTTTTCTATTATGTGTGAGTCCGTAGTGGCTGTTTCTCTCTATACTATGCGGTCTTTGCTATGTGTGTGGTTTTGACCTATTTTTTACCTTTTTGCTTTTGCCTAAATGTTGTTGAGTTTTGCAAACTGGGCGATAACTTGGCTTCCGTATATCGGAATCGAGTCCTGTAACTTCTAACGCGTGTCTAATACCTACGCGATGCTATGTGTGTGTTTGCGTGGCGTTCGGACGACCGAGGTGGGTTTTGTCTTATTTTTTGGCTTTTTCCCTAAGTGTTGTTGAGTTTTGCAAACTCAACAATAACTTAGCTTCCGTATATCGGAATCGAGTCCCTTAAGTTGTAACGCATGTCTAATACCTCCGCGGTGCTATGTGTGTGTTTGCGTGGCGTTCGGACCGACCAAAGGCGGGTAAATTTTTTTAAATAAAAGGAATTTCCTTTATTTATTATTTTGAAATAGTAAAAGGTTGATTTGATTAATGTGGATAGTTAGGGGTAAAATCATAAATATTTCAAAATAAGCAAGTGGTTATAAAATATTCATTGTTGTCGGGGAATATTAGTTTGGTCGTGGAATATTAAATCTTGTCGGGGAATATTAAATGCTGACGGTATGACCATGTATGTGCCCCCATGTGAGCGATTGGATGAGGAAAGCGACAAATATAAGTTGTTTAAAAATATAGGCGTAATTATTACAGATTATCTTTGTTGGAATACCGGTGGTTAAAACACACTGTCTGGCGTTGTTGAGCGGTAGCAGCGCGGTATTGCATCAATTATTGATCCTTACGTGAAAGCCTTTACTCGATAATTATTACGATAATTCTTATTCGATATTTTATTTTATTGATTTGATAATTCTTTGCGTTGGTATTTTATATTATTCTTTGTTTGATAATTGTCCTTTGCGAGTATTTCCCATTATCGGATCGATAATTCATATTATTTGAATAATATTATTAGATAACATTATTGGCGATGTCTAGAAAGTTACATCTAAGGAGAGGTTTGGTCACCTAATTAATTGCGCCCGATGAGGAGAGATCCTTATTGGAAAGCCCCCTCTTTCTGAGGAGCTGCTGGTTGTCATAATTGTGATTACGTAATATTATTTGGGAATAATTAATTATTGATTTATATGATAAGAAAATATTTATTTGATATGGATATAAATGATGGATTTATTTATTATATGTGGTTATAATTGAAGGATTTAATGTTGAGGTGTTTTATCGGTATTTTTTGTCGGAATGGAGGTATTAAAAATCAAATCGGTATTTTTACGATATATTGCGTGAGTTATAATTTTTAATCGTAGTTGGATCGTTGCGATTTTTGGATATGTTATACATATATAAGTTGAGTATATGTCTACAAATTTTGAGCAGTTAAAAATGAGCGAATGATTTGTTATAAATTTTAAGAGGTGTTTGATTAGGAAAGTAGGGTTATAATTGATTTTGGTGGAAAATTCTAGAATTGAGTGGGCCCCACTTGTGGTTGGTGAAAAAAATGTGCTGAATTTTATTTCAAATGTGGTGGGTGGCAATAGTAGCGAGTAAAGCCATCGGTGCTTGGTCGAAATGCCTTGGTGGGCTAACATTTTCTATAAATAGAAGGGCTAAGTTAGAATTGAAAATCACACGAAACAAAGTTTTTCTCTCTTCTCTCTCTATATTATTGGCGTATTTTGTGAGTATTTAGATACTTTGAGAGTTCTTTATTCGGTACAAGTTTCATTCGACATCACTTAGATCTTTCCTTAGAAATCTTGATTCTTTGAGGTAAGGGATGTTATTTTCTTCTCAAATGATATTATTTCTTGATATCATTATCTTTGAAATATTAGTTGGAACTTTTTATCAAATTTGGAACTTTTTCATATCGGGGTTCTTATTATGAGTTTCTTATTCACGAGTTCTTATTCATGAGTTCTTATTCACGATTCTTATTCACGATTCTTATTATTATTGAAGCGTGAAAATTTTTTTGTGGAATTTCTATCTTTTGGTGTCGAGATTCTTATTCACGTATTATCGGCCTTTATTCACGTATCTGACCTTATTCACGTATCTGGCACTATTCATCGAAAAATAAAATTTCTTCTTTTTGTCCAAAATATCTAATACGGATACTAGCTTTGATTGTATCCGTGTTTTGATCATTCTTGAATTTTACACCACTATGATTATTTTGAGGTATTTTTGAACATGGATAAAACAAAATCACGAATCCTTAATCCTTAATCCTTGTCATTTTGTTTCCTTTGGATTCGTTTTTTTAAAAAAAATATTTTCATCATCCTCGGTCTTAAATGATGATATTATTGAATATCTTTGGCTGTGTAGTGCAAAGATGAATGATTTCTGAAGAATATCTTTGGCTTTGTAGTGCAAAGATGAATGATTTGAGAATAGTGCAAAGATGAACAAGTGTTGAGATGAACATGGCCAGAGTGATTAATATCTTTGGGCGTAGTGCAAAGATGAGCAGTGTTTAAATGAACATGACCCGGTGATGAATATCTTTGGCACATGTAGTGCAAAGATGAATATTTGATTCGGATGTTTATGGATTGTTGTTACGGGGATAAAAGATGAGCGATGAACTTTTAAATTCATACATAGAAGATAGTAGTTTGCATTCTCTACTTAACTCTTCTAATGAATTATTTATTTCATTGCGAATATTGATTTAAAATTTGTTGTCTATTGTATTCTATTAAATTTTTTCCTGTTGAAGACTAACGATAATTTGTTGTATATTATCTTAGTCGTAATATTATTTCTTCTTGAGCTAGTTGAGCTCACCCTTTTCCTTTTGTTCCATTCTTTCGGGAGGCGAGAATATAGCGATGCAGTCGGGGTATGGAATGAAGGTTTTAGAAAGGATTGTTTAGTAGTCCTCACCATTTTGTAAAATAATGTATCGATAAATGTGATGAGGATTTATTTGAGTATAGATATTATGCAGAAGATAATATTTGTATTTAAACTCACAGTTTCTTGTTGTAATAATAAAGTTGTAGTTGTTTACGTACCATGTATTATTGACAACTTTCGGAATGGGTGATGTATACCTATTTTGGGGGCGTCGCGGTTGGTATCGAGCTTAGGGATATGATCTCTGGCGGAGATCGGGGAATAGAACTAGGAGGGAGGCGAGTAAATCCTTAGCTAGTGTGTGTCTACTAAGCTTATTTGTTAGTTGGTCGATTATATAGGGATATTATGTGATATATTGATTTCCTTAATTAACCCTTGTTTTATGGCGGTATTTGAGAATGTCATTTGAGAATATTAATGATGGAAATGAGGCCAGTGGAGCGCTTTGTACTCACAGTGAGGAGAGCGTGCTGTGCAGTGGTGATGTTCCTCTGTGAACAACACCATTGGCGAGATGATGAGCGAGGGGATGTTTAGAAGCTTTTTGCGGTTCATGCAAAATCGAGACGAGGAGACTTCGTGTTCAAAATCTGAGGAGAAATGATAGCAATTCACGGGTTATCCTGACCCAAGCGATTCGAAAAGTTGGGACCACGAATTTAAGGGAAAGCGAGATCCGATCATGGCGGAAACATGGGTCAAACAAATTACAAGATATTCGATGTCTTGGGATGCGGCGGAGAACGAAGGTTCCATTCGCCACCTTTATGTTAAAAGTGGCGGCGGACTCTTTGGTGGAGATGCGTGAAGCGTACCCATCGGTACTTTTCGGCATGTCTTGGGAGGCGTTTGAGAGACTATTTAATGACAAATACTTTCACGAAAGTGTTAGTCGTATGAAGGAAGTGGAGTTCATGATTAGAGCAAAACAACATGGCGGTGTCTCGATGCGAGGCAAAGTTTGCGAGTTATCGGTTTGCACCTCATTTGGTGGAGAATGAGAGAGCGTATGGCGGATGTTTCTTAGAGGTTTGAAAACGGCGTCGTCGGTATCTCATTTCTCATAAACTTTCTCTTTATTAGGATGTTGTAAGTGAGGGCTCAATTATTAGAAGCGAGATACTTGATGCAGTCATTTGAGGACCCTAACGAGGATCGTACGAGAGATAGCGATCAGCAGAATAATGATAACTGCGGAGAAAAGAGAGCGGACGGACAAAATGGTTACCACTACGGTGGTAATCATAGTCGTGAAAGCGAAGAAGCGAGTCGGGAGGAGATTTTAAAAAGGAGATTTAACAGCGACTATGTGAAGGGCAGTCTTGCGTGACAAGCTGGTTAAAGGGAGAAGCGACCACCGGTCGTATCTTCTATAAATCACGGAAAAGAGGACATATCGGTCAAGCGCCCTAGCAGTTCAAGGTATGCTATAGTTGTGGAAAGGAAGGACATATCGCTTTCGAGATTATGCGGTAGCGAAACCTAGTTCAGTGAGGGACGGTGACTCGAAAAACATCCCGAGAAAAGTCGAAAGTCAGCGATTAGGGAAGGCGTTTGTTGTATGTGGTCATAATCACGAGGAACCAAGCGAGGTGATCACGGGTAAGCTATTTATAAATTCTTGCGAAGTTTATACCTTACTTGATCGGTCTCTACCCATTCATTTTATCTCTCTGCATGTGCTCAGCGTTTAAACTTGACTCAGGAGAAATTAGACTTTGACTATCTGTGGAAACTCAGTTAGGAGAAACTTTCATCACATCCTTTGTTTATAAATCTTGTTTGATTCAAGTTGGCACCATCACCTTACATTGACCTTATCTCTTTAAAGATACTTGCTTTTGATGTGATTTTAGGGATTGATTGGTTAACTACTCATCATACCAAAATTGATTGTTTTTCGTAAGGTTGTTAGTTTTCATATTCTAACTTGACTTTGTTATGCAATTCAACAACTAAACCATTAAAATCAATCCTTTATCATATCTAATCATAAAGCTATTCGTTTATTGAAAAGCGGATGTCAAGCTTTCTTAGCCCATGTTATGGATTTGAATAAAAAGACCGTCAAATTTGAATAATATTCTGTTGTTATTGACTTTCTGGCGTATTTCTAGAAGAACTTCCGGTCTACCCCGAGCGTGAAGTTGAATTCTTTATTGATCTTGAACTGGTACAAAGCCCATTTCTAAAACCCCATATCGAATGGCTCTATTGAACTTGAGGAGTTAAAGGTCAACTACGAGGAATTGTTGGACATCGGTTTCATTCGATCTAGTACATCTCCTTGGGGTGCTCTGTTTTATTTGTAAAGAAGAAAAGGCGGGAGTATGCGACTTTGTATTGACTATCGGGAATTGAACCATGTCACCATCGAGAATAGGTATCCTCTACCTCGTATTGATGACTTGTTTGACCGATTCTGAGGGCACAATTCTTTTCAAAAATCGATCTTAGATTACGGATATCATCGGTGAAGATTAAAGCGAGGATATTCAAAAGCGCCTTGAGAACTTCGGTATGGGCATTATGAATTCTTAGTCGTGTCTTTCGGACTAACTAATGCTCTCTGCTGACTTTCATGGATATGATGAGCAAGTATTTGAGGAATATTTGGATCGGTTTGTTGTTGTCTTTATTGATGACATCCTTATATATTCAAAAGTCGTGAAGATCATGAGCACCATTTGAAATTTGGTACTCAAAGGCCCGTGAAAACAAACTATATGCCAAATTGAAGAAATCACGAGTTACGGCGAGGAAGTAGCATTTCTTGGGCGCGTGGTGTCGAAACATGGAGTATCTGTTGATCCGTGAAGATTGAAGCAATCTGAAGTTAGAACAAGCAGAAGTCGGTGGTTGAAATCACGTAGCTTTTGGGCTTATTTGGTTATTATCGGAGATTAGTGGAAGGGTTTTCTCGAATCGCTACTCCATTCTTCGACTAACTTCGGAAGGATACAAAATTAAGTCGTTTGGAATGATGAAGAATCGAGAAAAGTTTCCAAGCTTAAGAGGAGACTTATTTACTGTTTACATTGTTCCAACAATACCATGGATGGTCGGATGGATTTGTTATCTCTGGTGATGCTTGAGCAAAGGGTTAGGATGTGTTCTCATGCAGCGTGGGAAAGTCATAGCCTATGCCTCGCGACAACAAAAGAGTATGAGAGGAATTATCCTACTCATGATCTAGAGTTAGCGGTGATCGTTTTCAGCGCTAAAGATATGGAGGCACTATCTATATGGGGAGAAAGTGGAGATATATTAGGACCATAAAAAGCCTTAAATATTTCTTCACTCAAAAAAGAACTCAACATCGGCGGCGTGACGTTGGCTCGAACTATTGAAGACTACGACCACACTATTGATACCATCTGGTAAAGCGAGCGTGGTAGGCGGCGCATTGAGTAGAAGATCATATCTTGAGGAGCGAGTGCGATGATGTCAAGTATGCGCATAGAACCCGACTTTAATAGAAAAAGTTAAGGTTGCTCGAGCCGCAGGGCGGGGTGATCGTATGAAGAAGAAAGTACAAGAAGGAGCTATTAGGGCGAGAATTGATGAAGAAGGAATACTTGAGTCCACTCTAGACTTTGTGTTCTAACGACTACGATTTGAAGAACAAGATTATGATGGAGGCACACGATACACCATTTGCAATCCATCTGGAAGTACTAAAATGTATCGTGATCTTGACATACATTTTGGTGGAACAATATGAGAGAGATTGCAAAGTTTATCTCGATGTGTTTAACTTGTCGGCGTGTAAAGGCGGAGCATCTAGTACCTAAGGGTCCGATTTGCAACCACTTGAGATTAGGAATGGAAGTGGGAACACATTACCATGGATTTCGTTACGGGTCTTCCTACGGTTTCTCAAGGCATCAATGCTATTTGGGTTATTGTTGATAGATTAACCAAATCTGCTCATTTCTTCTTGCAAATCACGGAGACTTATTCCTTGAGCGTCTTGCTAGTATATGCGTAAATGAGATTGTGAGGTTGCATGGCATACTGTATCCATAGTTTGGATCGTGACCCAAGATTCACTTCAAGATTTTGGGTTAGCTTGCAAAAAGCTATGAGCGCAGTTTGCGATTTAGTTGACATACCATCCCCAAGCAGACGGATGATCGGAGAGGACTATTCAAACTCTTGAAGATTTATTAAGACTACGTGTCCTAGACTTGAAGGCGGTTAGGATAAGTATTTACCATTGGTGGAATTCTCCTGACAACGAGTTATCGAGGCAAGTATAGGTGTGGCTCCATTGAAGCATTATATGGGCCGAAAATGTCGTTTCTCGATATGTTGGGATGAGGTGGGTGAAGCAACATTGTTGGGACTAGAGTTGAAATGCGATATGACTAGAAAAGATCAAATGATTCGACAAGCGTATACAAAGCGGCACAAGATCGACAAAAGAGTTATGCGGATCTTCATCGAAAGGGCGTGGAATTTAGTGTAGGGGATCGTGTATTATTGCGAGTTGCTCCATGGAAGGGAGTTACAAGATTTGGGAAGAGAGGAAAGCTCGATCCACGATTTATTGGTCCATTTCAAATTCTTGGTGAGAGTAGGAAATGTAGCTATAGACTTGCGTTACCTCAAGTATGTCTCGTGTTCATAATGTGTTTCACATATCGTACCGTAAATATGTGAAAAACCCGAACCACGTTATAGAGTTAGAAGCAGGACGAGATAATAGAAGACTTAGCGTATGAGGAGGTACTGTCAAGATTTTGGATAGGAAGGAGCATGTCCTACTGTATGAAAAGGTCATACCACAAGTTAAAGTTTTGTGGAGGAATCATCTTTATAGAGAAATGACTTTGGGAATTTGGAAAGCGGAAATGAAAGCGAGGTATCCTCACCTTTTGAAAAACACCAGTGCGTCGTCGATTCGAGGGACGAAATTTCATAAGGAGGGAGGTTGTAAGACCGAAATTTTTTAAATAAAAGGAATTTCCTTTATTTATTATTTTGAAATAGTAAGGGTTGATTTGATTAATGTGGATAGTTTAGGGGTAAAATCATAAATATTTCAAAATAAGCAAGTGGTTATAAAATATTCATTTTTGTCGGGGAATATTCGTTTGGTCGTGGAATATTAAATCTTTGTCGGGGAAATATAAATGCGACGGTAGTGACCATGTGTGGAGCCCATGTGAAGCGATTGGATGAAGAAAGCGACAAATATAAGTTGTTTAAAAATAACGGCGTAATTATTCACAGATTAATCTTTGTTGGAATACCGGTGGTTAAAAAACACTAATGTCTGGCGTTGTTGAGCGGTAGCTGCGGTATTGCATCAATTATTGATCCTTACGTGAAGGCCTTTACTCGATAATTATTACGATAATTCTTATTCGATATTTTATTTTATTGATTCAATAATTCTTTGCGTTGGTATTTTATATTATTCTTTGTTTGATAATTGTCCTTTTGCGATATATTTCCATTATCGGATCGATAATTCATATTATTTGAATAATATTATTAGATAACATTATTGGCGATGTCTAGAAAGTTACATCTAAGGAGAGGTTTGGTCACCTAATTGCTTGGCGCGATGAGAGAGAGATCCTTATTGGAAAGCCCCTCTTTCACAGGAGCGGCTTTGGTTGTCATAATTGTGATTACGTAATATTATTTGGGAATAATTAATTATTGATTTATATGATAAGAAAATATTTATTTGATATGGATATAAATGATGGATTTATTTATTATATGTGGTTATAATTGAAGGATTTAATGTTGAGGTGTTTTATCGGTTATTTTTGTCGGAATGGAGGTATTAAAAATCAAATCGGTATTTTTTACGATATATTGCGTGAGTTATAATTTTTAATCGTAGTTGGATCGTTGCGATTTTTGGATATGTTATACATATATAAGTTGAGTATATGTCTACAAATTTTGAGCGAATTAAAAATGAGCGAATGATTTGTTATAAATTTTAAGAGGTGTTTGATTAGGAAAGTAGGGTTATAATTGATTTTGGTGGAAAATTCTAGAATTGAGTGGGCCCCACTTGTGGTTGGTGAAAAAATGTGCTGAATTTTATTTCAAATGTGGTGGGTGGCAATAGTAGCGAGGTAAAGCCATCGGTGCTTGGTCGAAATGCTGCTTGGGGGGCTAACATTTTTCTATAAATGAAATTTAAGTTAGAATTGAAAATCACACGAAACAAAGTTTTCTCTCTTTCTCTCTCTATATTATTGGCGTATTTTGTGAGTATTTAGATACTTTGAGAGTTCTTTATTTGATTACAAGTTTCATTCGGACATCACTTAGATCTTTCCTTAGAAATCTTGATTCTTTGAGGTAAGGGATGTTATTTTTTTCAAATGATATTATTTCTTGATATCATTATCTTTGAAATATTAGTTGGACTTTTTTTATCAAATTTGGAACTTTTTCATGTCGGGGTTTACTATTCATGAGTTCTTATTCACGAGTTCTTATTCATGAGTTCTTATTCACGATTCTTATTCACGAGTACTATTAAATGAAGCGTGAAAATGTTTTTTGTGGAATTTCTATCTTTTGGTGTCAGATTCTTATTCACGTATCTTACGGCCTTTATTCACGTATATCTGACCTTTATTCACGTATCTGACCTTTATTCATCGAAAAATAAAATTTCTTCTTTTTGTCCAAAATATCTAATACGGATACTAGCTTTGATTGTATCCATGTTTTGATCATTCTTGAATTTTACACCACTATGATTATTTTGAGGTATTTTTGAACATGGATAAAACAAAATACGAATCCTTAATCCTTAATCCTTGTCATTTTGTTTCCTTTGGATTCGTTTCTTTAAAAATATTTTTCATCATCCTCGGTCTTAAATGATGATATTATTGAATATCTTTGGCTTTGTAGTGCAAAGATGAATGATTTCTGAAGAATATCTTTGGCTTTGTAGTGCAAAGATGAATGAAGTGTTGAGATGAACATGGCCGTAGTGAAAAAGATGAATGATTAATATCTTTGGCTTTGTAGTGCAAAGATGAGCAAGTGTTAAGATGAACATAGAATGATGAAGATGAGCAGTGTTTAAATGAACATGACCAGTGATGAATATCTTTTGGCTGTAGTGCAAAGATGAATATTTGATTCAGGATGTTTATGGATTGTTATTACGGGGATAAAAGATGAGCGATGAACTTTTAAATTCATACATAGAAGATAGTAGTTTGCATTCTCTACTTAACTCTTCTAATGAATTATTATTTCATTGCTATTGCGAATATTGATTTAAAATTTGTTGTCTATTGTATTCTATTAAATTTTTCCTGTTGAAGACTAACGATAATTTGTTGTATATTATCTTAGTCGTAATAATATTCTTCTTGAGCTAGTTGAGCTCACCCTTTTCCTTTTGTTCCATTCTTCTCCGGAGGCGAGAATATAGCGAATGCAGTGGGGTATGGAATGAAGGTTTTAGAAAGGATTGTTTAGTAGTCCTCACCATTTTGTAAAATAATGTATCGATAAATGTGATGAGGATTTATTTGAGTATAGATATTATCAGAAGATAATATTTGTATTTAAACTCACAGATTTCTTGTTGTAATAATAAAGTTGTAGTTGTTTACGTACATATATGTATTGACAATATTCGGAATGGGTGATGTATACCTATTTTGGGGGCGTCTTAGATAATGATTAACACTTAGCGGAATTATAATTTATTTTAATCTCCTTTACCAAGCAATGGAGTTATGAGTGAGTAAGGCAGATATGGCAGATATAGCATGATGTAAACGACACAGTTGTTTTTAAGTGGTTTAGAGCACTCAAAGCTCCTAGTCCACTCTTTTACTCAACGAGTAGGATATCCACTAAGGATGTCTTTTACAATCTTACGAATCACTGATTCCTTCTAGACCCAATGATCACAGGAACTTCTTTAGTTCACTCTTGAACTCTTCAAGTCCAAAGCAGACTTGGCTTTCTTCTGATTCTCTGAACTCTTCAAGTCCAGCAGACTTGGTACTCTTCTTCTGTTAATTGATAGTTGTTGAGTTCTTGATGGTTGCTACTCAATTGCTGTGTAAGCACTGGTTCGTTAAGAACTGAGTAGCTGAGCAAGCTTTGCAATATCTTAGATTGTAGAGTTGAGCTTGAGAGATGTTCACGTTGTTTGATTAATGCTTGCTTCGTTCTCTCTCATCTGTCTGATCTGTATATATGTGATGTTGAAAACTATCCGTTGGATCCATCCGTTGTGGCATTAAATGCATCTAAACTTTCTGTACTTTGATGGAGACATTTCTGCACATCTTCTGAATTTTGCATTCTGGCCCACTGACACTGCAGGCTGCTTTCTCACCTACCACCTGAAAAGGTGTTTTATCCTTCTTACCCATGGTACTATCCTTAGTTTCTTCAATTCGCTTCTTTGTTGCATACTAAGGATATTTCATATATTCTGGGACTGATGAGCACTGCAGCATCTGGGATCCATTCCTCACTTGTTGAAAACACAGATCATGAGGCTCGACGTTTTTTGACATGAGACAAATGATGTTCTACGATTTGGATCGTGGTGTTCTACGATTTAGATCGTAGTGTCTTGACATCTTTGCATACTACGAAGCTACCAGTTCGAGAGCACTACGATTTCCCTTAAACCTTCACACACTACGATCTTCTCTTGCTCGTGTTATTGACTCTACGTTCCCGAGAGCACACTACGATCGTTGACTTGTAAACTTCATGTTTCTTTCAGCATACTGCGATCGTGGAGTTGGCTCGGCAAACGTTGGGACCACTCTACGATTTCTGAAGAGTCCCTTTCAAGGCAGGCACACTACGATCTTCAGGCTCTATGTTTTCTACCTTGACTCCTGCAATGTTGATCAGAATGATGCACTACGATTTCTTCAAGACTAATCTATTACATCTTTAGATCAACTTAACAGTTTTGATCTTTCTATCTATACATTCTTTACGTTGAAAGCTTAGATAAACCTAACAACTTTGATCTATCACTAAGTCCTTGTACATATATTCATTTAAGGACCTTACAAATAAACATGAACATATACATTAAAACATCAAATCATAATATGCCTTCTCCCAACAATCTCCCCCTATTTGATGTTGACATAACCAAGGAGATTTGTTATCATGATTATTAGTGACTAGATGCATTTGCAGGAAATTTAAACATGACTTAGTATTTCTGTGAGCAGCTAAAATTTCTAGAGAATAAGTATGAATTTATTGATGATAAGAAGATATTACAATTCAGCATTACATCAATAGGAAATTTAAGTTTCAACTTATCTTTATTTCCTTGACCTCTTTAGTGGAGGTGGGTTGGCGTACTCCTCAGCCCTTCTTTTTCTTTGAGCTTCCTCATTTCTGGCTAACTCTTCCAGCTCGCTTAGACTTAGTATTGGATTCTCCTCATGCCTGTACATGAATGCAGGATCTCCAGTTGGCATTCTTATGCGTACAGTAGACACATCTTGTAAGCTGGGAGTTGACTCCTGACGGCTTAATGGTATAGCCATTACAATTCCCTGTTGATCAAATCGTTGAGTTTGACTGTGGAATTATCTTGCAGGGGGACTTCGTGATGCTTGAGCATGAAATTGTCGTCTTCCTCTTTCTTGAGTTCCATGACCTCCCAGACCTCCTTGATCTCCTTTCCCTTTATTCTTCTCCCACTTTATGTCAGCATCAAGGGTTCTAATATCTACAGACAGTCGATTAACTCCTTGGACAAGCTCGTTCAGTTGGCTTTGGATTTGAGCGATGTCCTCTCTATTTTCCTTGATCTGTTTTTCAGATTTTGCTTCTTTATTTTGGAGAACTGTCAAAATCATATCGTTATGTTTCTCCTGATTTGTATAAGATTTCTGGAAGTCGTAGACAGAAGCTTTCAAGTTGAGGATATTGTCCAGCATAATTGTATGTTGAAGGTCTTGGTGTTTCTGCATTTCGAGTACAACCTCTCTTTGCTTGGCTGCTATCTGGAAGTGAATTTCATCTCTGTTCTTAATGCTCTTAAGAATTTCTTGGATAATATCCCTCAACTTCTTTGTAAGCTCAGTATTTATAGTGCCAGGGAAATTATTTGTAGCTGTGATCATTTGATTCAGCCGGATATTGATGAGATCATTGTGAGTTTTCAGACTTGCTTCTATAGACTTGACCATTTTCTCAGAAGTGTCTTTCAAGTCATCCTTGGTAGGCAGGCTTGGGAAAGTATCATTTGCTTGAGGGTTGTTCATTGGAGGGGTTCTCGGTTGAGATTGATCTTCCAAATTGTAAAGAGCGAGATCAAGACTGAAGTAGTCATGTGATGAGGAGGATGGTATATCAGCTGGAGGGGCTTGGGTTTGGATGTTTGGGATAGGTGACTCTACGATTTCAATGTTGGATTCTACGATGTGGCTGGAGTCTAGAATCGTAGAGTTGGTGATTTGTGGGAGCAGGGTAAGGTTGACTTCTTTTGGTTCTTCAGTTATAGAATTTTGAGATTCTGTAACTGGAAACTGATTGAGTGGGTGAAGAATCACTTCCATCCATTGAGGAAATTCATAGAATTGACTGAATGAAGATGATGGTAAGTGATTAACTTTGAAGAGATCAGGAATAGTCAATACCTCAAGTTTATCCTTGGATGAGGAATGGTTGGTAAACAGCTTCTTGGCAAAGATGACTTTCCCTGGAAATCCATGAGCCAGAACTGAGATTGCTTGATATTCCTTGAAGCTCCAAAACATGTGATCCCATGAGTTCAGGATTTGAGCTTGATGGTATGCCATCATGGGTAGGTAGGAAAACAGTTGAGTGTACAGATAGCTCCTGTGACGCCCCCAAAATAGGTATACATCACCCATTCTGAGTTGTCAATACATGGTACAAAAACAACTACAACTTTATTATTACAACAAGAAAGCGTGAGTTTAAATACAATTATTATCTTCTAGACAATATCTATACTCAAAGAAATCCTCATCACATTTATTGATACATTATTTTACAAAATGGTGAGGACTACTAAACAACTCTCTCTAGAACCTTCATTCCATTTTGACTCGTACTCGCTATATTCTCCCTCACGAGAAAAATGGAACAAAAAGGAAAAGGGTGAGCTCAACTAGCTCGGTAAAGAATATTATGACTAAGATAATATACAACAAATTACCGTTAGTCTTTAATGAGGAAAAATCTAATAGAATACTGATAGACAACAAATTTTAAATCAATATTCGCAATGAAATAATAATTCATTAGAAGAGTTAAGTAGAGAATGCAAACTACTATCTTCCATGTATGAATTTAAAAGTTCATCGTCTATCTTTTATCCTGTAACATCAATCAATATACATCGGAATCAAATATTCATCTTTGCACTCTGGGCCAAAGATATTCATCGATTTGGTCATGTTCATCTAAAACACTGTTCATCTTTGACCACAGGCCAAAGATATTCTTGAGAAATCATTCATCTTCAAGCACTACTGAGGCCAAAGATATTCCATAATATCATCATTTAAGGCGAGGATGATGAAAATATTTTTAAAAAGCGAATCCCGGTGAAACAAAATGACAAGGATTAAGGATTAAGGATTCGTACTTTGTTTTATCCATGTTCAAAAGATACCTCAAAAAATAATCATAGTGGTGTAAAATTCAAGAATGATCAAAACATGGATACAATCAAAGCTAGTATCCGAATAAATATTTTGGGACGAAAAGAAAATTTTTCATTTTTCGATGAATAGTGCCGTGATTCGTGAATAGTGTCAGATACGTGAATAGTCGGTATCACGTGAATAGTAACTCAGACACCAAAAGATAGAAATTCCACAAAAAACATCTTCACGCTTCATGAATAGTACTTGTGAATAGTAACTCGTGAATAGTAACTCATGAATAGTAACTTCATGAATAGTACTCCGATCTTTCTTCTTTACGAATAAAGCAGGAGCACCCCGAGGAGATGTCTTAGGGCCAGATGAAAACCGATGTCCAACAATTCTCGTAGTTGGACCTTTAACTCTGAAGTTCAATAGGAGCCATTCGATATGGGGTTTTAGAAATGGGCTTTGTACCAGTTCAAGATCAATAAAGAATTCAACTTCACGTTACGGGGGTAGCCAGGAAGTTCTTCAGAAATCGTCGGGGAAAGTCAATAACAACATGAATATTATTCAAATTTGGCGTGTCTTTATTCAAATCCATAACATGGGCTAAGAAAGCTTGACATCCGTTTTTCAATAAGCGAATAGCTTTATGATTAGATATGGTAGTGATTAATTTTAATGGTTTAGTTGCTTGAATTGCATACAACGGGTTGGTTAGGAATATGAAAACTAACAACCTTACGAAAACAATCAATTTTGGCATGATGAGTAGTTAACCAATCAATCCCTAAAATCACATCAAAAGCAAGTATCTTTAAAGAGAGATAAGGTCAACGGGTAAGGTGATGGTGCCAACTTGAATCAAACAAGATTTATAAGCGAGTGGATGTGATGAAAGTTTCTCCTAACGGAGTTTCCACAGATAGGTCAAAGTCTAATTTCTCGAGTCAAGTTTAAACATTGAGCACATGCGGGAGAGATAAATGAATGGGTAGCACCCGGTATCAAGTAAGGTATAAACTTCGCAAGAATTTATAAATAGCTTACCCGTGATCACCTCGTTTGGGTTCCTCGCATTATGACCGATCACAACAAACGCTCTTCCCGGAATCGTTGACTTTGACTTTTTCGGGGATGATCTTTTGAGTCACCGTCCCCATTGAACTAGGTTTCGCGCTCACCGTACAATCTCGAGCGATATGTCCTTCTTTTCCACAATTATAGCATACCTTGAAGCTGTTCAGGCGGTTTGGTGATATGTCCCTCTTTTACGCATTTGTAGCATATGGATGGGGTGGTCGTTCTCCTCCCTTAGAACCGATTCTTCTTAAGACTTTGTCGTCTTCGCATGGTCATTGTTAAATCTCCTCTTTTTAAAATCTCCTCTGACCCGACTCGCTTCTTCTATTTTCATGGCCATGATTACCACCCAGAGTGGTTACCATTTTTGTAAAATCTGTTTCTTTCTCCATTTGGTTATC
The DNA here is from genome assembly GCA_020205615.1 of Panax quinquefolius. Classification (NCBI taxonomy): domain Eukaryota; kingdom Viridiplantae; phylum Streptophyta; class Magnoliopsida; order Apiales; family Araliaceae; genus Panax; species Panax quinquefolius. The sequence continues at coordinate 63,851,322 of CM035174.1, read as the reverse complement.
ATCATTACATTCTGTTGCTATCTATCTCCGGGTACGATCCACGGTTATGGTCCTCAGTTGACCGTACTCGTTATCTCGCTCTAATAATTGAGCCACATTTACAACATCTGAATAGAGAGAAAATTTATGAGAAATGAGATCTTGGCGACGGGGTTTCAAACCTCTAAGAAACATCCGCGTCATACGTTCCTCATTCTCCACCAAATGAGGTGCAAACACGGATAACTCGCAAACTTTGCCTCGTCATTGAGACACCGTCATGTTGTTTTGTTCCAATCGATGAACTCCACTTCCTTCATATGACGAACACTTTCGGAAAGTATTTGTCATTAAATAGCTTCAAACGCTCTCCCAAGACATCTTTGAGTGCGGTTTGGATGGGTGCGCTTCACGCAGACTCCCACCGATGAGTGCCTTTCGCCACGGAACATAAAGGTGGCGAATGGAACCTTCTGTTCCTCCGTGCATCCCAAGACATCGAATATCTTGGTAATTTGCTTGACCCATGTTTCCGCCGTGATCGGATCGGCTTTCCCTTAAATTTCGGTGGTCCCAACTCTTTGAATCGCTGCATTTGTGACAACCCGTGAATTGCTATCATTTCCTCCTCTGTATTTTGAACACGAGTCTCCTAAATGTCGATTTTGCATGAATCGCAAAAACTTCTAAACATCCCTCGTTCATCATCCGCTTCAATGGTGTTGTTCACGGGAGGAATATTGCCCGACTGTTGTTACGTTCTCCTCGTTGGTGAGTAGTCAGGCGTCTCCACGGTCTCATTTCCATTGTTAATATTCTCATTCGACATTCTCAAATCTTGTCATAAAACAAGGGTTAATTAAGGAAATCAATATATCACATAATATCCCTATATATTGACCAACTAACAAATAAGCTTAGGTAGGACACACTAGCGAAGGATTTACTCGTCTCTCTCCCTCCTAGTTCTATTCCCGATCTCCGCCGGAGATCATATCCCTAAGCTCGATACCAACCTGTGGCGCCCCCAAAATAGGTATACATCACCCATTACGAGTTGTCAATACATGGTACGTACGAAACAACTACAACTTTATTATTACAACAAGAAAGCTGTGAGTTTAAATACAATTATTATCTTCTAGACAATATCTATACTCAAAGAAATCCTCATCACATTTATTGATACATTATTTTACAAAATGGTGAGGACTACTAAACAACTCTCTCTAGAACCTTCATTCCATACCCTCAGCTCGTACTCGCTATATTCTCCCTCCACGAGAAAAATGGAACAAAAAGGAAAAGGGTGAGCTCAACTAGCTCAAGAAAAAGAATATTATGACTAAGATAATATACAACAAATTACCGTTAGTCTTTAACGGGGAAAAATCTAATAGAAATACAATAGACAACAAATTTTAAATCAATATTCAAGTGAAATAATAATTCATTAGAAGAGTTAAGTAGAGAATGCAAACTACTATCTTCCGTGTATGAATTTAAAAGTTCATCGTCATCTTTTATCCTGTAACATCAATCAATATACATACGGAATCAAATATTCATCTTTGCACTCTGAGGCCAAAGATATTCATCGATTGGTCATGTTCATCTAAACACTTGTTCATCTTTGCACTCTGAGCCAAAGATATTCTTGAGAAATCATTCATCTTTGCACTACAGCCAAAGATATTCCATAATATCATCATTTAAGACCGAGGATGATGAAAAATATTTTTAAAAAAGCGAATCCGATTGAAACAAAATGACAAGGATTAAGGATTAAGGATTAGTACTTTGTTTTATCCATGTTCAAAAGATACCTCAAAAATAATCATAGTGGTGTAAAATTCAAGAATGATCAAAACATGGATATAATCAAAGCTAGTATCCGAATAAATATTTTGGGACGAAAAGAAAATTTTCATTTTCGATGAATAATTAGTGTCGTATTCGTGAATAAGTGTCAGATATCGTGAATAAAGTGTCGATATCGTGAATAGTAACTCAAACACCAAAAGATAGAAATTCCACAAAAACATCTTCACGCTTCCATGAATAGTACTCGTGAATAAGTAATCGTGAATAGTAACTCATGAATAGTAACTTCGTGAATAGTAACTCATGAATAGTAACCTTGACATGAAAAAGTTCCAAATTTGATAAAAGTTCCAACCAATATTTCAAAGATAATGATATTGAAGAAATAATATCATTTGAGAAGAAAATAACATCCTTACCTCGAAAGATCAAGATTTCTAAATTTGGAATAACGGGTATAATCTTTGAAGGAACTTGACCGAATCTAACAATACTCAAAGTATACTCAAAATACTCACAAGAATACGCTTGATAATATAGAGAGAAAACTTGGCTTTTACGGTGTGATTTTCAATTCTAACCTAAGCACCCTATTTATAGGAAATTGCTTAGAACACCAAAGCAGAAAATTTAATAAAATAATAATATTTCTTAAAAATATTCAAGCCCACCTTAGAAATCTGATTTCAGATCATTTATAACACATGTGAGCCACTCAATTACAACAAAAAATGTTTTTCTTACAAAAAATATTTTTAACTCCAAAAATCAATTATTCCGGGATTTCAGAACTTTAATAATTCATAATAAATAGCTCTTTCATCAGAAAATTCGAATCTCGCGAGGTTTTATAGGAAATTCAATTCTCTACAACTTTGCAGAAGAAAGTTTTTCCAAATTCCAAACAGAAATTGACCGAAATCCACAAGCAAGGCGATTTTATAAAGTTATAATCAAGTTTGATCAATAAATGGGGTCCGCAGAGCATGTTTAACATGTTTTAAACATTTATTGCAACAAAAATACTCTTCCTCCTCGTATACTCATATATCCCACATTCGTTGTAAAAATATCACCATTATTATATTATTAACATATAATAATATATTTAAATGAATTATTTTATCAGAAAAAGATAAAATTTCAATTTTCAACAATTGTCACAATAAAAATTTTCTCCATCTATATCCACATAAAATCAATATTTTTCTCATCATATGAATCAATAATTAATTATTCACAAATAATATTACAGAATCACAATATTGATGACCGTGCGGTTCGAGGAAGAGGGGCTTTCAATAAGAATTTTTCTTCTTCATGGCGCAATTAGGTGACCAAACCTCTCCTTAGAGCAGAACTTTCTAGACATTGCCAATAATGTTATCTAATAATATTATTAGATAATATGAATTATTGCTTCGATAATGAAAAATATTGTGTAACGACAATTATTGAAATAACAAAGAATATAAAATATCAACGCAAAGAATTATTAACTCAATAAAATCTTGAACAATAATTATCAGTAACCATTATTGAGTAGTGCCTTCTTACGTAAGAATCAATAATTGGCGCAATTCAGGTAAAGCTTCTTGTGTTTTAACCACCGAGTATTTTAACAAAGATAATTAGTGAATAACTACTCTGTAGTTATTTTTAAACAACTTATATTTGTCGTTTTCTTCATCCAATCGCTTTCAGTTATGGGGCCCATACATGGTCATTTGGTGGCCGTCGCATTTAATATTCCCGATAATACGAATATTCCACGACAAAACGAATATTCTCCGACAACAATGAATATTTTATAACCACTTGCTTATTTTGAAATATTTGCGTATCTTACCCCTAACTATCCACATTAATCAAATCAACCCTTACTATTTCAAAATAATAAATAGAGAAAATTAAATTTCATTAATAATAAGTTGGGGTCTTACAGCTCCTATATCCATCTTTCCCTACACCAGTGATTTCAAGCTCATCATCATCATCATCATTTTCTTCCTCTTCTTTGGTCTCTTCTGAAGATTCCATTATCTCAATGGTCTCTGGAAAGTTTGGCATTGATTCAACTTTATCTTGGGCAGGAACCTCTTCTTCTGTCATTGGGATATTATGAGGCTCCCCCTCAGCATGGTCATCCTCTAGTAGATTTAGAAAGTCCCCCTTAGCTGGAACATCTTCTTGAGAGATCAGAAACTCCCCCTCAGCTGGAACATCTTCTTGAGCTGTAGACTTCTCCCCCTCAGCCGGTGTATACTCAATCATGAGAATTTCAGGGATCTCCCCTCAAATTTGAGTAATTGTCCTCTTTATTTGCTTGGGACTGTTCCTCTTTTGCAGCCACACTTTTGGCTTCCTTTTTCAGTACCTTTTCATTCTCAAGAATATACTTCTTAACCAGCTTTCTTTTTGCTTTACTGGGTTTAGCCACAACTTCTGGACTCTCTTGAGTCTTAGCTTTATCATGTTGAACAACCACTATTCTTGAAGCAGCTTCTTCCATTTCTTCCACACTTGGCCTGGTTTCAAAGAACAGTAGAGACTCTACGATTGAAGAAACTGTTGATCTTTTGGACTTATGACCAGTTTTGTTCTTCTTTAGGATCTGTGATATGGTGGCTTGATCCTCTTGACTTCTTTCTTCTTTGTTTTTTTTCTTAGCCTCCTTAGAGTCTCTATATCAGAGGGCTCTATAGGAATGTCAGTTGTAGATCCTTGAGGCTCTTCAATTTGTCTTACCCTTAGCTTTCTCTTGCCCTTGCTTTTTCTGGCAAGAGTAGAGGGTTCTCCCTTGTCTGCTTCTCCTTCTTCTTTAACTTCCATGACAACAGACATGTTTCTTGGAATGCCTGCGTTCTTCAGATCCCCAGTTCTTCCACTGGACTCAGTCATCATTCTTACATACTCAGCAGGGTTCCTTTCCTAGTTCTTAAACAACTGCTGTGCCATTCTTCAATTTGGGTTGATGGCTTCTCCCTCTTCATCCTCAATTTTGTCACCCAATGCTGATTGCAGAATGATACTTATGAAATGCCCATATAGCATCTTTAGAGGGCTTTTTGATTTCTTCGAGTTGAGGATTGATCTGCCGATCCACTCAAGTAATACAGCTCCATAGTTGAGTTGTATGCCATAAAATATGGCCGTCATGAGCCTTAGTTGAGCTTCATTTATTGAGTCATGACTCGAGCTCTTACAGCAGATGCATTTCCCAATAATGTTAGCCAAAAATTCGTACATTTGTGGAAACTCCTTCTTTTTGTATCCTTTTACAGAGGGGTTTTTCTTGTGATGCATTTTCCTTAGACCCTCTTGGAAGTTTATGCTGTCTAAAAATGGGTGCCCTTCATTCTTGAAACCTAGGGCCAGATTGAAATCCTCTTCCCTTAGTCTCATTTCTACTCCCTTTACTCGAGTAGTGATGGTGTTGTGTTCGAACACACCATTCTTATAGAACTCCTTTACTAGCTTGGGATAGATGAGTGTATCTGTGCTCAACGCCTCTTCGAGACCCGCCTTCTTCAGTAAGGCCAGCGTCTTGTGAAATTTTGGTGGAGCAGTCTTGAACTCGTCAAAGCAGAGTCTGTAGCCTGAAACCACATTTGAAATAGCCATTGATTCTGTAGTTAGAGGTGAGATACGACTGAGCTTTCTGCTGATTTAGGGTTTTTCTTTGAGAGAGAGAGAGAATGAGAGAGATAATCTTTTGAACTTCAGATTTCAAAAACACGGTTTCAATTTGTACTTGTAACTTACCTCTCTCTTTTTGACTTAGTGGGATAGGTGTCGCCTTTTACTTGGCTCTACGATTTTGACTGTGTAGAAATGTACTGATTTGTCCTTTGTGTCTTCAGAGCTGAGGTGACTTTGGGATGACTACGATCGTAGAGGTAGTCTTCTGTTCGTTGAGTCTGTCTTACGATCATCGAGTTTGTCCTGCGATCGTCGAGTCTGTCCTTTGATCGTCGAGCCTATCTGGATCCTTGTGATGAGTTTTTGACTCAGCATTCTTTTTAAGGTAGCTCAGGAAGGGCCAACCTCTTGGTGTGATTCAAGGGTTAGGTTTGTCCCTGAGGCACCTCTTAGAGAGATTGCTTTGTTATGAAGCTTGTCATCACATGATGCATTTTGCTTGTTGAAAGGGCTTTTGTCATCGTCGAGTCTGCACTATGATAGTTGAGTCTTTGCCACAATCGTTGAGGTAGTTGTCCTTTCAGCTCTATGATCGTGGACTTTCCTTGATCATGTCTACGATTTTGAGTTCAACCTTTATATCTGTCATGGTTAGCACAATCTAGAGCATACATTTCATGGTTGAAGATTTAGCATGCCTAGCTCACTTATTAATTTATTAAATCTGGATTCATCTAGTGGTTTTGTAAAAACATCAGCAAGTTGACTTTCAGTAGGGATATATTGTAAAGATATAGTTCCATTTTGCACATGATCCCTAATGAAGTGATACCTTATTTCTATATGCTTGGTCTTAGAATGCATAATAGGATTATGAGTTATTGCTATGGCACTTGTATTATCACAGTGTATAGGTATAGATTTGAAATCAAACCCATAGTCAGTTAGCTGATTTCTCATGCATAGGATCTGAGCACAGCAGCTGCCAGCATCAATGTATTCAGCTTCTGCAGTTGAAGTGGACACTGAATTTTGCTTTTTGCTGAACCAAGACACAAGTCTGTTTCTTAGTAGTTGACAAGTGCCAATGGTACTTTTTCTATCTATTTTGTATCCTGCAAAATCAGCATCTGTATATCCTGTTAGTTCAAAAGAGGACTCCTTGGGGTACCAAAGTCCCAAGTAAGGTTTACCCTTGAGATATCTGAAGATCCTCTTTACAGCAGACAGATGTGACTCTTTAGGGTTAGCCTGAAACCTAACACATATGCATGTTGCGAACATTATATCTGGTCTACTGGCAGTTAGGTATAAAAGAGAACCTATCATACCTTTGTATTGAGTTATATCAATACATTTACCATTCTCATCCTTGTCAAGCTTGGTTGCAGGAGCAATTGGTGTTTTCATGGGAGAGGCTGATTCCATGCCATACTTCTTTAGTATGTTTTTGATGTATTTGGCTTGGTTGATGAATATTCCTTCATCATTCTGCTTCACTTGCAGTCCAAGAAAGAAATTCAGCTCACCCATCATGCTCATTTTAAACTTGCTCTGGAGGTTATTCTACGTAGACTTCTTCTTGAAGTTCTCCATTTAGGAATGCACTCTTGACATCCATCTGAAAGACTTTGAACTTCATGTGGGCAGCAAAGGCAAGAAAGATTCTGATGGCTTCTAGTCTAGCAACAAGTGCAAATGTCTCATCATAGTCAATACCTTCTTCTTGAGAATAACCCTTTGCCACTAATCTTGCCTTGTTTCTGGTAATGACCCTATCTTCATCCATTTTGTTCCTGAAGACCTACTTGGTTCCTATGACAGGATGACTCTTTGGTCTGGGTACCAATCTCCAAAGTTTGCTTCGTTCAAATTGGTTGAGTTCTTCCTGCATGGCTTCTATCCAACTGGAGTCTTCCATAGCATCCTCTATCTTCTTTGGCTCTATCTGTGATAGGAAGTTTAGATAAAAGCATTCATTCTGAGTAGCAGCTCTTGTTTTGACTCTTGCACTTGGATCTCCAATGATTAGATCCTGAGTGTGATCTCTTGCCCATCTGTTCTCGGTTGGGACATCTGTCCTGATGCCTTCCTGTCTTAGGTCTTCAAGGTGTATCTCTTCTTCTTGGAGTGGAGGCTCGCTGTCTTGGATGGACCTCTCTACGATTTCATTATCATGCTCTATGATTTCACTATCTGGCACTACGATCGTAGTGTTGAGCTGGACGATTTCATTCGTAGTGTCTGCACTATCGATCGTAGTGTTTTGAGGCACTGCTTTGTCTAAGTTAGTTTCATCAAAGATGATGTGTATTGAGACTTCGACATTCAGTGTCTTCTTGTTGAACACCCTGTAAGCTTTACTGTCTGTGGCTTATCCAAGAAAAATCCTTCGTCGACTTTCAATGGAATTTTGTCGACATCGCTTTCCATTGTTGAGAATATAGCATGCATGACCAAAGACATGGAAATAGGCGACACTTTCGGCTTCCTTCCTTTCCACGGTTCAGTAGGGTGTCTTCTTGATCGTAGAGTGAATTAATGATCATTACGTGTGTAGCATGCGGTGTTAATAACTTACGCTTGAGTAGTATTGAGCAGCACAATTCTTCGCTAGTAGAGTCCTTCCAGCCTCTATCAGGGTTCTGTTCTTTCTTTCAGCAACTCCATTTTGTTGAGGAGTTCGTGGAGCTGAGAAGTTATGACTGATGCCATTGTCTGAGCATAACTTGTCTATTTCTGAGAAATCGAATTCTCTTCCATGATCACTCTTTATGGCCTTGACTTTCTCTCCTTTCTCGTTCATCACCAGTCTGAACATCTTGATTAATTCGGAGCTTGTCTCATCCTTTGAGGTTAAGAAAAATACCCATGTGAATCTGGTGTAGTCGTTGACTATGACTAGAGAGTATCTTTTTCCACCAAGACTAGTTGTTGGGATTGGCCCAAAGAGATCCATGTGGAGCAGATGCAGGGGTTTGTCAATGGAGTTGGCAGTCTTGCTCTTGAATGAGCTTCTGGTTTGCTTTCCAAGCTGGTAGGCATTGCATGGCCTTTACTTCACAAAGTTGAACTTGGGTAGACCAGCTACGAGGTCTTTTGATGCCAGTTTGGACATGCTTTTGAAGTTTAAGTGAGACAGCCTTCTATGCCATAGCCAACTCATTTCCTCGTACACTTTTGCCAGAAAATATATTGTCTCATCAGAGCTTAGTTGACCAAGATCTACTATGTAGACATTTCCTTCTCTTGTTCCGGTCAGCTTTATGGCAGATGTCTTCAAATCTTTGACTAGACACTGGTTGTTGAGAAATGTTACTTGGTGACCCTTGTCGCAGAGTTGGCTGATACTTAGAAGGTTGTGTTGGAGTCCTTCCACAGAAGCTACTTTGCTGAAAGATACTACACCATTGCCAGCAGAGCCAAATCCTCTTGTCTTGCCAGAGCCATTATCTCCAAAGATGACTGAGGGACCCTCCTTTTCTACATAGTTAGATAGTAGAGCTTTGTTCCCTGTCATATGCCTTGAGCATCCACTGTCCAGATATCATGTTGAGGTTGTGGAGCTCTTTTCCTGTCAAAACATTTGAACCTTCATTTTGGTACCCATATTTGCATAGGTCCTTCATTGTTAGTGCCTTTGGGGACCCAAACTTGTCTAATCTTGGGTCTCACATGCATGGAGTTATAATAACACTTTGTAGCCCTATGACCATATTTATTGCATATGAAACATCTATTATGATGCATGCCTGTGTGTGTGTGGTGATTCATCTTCCACTTGGACTTGTGTGGTTCCTTAGTTAACCTTCTGTTGAACTGATTCTCTTTCTTCCACGTGTCCTTAGGTTTCATAAATAGTGATGAGTGTGCTTTACCTCTACTGTACCTTCCCAGTTGATTCGTAGAGTTGGTTTTGCTTGACTCTACGATTCTTTGAGGTTGGTGAGTAGAGGTTGGGTTACTCTTCTCCTTTATGAAACCCAGACCAGCATGAGATCCTTTACTTCTCTGAATATAACTAGAACAAGGTTTAACTGGCTCTTCCAACTGTGAGGATTTCACAAAGGTAATGCCTCTACCAAAACTTGAGACATTACTAGTGCTAGTTTCCATTGTCTTTTCCACACAAGGTTCTGAGATTAATTCCCCAAAGCCTAGACACATTACGTCGAATATGCTTTCTCGACTAGAGAAAGCGGGCGATCCATGGATAATGAGGATTTGTTCCATGCAGAGATAGTCTTCTCTAGATCCTCAATTTTAGAGGTTAGCTTAGACTCTCTTTGTGCATTGAGTGTGTTTGTCTATTTTAAAGTTTCATTCTCAGCCTCAAGCTTGGACAGAAGATTGGTACTTAGAAGGGCTGTTTCAAGCTCTTCTTGAACTCTCTTCTTTTCCTCTTGAAGAAGTGAATGATCTTTAGACAAGACTCCGAACCACTTTATGTATTGATGTAGATCAGTGGTTATGCCATGCAAAGCAGTTCTTAAGTCACTTATATCTTCATCAGGAGAATTAAAATCAAATACCTCATCAAGACTTACATCATGTATGTTTAGGCTTTGTTTGTCCTTCGCATGATTGGCCATTAAGCACAGATTGACCATATGTGGTTCTTCTTTATCTCCGGTGTCTGCATTTGAGTCATTATCTGAATCACTCCACGATCCTCCGGCAACCAGGCCTTTGTCTCTTTTCTAAGGCCTCTTGGTTCCTTTGTATTCTTTCTTTGCATGAGATTTCTTCTTTAGTTCTTCTTTGATAGGCTTGTTACAGTTGGCAATGAAATGACCAGGTTTCTTGTAGTTGTAGCATAAATCATTCATTTGTTCCTGGCTGACGTAGTTGCTGACTTTCTTTGGCTTGCCAGTTCTGCCTTGTCGCATGAACCTTCTTAGTCTCTTTACCAGCATAGTAAATTCATCATCATCGTCTTCATCATCATCAGAGTCAATCTCAGTGATGACTCTTGATACACCTTCATTTGCCTTGAGAGCAACACCCTTATCCTTTCTTCTTCCTTCTGATAAGGTTTCGGCGCGTTAGGTCAGCTCCAGTTCGTAGGTCAGGAGATTTCCATACAGTTGTTGAACTGTCATCTCATTAAGATTCTTTGATTCTCTTATTATTTGTGGTCTTTGCATCCCACGCTTTCGGTGAGGGCTCTCATAAACTTTATGGTTAGATCCTTGTTAGGATAGATCTTCCCATACGCTCGTAGAGAGTTGAGCAGAACGTTGAATCTTTCATAGGTTGCAGTCACGTTTTCTCCTTGCACATGTGTGAACATTTCATACTTCTGTGTCAAGAGAGATTGTTTGTTCTCTCTGACTTCTTCAGTTCCTTCGTGCATGGTCAGCAGTGCTTCCCAAACTTCTTTAGTCATTTGTTTCTTTGTTTACAACATTTTCAAGCAGATCGTCCTCTAAGGATTGGAACAGGATGTTCTTAGCCTTCTTATCAAGTTAGACAACTCTATTCGCGTTGTCATCCACTCTTCTTTAACTTTGATCAGATATCGGTTTGGATAAATCGGTGGTTGGTGCAAGCTTGGTTGGAATGTAGGGCCCATTTCGAATCGGTCTCAAATAGATCTTCATCTATCGAGTCCATGTATGCTTGCATCGACTTTTCGATTAGCAAATTTATCCTTGTTGCACATTGGTGGCTTTCACGCTCCCCAATCCCGGATTCGCTTGGTACGAGTGCCATTGGATCTACTAAAGCTTGTAAGCTGTAAAATAGAACCTGCTTTGATACCAATTGTTAGTTCCTAGTAGGCACAAGTTATCTAGAAAGGGGGGGGGGGGGGTTGAATAGATATTTGAAAATCTTTCCTTTCTAAACTTGTTCTTAGATAATGATTAAAACTTAGCGGAATTAGTATTTGTTTTAATCTCCTTTACCAAGCAATGGAGTTATGAGCAAGTAAGGCAGTTATGACAGATATAGCATGAATGTAAACGACACAGTTGTTTTTAAGTGGTTCAGAGCACTTAAAGCTCCTAGTCCATTCTTCTACTCAACGAGTAGGATATCCACTAAGGATGTCTTTTACAATCTTCTGAATCATACAGATTCCTTCTAGACCAGCAGTCTAGGAACTTCTTTAGTTCACTCTTGAACTCTTCAAGTCCAGCAGACTTGGCTTTCTTATAGTTCACTATGAACTCTTCAAGTCCAGCAGACTTGGTACTCTTCTTCTGTTGATTGATAGTTGTTGAGTTCTTGATGGTTGCTACTCAGTTGCTGTGTAAGCATTGGTTCGTTAAGAACTGAGTAGCTGAGTAAGCTTTGCAATATCTCAGATCGTAGAGTTGAGCTTGAGAGATGTTCACGTTGTTTGATTAATGTTTGCTTCGTTCTCTCTCATCTGTCTGATCTGTATATATGTGATGTTGAAAACTATCCGTTGGATCCATCCGTTGTGGCATTAAATGCATCTGAACTTTCTGTACTTTGATGGAGACATTTCGCACATCTTTCAGATTACGCATTACGCGCCCATCGACATTGCAGTCGCTTTCACCTACCACGAAAAGGTGTTTTGTCCCTCTTACCCATGGTACTATCCTTAGTTTCTTCAATACGCGCTTCTTTGTTGCATACTAAGGATATTTCATATATTCTGGGATCGATGAGCACCGCAAAGATCGGGATCCATTTCTCACTTATTGAAAACACGATCATGAGGCTCGACGTTTTCTGACATGAGACAGATGATGCTCTACGATTTGGATCATGGTGTTCTACAATTTAGATCGTAGTGTCTTGACATCTTTGCATACTACGAAGCTATCAGTTCGAGAGCACTACGATTTCCCTTAAACCTTCGCACACTACGATCTTCTCTTGCTCGTGTTGTTGACTCTACGTTCCTGAGAGCACACTACGATCGTTGACTTGTAAACTTCATGTTTCCTTCAGAGATATTCGCAATCGTGGAGTTGGCTCGCAAACGTTGGGACCACTCAACGATTTCGAAGAGTCATTTTCAAGGCAGGCCACTACAATCTTCCGGGCTCTACGTTTCACGACTCCTGACTCGCAATGTTGATCGATTGATGCACTACGATTTCTTCAAGACTAATCTATTACATCTTTAGATCAACTTAACAGTTTTGATCTTTCTATCTATACATTCTTTACGTTGAAAGCTTAGATCAACCTAACAACTTTGATCTATCACTAAGTCCTTGTACATATATTCATTTAAGGACCTTACAAATAAACATGAACATATACATTAAAACATCAAATCATAATATGCCTTCTCCCAACATCTTTAACTCATCAACTAACGGCCTGAGGTATCCATTGATGTCTTTACTCGGACTCTTATCACCCGGAATCAGTAAAGGCATGAAAATGTAGGGATCTTTCATGCACATCAAAGGCGGGAGGTTATACACAACAATAATCACCGGCCAAGTTGAGTAGGACTTTGTGTAAGGCCCGTTAAACGGATTAAACCCATCCGTACAAGTCTAAGCCTAACATTGCGAACCTCTTCAGCAAACGAGGGGTTCTTGCTATCAAAAATTTTCCACTCAAGCCCATCTGCTGGATGCGTCAGTTGACCTTCGACTATGTCCCGTGTAAAGTGCCACCTCATATCCTCGGCGGTATGTGTTGACATGAACAATAGCTGAAGCCTCGGGGCAATGGGAAAGTAACGTAAGATCTTTCTCGGCACGTCTTTTCCCTTTTTCTTGCGTTGTTCACAGTATCTACTTGTACCGCAAATATCACATGACCTCTTATCTTTATTGACATCACCGTAATACAACATACAGTCATTCTCACAAACATCAATCTTTTTATACCCTAGATTAAGCCTTTTGACCATTTTCTTCACATCATAGTACAACTCCGGTAACTTATTGCCTGCAGGTAAGCACTCCTTCACAATGCTTAACAGTTTATTAAAACCTCTCTCGCTATAGTCATGCTCGTTCTTGAAGTGTAAAAACTTCGTCACAGAAGATAAGACGGTGTGCTTTTAGTGCCCGTCATACAGTGGCATCGCTGCTTCATGCAATAACTCATAGAAACCCTTAACCCCATCATTCAGCTCTTGCTCGACGCTACTGCCATCCCTGTCTGTATTCCACTGAAAGTATGAACCGACAGCTTCGACTATCATGTTAGTACAGTCAAAGGTTTCGTCACCTTCGGATTTCGGTTCTGATTCATGTTTATCCAACCAGGTTTCCCCATGATAGATCCATGTCGTATAACCCTGCTTGAACCCATACGCAAATAAGTCGCACATGACATCACTCCTTTCCTTCCACACTTCATTCACACACCTCTTACAAGGACATCTAATCTCATCGCCACTGACTTGCTCAAACGCGAAGTTGAGAAACTGTTCAACCCCACTACGATACTCAGAGCTAAGCCCACTCTTATCAGTGGCTACCCTACGTTCCATCCAACTTCGATCAACAGACATCTCAGACAACTGTCTGCTATATATATGGAAAGTCAGACAAACACAATCAAGTCTCCAAGTTAATGTATATGCAAGCTTATGAGTTTCCTAACTTCATTTCCACCTCTAACGGGTCAGGCTTCTATCCCATTCCTGGATGTGTCGCCTCATCGATGTTAATAACTTGAGCACATCTTTAATTTTTTTAAATTTCTAATGAAGACCTCCCATGGTCTTCAAGTACACGAAATAGACTAACACATCGTAGTCTAAATATGCACCCAAAGAACATCAAAGAGATATATCTTGTGAAAATTCAAAAATATAAAAGCGTGCTCAAGTCGTTAACACCAAACCTAAGTGAGATCGAAACATACAAGAACAAATTCCCAAAAGCAGGGACTATTTAAGATTCACTCATACTAAGTGAATCTCAAACGGGTTTCTAAGCTTCCTAAACTATATGAAAATGTATGTGCATGTGAAATTAGATTCTTTTCCTAGAACAAAAAGAACTACTAGCAAAAATATTTCATGTTTTCTTCGATGAAATTGTTCAAATCCTTTCATTTAACAACAAAAAAAAAACTAAAAAAATAACTTATCAACATACTTTTAATAGAATAAAACTTATCAACATACAACAACGAAAAACACACCAATATTATCCATATGACTAGATTATCTAGTAATTTGATATATACTCACGTAGAATATTACTTTTAGAACTAGTGAGGAGTCATATTCCCTTAAAAAGAAGTCTTAACACTAAACGGTTCTTTAGTCTATACTTGTTGCACAATGTATCAAACTGGAGGTACACATTAAGATTAGAAAGTTATCCAATAGATTCCTCTAAAGTTCAACACCCTCAACACGCACAAAATCAAAGGTAAGAGTAACTACATTCTGAACTGATTTGAGATGTCTAAATATATCCACCCCAGTGCCATCTCCGGTATCAAACATTGATCTTGAATGGTGAATAACCCTTAAGAATAGAAAATACAAAGAAAGAGCTAACCAAATAAACTTCTATTTGATAAATTAGAAGGAATTGGCTTAAAATACACTATCAAACAGAAACACAAGAAAAAACAAACAAACTAAACAAATCATATTAGCTCAATAAACACAAGATCTGATTGTTATTGCATATCTAATCACTTAATCAATTATAAAACAAAAAATCCTCCAAAAATACAAACAAGCCATTGAAATTGATTTCATATATTGATTTCAGATATTATAAAAAACCCTTCCAATGATTAGGTCCTAACCACATTGCCAAATTGCTCCAAAAACTTATCAAAACAACCAATCAACATTTGAATTATCAATTTCAACCAAACCACAGATCTAACATAAAAAAATTAATCTTTTACTAGAATGAATGGAATTAAGATAAAATCATACCAAAAAGCACAATAGATCTGAACGAGTGAGTTAAAAAACGAGTCCGAAAAATTTGAACGGGTCAGGGTCTATCTCTGTGTGGTGTTCAATAGACGTTGGTGGACAAATTTTCACCCTATATATATAGATGTACACAGAGGGAAAACCTTCACCAAATCAGTTAGCCACGCACAGTCGCCCAAATGCGATAGCTAGTCAAGACTCAAGCCTTAATTCGCCCAATCTTCACCACGGAATCGCCTCCGTTAGTCACGCACGGTCACCGGTAGCTACTATAGTCACCTGTGAGTTCGTCGTCGAGGGAAGAATCAAAGGAGAGGGAGTGCTGTAGCTTTTTGGCGCTGAAAATTTGGGTAAAAAATTTTAATCCGTTGCCGTCGAGGTAGGGCTTAAAATTATAAAGTCATTCTCGACGGGCTAGCTATCGATAATAACCCCAGTCGAGAAAGAGTCATTAACGACAACACTGTCGTCGTGTATAACATTTTACTACCATCGCCACTAAGTTTCCCTCCCCCGCGAGATTATGGCGCCAAACTATAATTGTTGAGGTATTCACCACTGTGTTGAATTACAGTTCCTCTTCGAAAGTTGAGGAACCCTCCATCCATCGGAAATAATGTAGCTTTTGATAGGTACCCATTTGTGATAGCCATTGAATTAAAGTCACCTAGCATACTTTGTTTAGATAAGATCACATTAAAGAACGTCCAACATCTAGGTGTTTTCTCCATTGTGTCTGTGATCACATTGGGGCATTGAAGCTTGTCAGACACAACAATCTCTTTTTCTATCTTCTCCAGCTCATCGCACCATGGCTTCAAAGTTGTACTCACTTTTACATCACAAGGAGAATTGCCGACGACATGACTACGTACCTAGCGGACAAGGTTTTGCAAATCTAACCGGATCCTTGAACTTTGGTGGAGAATGCACTTGAGGCATTAATAACATCAGCTCATCCTCGTTAGTACTCATAGTTAGTTCATCCCCACTTGTCTCCTCTTTTTCAACATCTCGTGTCTCATCCAGTTGTAGATTTGGTTCGGGCACTTCATTAATCTCGGAATCCTCGTCATAACACCAATTGTTTTGAGGACAGTTGTTCAAGGCTTTGAGCATTTGATTCATCTGGCTCTGCAGATTTTGAAATGATATCTCTTGATTCTGAGTTGACCGCTCTTGATTAATCCTCCTCTCCTCATTTGATACTACGAACTTGGACAATAATTCCTTCAACCTTGAATTATCTGTCTCAGTCTCAAAATCCATGTATTGAGGACCATTGGTTGAGGTAGTAACGAGTTGTTCCATCCGATTATTAAAATTTTGGGTTGACAACTCTTGGCTAATCCTCATCTCCTTTAGGTTTGTTATGCCCTTCAATATTACATCCCTCGGATTTGGCTTTTCTTCTTATGGTAATTGAGGTGGACATGAAAATTTCGGTGTGTATGTTGGATTTGGAGGGTAGTATTGGTCTTCATAAGTATAGCTCCATGACGAATCCGGGTGATACCCCCAAACTTGATGATAATTAACATATGTATAATTGTTGAGGTATTCACCACCGTGTTGTCCCGGCCCAAAACTAACGGTGCATTGATGACTTAGATGATTACCAGCACAATAATTGCAATTAACTGCTATCCTTCGATTATGTTGGGCTGCAACAACGTCCAACCTCCTCGAAAGTGTCTCAAGTCATACCGATAATGCAGAAAATGCATTGAGACCATCAATCCTCGCTCCCTCGACCGTGAGTCATTCTCAGATATATCGACCATTAATAATTAAATTCATACGTGGTACACGAAAAGAAAGAAAAATAGGAAGAGAATTAAATAAAAAGGGAAAAAGGTTTAAATTAAGACTAATTTGATTGAAGCTAATATTGGTAAAAATATATTAACTAATTCCTCGGCAACGGCGCCAAAAACTTATTGGGTAAAATCTAATTACGCACAACACGCAAGTATACGTGGTCAACAAGTAATAAAGTGAAAGTAGAGTATCGTTCCCACGAGGAATTGTTTAATAAAAATCACCAAGTACTAACCCGTAACCAACTCAGTCTTAATTAAATGAATGAATTTCAATTTATAAGTAAACTAATTCTAATTACCACTAGTTAAATTAAGATTATGGAGATTTAAGGTCACAACTTCACTTATTACTTCATTTAAGTTAACACACTTGTAAGACCCCAACTTTTTATAAATAAAGATTTAATTCCTCTATTTATTATTTTGAAATAGTAAGGGTTGATTTGATTAATGTGGTTAGTTGTGGGTAAAATGTGCAAATATTTTAAATAAACAAGTGGTTATAAAATATTCATTGTTGTCGGAGAATATTCGTTTGGTCATGGAATATTTTTACTGTCGGGGAATATTCGTGCGACGGCGCAGCCTTGTGTGGGCCCCATAACGAAAAGCGATTGGATGAAGAAAACGACAAGTATGAGTTGTTTATAAATAACTACAGCGTAGTTATTACAAATTAACCTTTGTTGGAATACCCGGTGGTTAAAACACACGAATACGCGTTGTTGAGCGAAAGCACATGGTATTGCACCATTTATTGATTCTTACGTAAGAAGGCACTACTCAATAATTATTACAGTGAATTCTTCGTCAAAGATTTTATTTTATCGATTGATTCAATAATTCTTTGCGTTGATATTTTATATTATCGTTGTTTCAATAATTGTCACTACTACAAGATTTTCCATTATCGAAGCAATAATTCATATTATCCGAATAATATTATTAGAAAACATTATTGGCAATGTCTAGAAAGTTACATCAGGAGAGGTTTGGTCACCTAATTGCGGCTACCAATAAGGAGAAATTCTTATTGAAAAGCCCTCTTTCACGAGAACGGCACGGTTGTCAATATTGTGATTCATAATATTATTTGTGAATAATTAATTATTGATTTATATGATGAGGAAAATATTGATTTTATGTGGATATAGATGGAGAAAATTTTTAAAGTGACAATTGTTAAAAATTGATATTTTATCTTTCTCGATAAAATAATATTTTATTATATTATTGTAATATAATAATGGGGATATTTTTACAATGAATGTGGGATATATGAGTATATGAGGATGAGGAGTATTTTTGTTGCAAAAGTTGTTTAAAACATGTTAAACATGTCCATGGGCCTATTTTCTTTTGAAATTTGATTATACTGTGTAAAATCGCTTGGTTTATGAATTTTTGGTCAATTTCTGTTTTGGAATTTGAAAAACTTTCTTCTATAAAGTTGTAGAGAATTGAATTTCCTATAAAAAATCGCGAGATTCTAATTTTCTGATAAAAGGGCTATTTATTATGAATTATTGAAGTTCTGAATTAATTGATTTTTGGAAGTTTTAATTATTTTTATTATAAAAAACGTTTTTGTTGTTTATGGACATGTGTTAGGTGTTTGAGATCAGCTGGTAGGTTGGCGTAGAAGATTTATTATATATATTAATATTATATTAAATTTTCTGCTTTGGTGTTCTAAGCATTTTCCTATAAATAGGGTACTTAGGTTAGAATTGAAAATCACACCAGAAACTGAAGTTTTCTCTCTATTTCTCTCTCTATAATATCGAGCGTATTTTGTGAGTATTTTAGTACTTTGAGTATTGCTATACGGTGCAAGTTCTTTTTGTACTATATCCAGTATTCCAATCAGAAGTACTATTCTTTCTAAGGTAAGGGATGTTATTTTATTCGAAAATGATATTATTTCTTCAATATCATTATGCCGAAATATTGGTTAGAACTTTTTATCAAATTTGGAACTTTTTCATGTCGGGGTTACTATTCATGAGTTACTATTCACGAGTTACTATTCATGAGTTACTATTCACGAGTTACTATTCATGAGTTACTATTCACGAGTTACTATTCACGAGTACTATTCACGAAGCATGATGATGTTTTTTGTGAAATTTCTATCTTTTAGTGTCAGAGTTATTATTCACGTATATGACACTATTCACGTATACGGCACTATTCACGAATACGACACTATTCACAGAAAAATTAAATTTTTTTTTCTGTGTCCAAGATTGTCTGTTATGATTCCTATCTTTGATTGGATCTATGTTTTGATCTTCATTCTTGAATTTTACTCCAATCTGGTTATTTATGAAGTATTTTTGAACTGGGATTATTTAAAGTACGAATCCTTAATACTTGTTCTTTTGTTTCACTGGATTCGTTTTCTTTAAAATATTTTTCATTATCCTCAGTCCTAAATGATGATATTACTGAATATCTTTGGCTTGTAGTGCAAAGATGAATGATTTCTTGATGAATATCTTTGGCTCGTAGTGCAAAGATGAACAGGTGTTGAGATGAACATGACCGACTGATTAATATCTTTGGCTCGTAGTGCAAAGATGAACAGGTGTTGAGATGAACATGACCGAGTGATTAATATCTTTGGCCCGTGTAGTGCAAAGATGAGCAGTGTTTAGATGAAACATGATTAATCGATGAATATCTTTGGCTGTAGTGCAAAGATGAATATTTGATTCCAGATATATATTGATTGATGTTACAGGGATAAAATATCGACGATGAACTTTTAAATTCATATATAGAAGATAGTAGTTTGCATTCTCTACTTAACTCTTCTAATGAATTATTATTTCCGCTGTGAAGATTGATTTAAAACTGGTTGTCTATTGTATTCTATTAAATTTTTCCCTGTTGAGGACTAACTATAATTTGTTCTATATTATCTTAGTCATAATGTTCTTTACTGGGCTAGTTGAGCTCACCCTTTTCCTTGTTGTTCCATTTTTCTTCTCAGGAGGCGAGAATGTAGCGAGTACTAGTCGGGGTGTGGAATGATGGTTCTAGAAGTTGTTCTAGTAGTCCTCACTATTCTGTAAAATAGTGTATTAATAATTGTAATGAGGACTTATTTGAGTGTGGATATTGTCTAGATGACAATATTTGTATTTAAACTCACAGTTTTTATGTTGTATTAATAAAGTTGTAGTTGTTCTGTACCATGTATTTTGGCGACTCAGAATGGGTGTTGTATACCTATTTTGGGGGCGTCACAACACTCCTCATCAATTATTCTCTATTTTGAATTGTTAATCAAGAACACTAAAGCAGATAAAACCACCTCTCGATGCATAATACCCATACTCACTTAAATCCACAGATGATAGAATTAAGCAAGACACCCTAATTAACTAATCCACTATATCTCTATGTGAATTACAATTAAAAAGGATTTAAAACACAAGTTCTCTATAAGATTACATATGGCGTAAAGACATATCTCTATCCTAAATATGAATCATGAATTCCATCTATGCAGAAATCACAAACACATGCTATCATGATCAGATCTAAATCAAAACTTCATCTCTCGAGTTCATATAGATTATCACGATGATTGTTAGCTAGACAATTAAGCAATTAAGCCCAAATCACAATAGACAATCCTCACAATAGAACATAATAATTGATAGCGAAGTATATTAAAATAAACTACACAATAAGATCCATTGTAATCTCAAAAAAAGAATTAGTTCATGATTATTGACTTAAAACTAAGAATCTACAATTGAATACATATTACAAGACAAAGATAGAGGAAGATAAGAAGATAGAATCTGTTGTCTGCAGATTTGACGCTTTCTCCTCGCTCCTACTTTGAATCTTCAATGGTCTCCAAGTTGCTTCAATCTCTAAATCTCATAAGAACTAGTGTTTTTAATCTAATCTACTCTAATCTAATTTAATAGAATTATATCTCCTCCATCTCTCCTCTAATCCTTTTGATTCTCCTCCTTTATATGCCTCTTTATATGTCTTTAAGTCATCTTAGAAGTCCTTGAGTTAATCAGATCGAAACAATCCTTCTCGAACTCAAATTTGGCCAAAAAACGTCTTTTCTGCGCGTACCCCCGCCCCCGAGGGGGGGTCTTCCCTTGGAAAGGGCCCGCCTTGGCGGGGGTCCCTACTGTTTTCCAGCTGGTATGCACGCCCCAGTGGGGGTTTTGTGAAGGAAAATCCCGCCCCGGTGGGGGTACCTTTTCCGCTCTGACTTCCTTTAGAAAAACGACCATAACTTTTGATCCAAGAAGAGTTACGAGGCCTGAAACTTATCAAATCGAAGATATCAACGAGTTATACAACTTTCATTCTTTGAGAATTGACAGATTCGGATCGGATCAAGGTGGAAATTTGGCTTGAAGTAGATGCTATGTAAATTGCAAGCATGAGAACTATTAGCTTTGATCTTCGTTGATAAAAAGGCCATAACTCTCGCATCCGAACTCCGATTGGGATGATTCAAGATGTTATAGAAAGCTAAGAAGAAGCTATATAGTATAATCCAAGTACCAAGCCAAGAACTTGCATCCAACGCGGTGTTAAAAGTCCTTTAATCTTCCTTTCTTGCATTTGCTTGCGTATTTTAGTCCAAAAGATGTCTGAATTACTTTCCCTTGCTTCTCCATGCCAATGTTATGTCATCGCCTACAAAATAACATATAATGTATGAAAAGTAACTAAGAAAGATAGGTTTAAGCAACTAATTCAAGTAATAGATATCAGATAAGTAGGTATAAAACCTACTTATCAAATACCCCCAAACTTAAACCGTTGTTTGTTCCCAAGCAACACAACAAAAATGCAATGCAATGCAATGAAACTAATTTATATGACTCCAAATCCAGCAATAAGGACAAAAACAAGTCTATTCAACCGACCTCAGCGAAATCAAGTAAACATGACAATACTTCATATCAAAACCAATCAACAATTTCCTAGTCAATCATCAAGTCTTAAACTGTTATTACTGGTATAGTGCTTGTGTGCTCAACATCCATGCTAACTGATATAATGCTAAATACAACACATAATAGATATCTTTAAAGGCATCATACAGTGCAAACTCACAAAATTCACGAACAAGCTAAATCCAACAAAATTCAAACATCCACCACGTCCAAGAGTCCAATCCGGGATACTTATGCTTTACTTTTCATTACGGGGGCTTTTTGCCCTTTTCCCGTTTTTTTTTTGGTTTTATATTTTATTTTTTTTCTTTACCATGACTGTGCAATGTCTCATTCCATTAGGCTAACAGTGCTACCCCTTAGCGAGCTTTCGACCAACGACTCCCAGACCATAAAGACCTTAGGGCGCTAGGTGTAAAGACACTCCCTTGGGCATACTTGCTGAAGTAACAAAGGCCCCGAAACAAGACTAGCCACGGTATTTTTTTGCATCATTTGTTTTCCATTTTTTAAGCTTATATACCCCAAATTTTTTCCCTAAACTTAAAATTTTGTCTAAGCTTATATACCCCAAATTCATGTCTTTCATTCATTCACACTAGTATTATTCTTAAGAAGTCAATTATGTATTAATTTAAACTTAATCAGTCAACAAAGTCGTTTCTAACGTGCTGACCTGAAAGTAGTATGCAAACAAGCCAATCATGTTTGATGATAAAGCATATACTTTGTAACAATCTTATTCATTTATTAATAAAAAGTATTAATTTATTAAAGGCTTTTAATTATCTACATGATCTTTGTTTTTATAATATGTGATAAACCCATAGTTTTAAGCAATGCTTTTAGAATAATGATGATGATCATTCTAATGAGATCTAAATTCTTAGAAAGCTTAAAACTAAAATAGTTCCCAATCATTGGATTACTAAATTGGGGATTAGTGAATCCGGATAGATTGGTACATACGTTGCTTGCTCATTGGATGAGGATGATTGATCTCATGATCATTTGTGTGGAGACACTAAAGCAAGTATGTAGGTGCTTATTAGAGAATAAGTTTCATTGAACGTGGCTCGCTAAGGAATACCTAATGGAGTTTTACTTGCCTGTCAATAGGAATTCCCGTAGTGATAGTAGTACAAGTGATCCTTGGACTTGAGATCATCATAGTATCTTGTGTATGATGAGTTATACTTTAACTTATTCCTTAAGACCCTTAGGGTATATCAAAGGGTATGCTTGGGTATAACAAGTTGTACATGGAGATAATATATGATCAATAAAGAATCTACCACTTAATAAAAGAAGAGAAATGTCTATGTGATTCGATAAATGACAACCCAGTAGTCCTTGGGTTGGGAGAATGAAATTAGAAAGGAGTTTCTAATTTGCATTATTTGAGTTGTGCATTTAAGGATCGAAATACATATAATTAAATAAAATAAGACTTGATAAAGTAATTCCATGTCTTATATTTAATTGGGACATTGTATGGTGGAAGGAATTGAATTGTACAGTAACTATTTACTCAAAGGTTCTTTTATGATTAATGTTGAAATCTATATTATCCGGAAAGTCGTTGATCGCTAGGGAGGCTTATCCCTATTGTAGAATAAATATTATTTATTTAAATAAATTAATTGTTTAATTTATTTATTTAAATAAGATTAGAATTGTTCTAATTGATTTATTCACAACGGTTTAATATGGAGAACCTAAAGGGTCACACCATAAAAGGAAGAATAATTATTTAAGAAGTTAATGGCATAATCGTAATAATATGTTATGTATATTTAATTTAATCTATGGTGATAGAATAAATTAAATAGCTTAATATTTATTATTTAATATTTTAGAAATATTAAATATAAATTAATAAGAGAAGTCTTATTAATATTATTACAATTATTATTATTATTTTAATTTCTAAAAGAGTTTAGGAATTAATTTAATATAAGTACTCTCATTTATTCCTAATTGGATTAGGAAGGAAAATTAGTTAAAGGAGTTTAATTAATTATCCCTAATAAGATTAGGGAGCCCCTTTAATTAAAAAGGTTTTAATTAAAAAATACCTTATTATAATAGGGTTACTTGATATCTTTATAAGAGGAGTCTTATATCAGATATCAAGACTACGTAATAATTCCAAGAGTTGGAGAGCACGCTCTTTTCTATAGAGATAGAAAACTAGGGTTTAACCAACCACCCATCTTCTTGAATCCTTCTTCTTTCTTGGTGGATTACCTCTAGAGGCCAAACACTTGGGTGGCTAACGTTGATCAAAGGAAGGAACCAAACCCGGTGGATTCAAGTTGAACGCGAAAAGAATTGGAGGTGAACTTGTATGCACGAGGAAGCTCGGATCTTCAAGGGTATGATTCTTGTTCTTCAATTTTTTTCGTTTAATTAATAATTGTGCATAAAGGGTGATCCGGGTATATGGTTTGTAAAATTTTAAACTCTGGTTTCCACCCTTTCCCCTTATTTTTGCAATTTGATTGCGTTCATGAATATTACAAACCTAACAGTGGTATCAGAGCCAAACCTTTATGCGAATTATTAATTGTTTTAATTTGATATGTATATTAATATGTGTTTAGAACAATTTTATTGGGCATAATTTTGTTGTATAAAATTAAAAAAAAAAAAAAAAAACGCTAATCCGTTTTTTTTTTCCTTTTGTTGAATTCGTGATTTGCGTGAGCACTTAAAACAACTAGTAAAGGAGAGAATTATTTGAATTGCAATTAGAGCCCTTAGACCACCATCCTCCTCAGTAGATCTTAGGCGATCTTTGGCGACACACGACATATATATGCGAGAGTACTAAAGATATCAGTTGACCTTTTTTTTAAGACAGCAGAGTTGAGTAGAATATGATTTTTCATTTGTGTTCTCAAAAATGGTTGCAAGAGGTGTTTATATATATAATATATATTAACGTAATATATATTTATATATATATATATATATAATTTTATAATTAAAATAAAATATTTATTTTAATCTTAAAATAAAAATTTATTTTAATCTTAAAATAAAAGGTTTATTTTAATTTTAAAATTATATTTCATGCTAACTAATTAGAGTTGGAATTTGATTCCATGATAACTAATTGGAGTTGAAATTGGATTCCATATTTCTTAAATAAAGGAGTTTATTTAGATATGAAATAAGATTTCATATTATTCAAAATAAAAGAGTTTATTTGTGAATAGGAAAGAGAATCCTAATTTCCTTAAATAAAGGAGTTTATTTAGATATGAAATAAGATTTCATATTATTCAAAATAAAGGAGTTTATTTGTGAATAAGAAAGAAAATCCATGTTTCCTTTAATAAAGTTTTTTTTTACATGGAATTGGATTCCATAATTAATTAAAATAAAGGAATTTATTTTGATTAAAGATTTTGATTAAAATAAAATAGTTTATTTTATTCAAAATTGGATAAATTAAAATAAAATAGTTTTATTTTGATTTAAATTTGGATTAAAATAAAGGAGTTTATTTTAATTCAAAATAGATTTTATACTAACTAAATTTGCCCATTAAATGATATCAATATATATATTGAATGTTTATTATTCATCGGATGAATGTTATGTATTGATGCATATGGTGATATGTATGATAATAAATGAGATTGATTATGGACAATTGACCAATGTGATTGGATTTTATTTTAGTCGGATGCATGAATGTATGAGTTTTATTAAATGGGAATTCTGCGTACCTCGCCTTCTCTAATTTTTTCGAATGTAAATTCTATCTCCTCCTATGTACTTCCCTCGATCACGATCAAGGTTTCTATTTATTTTAAATAGTTTTGTAATAGGAATAGTTAGAATTAATTTTGAAAAATTGGAGATCAAGGAGCAAGGCGCTTGAAGACCCGTTTGTAATGGAGCCCGTGTTTAAATGTAATAGTTATATTTAAATATTATTTCTTGCACCCTAGGGTTTGACCTTTTGGTTCACTTGGTGGCTCTAGTGAACCAAACTAGAATAAAAGTCCATAATCAATCCGAAAGTAGAATATAGTATTCTATATGTGCATGCTTATACTATATATATATATATTATATATTATGCAAACATGCTTCAGCATGTTCATTAATATGACGCGTATTTTATATATATATATAAATGCGCTAAACAAGATGAGACAAATTAATAACAAACCCCTCAAATATTTTTTATATTAAGTCCTAAGCGTTCAAAGATATTTGGAATATCGAACGTCGCCTTCTAGCATGATAAAATTAATAGAGTATTAAATATTAATTGAGTATTAATAGAGTATTAAATATTTAATACTTGCCTTGTCACCACAAGGCAAGTATTAAGTATTTAAGATGTTAATTTATCACATTTGATGCTTATAAAGAAAATTGAACAATATTGTTTTGTTGTGTCACCACAAGGATGATATTTTTCTTTTTTGAATATATGGAGTGCTAGGTCGGACTTAACTTGGATAATTTTGATTCGGATGTGCCACCACTTGATCAAAATAATCTAAGAGGCAAAAGAAAAGGAGTTGCATAGTTGATGTAATTGACAAAAGTTGTCTACCTATTTATTTATATATAGTTTGTTGTGTCACCACAAGGCTATATACATTTAAAATGGGATCCTTATTCTCACTAGCAAATCTTTAATTAGATTTTGCGAACTATATATATTGAGGTAATATAGTTTGAAGAAAATAGTGGGAGATACCAATTTAAAACAAGACCTAATTTATTTTGGTAATTAATAAAAGAATGTATGTTAAAATGTTGATAATTACAAATTCGTTTACGTAATTTTACAATGTCTAAATTACTATCAACTACAGTAGCATATTAGATGCTAAATTAATAGGAATAGAATTAAAGCGGATTGGTTAAGGAATTTGAGAATAGTTCTCATGGTGAAAAGCTATCTTATGTCCTTAATCGCCTATCCTCGCAATGGTTGCGCATAATGCCTCCGAGGAAGAGATTGCTATTTTTAGAAAGTGGCAAGATGATGATGCAGATTGGCTCAATGCATCATGCTCGCATCTATGAGTAACGAGCTTGGCGTCGAGATGAAACTATGGATGCTTCTACTATATTCCCGCACATCAAGTAGTTGATGGTGAAGAAAGTAGGACCGATAGATATCGAGATATCTAAGGAGCTCTTCCGATCTAGAATGACCAGATGACACTACAAAGATGAGATAAAAGTCCTTAACATTATCAATTTGATTGATCAATTAGGACAACGAGTTTTGTCATGGATGGAGAGTTGAGCAAGATTTGATCTTGCACTCACTCCGGACTCCTTTCACAATTGTTGTGAATTTTCATATGAACAAGCTAGATATCACCTGTTGATTTGCTTAACATATTGAAAAATGTTGAGAGTCACTTTCCAACCAAGAAAGATCAAGTCTTCTTGGTAGGGGCCAAAGGATTTTCGAAAAGAAGAACGATTCAAAGAAGGTAAATAGAAAGGCATAAACAAAGGATAATAAGAACAAAAGCGTCACGGATAAAGAAAGGAGTTTGCTTCAATCGCAATAAGCATGGACCATTGAAAAGAAGCTGCGAGAAGCACCTTGTAGTGGCTAAGCAAAGAAGCTTAATGAAGTTTTGGTTATAAATACAATTTTGTTCAAGATTTAAAATAAATTTTCTTTAAGTCAAGGTTCTACTTGGGTATTGGATACCTGACTTTGGTTATCATAAATATAGATTTATGAAGGGACCAAAGTAAGTAGAAAGCTAAACAAATATAAGTAATCTTACGTGCGGAAATGTAGCAAAGGTTGCCATATTAGCCATAGAAACTTATAGTTTAGCAATGCCTACTGAGCAAATCTATTAAGTCAATAAGTTGTTATTGTATTCCAGTTCTTGTTAAAATATTATTTCCATTTTATTGTTGACAATGAAATCTTTGGTATTATAATTAAGAACAATTGTTGTTCTATTTATAATAATAATGTTTTGTATAAATGGAATATTACTTAATAAATTTTGTATACTTGACTTACATGAAAATAATTTTGCATATTAAAGAAATTAGTATAAGAAAAGGAGATGATCATTCAAAGAGTTGAATGTGTGTATTTGCTAAAATACAAGTGTGAATTATTTGAAAAGTTCAAAGAATTCATAAGTGAAACAAATTGACAAAGTATTAAGATTCTTTGATTAGATCAAGGAATAAATACTTGTGCAACAAGTTTCTAGATCATCTCAAATGGTTTTTCTCATAATGGACACCTCATGATACGTAATAATTGATTGATGTATCTGAAAGGAAAAATCATACCTTGTTGAACATGGTACGGTCCAAAATGATTTTACCGACATTCCAAAGATCCTTCAGGATCATGTCCTAGAAATGGTTGCATATCTACGAAAAGGTAACCTCAAAATCCATTTCAAGACTCCATAAAAGTTATGGATGGGAAGGATTCCTAATCTTAAGTATGTTAAGATAAGGGGTTGTCCAACTTATGTGAAAAGGTTTGAAGGATAAGCTTGGGACAAGATTTGACATGTCTGATTTGTGGGACATCCTAAAGTAAGTTTAGGGTATATGTTCTATATTTCTACTTAGCAAAAGGTGTTTGTTACGAAACACACGCTTCTAAGATAAAGGTGTTTATCATTAAAAGGGGCTAGTGGGAGGATAATAGATCTTGAAGAGTTCAAGAACCACAAAATACTATAAGTCAAATAAGAGGAACCTGTAGATAGACCTATTATACCACAACTGAATAGTAAATCTGGAATAGTACCGAAGTTACCTGGGAGGTATGGATTCATCATAGATGATGATGATGAGGTACACATCATAGAAGATGATGATCCAGTTATATACGATGAGGTAAGTATTGTAGACACTCAGAGAAATGGATTGAAGCAAGTTTCTCAAATATGGAACATTCGTTTTGATGGGGCAATCAAAGGAGTTTGATTTTATCAAAAATAAGAATGAACCTAGTGTGTACAAAAGGGTCCGTGGGAGCATCGTGACATTCCTAGTACTATATGTTGATATACTGCGGATAAGGAATGACATACCAATGCTACAATCAGTAAAGATAAAGTTGTCTAAACATTCCTCCATGAATGATTTGGAAGAGTATCTTAATTGGGGATAGAAATCTATATAGATAGATTTAAGAGGATGCTCGACTTAACCCAAGGAACGTATATTCATTTGATGCTAAAGTCGTTTAGCATGGCAAACTCCAAGAGATGTCTCATGTAGATGAGATATGGAGTGTATCTCTTAATAGTCCCCACTGAGACTCACGAAAAGAGAGGTCGCATGAGTGACTATCATGTATGCAATGAAATATACTGAGACGATGTTGATCATCATATTCGGAGAAGTTCACTATGAGTCGGTGAAAACATCTTAAAGTGCTTAACCGGCACTATGGATGTGATCATATTCATGGTGGGTCTAAATTAAAACTAGAGGGCTTAACAGACTCAAGTTTTTCAGACAGACCAAGATGACAGAAAATCAACTTTAAGGTAAAGCGTTATCTTGAACAGTGGTGCAGTGAATTGGAAAGGTTCCAAATAGCAAAGAGTTGCTGGTTTAGTGATAAAGACAAAGTATATAGCTATAAATGAAGCTGCAAGTTGATTGTTTGGATTAAAAGTTCATTACAGAACTAGGAATAGTTCCTAAGTCTCATCTTGGATCTAAACATGTGTTGTGGCACTTTGATTTGATTATTAGAATCATTGAAAGATGGAAATCACTATACAGATAGTGGACTCTCATGAACAACATTACATATCCATTAACTAAAGCTTATCCAACAGCAGGATAATCGTCACTTAGAGAAGAAGGGTATGAAATACCATGGCGATTGGCTTTAGTGCAAGTGGGAGATTGAAAGTAGTATGCAAATAAGCCAATCATGTTTGATGATAAAGCATATACTTTGTAACAATCTTATTCATTTATTAATAAAAAGTATTAATTTATTAAAGGCTTTTAATTATCTACATGATCTTTGTTTTATAATATGTGATAAACCCATAGTTTTAAGCAATGCTTTTAGAATAATGATGATGATCATTCTAATGAGATCTAAATTCTTAGAAAGCTTAAAACTAAAATAGTTCCCAATCATTGGATTACTAAATTGGGGATTAGTGAATCCAGGATAGATTGTTACATACGTTGCTTGCTCATTGGATGAGGATGATTGATCTCATGATCATTTGTGTGGAGACACTAAAGCAAGTAT
Organism: Panax quinquefolius; assembly: GCA_020205615.1. NCBI lineage: Eukaryota > Viridiplantae > Streptophyta > Magnoliopsida > Apiales > Araliaceae > Panax > Panax quinquefolius. Next base: position 63,820,983 of record CM035174.1, on the reverse strand, counting down.
GTAGGTGCTTATTAGAGAATAAGTTCATCGAAGCGTGGCTCGCTAAGGAATACCTAATGGAGTTTTACTTGCCTTGTCAATAGGAATTCAGTAGTGATAGTAGTACAAGTGATCCTTGGACTTGAGATCATCATAGTATCTTGTGTATGATGAGTTATACTTTGACTTATTCCTTAAGACCCTTAGGGTATATCAAAGGGTATGCTTGGGTATAACAAGTTGTACATGGAGATAATATATGATCAATAAAGAATCTACCACTTCTAATAAAAGAAGAGAAATGTCCTATGTGATTCTATAAATGACAACCCAAAGTAGTCCTTGGCAAGGCGTAATGAAATTAGAAAGGAGTTTCTAATTTGCATTATTTGAGTTGTGCATTTAAGGATCGAAATACATATAATTAAATAAAATAAGACTTGACAAAGAATTCCATGTCTTATATTTAATTGGGACATTGTATGGTGGAAGGATTGAATTGTCACAGTAACTATTTACTCAAAGGTTCTTTTATGATTAATGTTGAAATCTATATTATACGGATAATCGTTGATCGCTAGGGAGGCTTATCCTATTGTAGAATAAATATTATTTATTTAAATAAATTAATTGTTTAATTTATTTATTCAAATAAGATTAGAATTGTTCTAATTGATTTATTCACATTAGGTTTAATATGGAGAACCTAAAGGGTCACACCACAAAATGAAGAATAATTATTTAAGAAGTTAATGGCATAATCATAATAATATGTTATGTATATTTAATTTAATCTATGGTGATAGAATAAATTAAATAGCTTAATATTTATTATTTAATATTTTAGAAATATTAAATATAAATTAATAAGAGGAGTCTTATTAATATTATTACAATTATTATTATTATTTTAATTTCTAAAAGGTTTAGGAATTAATTTAATATAAGTACTCTCATTTATTCCTAATTGGATTAGGAAGGAAAATTAGTTAAAGGAGTTTAATTAATTATCCCTAATAAGATTAGGGAGCCTCTTTAATTAAAAAGGTTTTAATTAAATAATACCTTATTATAATAGGGTTACTTGATATCTTTATAAGAGGAGTCTTATATCAAATATCAAGACTACGTAATAATTCCAAGAGTTGGAGAGTATGCTCTTTTCTATAGAGATAGAAAACTAGGGTTTAGCCAACCACCCATCTTCTTGAATCCTTCTTCTTTCTTGGTGGATCACCTCTAGAGGCCAAACACTTGGGTGGCTAACGTTGATCAAAGGAAGGAACCAAACCCGGTGGATTCAAGTTGAACGCGAAAGGAATTGGAGGTGAACTTGTACCTGAGGAAGCTCGGATCTTCAAGGGTATGATTCTTGTTCTTCAATTTTTTCGTTTAATTAATAATTGTGCATAAAGGGTGATCCGGGTATATGGTTTGTAAAATTTTTAAACTTTGATTTTCCACGTTTCCGCTTATTTTTGCAATTTGATTGCGTTCATGAATATTACAAACCTAACATGACCTTGATTATACCAGTTTCAAACAGGAAAAGATCCAATTCATAACAAAAAAATCACGTCAATGCTCTAATAATTTGTACTGTACTTGTCTACTCAATTCCAATTTCATTATTGGCCAAAATAAACTTAAACTATCTAACAACTAGATTCATGAAAATGAACATAGTAACTAACTAATATTTTTGAACTTTTTTTTATATATACATAAATAAAAACTATTTACAACTATTCTACTATGCAAACTATTATTCCCTTGCTTCTTCATGCCAATGTTATGTCATCGCCTACAAAATAACATAAAATGTATGAAAAGTGAATAAGAAAGATAGGTTTAAGCAACTAATTCAAGTAATAGATATCGGATAGGTAGGTATAAAACCTACTTATCAGTAGACATGTTATTCCAACATAATAATAAAGAATAGAATAACAGAAGAATTTCACCATGCATGCGGTAGTCCGCGTAGACAGGTTATTCTAACAGAATAATAAAGAATGGAATAACAGAAGAATTTCACCATGCATGCAGTAGTCTACGTAGACATGTTATTCCAACAGAATAATAAAGAATGGAATAACAACCCTTACGAGTATTGAAAGAAAATAACTTTCTTCATGAATACGAAAGAAATAATACCCCTTACGATGGTTGAACGAAAATAATATTCCTACGAATATTGAACGAAGATGATATTAGTTACGAATATTGAACGAAAATAATATTCATACGAATACGAAAAATAATATCTCTTTAGAATATGAAATAAATAATACCCATTATCTCAGAAGAAGACTGGATACTGGACTAGTGAAGTTGCAAACTTCTCTTCTTTTATCTCTCTATAGCTTCTCTCTCTATAGCTTCTATCTTTATAATTGCTCTTGTGAGTCTTAGTGAATTGGTGAGAATGAAAGAAGAATGAGCTTCTATTTATAGGAAAATATAGTTTCGATAATTGCTCATTTTGGGGCTCAAAATATTACGGTATAATACCTTCATCTTTTTCTTCATTTTTAATTTAGTCCTGCAAGTATTATCAAACTTGCACCACCTCCCCTAATAGTATATCATGTGAATCAATAGTACAATCATGTGACTCAATAGTTTTATACATGTGAAAAAAATAATTACAGTATAGTACCTTCATCTATACCTCCATTTTTAATTTAGTCATGCAAGTATTATCAATCTTGCACCACCTTCTCTAATAGTACATGCATGTGAATCAATAGTACATACATGTGAACAAATAGTTATAAGCATGTGAATTAATAGCAATTAATTGCTCATTTATCTGATTAATAATCCGATTGGTCAATATAACCTCCAGACAACAATTATTATCGGAATAGATGTCGATTTCCACTAACACTAATAATCCCTACACAATGGAAATATCAATTTCATCTTTAATCAACACGAACTTATTCATCATTAATATTATAACTCACAATATTTAACAACTAGATCATTCCCAAGAAAGAGGGGGCTTTCCGATAAGGCTTTTCGATAAGGATTTCTCTCTATTGGCACGCAATTAGGTGACCAAACCTCTCCTCGACAGAACTTTCTAGACATTGTCAATATTGCAAATAATAATATGAATAACTTTGTCGTCTTAATTATTGATTTAATAATATAACATTTTATGTAGATGATATTGTGACAACAATTGAATCAATAATATAAGAGATATGATGCAGCAATTACTGTAGCAATAATTGAGTATAACTGAGTGACTTCTCACGTAAGCATCACTAATCAATACCGTGTGCTACTATGCAACCACGCGTATTACTATACTTTCACCACCGGGTATTTCAACAGTTTAACAGTAACACTTTCGCCGTTATTTTTATAAAAAGATATTTCTGTCATTTTCTAACAACGACAATACTTCCGTTGTGGGGTCCACCAATGATTGTGCCGTCGTATGAATATTCCCTGTTAAAAAGAATATTCCCCGACCAATCGAATATTTTATATCAACTTGCTTACTGTGCAAAATTTTCAAATATCACCCTTAACTTTAACCTTTATCAATTTAATCATTTACTAAATAACATAATAATTACAAGAAAATTGAATACCTTCATTTCATAAAATTCGGGGTCTTACAATCTCCCTTCCTTATGAAATTTTGCCCTCGAAATTTACGTACGTACCTGGTATGTCGAAGAGATGATGATACCTCATCAGATTCTAACTCTTGAGGTATAACCTTTGAGCGTAGAATATGATCCTTTTTATCAAAGATTTTAACACGTATCTCCTCATACGTTAAATCTTCTGCTATCTCGTCTAGTTCTAATTTAATAATGTGGTTCGGGTCGTTCACATATTTATGAAACATAGATATGCGAAAAACGTTATGAACACAAGACATACTTGGCGGTAAAGCGAGTCTATAGGCCACATTTCCTACTCGATCGAGGATTTTGAATGGTTCAATTAAATCAACGGTTGATATTTACTCTCTTCGTCGATTCTTGCTTCTAGAATAACTCTCTCTTGAACCTTCTTCTTCACATTCATCAGCTCCGGGTGTGTAGCTTGAGCGGCTTAACTTTATCGATTAACGTCAATTCTACTCGTATTATTTGACATCATCACGTGGGTCCCTAGAGTCTTTAACTCTATCTATATCATTTGTAAGTCATATGAAATGAGTCTTATCGCACTCGTAAACGCATACGATCTTCTACTCAATGCGTCAGCTACCACGTTTACTTTTTCCACGATAATATTGAATGGTATGGTCGTAATCTTTAACAGCTCGAGCCAACGTCTTCGGCGCATGTTACGTTCGTTTTGGGTGAAGAACTATTTGAGGGTTTTGTACCGGGTTCAAGGTCGATACAAAATTTGATTTCACGCTCTGGGGTAGGCTAGGAAGTTCTTCAGGAAATACGTCAGGAAATTTATTAACAATAGAAATATCATTCAAATCTGACGTATTTTTATTTAAATCAGTGACATGGGCTAAGAAAGCTTGACATCCATTTTTCAATAAACGAATAGCTTTATGGCTTGATATGACAATGGTTGACTTTAGTGGTTTGGTTGCTTGAATTCGCATAATAGGTTGGTTAGGAATATGAAAGCTAACAACCTTACAAAAATAATCGATTTTAGCATGATGAGTAGTTAACCAATCAATCCCTAAAATCACATCAAATGTAAGTACTTTCAAAGAGATAAGATCGACAGGTAACTTGCGGTTACCAATTTGAATCAAACAAGACTTATAAACAGTGGATGTAATGAAGTTTTCTCCCAACGGAGTTTCAACAGATAAGTCAAAGTCTAATTTCTCCGGAGTCAAATTTAAACGTTGAGCGCAAGTAGGAGAAATAAAAGAATGGGTAGAACCGGTATCAAATAAGGTATAGACTTCACTAGAGTTTATGATTAACTAACCCGTGATAACTTCGTTTGGGTTACTCTCTTTTTGAGAAGTCACAAAAAACGTTCTTCTTGAAACCACCGACTTTATTTTGTCTGTATCTGCCTTTGGTGCCACCGTCCCACCTAGACTTGATTTCACTACAGGACAAAATCGAGCTATGTGACCGTCTTTTCCACAACTAAAACATACCTTGGAAGGCTGTGGATAGTTTGGACTTATGTGTCCCTCCTCTCCGCATCTGTAGCATCAAACTGGCGGTCGTTCTCCTCCCCTAGAATTTGTTGATGGCGCTGGTGCTGCTGTCGACGTCTTCCCATCATCGTTAAATCTTCTCTTCTTGAATTTTCCACTTAAATCATTTCTTCTATTATCTTGGCCATGATTACCACTGAAGTGGTTACCATTTATGGCATGATAATTTCCTCCACGATGGTTATCATTGTTCTGATGACCGTTGCCATCGGTACGATTATTATCGTGTTGTTGCTCGTTATCTTTTGGTTGGGCTGGTTCAATATCGCGCTCCAATAACTGAGCCCTATTCACTACATCTGAATACAAATAAAGTTTGTGAGAAATGAGGTATTGATGTATCTCAGGTTTCAAACCTCTTAGAAACATTCGCGTCATTCTCTCCTCATTATAAACTAAGTGGGACGCAAATCGGGATAACTCGACAAACTTAGCTTCGTACTACGACACGGTCATATTGTTTTGCTCCAGCTTGATGAACTCTACCTCCTTCATGTGACGAATACTTTCAGGAAAGTACTTGTCATTGAACAGTTGATGAGTAGCTTTTCAACGTATGATTTATGTTCATTTTTCTTGATAAATTGTTAGTCTTATGGTACTTTCATGTTACTTTTGATGGGTTTTGTGTTTGTTGTAGGATAATCCATGTGCCTATCAGAATGCTAGCATTGGAAGGAGATTTCAAGCAATGTCTGAACTTTCTGCCTACATAGCGCGGACCGCGCTATGATGTATAATGAGATAGCGAGGGCGATTTGGTTCGTGGAATTCTCCTGGGATCCAGAGCGCAGGGCCGCTACTGTCAAGAGTATTATGGCCTTAGCAGCTACAAGGTCATTTACCGATCTTAGCGAGAGTAATTTGTGTCTTTGAAAAATGGGCATTTGTGGGAGATATTAATTCTTTATGTAATGTGATCATAATAGGATTGTGGGATGGTTGTTATTTGATATTGTGGGAGTCCTTTATTAAGGGTTGTTGGTATTGAAAAGGATTTGTTTTTTTTTTGAGTTGGATTTCTATGTGAAGAGTTAGAGTTGGATTAGGATTGGTGTTATAGATCTGAGTTGGGGCTATATTTATGTGAAGTGTTGGATTTTAGAAGAGCTATCTAGACACACTTCGAGAATGAGATTGAAGAGCAAGAGCTTGGAGGAACGAAAGAAGAAGAAGAATTTTACGAAGATTTCAGATTTGAAGGGCAAGAAGGGTGGTGTATTACTATTCTCCTCTAATTTCAATTTTGTAATTGGGATGATGTTTTCTTTTATTTATTCATTATTTAATTCATTAGCTATGAACTAAATTACTTATTAGGCTTATAATGGATCTTTAAGTGGAACAATGATTATGTAACCTCAGTTTTCAGTTTAATAAAGCTATTATGTAGTTTATCTATATTAACTTGAGCTTAAGTTTATGAATTGCCTGATCAACAATTTTCTGTGGATTTGTATGAACTCGAGAGATGAAATATGAATCTAGACTTAATTAATATAGCATGTGTTCTTTATTTATGTGAATAAACAGAATCTTGATGAATGTTAGGGTAGAGATATGCTTGACATCGCATGTAATCATAAAGAGAACTTGAACTTAAACCTTCTTTGATTATAATTCACATAGAGATATAGTGAGTTAGTTAATTAAGGTGTTTAACTTAATTATATCTAAATTGTGGATTTAAGCTAATACGGTAGTAGTGCATCGAGAGGTGGTTAGTACTACATTCGTGTTCTTGATTAATAAACTGGGATAGTGAATTAAACTATAATAAGGGAATAATAATCAGAGGGATGCTTAGAGTGAATTTGTAAGCCTAATTCTCCAATATTTGTTTGGAAATTTAGTTTTAGGGTTTGTTGGTATTTAGTTGATTTTTAATAGTTTCAATATTTTCGCTATAAACTGGGAATTGATTAGTTTAATAAAATTAGGATTAATAGAAGATTGGTAATTGTGAGGTTAATTTCTTGCTAAGTTTGTGAGGGAACGATACTCTACTTACTAGTATATTACTTATTGACCACGTATACTTGCGTGCTGTGCGTATATAGATTTTACCCAATAAGTTTTTGGCGCCGTTGCCGGGGACTCTAGTATAGATTTTATTATTTTGCAATATCAGTTTAATTAGTCCAGTTTTACTTAAACACTTTTTGTTTTTGTTTTGTTCTTCTTATTTCAGGTTTTTGAAGTTGGTTTATGCAAAGTCGATCCAAAAATCCAGACTTGTTTCCTTTTGAGGACGACATTGAGAGAAGGTTTCAGAGGTTATGTAAGTGGATCAAGGAGACAAGGGACAACTTAGAAAACTCTGATTAGGAAGAAGCAATGGCTGCCGAAGTCCAGAAGGCATTGAGGGATTTTGCAACACCTAAGGTGATTGAGCTGCAGTCGAGTATCACCAGGCCTGCAATAGCTGCGAATACTTTCGAAATCAAGCCTGGGACAATTCAGATGATGCAGAATTTAGTTCAGTTTGGGGGAATGACAAATGACGATCTTAATGAGCATTTAATCAGTTTCCTGGAAATCTGTCACACTTTTAAGCACAATGGGGTGTCGGACGAGGCAGTTAGACTTCGCTTGTTCCCATTCACTCTGCGAGACAAGGAGAAGAGTTGGTTGCATTCTCTACCACCAGGTTCAATAACGACATGGGAGGACCTGGCTCAGAAGTTTCTGGCAAAATTCTTCCCGCCAGCGAAAACTGCAAAGATGAGGAACGAGATTACCATGTTTGATCAGCAACATGGGGAGTCACTGTATGAGGCATGGGAGATATATAAAGAATTGCTCAGAAAATGCCCACATCACGGATTGCCCAAGTGGTTGCAGATGAATACTTTTTACAACGGACTACATGGGAATCTTAGGACGAGTATTGATGCAGCATCGGGGGGAGCATTTATGGCAAAGACTTATGAGGAGGCATATTAGTTGATAGAGACGATGACTGCTAACAACTATCAGTGGCCCATGACATGAATGACACAACCTACGGTCGCTGGAATGTTAGAGGTAGATGGAGTGACGAAAATAACGGCACAGATTTCAGCACTCTCCAAGAAATTCGACGTTTGGTCAGAGGGATAGACACAACAAGTTGCAATCATTTTTGAGTTGTGCGCGGGGTAACATTCGACAGATCAATGCGCAATCAACCTAGAGTCGGTACAATTCATGAGTAGCTACAACAGAATTCCTCAGAACACATATCAGAATGCATATAATCAAGGGAATATGAATAATCCAAATCAGTCGTGGAATAATAATTAAAATCAGAAAGCTCCACGACCATCGTACCCCCAGGGTTTCAGAATCAACAACAACCCGTACAATGTCAAGAGAGGAAATCTGATTTAGAGGAATTGATATCAAAGTATATAATGAGTAATGAGGTAGCCATGAAGAATCAAGCAATGGCAATGAAATCACAAGAAATGGCCATCAAGAATTTAGAAAACCAGATGGGACAAATTGCCTTAGCATTGAACAACAGACCACAAGGGACTCTACCAAGTGACACCAAAAGGAATCCAAAAGGAAATCATGAACAGTGTCAGGCAGTCACCTTGAGAAGTAGAAAATAGTTGGAAGGGATAGACGCAGAAAATTCAGCTACCTCAGATGAAAGAGCTGATGACAGTAAAGTGGTTGAAGGAAATAAGGGTGAGGATAAGCAAAGTGAGAAAACAAAGTTAGACGACAAGGCAGTTGTATATCCACCACCACCGTTTCAGTAGAGGATCCAAAAACAGAAATTAGATAAGCAGTTCGCTAAATTTTTGGATGTGTTCAAGAAACTTCAGATTAACATCCCGTTTGCAGAAGCCCTAGAGCAGATGCCGAGTTATGCGAAGTTCATGAAAGGGATTCTGTCAAGGAAAAAGAAATGGGAAGACTTTGAAATGGTGGCATTAAAAGAGGAATGTAGTGCGATGTTACAACAGAAGTTGCCACCAGAGCTGAAAGACCCGGGGAGTTTCACTATTCCATGCACGATCAGGAATATGTCTTTTAATAAGTGCCTATGTGATTTGGGAGCGAGTGTGAACCTTATGCCCTTGTCAGTATACACAGAATTGGGTTTGCCCGCACCAAAGCCTACGAATATTTCATTGCAGTTGGCGGATAGATCAGTCACATATCCGAGAGGCACAGTAGAGGACATATTGGTTAAAGTGGACAAGTTTATATTCCTCGCGGACTTTATTATTCTGGATTTTGAGGAGGACAAGAATATCCCGATTATCCTAGGGAGACCTTTATTGGCTACGAAGAGGACACTCATCGACGTACAAAAAGGCGAACTTACTATGAGGGTCCAAGATCATGAAATAAAATTCAACGTGTTCAAGGCCATGAAATTCCCCACGGATGAGGAAGAATGTTTGCGGATGGATATTATTGATCAAATAGTCAACGAAGACATGGGAAAGAGTCTGATCAACGATCCTTTAGAAACAACATTATTAGGGGATGAAGAGTTAGATGACCCGAAATTTGTGGACTACTTACAGATGTTAGATTCATTGCCACGAGTTAGCCGATTCAGAGCACCATTTGAACTTTTACACATGGAAGAGATAGCCACAGAGAAATTGAAATCGTCACTGGAGGAGCCACCAACTCTGGAACTTAAGGCACTCCCTAAACACCTCAGGTATGCGTATTTAGGCAATTCAAATTCTTTACCTGTTATTATTTCTGCTTCACTTAACAATTTACAGGAAGAAAAGTTGCTGAGGGTGCTTCGGGAACATAAATCAGCGATTGGGTGGACGATTGCAGCTATCAAGGGAATTAACCCTTCGTTTTGAATGCACAAGATCCTAATGGAAGATGATGTAAAACCGAAGGTATAGCAACAACGACGACTTAACCCAATTATGAAGGAAGTGGTAACGAAGGAAATTCTGAAATTGTTGGATGTCGGTATCATCTACCCGATCTCTGATAGTAAGTGGGTTAGTCCGGTTCATTGTGTGCCGAAAAAGGGGGGAATGACCGTGGTACAGAATGAGGATAACGAGTTAATTTCGACAAGAACAGTGACATGTTGGAGGGTGTGCATCGATTATAGGAAGTTGAATAAGGCAACCCAAAAAGATCATTTTTCGCTACCCTTTATCGACCAAATATTGGACAGATTGGCGGGTCATGAATACTATTGTTTATTGGATGGATACTCGGGCTATAATCAGATCGCCATCGCTCGTGAGGATCAAGAGAAGACTACATTTACGTGCCCTTACGGCACATTCGCGTTCCAGCGAATGTCATTCGGTTTGTGTAATGCACCTGCTACCTTTCAACGATGTATGATGGCCATCTTCTCAGACATGGTGGAGAAAAATGTGGAAGTCTTCATGGACGACTTTTCTATCTATGTAGACAATTTTGACACTTTCCTTGGGAATTTGGTAATGGTGTTACAACGATGCGAAGATACGAACCTAGTACTTAACTAGGAAAAATGCCACTTCATGGTTGATGAGGGCATAATTTTGGGCCACAAGGTATCGGCTGAAGGACTGGAAGTTGACAAGGCTAAGTTGGAAACAATCGAGAAACTGCCTCCACCGAGCTCAGTAAAAGGAATTAGAAGTTTTTTGGGACATGCTGGGTTCTACAGAAGATTCATAAAGGACTTCTCTAAAATTACAAAACCGTTGTGCAGTCTTTTAGAGAAGGACTCTGTGTTTAATTTTGATGAGGAATGTAAGTCGGCTTTCGAGTTGTTGAACAAGAAGTTAACTACAGCCCTCGTGATAGTCGCACTAGATTGGATTATACCTTTCGAACTAATGTGTGATGCAAGCGACTATGCGGTTGGGGCAGTTTTGGGACAACGCCGAGAAAAGGTATCTCACACCATTTATTATGCAAGCAAAACACTCACGGAGACTCAAATGAATTATACAACTACGAAAATGGAATTGCTTGCAGTGGTGTATGCATTTGATAATATTCGAGCATACTTGATCAAGACTAAGGTGATCGTCTACACGGACCATTCGGCTATTCGGTATCTAATTACGAAAAAAGATGTTAAACCATGTCTTATCCGATGGATTCTCCTTCTTCAAGAGTTCGATCTAGAAATAAAGGATAGAAATGGGACAGAGAATTAAGTCGCCGATCATTTGTCTAGGCTGGAAAATCTGGGTAAACAAGAAGAGGACAAGTGCGTCATCAACGAGTCATTCTCGGATGAGCAACTGTTTTGGTTAAATGCAGAATTTCCATGGTACGCGGACTTCGCGAACTATCTAGTGAGCAACATGTTCCCCCCTGATCTTATACGACAACAGAAAAAGAAGTTCTTCCATGACGTCAAGTGGTATATGTGGGATGATCCATACCTATTCAAACAATGAACATACAAGATGATTAGAAGGTGTGTGCCTTACAGCGAGGTGCATAGTATACTGCATGAATTCCACTCGTCGGCATACGGGGGACATTATGGGAGTGAAAGAACAACGGCAAAAGTCCTTCAAGCCGAGTTTTATTGGCCTACTTTATTTAAAGACGCCCACCAATTTGTTAAAACTTGTGATAGATGTCAATGGGTGGGAAACATATCTAAAAGGAATGAGATGCCACTCCAAACTATTTTAGAAGTTGAGATTTTTGATGTATGGGGCATCGATTTAATGGGGCCATTCCCTTCCTCATTTTCCAATCAATATATTCTGCTTACGGTGGACTATGTGTCAAAGTGGGTTGAAGCAGTAGCACTACCGACGAACGATGCAAGGTGGTGCTCAAATTTTTGCAGAAAAACATTTTTACGAGGTTTGGTACGCCGAGAGCTATTATAAGCGATGAAGGCAGTCACTTCTGCAATAAATCATTCATAGCTCTCTTGGCAAAGTATGGGGTAAATCACAAGGTAGCGATGGCTTATCATCCCCAAACCAATGGGCAGGCGGAGGTGCCAAACAGAGAAATCAAGAAAATTCTGGAAAAAGTGGTGAACCCGAATCAAAAGGATTGGTCACTCCGGTTGGATGATGCATTATGGGCATACCGGACTGCGTATAAGACACCGATCGGGATGTCACCATTTCAACTACTGTACGGAAAGGCTTGCCACCTACCAGTCGAGCTACATCACAAAGCCTATTGGGCCATTCAGAAACTGAACTTTGATCAAGCAACTGTGGGTGAATAGAGGCTACTACAACTTAACGAGCTTGATGAATTCTGACTTCAGGCATACGAGAACGCTAAACTATACAAGGAGAATGTCAAGAAATGGCACGACAAGAAACTCATGCACCGAACTTTCGAGCTGAGGCAATCAGTACTGCTGTTCAACTCACGATTAAGGTTGTTCCCAGGAAAGCTTAAGTCAAGATGGTCGGGACCATTCACCATCAAAACAGTGTTCCCACATGGCGCAATCGAACTCTACAGTCGAAATCCATTGGAGACCTTCAAGGTCAATGGTCAACGGATAAAGCACTACTGGGGTGGAGACTCGAACTGGGATGCCGTCAACATTACCCTCACCGATGCTCAATAATATAAGAGGAACCGTCAGGCTTATGACGTTAAAACTAGCGCTACTTGGGAGGCAACCCAAGTTCTACACTTTTTCTTTTTTTAATATTTCTTTATATTATAGTTTATAATCTAGTTTAGATATGAGCTTTCATAGAATTTTTACGTCAGTTTTGAATGATTCGCAGGTTGAAGAAGGGAACTAGAGCAAACATGTCATTGACCTCACAGCGCGGGCCGCGCTGTCCATTGTACATGCCTAGCATGGGGCGCGCTAGAAGCCCAGTCCCTTCATGCCATGCAGCGTAGACCGCGCTACTTCACCGAATTCACAGCGTTGGGCGCGCCATACACAGCACGGGGCACGCTACGGTTCCTCTGCCCACTGACCCTTTAGCGCGGATCGCGCTATCCAAGAGCTATACTCAGCGTAGGGTGTGCTAGCATGCCACCAACTCCCTAACCTACTAGCGCGGGGCGTGTTACTTACAGCTTATCCACGGCACGGGCCGCGCCGCTCGGACAACTCTGGCACTGAATGTTTTTTAATTACCGTGTTCCTAGCTAAAACTCCCCCACTTCACCTTTCCTTCGTCAAATCAAATTCCCCCAACTCTCCTACACCTTTTCAACTTCCATAACTTCATAACTCCAACACTAATGCCAATACCCCATCACTCCTTCTCCTTTTCAACTTCTATTCACATTAAACCCACTCACCTTCAATTTCCCAACCCACGTTGGTTTTCCATCCCCTATATGAACTCCAACTACACTCCACCAATTCATATCAACTATACACACTGAACTCCAATCCTATATCTAATTCATTACTTGCACAAATTCTTTCAATTGGGGACACCATTACAAAGAGGAATACACGAATTATTCAAGGTAAGCTCAACTCACTTCTTGCTCAATCTTCTTCTATGTTCTTGTTAGTAAGTAAGTAGTCCAACTTGGATATTGGGTGTGTGTTTTCACAATTTGGGTAGCAAGATATCACCACATAAGCTATTTTGGGGGAAAACTCAGTCCGCTCGCCAACTGTTCGATAAAAATCCTGAACCAAATTTTGAGCCTACTCACCCCACGAACCACCATGTCTTCCCACAAAAGACAACGCCCATCTTCCTCCACTGCTCGGCCTCAATATGATCACACAAGGTTTGTTAGTGAGAGGGCCGCTGAACGATTCAAGTCATCCATTGACAAGAAAACATTGGTGCTTGAACGTGGTTTGAAGCCGGATGCTAATTTGGATGGCGACATGGCTTTACAAATTGTTGAGCGGAATTGGTTTCAGTCGGTAGAACAACCACTTCCAGCGGCAATCAACATAGTAAAAGAGTTTTACGCCAATGCAATGGAACATGTCAATCACGTAGTCATGGTTCGGGGGAAATCGGTGGCGTTTCATGCCGATGCTATCAACGAGTATTTTGGGTTAGAGGCACCACAATATGACCGATATGAAGATGGGTTGCCCAAGTTAGATGAGTTGATTGTTCGATTATGCAAACCGGGTACTCAATGGGTAGTTCAAGCCAGAACAAATGAAAAGATAAGTTTTCATCACTCTGCACTTAGTCGGTACGGAAAAGCTTGGTATGCATTTATGTGTGCCCGTTTAATTCCCACTCGCCACCAAAACGATGTCACTAAGGCACGTGCTCGACTATTGTATGGGATTGTTCATCACCATTTTCGTGTGAACAAATCCATTACATTCTACAACGTCGATATGTGGGAGTGTATTCAAGAGTCCATTGACCGAGTTTTACGTGGGAGTACTACGAGAGGTTTGCTGAATGGGTTCTTAATCACTGATTTGTGCCGGAAAGCTGGAGTACAGTGGCAACCTTCCGAGCCTATCCAACACCCGATGGCGATCATTGATCATGCCACAATTGAGAGGTACAAGGCATGGGATGGGGCGAGATCACATCCACGTGGAGAAGACTATATTATGATCCGACAACCATCACCCCCAGTTGGAGTGGAACCAAGGCAGGAGCCCCCACCTAGGGCTTCAAGGAATCAATTTCTGTGGTTGGCCCAGTGTCAAGATATAATGCATCAGTACAATGCCAATACATTCAACACGCTTGCTGATGTGTTTTCCCGCTGCAATCCAACCGCATCTCCGGTGGTCATGCCAATTCCTCCTAACTTGCCTGTATATCCTCCATCGGATGACGACGAGCAGTGACTCATTCTCAGGGAAGGCCTCGTACTTTTATTTGCATGATTTTGTCATAATGAGGTCATTACTTGATTTAAGTTTGGGGGTTTATGTTTTCGCGAATCATGTTAGTAAGTTTAGTTCATAAGTTCTTTAGTCGTTTATAATTGTCGTATTAAAAATAAATAAATAATAATAATAATAAAACAACAAAAATATTTTGCATGAATCCAGTTATTAGATCGTATACGTTGATTCTTGGCCAATGATGAGATTGAAATTATGTAGACAAGTACATTACTTAGTATGAGAATCTTGATGTAGCTTCTATTATGATGTGGATCTTGTTCTGATTGAAACTAGTATAATACGGGTAGCATGTTAATAACATCTGTGTTAATGGATTAGTTCAAATTGTTATATAAAGATTTTCTAAAGGATATTGCTAGTATAAACGAGAAAGTGACAAAGATAGGCAGTGAAAGCTAAAATTAGGCATGAAAGTTTGGGGAAAAATATGGGGTATATAAGCTTAATATAAAAAAATGGAAATAAGTTAAGTCTTGTGGTGGGTTAAGAAGAAATACTCCCCATAAACACAAGCGTGAGATGGAGCATAAAACGCACTCACCAACCATCTATAAAAAAAGAAGAAAAGAGAAAAATAAAGAAAAGACGGGAAATAAGGGCAAAGAGCCCCCGTCAATGAAAAAAAACAAAAGAAACGAGCATGAATACCCTATTCGGACCCTGAATTTTGGTAATTGCTTGATTTGAGTTTGAACTTGTTTGTTTTTGAAATTTTTGAGTTTATGCTGTATGATTCCTGATAAGAAACTGGTTATGTATTGAATTTGATTCGATATCAGTTAGCATGGGTGTTGCGCGCACACACACACACACACACACACTATATTAGTGATAATAGTTTAAGATGTAAGGATTGATAGTGAATTACAGATTGGTTTTGATATGAAGTGTTGACATGTTTACTAATTTTTCTGAGGTCGTATGAGTAAACTATCTTTATTGTCTTAATACTGGATTCATAGTTGTTAGTTGTTAGTGCATTGCATTGCATTTTTGCTTGAGGACAAGCAATGTTCAAGTTTGGGGGAATTTGATGAGTAGGTTTTCAACCTATGATTTATGTTCGTTTTGCTTGATAAATTGTTAGTCTTATGGTACTTTCTTGTTACTTTTGATGGGTTTTGTGTTTATTATAGGATAATCCATGTGGCTATCAGAATGCTAGCATTGGAAGGAGATTTCAAGCAATGTTTGAACTTTTTGCCTATATAGCGCAGACCGCGCTTTGATGTATAGTGGAGTAGCGCTTGGTATGCTGTTGGTTCGTGGAATTCTCTGGGATGGTAAGGGGCATGCTACCGTCAAGAGTATTATGGAGCGTAGAAGCGTATTTGCTGCGTCAAAATTTGATCTTGGCGAGGAGTAATTTGTGTGCTGAAAAATGGGCATTTGTGGGAGATATTAATTCTTTATGTAATGTGATCATAATAGGATTGTGGGATGGTTGTTATTTGATATTGTGGGAGTCCTTTATTAAGGGTTGTTGGTATTGAAAAGGATTTGTTTTTTTTTTTTTTAATGTGATTTCTATGTGAAGAGTTAGAGTTGGATTAGGATTGGTGTTATGGATCTGAGTTGGGGCTATTTTTATGTGAAGTGTTGGATATTAGAAGAGCTATCTAGACACACTTAGAGAATGAGATTGAAGAGCAAGAGCTTGGAGGAATAAAAGAAGAAGAATAATTTCACGAAGATTTCATATTTGAAGGGCGAGAAGGGTGGTGTATTACTATTCTCCTCTAATTTCAATTTTGTAATTGGGATGATGTTTTCTTTTATTTATTCAGTATTTAATTCATTAGCTATGAACTAAATTACTTATTAGGCTTATAATGGATCTTTAAGTGGAACGATGATTATGTAACCTCAGTTTTCAGTTTAATAAAGCTATTATGCAGTTTATCTATATTAATTTAAGCTTAAGTTTATGAATTGACTGATCAACAATTTTCTGTGGATTAGTATGAACTCGAGAGATAAAATATGAATTTAGACTTAATTAATATAGCATGTGTTCTTGATTTATGTGAATGAACAGAATCTTGATGAATGTTAGGGTAGAGATATGCTTGACATCGCATGTAATCATAAAGAGAACTTGAATTTAAACCTTCTTTGATTATAATTCACATAGAGATATAGTGAGTTAGTTAATTAAGGTGTTTAACTTAATTCTATCTAAATTGTGGATTTAAGCTAATACGGTAGTAGTGCATCGAGAGGTGGTTAGTACTACATTCGTGTTCTTGATTAATAAACTGGGATAGTAAATTAAACTGGAATAAGGGAATAATAATCAGAGGGATGCTTAGAGTGAATTTGTAAGCCTAATTCTCCAATATTTGTTTGAAAATTTAGTTTTAGGGTTTGTTGGTATTTAGTTGATTTTTAATAGTTTCAATATTTTTTCTATAAACTGGGAATTGATTAGTTTAATAAAATTAGGATTAATAGAAGATTGGTAATTGTGAGGTTAATTTCTTGCTAAGTCTTTGAGGGAACGATACTCTACTTACTAGTATATTACTTGTTGACCACGTATACTTGCGTGTTGTGCGTATATAGATTTTACCCAACAACAGTTCTTGGAACTTCTCCCAAGACATCTTCAGTGCGGCGTGCTAAGTACGTTTTACTGATTCCCACCAGTAATTTGCCTCTCCTCGCAACATGAAGGTGGCAAAGGGAACCTTTTGCTCCTCTGAGCATCCCAAGACAACAAATATCTTGGTGATCTATTTTATCCACGTCTCCGCCTTAAGTAATTTTGGCTCTCCCAAAAACTCCGGTGGTCCTAGCTCCTTGAACTGCTTAGCAGTGAACACCCGAGAGTTACCAGTGTTTCCACCAGCATTTTGAACCGGATTCTCTCTCGCCTGATGTTGCATGAATTGCATAAAGCCTCTGAACATCCAATCGTTCATCATCTGATCAGTGTTGTTGTTTACCTGAGGATTATTGTCTTCCTGTTGCACATTATCCTGGGTATTGATCATTGGTGACTCAACGGTCTTATGTGCTTCATTGCTTATCTCAATATTTTCAGGTGTCATTCTCAAACACTGCCACATGGGTTAATAGACATGCAACATATTATCCCTATACTCTGACCGACCAATTAAATACCAAATAAACTTAGGTAGTTCATACTAGCGAAGGAATTCCCCGTCTCTCCCTTCCTAGTTCTTGTCTCACATCTCAGCCAGGGATCATATCCCTAAGCTTTGATACCAACTGTGACGCCCCCAAAATAGGTATACATCACCCATTCTGAGTCACCAAATACATGGTACATAAATCAAATACAAACTTCTTTTATACAATACGATAAAAACGTAGCTTAGAGTTTTTACATGAATATTGTCTTATAGACAGTATTCAAACTCAAATGAAGTCCTCATTACATTTATTATCACACTATTTCATAAAATAACGAGGACTACTATAGCCACAATCTCGGACCGTCACTCTGTTCCCCGACTAGTCCTGACTACGTTCTCATTTCCTGAAGAGAACAATGAAAGCAAAAGGGTGAGCTCAACTAGCCCAGTAAGAAATATTATGACTAAGATAATGCAAAATAAATTATCCTCAGCTTTCAATAGTATAACAACTGATAAAATATAATAGACAACAAGTTTTAGATAAACAACTGCATCGGAACAAGCAATCTATTAGAAGAGCCAAGTAGAGAATGATATCTACTATCTTCTATGATTTAAAAAGTTTTTCATCAACTTTATCGCTGAGACTCAGCTTAATAAATAAACCGCATCATCGAATCATCCCTGAACTACGGGCTAAGGATATTCATCTAATCATCAATGGTCATGATTATACCGAATAATCCATGGTCATAATCATACCAATAACTGTCCATCAATGCACTACGGACCAATGAGGACTTTTACCACATCATTTATAACATTACGGGTCATGATTATACCGAATGATCTCTGGTTATAATCATACCAATCAACAGTCCAACTATGCACATAAGACAAAGATGACTTTCATCACAATATAAGCATGAGGATGATGACAATGATATAAGAATTCAATTAAAAGAAAGCAAAGGATAAATTTTTAAGGATTTATAATTTAATTTATCCAGAATTCAATAATAATCAAATTGTCAACATGATACTGCTTTGTAGAGTAAAATTCAAGAATGATATTGTATAAAAAATAATTTGGACCGAAAAGAAATCAATTTTTATCATGAATAATACTCCGGGTGAATAATACTTGGGTGAATAGTACCCCGTGAATAGTATTTTATGAATAGTACTCATGAATAGTACTTTATGAATAATACTTTATGAATAGTACTTTGTGAATAGTACTTATAGAAGGAAAATACAAAAGAAAACGATATTCCATGACGAGTACAAAAGAAAGGATATCTCATACGAGTATAATAAAATATACGAAACTGCAAATGCATTTTCATTCGCAATGCGGTAATCCACGTAGACATATCATTTCCACAATTTAATAAAGAATGAATACAAAAGGTTATTCACCATGCATGCGGTAGTCCGCGTAGACATGTTATTCCAACAGAATAATAAAGAATGGAATAATAGAAGAATTTCACCATGCATGCGGTAGTCCGCGTAGACAGGTTATTCTAACAGAATAATAAAGAATGGAATAACAGAAGAATTTCACCATGCATGCGGTAGTCTGCGTAGACACGTTATTCCAACAGAATAATAAAGAATGGAATAACAACCCTTACGAGTATTGAAAGAAAATAACTCTCTTCATGAATACGAAAGAAATAATACCCCTTACGACTGTTGAACGAAAATAATATTCCTACGAATATTGAACGAAGATGATATTAGTTACGAATATTGAATGAAAATAATATTCATACGAATACGAAAAATAATATCTCTTCAGAGTATGAAATAAATAATACCCATTATCTCAGAAGAAGACTGGATACTGGAATAGTGAAGTAGCAAACTTCTCTTCTTCTATCTCTCTATAGCTTCTATATTTAATAATTGCTCTTGTGAGTCTTAGTGAATTGGTGAGAATGAAAGAAGAATGAGCTTCTATTTATAGGAAAATATAGTTTCGATAATTGCTCGTTTTGGAGCTCAAAATATTACGGTATAATACCTTCATCTTTTCCTTCATTTTTAATTTAGTCCTGCAAGTATTATCAAACTTGCACCACCTCCCCTAATAGTATATCATGTGAATCAATAGTACAATCATGTGACTCAATAGTTGTATACATGTGAAAAAAATAATTACAGTATAATACCTTCATCTATACCTCCATTTTTAATTTAGTCATGCAAATATTATCAATCTTGCACCACCTCCCCTAATAGTATATACATGTGAATCAATAGTACATACATGTGAACAAATAGTTATAAGCATGTGAATTAATAGCAATTAATTGCTCATTTATCCGATTAATTATCTGATTGGTCAATATAACCTCCAGACATCAATTATCATCGTAATAGATGTCGATTTCAACTAATACTAATAATCCCAACACAATGGAAATATCAATTTCATCTTTAATCAACATGAACTTATTCATCATTAATATTATAACTCACAATATTTAACAAACAGATCATTCCTGGAAGAGGGGATTTCAGATAAGATTTCTCCTATTATGGCGCTTAATTAGGTGACCAAACCTCTCCTCGACAGAACTTTTTAGACATTGTCAATATTGCAAATAATAATATGAATAAGTTTGTCGTCTCAATTATTGATTTAATAATATAACATATTATGCAGATGATATTGTGACAACAATAGAATCAATAATATGAGAGATATGATGCAACATTTACTGTAGCATAAATTGAGTATAACTGAGTGACTTCTCACGTAAGCATCAATAATCAATACCGTGTGCTACTATGCAACCACGCGTATTACTGTACTTTCACCACCGGGTATTTCAACAATTTAACGGTAACACTTTTGCCGTTATTTTTATAAAAAAGATATTTTTGTCATTTTTTAACTACGACAATACTTCCGTTGTGGGGTCCACTAATAATTGTGTCGTCGTACGAGTATTCTCTTTTAAAAAGAATATTCCCCGACCAATCGAATATTTTATATCAACTTACTTACTTTGCAACATTTTCAAATATCACCCTTAACTTTAACCTTTATCAATTTAACCATTTACTAAATAATATAATAATTATAAGAAAATTGAATACCTTCATTTCATAAAATTCAGGGTCTTACACGAAGCATCTTCGAGAAAATAAGATACATAGCAGTGTCAGACTTTTTATGGGCATGAAAGCCGTCCAAGGAAGTTCAGACACCATAAATAATTTCCAAGCTGGCTGCACAGCTGAAAAGGGTCCATCGTGGTAACTAGATCTAGATTCGTTAGTTGAATTTTAAATCTTATCGCTCCTAGGCTCACTTGATTGATTAATATTTACAAAAAAATTAGAAAGAAAACTAGATTTAAATAAATCTTATCCATTCTAGCTCCACAGTTCCAGTTTAGCAACTTTTGAACCGGTTAAAGTTAGATATGGCTATATTTAGATAAATCTAGTCCACAGACTGGAATATTAAGGATTTACATTGCAAAAGCAGTTAAAACATATATTTAAAAGTAGAAAATATATAGTTATATATATATATATATATATATATATATATATATATATATATATATATATATATATATAAAGGCGATCAATCTGCCATATGCAATTTGAAATCTGGCGGGGACTATAGAATGTAAATACATATATATTTATAGGGTTAAATTGTTTCTAGCTCAACATTGTCTTATGGGTGAATTACAAATGGGTCTTTGAACTTTTTTTTCTTCTGATCAACTCAATCGAACTTCTATTTACTAACAAAAAGTTTACAATTCTGTTTAGTCTATTGACTTTTAACGAAAATGTCCACATCAGCTGCATAAGTGTAAAAAAAATTCTTATATGGCACAAATCATCCCATGTGGCTTTCTTACGTGGAAATTAAGGAAATAATTTATGGAGAAAATGAAAGATTTATTCTAAATAAAACAACATATGTTAAAATAAATTAGAAAAGTTAGCCAAAAAAGACAAGAAAATAAATAAAAAATATATTTAATTATTTTTTTAATTAATACCAAATGAATTTTATTTAATTTTTACAAATATAATAATATAAATTAGAAAAGTTTGCCAAAAATAAGAAAATAAATGAAATATATATTTAATTATTTTGTAAATAATATCAAATAAAATTTTAATTATGTACAAATATAATAATATAAATCGGAAAAGTTAGCCAAAAAATAAGAAAATAAATGAAAAATATATTCAATTATTTTGTAATGAATATCAAATTAATTTTATTTAATTCTTTACAAATATTATTATATAAATTAGAAAAGTTTACAAAAAAATAAGAAAATAAATGAAATATATATTTAATTATTTTTGTAATTCATATAAAATGAATTTTTATTTAATTATTATTTACAAATATAATAATATAAATTAGAAAAGTTAGACAAACAATAAGAAAATAAATAAAATATATATTTAATTATTTTGTAATTAATATCAAATGAATTTTTATTTAATTCTTTACACATATAATAATATAAATTAGAAACATTTGCCAAAAAATAAGAAAATAAATAAAATATATATTTAATTATTTTTGTAATTAATATCAGATGAATTTTTAATTATTCTTCATCGTCATCCCCAGTCCCAATTTTTGCAACTTCTCTGCCTAACTCCTCAACATCAATTGAATCACTTTCCACATTATGATTTGGCCAATTACTGCTTTTGTAATGTAAGCCATATAAACATTCACAGTTTGTAAAGCTACCATTTTTCTTTGCCTTGGCTTGAACCCTAGCACTCTTCTTCTTCAAAACACCAGTTTTGGTGTGAGGATGAATCAATCAATCAGTGATTTGAAGACGTTTCCAGAACAAGGTCAAGAGTCGAGAACTATGATGTTTGAGATGATTAGTAATAAATTACCAATACACGTAATAATTAACTAAATAAAACAAAATTCACTTGAAGGCATTTAAACTCAAAGATTGAAAAAGGCGAGACCGGATAGAACTAGTAAGCTTGTATACTCCCAACTTCCATCTCTGCAATCCAAAGTGGGAATCTTTCATTGAGTTTGTTATCACACAAGTATAAAAAATCGAGATTCTTTTGTGCAGAAATCTAAACCTCAACCCAAATCATTCAGCCAAATCCAAACCTCAACTCAGATTCTCACTCAACTCAGATTCTCAAGTTCAGAAAAGCGAGACGAGATAGAAACAAATCCAAACCCCAAACCAAATCCAAACCTTAACTCAAATCGCTCAAGGCCAGAAAAGCGAGACGGGATATAATCAGATCCAAACCCCAACCCAGATCCTCCACCCAAATCCAAACCTCAACTCAGATTCACCACCGCCACCGCCTCCTGACCTCCACCTCGACCTCTGCCTCTGTCGCCCCTTTTCGCGAAGAATTTTTGGATGAAATCAAGCCAGAGAAAATGTAAATCTAGATGGATCTAAAAATTTGAATTTAATAAAAATGAATATTTTTGTTTGTGATGGATAAATGGGAGAAACTTGAAAGGTGGATACCTTATCATTTGCAACACATTTGGATGAGGGTCGAGATTAATTTTTGTAAATCTATTACGTGTTTTGATTTTTGAATTTTAGTATTTCCTTTTTGTTATAAATTAAATGATATATGTTGTTTTTTGGTAAAATGATATAAAATTTTATTTATTTTTATTTTGAATTTTACTACCTTTTTGTTTGATTAATTGACATATGTTATTTTATTTAAAATAAATATTTCATTTTCTTCATAATTTTTTCCTCCATTTCCATATAATGAAAGCCACATGGACTGATCCGTTCCACATCAAATTTTTTTTACACATCTGCAGCTTATGTGTTAAATTCCGTCTAAAGTCAACAGATTTAATGGAATTGTAAACTTTTTGTTAGTAAATACAAGTTCAGTGAGTTGACTGTAAGAAAAAAAGTTCAGTGACCCATTTGTAAGTCGACCTATAGTACAGTGACCTAGAAAATATTTTACCCTATATATATATATATATTTATATATAAGTGGTAAAAGGCCACGAATTAGAATCCATGCCAAACTGGAAATGTTAATATATATATATATATATATATTTATATATAAGCGGTAAAAGGCCACGAATTAAACTCCAGGCCAGACAGAAAATGTATATATATATATATATAAGATAGAAAAATGTTTCGGGAATAACTAATCGGTAAAAAGCTTCAAAAAGCTTCAAAATCTAAAAAATCTTATAGTGGGCTGCCAAGAAGACTTCAGACCGCTTTTGGAGATTGTAAACTCAGTTTTCATCGGTTAAATTTTGATATGTTATAGAATATATGCTTATAAGTGTTTAGAAAGAACAACATCAAAGTTTGGAGTACTCTAGAAGAGTTTAAGGGCTGAAATGGACAAAGTTTTGTCTCTTTTTCTTATATTTTTTTTCAAATGAACTGGTGGGGTGGGTCTATTTATAGACCAAGTTGGTTGCGTGTCAACCCGCGGCAGCCGCTGGTCTACCCTGTGGCTCCCCAGGTTGCCCCGAGCCTCACTGGTCCTGTTATCTCGAAGTACGTGCACTCGGACAACGCATTGTCTGCTCGAACCTTCATAACTTTCAATCCAGGCATCCAATGGAGGCGTGGTATATCTTTCCGAAAAGCCTTTGACGAGAGCTACACAATGACATGTGATTAGACATTTTTTGAATCTGGGATGATGGGTCCATGACCAGATCTCCAAGTCTTCGCACTCTATCCGTTGAGCTGACTTGTGCTGTTTTCACTCGGGATTGAAGTTATGGTTATGCAGGACTTCTTTTGTCGTGGTTTGAGATGATTTGATGTTGATTTGGTAAAATGACCATTTTTCCCCCTCCCGGGTTGATTCCAATTTTGATGCAGTTGCAGTTGTCTTTTCTCAAGGTTATCTCCGAGATTGAACTGCTGTTGATTCTGACAGTCCTCAGGGTTGTCTCTAAAGTTGGTTTGATTTTCCCGGGGTTGACTTCGGGCTTTAATCTTGATCCCCCGGGGTTATCTCTGGGGTTGGAGTTGATGTCCCGGGGTTGTCTCCGGGGCTAGAAGTTGATATCCCGGGATTGTCGCTGGGGTTGGACTTGATCTCCCGGGGTTGTCTCTGGGACATGGATTTGATCTCTTGGGGTTTTTTTCGGGGTTGTATTTTGATCTCTCGGGGTTGTCTCTGGGGCTGGATTTTTACGCTTTCGACTTTCAAGGTTATCTCTAGAAGACGAAAGACGATTCTGCCCTCCTGCATGGTTAGTAACAGGAAATGCAAAATTTCGAGTACCTACAGATGCCCCTCTTTATCAAGTTTATGAAATGTAATGGCATGGATATGATAAAGATTACTATACAATTGAAATATGACAAGATTAAATGATGTCATGCAATGCAACATAATGTGATGTTTATGAAAGTTAGATGTTTTTGTTGAAATTATTCCCAATAGTATTCTAAAACTGTATGCTCTCGCCACTTCTGTTGGGGATGGAGTTGTCAATGATGGTTTTTACTGAACTACTATGATGTCTACTCGAATGGTAGTTTACAAAGCTTTCATCACCGTATCTTTCCCGATGATACGTTGGGGTTGTAACCAGCGGTTTGAAGTGTCCATCAGTGCTATTTGAGACTAATTTGACGACAAGTCACGAAGTTGTTTTCAAGATCCCGACTGTGGAGGTTTTCCCATGGTTGAGACTATTGGATTTTGACATTAGGGTTATCACCAACGTTCTTGATCTTTTGGATGTGCTGTCCACCGAAGATATTACTCTTTTTTGTGAGTAACTCTCGGGGAATTATTGATGTTTTATCCTGACGATAGCTTGGCTTGGCTGCCATCATTGGATATTTCTTGCCATTACGCTAAAATTATCACCATCGCTCTGACTTTCTATCAGGTTGATGTCGATAACTTTTCTGGAAATAGGATCTTGACTGCTTGCTTTCACAACATCCTCACAATACTTACTCGAACAGTAGTGTTGTAAAGATTGACCATCACCGACTTTCCTCGGTGCCTACTTAAACAACAGTTTGCAACAGTCTGGAAATCACCGACCCTTCGCGGTGTCTTGGCTGGGGGTTTGTATAATAGATTCCATCATCGATCCTCCTCGATGAAGATGGTTTTCCATGGTTTTCATCATCAGATTTTTCGTGATGCTACGCTAGAGTTGTCACCAATGATTTGCATTATCAGATACTCTGATCTTCGTTGAAGTAGCTTTCAACGGCTTACATCACCATAACATTCCCGATGCTACGCTGGAGTTATCGCCAACGGTTTGCACTGTCAAGGATGTTTGATATCTCTGTGACGAATTACACCCATGAACGAGTTTAGATGTTTTGATTGCAATCAAGACCCACAGTTCATGGCATCGAACCTTCCCAATGCTTTGACAAGGGCCACTTTCAATAGCATCTATCATCAATTCTTTGAACCCACCTCCGGACGAATACCAATGACTTATATGTAGACCCGAAATTTGGTCTCTAAATTCAGGATTTCAGCCCGTTTCCGCTCAATCGCGTAACACCTTTTTCCCTGATTTGACTTTCCAGCTTCTGGGAACTCTGTTGCAACTGAAATTTGATCGAGCCGAAGGGGGTAGGTACCAGCGGCCACCCGTGGGTATATATGCAGCCCTTTTCTTTTACAAGTTATTTTCAAGTTGAACCACACAGAAAATCCGAGATTTCTTCTTCGGATCTACTGAGTTCTATTTGCTTTTTGCAAAATTCGTCACTGTACAAACGTTCTGCACTATTTCGGTAACGTTTACATGTTTTCTTTTCAAGTTTTGAGCGTTAGAAAGTCAAATATCATACAGAATGCTTCTAAATACATAGTAGTGAATATGAATGCTCATATGACTTGATAAAAAATATTCAACCTAGTAAATGTTAATATTTTACCATGCTGAACGTATTGATGTGAAAAAATTAACTTTTGAGACAACCATTTGACAACCTTTTTTGCTATTTTATTCATCCTATTTAAGGACAAATGAGCAAAGGTTTTCAAATAAAGCACACCTGGCAATTTTGCTGCCATGATGGATTTAATTTTGGTGTTTTTTTCATGCATATAAGATGTTCATGACTTTGGGTTGGTGTGCTACTAAATGGCCACTTAGCCATGCCTATGTGCATGTAGACTGTCCATTTTACAAAGGAGACTATGGCAAAAAAATTTCATGAGTCTGGGCATTTAATGAGTATGCAATTTTAACTCTACTGTGGATGTATGTTAAATTAATGCATGTATGCATGAAAAAATGATTTGAATTTAATAAGTTTCAAGTTTAGAAATTACCACACCCTTTCTGAGGTGATTTGGAGACTTTTGTCCAGATTATAGATCTAGATCAGCCGAGTAGTTCTCGCAAGGCCTCTTTAGGTGTGAGGAAGAGAGCTTCAAATGTTCCTTGTGACGCCCCCAAAAGGTATACATCACCCATTCTGAGTCACCAAATACATGATACATAATACAAATACAAACTTAATTTATACAATACGAAAAAATCGTAGCTGAGAGTTTTTACATTAATATTGTCTCCTAGACAATATCCAAACTCAAATGGAGTCTGATGGGTGAGTTTTATACTCATAATTGAGTGTGTATGAACTTAATCTTTTGGTTGATTTTAAGTGTTTGTGTCTATTCATGCATGTTTTACGTTGTTTTGTAGGAATTGGGACAAAAGTTACATGGATCGACGTTTGGGGTGGCTAGATTTGTGTTTTCGGCTTGTCATTTACACAGCAGTCACTTCAGAGCCAATTTGAGTATTTTTTCGAACGTTATTTCGACAAACTCAAAGAATAAAGGTTGTAGATCTACTTCTCCTCTTTCCGGAACATCTTAAATCATCAAAATCGGAGTTCGGATGAAGAAGTTATGGCCATTTTCCCAAAGGACGTCGGAGTAGAAAATGTTAGAACATGTGCCAGTGCCGGGGCGCCCATTTTAGGCCGATGCCCAGCGCCGGGGCGCTGGGGAAGAGGTTGGGCAAGCTTGGACGCGTTTTGGGGCGAATTTTGACACCTTTTTGACTCTAAATTGGATTGAGTTTGTTCCTAAGCTAAAAATTGGACTTGTAACCTATAAATACATGATGTAAGGCATAAAATAAAGGGAGATTACATAGCTTAGCCTAGATAAAACACTCCATTAGATTAGAATATAAACCCTAATTCTTAATTAGCCATTGGAGATGGAAGCAAATTGAAGAACACTGGAGATCAAGAGCAAGAACAAGAGGGGAGCATCAGATTTGCTGACAACAGATTCTATTCTCTTCTCTTATCATACTTTTATCTTTTAATGTCTATTCAGTTATGGATTCTTGGTTTTAAATTATGAACTAATTCGTTTATTAAGATTTCAATTGAACCTTTTATGTCTATGGATTAGTTATTTAATTTATTCCAATTATTTATGTCAAAGTGAATTGTTTATCTTGTCTTGAGCTTATTGATTAATTATCTGATCAGTAATTATCTTGTTACTCTAGAAGGAATTGAAAGAGGAATTCTAGGGTTAGAACTGGGCATGGTGACATGTGTCTTAGTTATTTGCACAGTGAATAATTAGGTTTGTGAATGAATGGAAATATCTCTTCGCCACATGTAACACATAAGGAATTGGAATTGAAAGAGTTTAATTTAATTGTTTTGCATAGGAATATAGCAAGATTAATCTGGATTAAATAGAAGTCAATTGATCACTTGGAAAAGGTCTTTTGGCATTTGAGAATTCCTGTTAATAATTCAGTAGGCATAATAATTGGGATAATTGGATAATTAGTTTATAGTTCATAATTGGGGATATTGTAGTCTTAACCTTTATTTATTTGAATTCATTTATAAAGTAATTCAGTTTAATTAGTTAATTTAGTTTTCTTAATTAGAAAAATCACAATTTGCAGTTGTTTAAATAAAATTGATTTGATTAAGAGTTAGTACTTGGTAATTTTTATTAAATAATTTCTCGTGGGAACGATATTTTTCTTATCACTTTATTACTTGTTGACCGTGTATACTTGCACGTATTCATTGATTGCGAAATCGACCAACAGAGTCCTCATTACATTTATTATCACACTATTTCATAGAATAGTGAGGACTACTATAACCACCTATCCTGGACCATCACTCCATTCCCCGACTCGTCCCGGCTACGTTCTTATTTCCTGAAGAGAACTATGAAAGAAAAAGGGTGAGCTCAACTAGCCCAGCAAAAAATATTATGACTACGATAATGCAGAATAAATTATCGTTAGCCTTCAACAGTGTTAAACTGATAGAATACAATAAACAACAAGTTTAACTGCAACGGAACAAGCAATCCATTAGAAGAGTCAAGTAGAGCATGATTTCTACTATCTTCTATGATTTAAAAAGTTTATCACCAATTTTATCTCTGAGACTCAGCTCAATAAATAATCAATATCACTGAATTATCCATGCACTACGGGCCAATGATATTCATTAGTATCACGTCCACGAATTATCCATGCACTACGGGCCAAGGATATTCGTGTTATCACCAATGGTCATGATCATGCCAACAATTGTCCATCAATGCACTACGGGCCAATGAGGACTTTTATAACATCATTTGTAACATTACAGGTCATGATTATATCGAATAATCTCTGGTCATAATCATACCAATCAACAGTCCATCTATGCACTATGGGCCAAAGATGATTTTCATCACAATATAAACATGCAGATGATGACAATGATATAAGAATTCAATTAAATGAGAGCAAGGATAAATTTTATTGATTTATAATTCAATTTACCCAGAATTCAATAATATCCAAATTGTCAACATGATACTGCTTTGTGGAGTAAAATTCAAGAATAATATTGTATCAAAAATGATTTGGAACGAAAGGAAATTAATTTTTATCATGAATAGTACCCCGGGTGAATAGTGCCCGAGTGAATAGTACTTCGAGAATAGTACCCGGGCATGAAAAGATTAAAAATTATCAAGAATGTTCAGAATAATATTTTCGTGAAAAGATACTAGATGAAACGCAAATTTCAAGGATATTCTACTAATTTCAAGAAGTATAGAAGCCATACTTTAATAAAATTAGTGTAGAATTCAGAACCTGAAACGAAATAATATTACTTACATACTACAAAGTATGGAAGAAAATATTATTTCATACGAATATTGAATAAAAATAATATCTCTTACCTTGAAAGGAGAGTATTTCTGACTAGTATGGATTGGTGTAGCAGATATATTCTTGAAGAAAACTTATACTATTTTTTACTTTCAAAGCTTCCTTAAACATAAAAGAAATACACTGTAAAACCCCATCTTTTTGAATAAAGATGAATTTTCTATAAATATTATTTTTGAATATTATGGAGTGAAATTGATATAATAGTTGTGGGTAATATTTATAAATTTTGCAAAGTACGCAAGTTGTTATATAATGTTCGATTGGTCGGGGAATATTTGTTTTAACAGGGTATATTAGTACAACGACACAATCATTGGTGGACCCCACAACGGAATTATTGTTGGATTTAGAAAACGACAAAAATACTTTATGAAAATAACAGTGGAAGTTTTACCGTTAACTGTTGAAACACCCGTTGTTAAAAGAAATACGATGTCTGGCATGGGTTGCATAGTAGCACATGTAGATTAATTATTGATGCTTAAGTGGTAAGTCACTCGGTTTTGTTGGTATTATTAATGTAATAATCTGAGAAAATCTTTTATATAAAAGAATACTTTTATAAAGTTATTCTATAAATAGAATATATTATATTCTATTATGCATAAATGTCTGCATAGTGTTTTGCATAGTAAAATCTTTTTTATATAAAATGAATACTTTTATAAAGCTATCTATTTTATTAGACAATAATTAGAATATATTATATTTTATTATGCATAGTGTTTGCATAGTGCCTGCGTAGTGTTTGCATAGTAAAATCTTTTATAAAGTTATTCATTTTATTAGATTATAAATAGAATATATTTTATTTTATTTTGCTTTAAATATGGACCGCCGAGATTAAAGTAAATCAATCTCTAAATTGTTCATGAGTTAGTTACTATGCATTCCATTTTTTTTATAAATAGAAGCTCATTCATTCATTATTTTCTTTAATTCTTTGAAACTCTAGAGAGATAAACTATAGAGAGAAAGAAGAAAATATTCTGCTACTTCACTACTTATATATCCAATACCCTTCTTCTTAAGGTAGGGAATATTATTTGTTGTACTCGTAAGGGGTGTTATTCTTTCTTATTCATGAAGAGAGCATTGTTATTCCATTGCTTATTATTCGCATTGGAATAACTTTGTATATCGTGGTCTACCCTATACTTGGTGACATTCTTCTATCGTTCCGTCTTTATTATTATTACATTGGAACATCATATACGTGTGTTTTACGGGACTTTGGTTAAAATCTTTATTATTATTCCGTTGGAACATCACGCCTACATGTGTTTTACACGGACACTGGTTCCGTCTTATTATTATTACGTTGGAACATCACATGCATGTGTTTTACACCGGACTGGTTCCGTCTTTATTATTCTGTTGGAACATCCTATCAGTGCAAATTTTGCCTGACCTGGTTCCGTTATTTAGTATTCTGTTGGAATAACTTGTCTATGCGAAGTACCGCATGCATGGTGATTTCTTTTGTTATTCCATTCTTTATTATACTCAGTTGGTTAAAGTTTTGACTTCTATACTCCATGAAATTAGTAGAATATCCTTGATATTTGCGCTTCATCCAGTATCTTTTCATGGAAATATTCTTCTGACCATTCTTGAATTTTACTCTACAAAGCAGTATCATGTTGACAATTTGGACATTAGTAGTTCTTGGACAAATTAATTCTTGAACTTGTTTTATTGAATTCTTATATCATTGTCATCATCCTCATGTTTATATTATGTTGAAAGTCATCTGTAACCTATAGTGCATAGATGGACTTGGTATAATTATGACCAGGGATTATTCGGTGTAATCATGACCGTAATATTACAAATGATGTGGTAAAAGTCCTCATTGGCCTAGTAGTGCATTGATGGATGATTGTTGGCATGATCATGACCATTAATGAATACACAAATATTCTTGGCCCGTAGTGCATGGATAATTGTGGTCGTGATACTAAAGAATATCCTCGCCAGTAGTGTAGGGGTGATTCGATGATGTGGAATATTTATTGTTTGAGTCTCAACGATAATGATGATGAAAACCTTTTAAATCATAAAAGATAGTAGATTTTATTTTCTACTTGACTCTTTTAATGGATTGCTTGTTCACCGCAGATTAAACTTGATGTCTATTATATTTTATCAGTTTAACATTGTTGGAGACTAATGATAATTTATTCTGTATTATCTTAGTCATAATATTTCTTACTGGGCTAGTTGAGCTCACCCTTTCTTTCAATGTTCTCTTTAGGAAATGAGAATATAGCTGGGATGAGTCGGGGAACAGAGTGATGGTCCAGAGGATAGCATTAGTAGTCCTCACTATTCTGTGAAATAGTGTAATAATAATTGTAATGAGGACTACTTTTGAGTTTGTATAATCTCTAGTAGATAATATTTGTATTCAAACTCACAGTTTATGTTTGTCGTATTGTACACGACAGTTGTATTAGTAAGTTGTATTTGAATTCTGTACCATGTATCTGACGACCCAAGATGGGTGATGTATACCTAATTTTGGGGGCGTCACATACACTCAATATTATAGAAGAAGAATTTTCTGATTCTGGTGTGATTTCCAACTCTAAACTAAGCATCCTATTTATAGGAGAATGGAAGGATACTATTTAGAAAATAAAATCACGGACTGCACAGTGAAGAAAAAAAATTTGACGGACAAATTCGGCTGATTTAACATGATTTACTATGCAGACACTATGCAAACACTATGCATAATAAAATATAATATATTCTATTTTTCATAAAAAACAAAACATAATATATATATATATATATATATATATATAAAACTGAGATAACTTCTACCGACAGTTTTGAAAAATGGGTAAGTGGGGGTCGAAATAATAAGCCAAATTTACAATAAATACTTCATAAAAATCCGCTCAATATTTTTAACAACATTTATTCATCAATAATATAACTTGCAATATTAACAAACAGATCATTCCCAGGAAACAGGGGGCTTTCGATAAGGATGTCTCTCTATTATATTGGCACGTAATTAGGTGACCAAACCCCTTTTCTCGACAGAAATTTTTAGACATTGTCAATAATGCAAATAATAATATGAATAACTTGTCATCTCAATTATTGATTTAATAATATAAAATATTGTGACAATAATTGAATCAATAACGTGAGATATTGTGCAGGAATTACTGTGGTAATAATTGATTAAAACTGAGTGACTTCCCATGTAAGCATCAATAATCAATACCATGTGCTACTATGCAACCACGCGTATTACTGTACTTTTATCACCGGGTATTTCAACAGTTAACAGTAAAACTTTCACCGTTATTTTTTTAAAAAGTTATTTCTATCGTTTTCTAACTCTGACAATAATTCCGTTGTGGGGTCTACCAATGATTGTGCCGTCGTACGAATATTCCCTGTTAAAATGAATATTTACCGACCAATCGAATATTTTATGACAACTTGCTTACTTTGCAAAATTTATAAATATTACCCACAACTATAATTATAACAAATTCACACCTTAATATTCAAAATGATATTTAGAGAAAATTATTATTTATTCATAAAAGTTGGGGTCTTACAACCTCCCCTTATGAAATTTCGTCCTCAAAATTGGTGTACGTACTTGGTATGTCGAAGATGCGAGGATACCTTGATTTCATTTCAGATTCTAACTCCCAGGTCATTTCCTCAACATCGTGGTTTCTCCACAAAACTTTGACTTGAGGTATAACCTTGGAGCGTAGAATATGTTCCTTCTTATCCAAGATTTTAACAGGTACCTCTTCATACGTTAATTCTTCAGCTATCTCGTCTGGTTCTAATTCAATAATGTGGTTCGGGTCTTCCATATATTTACTTAACATATATATGTGAAAAATGTTATGAACACGAGACATACTTGGCGGTAAAATGAGTCTACATGCCATTGTTCCTACTCGATCGAGGATTTTGAATGGGCCAATGAATCGAGGATTGAGCTTTCCTCTATTTCTAAATCTCGTAACTCACTTCCATAGAGCAACACGTAACAACACATGATCTCCAACATTGAATTCCACGTTTTTTCGATGAAGATCAGCATAAATTTTTTGTCGATCTTGTGAGGTTTTTATACGTTTCCAGATCATTTGAATCTTTGCCGTTGTCATGCATACCAATTCGGTCCCAACAACGTTGCTTCATCCACCTCATCCCAACCTACTGGAGAACGACACTTGCGTCCATACAACGCCTCGAATGGAGCCATGTCGATGGTTGCTTAATAACTGTTGTTGTAGGAGAATTCCACTAATGGCAAGAACTTGTCCCAACTTTCTTTGAAGTTAAGGACACAGAGTCTTAATAGATCTTCAAGAGTTTGAATAGTCCTCTCCGACTGTTCGTCCGTCTGAGGATGATATGCCGAACTGAATCATAAATCCATGCCCATAGCTCTTTGCAAACTAACCCAAAATCGTGAAGTGAATCTCGGGTCTCGATCAGAAAATATGGATACTGGCATACCATGCGGTCTTACAATCTCATTTATGTATATACGAGCAAGATGTTCAAGTGAAAAAGTTTCTCGTATAGGTAAGAAATGAGTAGACTTGGTCAATCTATCGACAATGAACAAAATCGCATCTATGCCTTGAGAAACCTTGGGAAGATCAGTAAGGAAATCCATGGTAATGTGCTCCCACTTCCATTCTAGAATTTTAAGTGGTTGCAATGGACCTTTTGGCACTTGATGTTCCGCCTTGACACGTTGACAAGTTAAACACCTTGAGATAAACTCCGCGATCTATCTCTTCATATTGCTCCACTAAAATGTATGTCAAAGATCACGATACATTTTGGTACTTCCAGGATGGTTGCAAACGGTGTGTTGTGCGCCTCCATCATGATTTTATACTTCAAGTCAGAGTCGTTAGGAACACAAAGTCTGGAGTTGACTCAAAGTATTCCTTCTTTATCGATTCTTGCTTCTGGAATATCACCTTCTTGCACTTTCTTCCTCATACGCATCAGGTCCAGGTCTTTAGCTTGAGCAACTTTAATTTTATCGATTAAAGTCGGTTCTACTCGTATATTTTCTATCATCATGTGGGTCCCTGGAGTTTTTAACTATATCTCCATCCTTTGCTAGTCATACAAAATGGGCCTTTGTGTTGACAATATCGTACTCGTACCCATATATGATCTTCTACTCAATGCATCAGCTACCACGTTCGTTTTTCTAGGATGGTATTGAATGGTATGATCGTAATCTTTCAACAGCTCGAGCCAACATCGTTGCCGCATGCTGAGTTCCTTTTGGGTGAAGAAATATTTGAGGCTTTTATGATCCGTATTGATCTCCACTTTCTCCCCATATAGATAATGTCTCCAGATCTTTAGTGCAAAAATGACTACTGCCAACTCTAGATCAAGAGTAGGATAATTCCTCTCATATTCTTTGAGTTGTTGTGAGGCATAGGCTATAATTTTCCCATGTTGCATGAGAACACATCCTAACCCTCTGCCTGAAGCATCACTGTAAATGACAAATCCCTCCGAACCAGATGGTATTGTCATAACATGTGCTGAAATGAGTCTCCTATTGAGTTCTTGAAAACTCTTCTCACATTCCTCTCGCTTCAACTGAATTTATATCTTTTCGAGTCAGTTGAGTTAATGGAGTAGCGATTCGAGAAAATACTTCCATGAATCTCTGATAATAACCAGCTAAGCCCAGAAAGCTACGTACTTCGGTCACTGACTTAGGTTGCTCCCAACTTTGAATTCCTTCAATCTTTGTTGGGTCAACAGATATTCCATGATTTGATATCACGTGCCCAAGTAATGCTACTTCCTTAAGCCAGAACTAGCATTTCTTCAACTTGGCATATAACTTGTTCTCCCGAAGCATTTGGAGTATCAGCCTCAAGGTTTGCTCATGATCTTCATGGCTTTTGGAGTATATGAGGATGTCATCAATAAAGACAACCACAAAATGATCCAAATATTCCTTGAATACTTAGTTCATCATGTCCATGAAGGCAACATGAGCATTAGTCAATCCAAAAGACATGACTAGAAATTCGTAATGCCCGTATCTTTGTTCTGAAAGCAGTCTTTGGAATGTCATTAGTTTTAATCTTTAACTGATGATATGTAGAACGAAGATCGATCTTTGAAAAGAATTTAGCTCCTTGCAACTGGTCAAACAGGTCATCAATGCGAGGCAAAGGGTACCTATTTTTGATGGTGACATGATTTAACTCCCGATAATCAATGCAAAGTCACATACTTCCATCTTTCTTCTTTACGAATAGAACATGAGCACCCCAAGGAGACGTACTAGGACGAATGAAATCGATGTCTAACAATTCCTGTAGTTGAGTTTTTAACTCCTGAAGTTCAATAGGAGCCATTCAATATGGGGCTTTGGAAATGGGTTTTGTACCAGGTTTAAGGTCGATACAAAATTCAATTTCACGCTCTTGGGGTAGGCCAGGAAGTTCTTCAAGGATTACGTCAGGAAATTTATTAACAATAGAAATATCATTCAAATCTGACGTGTTTTTGTTTAAATCTGTGACATGGGCTAAGAAAGCTTGACATCCGTTTTTCAATAAACGAATGGCTTTATGGCTTGATATGACATTGATTGACTTTAGTGGTTTGGTTGCTTGAATTTGCAAAATAGGTTGGTTAGGAATATGAAAGTTAACAACCTTACGAAAATAATCAATTTTAGCATGATGAGTAGTTAACTAATCAATCCCTAAAATAACATTAAATGCAAATATTTTCAAAGAGATAAGATCGATAGGTAATGTGCGGTTGTCGATTTGAATCAAACAAGATTTATAAACAGTGGATGTAATGAAGGTTTATCCTAACGGAGTTTCAATAGATACGTCAAAGTCTAATTTCTCCGGAGTTAAATTTAAACATTGAGCGCAAGTAGGAGAAATAAAAGAATGGGTAGAACCAGTATCAAATAAGGTATAAACATCGCAAGAGTTTATGATTAGCTTACCGGTGATAACTTCGTTTGGGTTTCTCGCTTTTTAGGAGGTCACGACAAACGCTCTCTGATCAGTAGGTTTTATACCTACTTATCTGGTATCTATTACTTAAATTAGTTGCTTAAACCTATGTTTTGTAGTTACTTTGCATGCATGATGTGTGCATTTCATACATGTTATGTTATTTTCTAGGCTATGACACAACATTGGCATGAGGAAACAAGGAAAAGCAATTCAAACATCGTTTGGACTAAAATATGCAAACAAATGCAAGAAGGGAAGATTGCAAGGCTATTAACAGCACGTTGGATGAATGTTTTGGCTTGGAATGATGATTTCATTATAGATCTACTTCTTAGCTTTTCGGAACATCTTTAAACGTCCCAATCGGAGCTCGGATGCGAGAGTTATGGCCTTCTTATCAACTAAGATAAAAGCTCAAAGTTGTCCTGCTTGCAATTTATATATCATCTACTTCAAGACCGATTTTGATCTTGATTCGATCCAAATATATCAATTCTCAAAGCATAAAAGTTGTATATCTCGTCGATATCTTCGATTTGATAGGTTCAGGCCCCGTAACTCCTAGCGGATTAAAAGTTATGCATGTTTTACCAAAGGACGTCGCAGTAGAAAACAGAGCGACGCACTCCATAAATGAACTACAAGCGGCTAGCGGTAGGGCCATCAATTTCTCTCACTTCTAAGATGGCTTGCGGCGCCAAAATGGCCTAGGAGCAGGCGAGGCGCAGCCTTGAGATCTGCAGGGGGAGTGTTAAATTAAGTGATTTGATGTCCAATTTGAGTTAGAATAAGAGTCTTAGTTTCCTAACTTGCTAGGGTATCCATTAGAACTATAAATACTTGATTTTAACTTGGATTGGGAGGCTAGTTTTGATGATTCCATGAGATTAGGAGCAAAATCCTAGTTATTATGAGATTTGGAGATTGAAGCAACTTGGAGACCATTAAAGATCAAGAGCAGGAGCTTGAGGAAGATGGAGATTTACTGACAACATATTTATTCTTCACTCTAATCTTATTCTTATCTTTTAATGTGTATTCAAGTGTGGATTCTTAGTTTTAATTCAATGAACTAATTCTTTGTTTGAGATTACAATGGATATTATTGTGTAGTTTATTTTAATATGCTTCGCTATCAATTATTATGTTCTATCGTGAGGATTGTCTAATGTGATTTGGACTTAATTGTTTAATTAATTGGCCATCAATTACTGTGATAATCTATATGAACTTGAGAGATTAAGTATAGGTTTAGATCTGATCATGATGACATGTGTTTGTGATTTCTGCATATATGGAATTCATGATTCGTGCTTAGGATATAGATATGCCTTTACGCCATATGTAATTTTATAGAGAACTTGTGCTTTAAATCCTTTTTAATTGTAATTCACATAGAGATATAGCGGATTAGGTAATTAGGGTGTCTTGCTTAATTCTATCATTTGTGGATTTATGTGAGTATGAGTATTATGCATCGAGAGGTGGTTTTATCTGCTTTAGTGTTCCTGATTAATAATTCAGGATAGAGAATAATTGATGAGAACTGTGTTAACTTAAATGAAGCAATAAGTGAAGTTGTGATTTTAAATCTCCGTAATCTTAATTTAACTAGTGGTAATTAGAATTAGTTTACTTATAAATTGAAATTCATTCGTTTAAATAAGATTGAGTTGGTTACGGGTTAGTACTTGGTGATTTTTATTAAAAAATTCCTCGTGGGAACGATACTCTACTTACACTTTATTACTTGTTGACCACGTATACTTGTGTGTTGTGCGTAACTAGATTTTACCCAACAAGTTTTTGGCGCCAATGTCGGGGAATTAGTTTAATAATTTTAGCCAGTATTAGCTTCAATGAAATTAGTCTTACTTTAAACAACTTTTCTTTCTTTCTTTTTATTTGTTATTTAATTCTCTTTCTATTTTTTTTCTTTCTTTTTAGATACCATATGAATTTAATTATCAAGCGTCAGATATCGAGAAACGACTCGACCAAGGAAGCAGAGATTGATGGACTCGCGACACTTTCTGCATTATCAGCACAGATTGAGACACTTTCGAGGAGGTTGGACGCATTTGCAGCACAACGTCGTTATAGTGTGGCAGTTACTTGTGATTATTGTGCTGAAAATCATCCGAGTCATCAATGTACTACCAGTTTCGAGCCGGTACCGTATGGCGGTGATTACCCCAACAATTATGTTTATCCCACCAATTATCATCAAGTTTTGGGGTATCACCCGGATTCATCATGGAGCTACAATTATGAAGACCAATACTACGCTCTAAATCTAACATACACACCAGAATTCTCATGTCAACCTCCATTGCCACAAGAAGAAAAGTCAAATTTGGAGGAAATCCTGTCGAAGCTCATAGCAAACCAAGAGGAGAGGATGATGAGTCAAGAAATATCGAGCCATAATTTTCAGAACCAGATGGAACAACTCATCATTACTTCAAACCTTGGTCCTCAACACATGGATTCCAAAATTGAGACATATAATTCAGGGTTGGAGGAATTGTTGTCCAAGTTCGTAGCATCAAATGAGGAGAGGAGGATTAATCAAGAGATGGCAATTCAAAATCAAGAGATATCAATTTAAAATCTGCAGAACCAGATGGATCAAATGTTTGAAGCCTTGAACAATCGCCCTCCAAACAATTGGTGTTATGACATGGATGATGAAACTGATGGAGAGCCAGAAGTGTACATGCCACTGGATGAACTAAAAGAAGTGGACATTGAAGAGACAACTGAGGATACGAAAAATAGAATATGAGCTGATCTTTATTATACCCTAAGTGCCTTCTAAGCCAGAGTTGAAAAATCCAGTGAATTTTGCACACTCATGTCTCCTTGGTAGTCAAATCCAAGGCAAAGATCTCTATGATAATGAGGCCTCTTATACACCATGGTGGGCTGAGGAAGAGAAAATAGAAGAATAAGAGCCTGTTGTGTTTGCCAATCCTCAAAGCCCCAATCTAATCATAGACTCAACGGACGGAAAAGCACCTAGTTATTTAACATTCTCAATTGGGCACTTATTTAAACAAAGCATGCTAGGTGACTTTAATTTGATAGACATCACAAAAGGGAACCTACCAAAAGTTACATTGTTTCCGATGGATGGAGGGTTCCTAAATTATCGAAGAGAATTGGATAGTGCTGACCAGACAAAATCAGGCTAAAAGACTGTAAATCAAGCGCTGACTGGGAGGCAACCCAAGAATTTTTATATTTATACACTTTACTAGTTTATTTAGTAGATAGGAATCAAGTTGTTATACTTGCTTATTAAGTTCTCTTATAATTCAAAGTGCTATTCTAATCTATGTTGTCTCTCTTTATTGCAGGTATTGGAGGTTCAATGGACATGCAAAAGATTATGGAAAGGGAAGCCACCAGCCTGAGGGCATGATACAATATCCTGCTTCAAATTTCGATGTGGAGGAGTTTTCAGTCTTTGTGCCACGCCACCATCACCTCAATGTTGAATCGATTTGTGGAAGTTCTCTTCTACTTAATGCTTTATTTTACAATGAGGACATTGTAATTGTTAAGTTTGGGGGAGTTAATTTGTTTAGTTTTGCATATTTAATGTAGTTGTTTTAGTTTTGCATAAGTTACCGTGTTTGTTTAGTTTAGGTTTATTATATGTTTGCATTCATGTAGTGTAAGTGCATAATAGTTTGCATAGTTGTAAATAGTTTTTATTTATGTCTATAAAAACAAAAAAAAAATCAAAAATATATATATTAGTTAGTTTACTATGTTTATATAGCATTTAGTACATCTTGCATGAGTCCAGTTGTTTGATATTTACAGTTTGTTTTGGCCAAAGATGAGATTTGAATTGGGTAGACAAGTATAATACTGATTATTGGAGCGTTGATGTGATTTCTTGTTATGAATTGAGTTTTTTTTTTGTTTGAAACTGGTATAATAAGGATAGCACAGTAAAAACAACTTGTTGAATGATTGAGTTTAAATTTATACATAATCGGACTCTAAAGGATAATGCTAGTTTGAATGAAAGAATCACAAAAATAAGTAGTGATGGCTAAAGTTAGACAAGAACCTAAGTTTGGGGGAATATTTTGGATATATAAGCTATAAAAAAGAAAGTATGAAAAAACACTGTGGCGTGCTTGTCTAGTTTTGTGGCCTTTGTTACTTGAGTAAATATAAGCCCGAGGGGATTGTCTTTACACCTAGCACCCTAAGGTCTTAATGCTCTGGGAGTCGTTGGTCGAAAGCTCGTCAAGGTAGCATTGAAAAGCCTAAGGGAATAAGACATTGCATAGCTATGTGTATATAAAAAAAATAATGAATAAAATGGGAAATAAGAGCAAAAAGTCCACGTAGATGAAAAATGAAGCATAAGTATCCCATGTTGACCCTCGATATTGGTACTTGTTTAATTTTAGTTGGATCTAGCTTGTTTTTGGATTTCTTGAGTTTACACTGTATGATGCCTTCGAAGAGACTTATTATGTGTTAAATTTTATTTTATATCAGTTAACATTGTTGTGGAGCACACACACACACACACACACACTATATTAGTGATAACAGTCTAAGATTTGATGATTGATTGGGAAGTCAATGATTTGTTTTGATATGATGTATTATCATGCTTACTTGATTTCTCTAAGGCCAGTTGAATATACTTGTTTCTATCATTACTACTGGATTCGTAGGCATGTAGATTAGTTGCATTGCATATCATTGTTGTTTTGTGTTTTTGCTTGAGGACAAACAACTGTTTAAGTTTGGGGGTATTTAATAAGTAGGTTTTATACCTACTTATCCGGTATCTATTACTTGAATTAGTTGCTTAAACCTATGTTTTGTAGTTACTTTGCATGCATGGTGTGTATGAATATTTTGTAGGCTATGACACAACATTTGCATGAGGAAGCAAGGAAAAGCAATTCAAACATCGTTTGGACTAAAATATGCAAGTAAATGCAAGAAGGGAAGATTGCAGGGCTTTTAACATCATGTTGGATGCATGTTCTTGGCTTGGAATGATGATTTCATTATAGATCTACTTCTTAGCTTTCAGGAACATCTTGAATCGTCCCAATCGGAGCTCGGATGTGAGAGTTATGGCCTTTTTATCAACAAAGATCAAAGCTCAAAGTTGTTCTGCTTGCAATTTACATATCATCTACTTCAAGACCGATTTTGATCTTGATCCGATCCGAATATGTCAATTCTCAAAGCATGAAAGTTTTATATCTCGTCGATATCTTCGATTTGATAGGTGCAGACCCCATAACTCCTAGCGGATCAAAAGTTGCCTGTTTTACCAAAGGACGTCGCAGTAGAAAATAGAGCGGTGTGCTCCATAAATGAACTATGAGCTGCGCAAGGCACGCTGGGCCATCAGTTTCTCTGCTACAGTAGCGCAGGGTGGGCCCAAAATGGCCTAGGAATGGTGTGGGGCGCGCTGATCGGCGGGGAGAAAGTTAAATTGGGTGATTTGATGTCCAATTTGAGCTAGAATAGGATTCTTAGTTGCCTAACTTGCTAGGGTATCCATTAGAACTATAAATACTTGATTTTAACTTGGATTGGGAGGCTAGTTTTGAGGATTCTATGAGATTAGATTAGGAGCAAAACCCTAGTTCTTATGAGATTTGGAGATTGAAGCAACTTGGAGACCATTGAAGATCAAGAGCAGGAGCTTGAGGAAGATGGAGATTTTACTGACAACATATTTATTCTTCACTCTAATCTTATTCTTATCTTTTAATGTGTATTCAAGTGTGGATTCTTAGTTTTAATTCAATGAACTAATTCTTTGTTTGAGATTACAATGGATCTTATTGTGTAGTTTATTTTAGGAAATTGTTAAATCCACAACAAAAATTATTTTTTCCACAATAAAAGTGTCGCTATAGGTGTATAGCGGCGGTGAAAACCGTCGCTATACTCTTATAGCGACACTTTTATTGTGGAAATAACAAAAAGTATTATGGATTTAACAATTCTCTTTATTTTAATATGCTTCACTATCAATTATTATGTTACATCGTGAGGATTGTCTATTGTGATTTGGACTTAATTATTTAATTGATTGGGCATCAATTACTGTGATAATCTATATGAACTCGAGAGATTAAGTATAGGTTTAGATCTGATCATGATGGCATGCGTTTGTGATTTCTACATAGATGGAATTCATGATTCATATTTAGGATAGAGATATGTCTTTACGCCATATGTAATCTTATAGAGAACTTGTGCTTTAAATCCTTTTTAATTTTAATTCACATAGAGATATAGTGGATTAGGTAATTAGGGTGTCTTGCTTAATTCAATCATCTGTGGATTTAAGTGAGTATGTGTATTATGCATCGAGAGGT
Source organism: Panax quinquefolius (assembly GCA_020205615.1). Lineage (NCBI taxonomy): Eukaryota > Viridiplantae > Streptophyta > Magnoliopsida > Apiales > Araliaceae > Panax > Panax quinquefolius. The sequence continues at coordinate 63,777,279 of CM035174.1, read as the reverse complement.
GTTTTTATCTGCTTTAGTGTTCTTGATTAATAATTCAGGATAGAGAATAATTAATGAGAAGTGTGTTAACTTAAATGAAGCAATAAGTGAAGTTATGATTTTAAATCTTCGTAATCTTAATTTAACTAGTGGTAATTAGAATTAGTTTACTTATAAATTGAAATTCATTCGTTTAAATAAGATTGAGTTGGTTACGAGTTAATACTTGGTGATTTTTATTAAACAATTCCTCGTGGGAACGATACTCTACTTACACTTTATTACTTGTTGACCACGTATACTTGCGTGTTGTGCGTAACTAGATTTTACCCAACACTCTCCCTTGAACTACCGACTTTGGCTTGTCTGGGACGACCTTTGGTGTCTCCATCCCAGCTGGACTTGACTTCACTGCACGACAAAATCGGGCTAGGTGACCTTCTCTTTCGCAATTATAACATACTTTGGAATGCATCGTGCAGTTTGGACTGATGTGTCACTCCCCTCTGCATTTGAAGCATACGATCGGTCCTCGTTCTCCTTCCTTGAAAATGGGTGCTGGTGCTACTTTCTTTCCATCATTGTTGAACCTTCTCTTCTTGAAATTTCCACTTCTATTATCTTGGCCATGATTACCACCGAGTGGTTACCTTTTTTGGCATGTTGACTCCCTCCACGTTTGTTGTCACCGCTTCGATGACTGCTACCACTGGTATTATTGTTTTGCTGACTGCTCTCTCTTGGTTGGGTTGATTCATTATCACGCTCTAATAACAAAGCCCTATTTACAACATCTGAATACAAACACAGTTTGTGAAAATGAGGTGTTGACGTATTTTGGGTTTCAAACCTCTTAGAAACATCCGCGTCATACGCTCCTCATTATCTACCAAATGGGATGCAAACTGGGATAACTCCGCAAACTTAGCCTCATATTGCGACACGGTCATATTGTTTTGCTCCAACTTGATGAACTCTACCTCCTTCATGTGACGAATACTTTCGGGAAAGTACTTGTCGTTGAATAGTTCTTGGAACTTCTCCCAAGACATCTTCAGTGCAACAGGTTAAGTACGTTTTACAGATTCCCACCAGTAATTTGCCTCTCCTCTCAACATGAAGGTGGCAAAGGGAACATTTTGCTCCTCGGAGCATCCCAAGACATCAAATATCTTAGTGATATACTTTATCCACGTCTCTGCCTTAAGTGGTTCTGGCTTTCCCAAAAACTCCGGTGGTCCCAGCTCCTTGAACTGCTTAGCGATGACCATCCGTGAGTTGCCAGTGTTTCCACCTATATTTTGGACAGGAGTCTCTCTCGCATGATGCTGCATGAATTGTAAAAAGCCTCTGAACATCCCATCGTTCATCATTTGGTCGGTGTTATTGTTTACCTAAGGATTATTGCCTTCCCGATGCACTACGGGCCAAAGATGACTTTTATCACAATATAAGCATGAAGATGATGACAATGATATAAGAATTCAATTAAATAAAAGCAAGGATAAATTTTAAAGATTTATAATTTAAATTATCCATAATTCAATAATGTCCAAATTGTCAACATGATACTGCTTTGTGGAGTAAAATTCATGAATAATATTGTATCAAAAATGATTTGGATCGAAAAGAAATCAATTTTTGTTATGAATAGTACCCCGGGTGAATAGCACCCAAGTGAATAGTACCCCGTAAATAGTACTTCGGGAATAGTACCCCAGCATGAAAAGATTAAAAATTATCAAGAATGCTTAGAATAATATTTCCATGAAAAGATACTAGATGAATTGCAAATTTCAAGGATATTCTACTAATTTCAAGGAGTATAGAAGTCATACTGTAACAAAATGAGTGTAGAATTCGGAATCTAAAACGAAATAATATTACTTACATACTACAGAGTATGGAAGAAAATATTATTTCATACGAATATTGAACAAAAATAATATCCCTTACCTTAAAAGGAGAGTATTTCTGACTGGTATGGATTGGTGTTGGGTAAACTCAATACGCGCAAAACACGCAAGTGTACGTGGGCAACAAGTAATATAGTAGTGAATAAAGTATCATTCCCACGAGGACAAATTATCAAGAATTTTAACTTCACAATTATCAATTTTCTATTAATCCTAATTCTATTAAACTATTCAATTCAGTGGTTTTAAAACTATAAAAACTAAATTAACAAATAAGTAAACTATCACAAAAACAACCGCTAATATCAAAATCCGAAATTTCAAACAATTAATGGAGAATTAGACTTATGATTTCACCCTGAGCTCCACTCTGATTTTCAAACCTTTATTCCAACTCAATTTAATATCCCAATTTATTAATCAAGAACACTAACGTAATACTAGCCACCTCTCGATGCACTAATACTATATTAACTTAAATCCACAATTAAGATAGAAACAAGTTAAACACCTAAATCAACCAACTCACTATATCTCTATGTGAACTTCAATTAAAGAAGGTTTAAGCATAATTTCTTTATTCGATTACATATGATGTTAAGCATATCTCTACCTTAACAATAATCAAAAATCTGCTATTGACAAAATTCATGACACATGCTATATATGACGGCCCCAAAATTAGGTATACATCACCCATCTTGGGTCGCCAGATACGTGGTACAGAATTCAAATACAACTTACTAATACAACTGTGATGTATAATACGACAAAACATAAACTGAGTTTGAAAACAAATATTGTCTACTAGAGATTATACAAACTCAAAAGGAGTCCTCATTACAATTATTATCACACTATTTCACAGAATAGTGAGGACTACTAATGCTATCCTCTGGACCATCACTCCATTCCCCGACTACTCGTCCCGGCTATATTCTCATTTTCAAGAGAAAACGGTGAAAGAAAGGATGAGCTCAACTAGCCCAAGTAAAAAATATTATGACTAAGATAATGCAAAATAAATTATCATTAGTCTCCAACAATGTTAAAGCGATAAAATATAATAGATGCAAGTTTAATCTGCGGTGAAGAACAAGCAATCCATTAAAAGAGTCAAGTAGAAAATAAAATCTACTATCTTTTATGATTTAAAAGGTTTTTCATCATTTGTTATCATTTGGGACTCGATTTTAATAAATAATCCACATCATCGAATCACCCCCCGCACTACTGACAATGATATTCTTTAGTATCACGACCACAATTATCCATGCACTACGGGCCAAGAATATTTGTGTATTCATTAATGATCATGATCATACCAACAATCATCCATCAATGCACTACGGGCCAATGAGGACTTTTACCACATCGTTTGTAACATTACGGTCATGATTACAAGAATAATACCGGTCATAATTATCTTTGAGTCCATCTACATGCACTAAAAGCCCACGGATGACTTCAAAAAGAAAAATATAAATATGAGGATGATGACAATGATATAAGAATTCAATAAAACAAGTTCAAGAATTAATTTATCCAGAACTAATAATGTCCAAATTGTCAACATGATCTCGCTTTGTAGAGTAAAATTCAAGAATGCTCGGAAGAATATTTCCATGAAAAGATCTTTGGATGAAGCGCAAATATCAAGGATATTCCACTAATTTCATGGAGTATAGTAGTCAAAACTTTAACCAACCGAGTATAATAAAGAATGGAATAACAAAAGAAATCACCATGCATGCGGTATGCCGATAGGCGAGTTATTCAACGAGAATACTAAATAACGGAACGGTCGGTCAAATTAAATTGCAACCGACAAGATGTTCCAATAGAATAATAAAGAATGGAATAACAACAGAAATCACCTTGTATGCGGTACTTCGCATAGACAGGTTATTCCAATAGAATACTAATAAGGATTTAAATCAGTCCGGCGTAAAAGCGCACAGACGAGGATATTCCAAAGAATAATAAATAAGGCGGAACCAGTGTGCGGCGTAAAAACGCATGATGGATATATTCAAAGAATAATAAAGAATGGAATAACAACAGTTCTCTTCATGAATAAGAAAGAATAACATCCTTTACCGTAAAAGAAACTGGATATAGGAAAAGAAAGGTAGCAGACTTCTCTTTTTCTTTCTCTCTAAAATTTTCTTTCTCTAGAGTTCAGTGAATTCGTAAGAAAACAATGAAGGAATGAACTTCTATTTATAGAAAAATGGAATGCATAGTAACTAACTCATGAACGGTCCAGATTGATTTACTTTAATCTGACGGTCCATATTTAAAGAAAAATCTTTTAAATAAAATATAATATATTATATATATAATATCCATAATAATACTCCTTCCGTCCATTTTTTTCAACTTGCATATATATATATATATATATATATAATACTCATAATAATACACCTTCCGTCCACTTCCCCCCCCCCACCAACCTTCCATTAACAAAATAATATATATATATATATAATACTTATATATATGTATACATATATATATATATATATATAATGAAAAAAATGAGATAACTTCTACCGACAATTTTTAAAAATGGAAAGTGGGGGGTCCAAATAATAAGCAAAATTTACATCAAATTCTTCATAAAATCCCCTCAATATTTTTAACAACATGTATCATCATTATTATAATTCACAATATTAATCGACCAGGTCGTTCCCAGGAAAGAGGGGGCTTTCCAATAAAGATTTCTCCTTATTGGCGTGCAATTAGGTGACCAAAGCTCTCCTTGGCAGAACTTCTAGACATCGTTAATATTGCAAATTATAATATTAATAACTCTGTCATTTCAATTATTGATTTAATAATATATAAATTATCAACAATAATTGAATCAAATAATGTGAGATACTATGCAACAATTACGAGGCAATAATTAAACAAAACTGAGTGACTTCTCACGTAAGCATCAATAGTCAATACCGTGTGCTACTATGCAACTACACAGCGTATTCATCGTACTTTTACTACTGAAAGTAGTTCAACGAAGATCAATAGTAAAACTTCCGCCGTTGTTTCAATAAAATATTTTGTCGTTTTTCGATCAATCCGACAATAATTACACATTGTGGGGTACACTAATGATTGTAAAGTAAATACGAATATTTCCTGTTTAAAACGAATATTCCCCGACCAATCGAATATTATATAACAACTTGCGTACTTTGAAAAATTTATAATTATTACCCACAACTATAACATTATATCATAATATTCTAAAATGATAATTATAGAAAATTCATTTTTATTCATAAAAGTTGGGGTCTTACAATCTCCCCTTCTTATGAAATTTCGCCCTCGAAATTAGGGTACGTACCTGGTATATCGAAGAGGTAAGGATACCTTGACTTCATTTCAGATTCTAATTCCCAGGTCATTTCCTCAACATCGTGGTTTCTCCACAAAACTTTGACTTGAGGTATAACCTTGGAGCGTAGAATATGTTCCTTCTTATCCAAGATTTGAACAGGAACCTCTTCATACGTTAAATCTTCCGCTATTTCATTTGGTTCTAACTCAATAATGTGGTTCGGATCTTTCACATATTTACGTAACATGGATATGTGAAAAACGTTATGAACACGAGATATACTTGGCGGTAAAGCGAGTCTATAGGCCACAGTTCCTACTCGATCGAGGATTAAAAATGGGTCAATGAATCGAGGATTGAGCTTTCCTCTCTTTCCAAATCTTGTAACTCCTTTCCATGGAGCAACACATAACAACACATGATCTCTAATATCGAATTCCACGTCCTTTCGATGAAGATCAGCATAACTCTTTTGTCGATCTTGTGAGGTTTTTATACGTTGTCGGATTGTTTGAATCTTTTCCGTAGTCATACGTACCAACTCCGGTCCCAACAACGTTGCTTCACCCACCTCATCCCAGCATACTAGAGAACGACACTTTCTTCCATACAATGCCTCGAATGGAGCCATGCCAATACTTGCTTGATAACTGTTGTTGTAGGAAAACTCCACCAATGGTAAGAACTTATCCCAACTTCCCTTGAAGTCAAGGACACAGAGTCTTAATAAATCTTCAAGAGTTTGAATAGTCCTCTCTGATTGTCCATCCGTCTGAGGATGATATGCCGAACTAAATCATAAATCCGTGCCCATAGCTTTTTGTAAACTAACCCAAAATCGTGAAGTAAATCTTGGGTCTCGATCAGAAACTATGGATACTGGCATACCATGCAGTCTTACAATCTCGTTTATGTATATACGAGCAAGACGTTCAAGTGTATAAGTTTCTAGTATTGGTAAGAAGTGAGCAGACTTGGTCAATCTATCAACAATGACCCAAATTGCATCTATACCTTGAGAAACCTTAGGAAGACCGGTAACGAAATCCATGGTAATGTGCTCCCACTTCCATTCTGGAATTTCAAGTGGTTGCAATGGACCTTTTGGTACTTAATGCTCCGCCTTGACTCGTTGACATGTTAGACACCTTGAGACAAACAACGCTTATCTCTCTCTTCATATTGCCCCACCAAAATGTATTTGAAGATCATGATACATTTTGGTACTCCTGAGATGGATTGCTAAAAGCGGTGTGTTGTGCGCCTCCATCATGATTTTATACTTTAAATCGGTCGTTAGGAACACAAAGTCCGGAGTTGACCAAGTATTCCTTCTTCATCGATTCTTGCTTCCGGTGATAGCACCTTCTTGCACTTTCTTCCTCATACGCATCGGCTCCGTGTCCGTAGCTTGCAAGCGACTTTAACTTTATCAATTAAAGTCGGTTCTACTCATATATTCGCCATCATCACATGGGTCCCTGGAGTCTTTAACTCTATCTCCATCCTTTGCAAGTCACACAAAATGGGCCTTTGTGTTGACAATATCGTACTCGTACTTGCATATGATCTTCTACTTAATGCGTCAGCTACAACGTTTGCTTTTCCAGGATGGTATTGGATGGTATGATCATAATCTTTCAATAGTTCAAGCCAACGTCGTTGTCGCATGTTGAGTTCCTTTTGAGTGAAGAAATATTTGAGGCTTTTATGATCCGTAAAAATCTCCACTTTCTCCCCATACAAATAATGCCTCCAAATTTTAAGTGCGAAGACCACAGCTGCTAACTCTAGGTCATGAGTAGGATAATTCCTCTCATATTCTTTGAGTTGTCGTGAGGCATAGGCTATGACTTTCCCATGTTGCATGAGAACACATCCTAACCCCTTGCCCGAAGCATCAGTGTAGATGACAAATCCCTCTGAACTAGATGGTATTGTCAGAACAGGTGCTGAAATGAGTCTCCTCTTGAGTTCTTGAAAACTCTTCTCACATTCCTCGCTCCAACCGAACTTTGTATTTTTCCGAGTCAGCTGAGTTAGTGGAGTAGCGATTCAAGAAAACCCTTCTACGAATATCCGATAATAACCAGCTAAGCCGAGAAAGCTACGTACTTCGGTCACTAATTTAGGTTGCTCCCACCTTTGAATAATTTCAATCTTTGCTGGGTCAACAGATTTTCCATGACTTGATACCACGTGCCCAAGGAATGCTACTTCCTCAAGCCAGAACTCGCATTTCTTCAACTTGGCATAAAGCTTATATTCACGAAGCTTTTGGAGTATCAGCCTCAAGTGTTGCTCATGATCTTCACGGCTTTTGGAATAAATAAGGATGTCATCAATAAAGACGACCACAAAGTGATCCAAATATTCCTTGAATACTCGGGTTATCATATCCATTGAAGGCACAGAAGCATTAGTCAATCCAAAGGACATGACTAGGAATTCATAATGCCCGTACCGAGTTCTGAAAGCCGTCTTTGGAATGTCATTGGTTCTAATCTTCAATTGGTGATATCCGGAATGAAGATTAATCTTTAAAAAGAATTTGGCTCCTTGCAACTGGTCAAACAGGTCATCAATACGTGGCAATGGGTACCTATTTTTGATGGTGACGTGATTTAACTCCCGATAATCAATACAAAGTTGCATACTCCCATCTTTCTTCTTCATGAATAGAACAGGAGCACCCCAAGGAGAAGTACTAGGACGAATAAAGCCAATGTCTAACAATTCATGTAGTTGAGTCTTTAACTCCTGAAGTTCAATAGGAGCTATTCGATATGGGGCTTTAGAAATGGGTTTGTCTTAGGGTTCAAGGTCGATACAAAATTCAATTTCACGCTTCTGGGGTAGGCAGGAAGTTCTTCAGGAATACGTCGGGAAATTCATTAACAATAGAAATATTATTCAAAACTGACGTATTTTTGTTTAGATCTGTGACATGAGCTAAGAAAGCTTGACATCCATTTTTTAATAAACGAATAGCTTTATGGCTTGAGATGACAGTGATTGATTTCAACGGTTTGGTTGCTTGAATTCGCATAATAGGTCGATTAGGAATATGAAAGCTAACAACCTTACGAAAATAATCAATTTTTGCATGATGAGTAGTTAACCAATCAATCCCTAGAATTACATCAAATGCAAGTATTTTTAATGCAATAAGATCGACAGGGAATGTGTGGGTACCAACTTGAACCAAACAAGACTTATAAACCGTGGATGTAATGAAGGTTTCTCCCAACGGAGTTTTCACAGATAAATCAAAGTCTAATTTCTCTGGATTCAAATTTAATCGTTGAGCACAAGTAGGAGAAATAAAAGAATGGGTAGAACCAGTATCAAATAAGGTATAGACTTCGCTAGAGTTTATGATAATCTTACCTGTGATGACCTCATTCGGGTTCCTTGCTTTCTTGGAGGTCACTACAAACGCTCTCCCTTGCACTACTGGCTTTGACTTTTCTGGGACGGCCTTTGGTGCCTCCATCCTAGCTGAACTTGTCTTCAGTGAACGACAAAATGGGGCTAGGTGACCTTCTCTTCCACAATTATAACATGCTTTGGATGGCATCGCGTAGTTTGGACTGATGTGTCCCTCTCCTCCGCATTTGAAGCATATGATAGGTGGTCGTTCTCCTTCCTTAACAATGGGTGTTGGTGCTGACGTCTTTCCATCATTGTTGAATCTCTTCTTCTTGAAATGTCCATTTTTACTGTCTTGGCCATGATTACCACCGAAGTGGTTACCATTTCTGGCATGTTGATTCCCTCCACATTTGTTGTCGTCGTTTCGATGACTAATACCACTGGTATTTTCATGCTGCCGGCTGCTTTCTCTTAGTTGCGTTGACTCGTTACCGCGCTCCAATAAATGAGCCCTATTTACAACATCTGAGTACAAACACAGTTTATGAGAAATAAGATATTGACGTATCTCCAGTTTCAAACCTCTTAAAAACATTCGTGTCATTCGCTCCTCATTATCGACCAAATGGGATGCAAATTTAGCCTCGTATTGCGACACGATCATATTATTTTGTTCCAATTTGATAAACTCCACTTCTTTCATGTGACAAATACTCTCGAGAAAGTACTTGTCGTTAAATAGCTCTTGGAACTTCTCCAAAGACATCTTGAGTCGTCGAGTGTAATGCTTTTTCTGATTCCCACCAATGAATCGCCTCTTCACGCTTGATATGAAGGTGGCGAAGGAACCTTTTGCTCCTCGGAGCATCCCAAGACATCAAATATCTTGGTGATACGCTTTATCCATGCTTCCGCCTTAAGTGGTTTTGGCTCTCCTATAAACTCCGGTGGTCCCGGCTCCTTGAATCATTTAGCGTTGACCGTCCAGAGAGTTTCGGTGTTTCCACCTATATTTTGGACGAGAGCCGCTCTCGTCGATGTTGCGTATGAATTGCATAAAGCCTCCGAGCGATCCATCATTCATCATTTGGTCGGTGTTGTTGTTTGCATTGAGGATTGTCGCATTCTCGATGCACATTCTCCACGATTATTGATATGTGGAGACTCAGCGGTCTCTTGTGCTCCATTGCTATTTTCAACATTCTCGGATGTCATTTTGAGACATCGCCACAAAACAAAGGTTCATTAACATATAACATATTATCCATATACTTTGTGAGACCAATTAAATACCAAATAAACTTAGATAGGTCATACTAGCGAAGAAATTCCCGTCTCTCCCTCCTAGTTATAGTCTCACATCATAGCCAGGATCATATCCCTAAGCTCGATACCAATCGTGGCGCCCCAAAATTAGGTATACATCACCCATCTTGGGTGCATGATACATGGTACATGTAATTCAAATACAACTTACTAATACAACTGTCGTGTACAATACAACAAAACATAAGCTGTGAGTTTGAATACAAATATTGTCTACTAGAGATTATACAAACTCAAAAGGAGTCCTCATTACAATTATTATCACACTATTTCACGAGAATAGTGAGGACTACTAATGCTATCCTCGGACCATCACTCCGTTCCCAGACTCGTCCCTAGCTATATTCTCATTTCACAAGAGAACGGTGAAAGAAAGGGTGAGCTCAACTAGCCCAAAGAAGAAATATTATGACTAAGATAATGCAAAATAAATTATCATTAGTCTCCAACAATGTTAAACCGATAAAATATAATAGACATCAAGTTTAAGCATAGTGAACAAGCAATCCATTAAAAGAGTTAAGTAGAAAATAAAATCTACTATCTTTTATGATTTAAAAGGTTTTTCATCACTGTTATCGCTACGACTCAGTTTAATAAATAATCCACATCATCGACTCACCCCTGCACTACGGCCAATGATATTCTTTAGTATCACGACCATAATTATCCATGCACTACGAGCCAAGAATATTTATGTATTCATTAATAGTCATGATCATGCAAACAACTGTCCATCAATGCACTACGGGCTAATGAGGACTTTTACCACATCATTTGTAACATTACGGTCATGATTACACCGAATAATACCTGGTCATAATCATACCAAGTCCATCTATGCACTACAGGCCACATATGACTTTCAAAAAGAAAAATATAAATATGAGGATGATGACAATGATATAAGAATTCAATAAAACAAGTTCAAGAATTAATTTATCCAGGAACTAATAATGTCCAAATTGTCAACATGATACTGCTTTGTAGAGTAAAATTCAAGAATGCTCAGAAGAATATTTCCATGAAAAGATACTGGATGAAGCGCAAATATCAAGGATATTCCAATAATTTCATGGAGTATAGTAGTCAAAACTTTAACCAACTGAGTATAATAAAGAATGGAATAACAAAAGAAATCACCATGCATGCGGTAGATTGCGCATGACGAGGTTATTCAACGAGAATACTAAATAACGGAACGGTCAAAGCGAAATTGCGACCGCAACAAGATGTTCCAACAGAATAATAAAGAATGGAATAACAATGTAAATCACCTTGTATGTGGTACCATGCATAGGCGAGTTATTCCAGCGAGAATACTAATAAGGGCGAAATCGGTCCCCGTAAAAGCATGCGATGACAGGATATTCAACGGAATAATAATAAAAAGCGGAACTGTGTCCGGCAAGTAAAAGCATCTGAACGGTATATTCCAACAGAATAATAAAGAATGGAATAACAACAGTTCTCTTCATGAATAAGAAAGAAAAACACCCCTTACCGTAAAAGAAACTGGATATAGGAAAAGAAAGGTAGCAGACTTCTCTTTTTCTTTCTCTCTAAAATTTTCTCTCTCTAGAGTTCAGTGAATTCGTAAGAAAATAATGAAGGAATGAACTTCTATTTATAGAAAAATGGAATGCATAGTAACTAACTCATGAACTGTCCAGATTGATTTACTTTAATCTGACGGACCATATTTAAAGTAAAATCTTTTAAATAAAATATAATATATTATATATATAATATCCATAATAATACTCCTTCCGTCCATTTTTTTCAACTTATATATATATATATATAATATTCATAATAATACACCTACATCACTCTTTTTTTCAACTTGCATATATATATATATATATATATATAATACTCATAATAATACACCTTTAGTCCACTTCCCCCCCAACCTTCCATTAACAAAATAATATATATATATATAATAATAATATATATATATATATATATATATATATATATATATATATACGAAAAAATGAGATAACTTCTACCGACAATTTTTAAAAATGGAAAGTGGGGGGTCCAAATAATAAGCAAAATTTACATCAAATTCTTCATAAAATCCCCTTAGTATTTTTAACAACATGTATCATCATTATTATAATTCACAATATTAATCGACCAGGTCGTTCCCAGGAAAGAGGAGGCTTTCCAATAAAGATTTCTCCTTATTGGGCGCATGAATTAGGTGACCAAAGCTCTCTTGGCGAGAACTTCTAGACATCGTTAATATTGCAAATTATAATATTAATAACTCATCATTTCAATTATTGATTTAATAATATATAAAATATCGACAATAATTGAATCAAATAACGTGAGATACTATGCAACAATTATGAGGCAATAATTAAACAAAAGCGAGTGACTTCTCACGTAAGCATCAATAATCAATACTGAGGTGCTACTATGCAACCACGCGTACATCGTATTACTTTACTACCGAGTAGTTCAACAAGATCAAGCGGTAAAACTTCCGCCATTATTTTAATAAAATATTTTTGTCATTTTCTCAATCCGACAATAATTCTGTTGTGGGGTCCACCAATGATTGTGCCGTCGTACGAATATTTCCTGTTTAAAACGAATATTCCCCGACCAATCGAATATTATATAACAACTTGCATACTTTGCAAAATTTATAATTATTACCCACAACTGTAACATTATATCATAATATTCAAAAATGATAATTATAGAAAATTCATTTTTATTCATAAAAGTTGGGGTCTTACACTATATTAACTAGGTCTAGATTTGAATCTCCTCTCTCGATTCCATTCAAATCCACAAGGAATTGTTGATCAGGCAATTCATAAGTTCACGCTCGAATTAACATAGATAAACTGAAAATACTTTATTGAATTGGAAATCAAAGTTATTAAATCATCGTTTCACCCAAGGATCCATCACAAGTCTAATAAGTAAATTAGTTCATAACGAATGAATTAAACACTAAATAATCTACTGAAACCATCCTTTCAATTACAAATAAATGACTAAAGAGAAGAAGAATAATGAAAACCCCTTCACGTAGCCTAGATTCGCAACCGTCACGATAATCTCTGAAAATTACTCCTCCAAGCTCGCACGTGAATCCTGGAATTTTCCTTGTATTATCATCCTTGTGTTGTGTGATTTGTTATTTTCTACGTAATATTCAGCTCTCCTTTTTGTTCTAGCCGAAATCCCTATTATAGAGTCCATGCGGCTAACAAAAAACCAACAATCCAAGTCGCAGCAGAGTTCAAACAGCAGCAGGTCACTTGCAGGATTCGGGACCCCCGCCCCGGAGGGCATGGCTTCTACTAAAGACTATTTTTTGCTTTCATGAGTTTTTCCACTTTTGCTCCAGAACTCCGCTATTCTTCACCACTTGCATCCATGACCACTCTACACATAAAATAACACGAAACGAGTGAAAACGAACACAAAACACGAAGATAACTATGAATTTAAACTTGAAATGAATATCGATTCGTGTATATAAAATCCACTTATCAATTGGTATAGCGGATATATTCTTGAAGAAAACTTATACTGTTTTGTACACTCAAAGCTTTCTTAAACTCAAAAGAAATATGCTCAATATTATAGAAGAAGAATTTTCTAATTCTGGTGTGATTTTCAATTATAAACTAAGCATCCTATTTATAAGAGAATGAAAGGATACTATTTAGAAAATAAAATCACAGACTGCACAGTGAAGAAAAAAAATTTCACGGACGAATTCGGCTAATTTCACATGATTTACTATGCAAACACTATGCATAATAAAATATAATATATTCTATTTTTCATAAAAAACAAAACTTATAAAATATATATTTATATATATTCCCTCCATTCTATGCCAACCCATTTATTTCTCCTCCCGTGACAATATATATATATATATATATATATATATATATATATAAACAAAACTGAGATAACTTCTACCGACAATTTTGAAAAATGGGTAAGTGGGGTCCAAATAATAAGCCAAATTTACAACAAATACTTCAAAAAAATCCCCTCAATATTTTTAACAGCATTTATTCATCAATAATATAACTTGTAATATTAACAACCAGATCATTCGTAGGAAAGAGGGGGCTTTCCGATAATGATTTCTCCCTATTGGCGCGCAATTAGGTGACCAAACTCCTTTGCTCGACATAACTTTCTAGACATTGTCAATAATGCAAATAATAATATGAATAACTTATCATCTCAATTATTGATTTAATAATATAAAATATTATGACAATAATTGAATCAATAACATGAGATACTATGCAGCAATTACTGTGACAATAATTGAATAAAACTGAGTGACTTCTCACGTAAGCATCAATAATCAATACCGTGTGCTACTATGCAACCACATGTATTACTGTACTTTTATCACCGGATATTTCAACAGTTAACAGTAAAACTTTCGCCGTTATTCCTATAAAATTTTATTTATGTCATTTTCTAACTCCGACGGTAATTCCGTTGTGGGGTCCACCAATGATTATGTCGTCGTACGAATATTCCCTATTAAAATGAATATTCCCCGACCAATCGAATATTTTACGACAATTTGATTACTTTGCAAAATTTATAAATATTACCCACAACTATAACATTATAACAAATTCACACCTTAATATTCAAAATGATATTTAGAGAAAATTATTCTTTATTCAAAAAAGTTGTGGTCTTATAGGGAACCTTATGGCTTTGAACACATTGAATTTAATTTCTTAGTCTTGAACCCTCATGGTTAATTCCCCTTTCTGAACATCGACGAGAGTCCTACCCGTAGCCAATAATGGCCTCCCTAAGATGATTGAGATGTCTTTGTCCTCTTCATAATCCAAAATTATAAAATCTACAGGAAATATAAACTTATCCACTTTAGCTAAGATGTCTTCCATGATTCCTCTTGGATATGTCACCGATCTGTCCGCTAACTGCAGTGAGATGTTTGTAGGCTTCGGAGCTGGCAAACCCAACTGAGTATAAACTGACAAAGGCATGTGGTTCACACTTGCCCCCAAATCACATAAACACTTGTTGAAGGTCATGTTACCGATTGTGCAGGGAATGGTGAAACTCCCCAGATCCTTCAACTTCGGAGGTAACTTTCTTTGTAGAAATGCACTGCATTCCTCCGTCAATGCCACAGTCTTGTAGTCTTCTAATTTCTTTTTCCTTGATAGAATTCCCTTCATGAATTTAGCATAACTCGGCATTTGCTCTAGGGCTTCTGCGAAAGGAATGTCGATATGAAGTTTCTTATAAACCTCCAAAAACTTCGAGAATCGCTTATCCAACTTCTGTTTCTGAACTCTCTGCTGAAACGGTGGTGGAGGATAAATAACTGGTTTAACATCTGTCTTACTCTTGTCCAGTTGTTTTTCCTCACCCTGTTTCCCTTCAACCACTTTATCTTCACCTTCTTTGATATCTTTCTTAGCTGATTTTTCTGCATTCTGCCCCTCAAGATGCTTTCCACTTCTCAAAGTGATTGCTTGACACTGTTCTCGATTCCTCTTCGAATTCTTCTCTGTGACACTAGGTAGAGTTCCTTGAGGCCTGTTATTAAGTGCTAAAACAAGTTGTCCTATCTGATTTTCTAAGTTCTTGATTATCGCTGTGTGCGTTTTCATTGCTACCTCATTTCCCGATATATATTTCAATAACAGCTCTTCCAAATCTGTCTTTTTCTCTTGCTATGGAGCCGCTTGTTAATGCTGATTTTGAAACCCCGGGGAAGAAGATGGTCGTGGAGTATGCTGATTTTGATTATCACCCCACGAAATATTCGAATGATTCCTATTCCACGGCTTGTAGGCATTCTGATATATATTATGCAGAATTCTTTTGTAGCTTCCCATAAATTAGACCTCTATTGGGTTAACGGCACACTATTCTGTAGGATGTTCCCCCGCATAAAGTTCGCAAACATAAGAAACCTGTTGTGTTTGTGCACCTGTCAGAGCATCCATCTTCTTTGACAAAGCAGAAATATGTGCTGCTAACACTGTTACCCCATCTACCTCATCTAAGCTGCCTTAGGCTGTGCCATTCTCACTGTGGGCCACTGGTAGTTGTTAGCCGCCATCATCTCTATTAGATCATATGCCTCCTCAAAACTCTTAGCCATGAAAGCTCCACTCGAAGCTGCGTCAATACTGGTCTGGAGATTACAATTCATCCCATTGTAAAACGTGTTCATCTACAGCCATTTGGGTAGTCCGTGATGTGGGCACTTCCAAAGTAATTCCTTGTACATCTCCCAAGCTTCGTACAAAGACTCCCTCTAGACACTCGAAAATTTTGCATTCATGTTATTAACCTTTCAGGAGGGAAAAATTATCTTCCAGAGATAACCTTGGAAGTCAATTCAGTGCAGACCTGGAGACAACCCCGGGATACTCAGTTTGCCATCTTGGAGACAACCCCGAGATATTCAGCGCAGTCCCGAAGACAATCCCGGGATACATAGTTTGCCATCTCGGAGATAACCCCGAGATATTCAGACCAGTCCCGGAGACAACCCCGGGATACTCAGTCAGTTCCATCTCAGAAACAACCCCGAGATGTTCAGTTCCAGTCCCGAAGACAACCCTGAGAATTTCAGTTTCAAACCTCAGAGAAAATCCTGAGGAGTGCAATTCTTGTTCCAGAGATAACACTGGAGAAATCAGTTCCATCTCGGAGACAACCCCGAGATTCTCAGTTCCAACCCCGAAGACAACCCTAGGAGTTTCAGTTTTAACCTCGGAGACAACCCCGAGGAATGCAGTTGCAATTTCTGAGATAACCCCGGAAGAGCTCATTTCAAACCTTAGTAATCAGCTTCAACCTCGGTGATAGCCCCGAGGCACTCAGTCTCAAACCCGGAGATAACCCCGGGAGGTCAGGCACACCTCAGAGACAACCCTGAGAACATTCAGCACTTGCAGCAGCCCAATCTCGTAGATAACCCTGAGCAACGACTGCTAAATCAGCCCAGAGTTAGAGATAACCTCGGTGAGGGGCAAAATCATTATTTTGCAACATCAATCCCACATTCATGTCGTCTCAACAACATTTAAACCTACATGCTACACAAAAGTGTCTTACAAGAACCATAGCTCCAATCCTGAGTGACTACTACACAAAATAGCACACTAGATAGAATTTGAAGACTTGAAGACCTGGGCATGGACCCATCTTCTTGATTTCGCACAACCTCTTATCCCATGTCATTTGTGTAGCTCTCGATAATAGAATTCCGAAAAGGTATCATACGCCTCCATCGGATGCCCAGATTGAAAGTTATGAAGGTTCGAGCGGACAACACGTTGCACGAGTGCACATATTTCAAGACGGCAGGGCCCACGGAGCCCGGGGCACCCCGGGCAGCCGCAGGTACCCCCTCTATAAATAGAGGGCTTGGGGTGGCCATTTGTAAGAGAAAAAAAGCGATGAAGCCCTATCTATTTTGCTGTGTACACACTATAAACTGAGTGCTTTCTCATTTCAAACACTTGTGAGCTTATATATTGCTACATTTTACCGGTGGGAACCGAGTGTTCATCCATTTAAAGCTATTTGAAGTATTCTTTGGCAGTCCGTTGTAAGCCTTCTTACATTTCTTAAAGCCTTTTCTCCACATTTGTGCACACACTATTATTCACGTTGAGAGTCGTGTGTGTGTGTATGCCCGGACCGTCGGTCCGTGGCTTTTATTGCTTTCCTATATATATATACTTATATATATATCTATATTTCTTGTCATCGAACTCTATTTGATTGAGCCTAGATTTTACATCCGGAGCGTTTACTGCTTATATATATATATAAATACTTATATATATATATATATATGTGTGTGTGTGTGTGTGTGTGTGTGTATCCTCGAACTCGAATTAACGAGCTGAGCCTGGATCGATATATATCCGGTGCGTTTACAGCTTTTATATATATATATATATATATATATGTATTTACATTTCTGTCAGGCCTTGAGTTTACTTCGTGACCATTTATTGCTTTTATACATATACATATACATATTTATATTTAGTCTCGTCTGGAGTTTACTTCGTGGTGGTTGATCGTCTTTATATATATATATTTACATTTTTCGTCCCTTTGGAGTTTACTTCGTGGCATTGGCTCGTTCATATATATATATATATATATATATATATATATATATATATATATATATTTACAACTTTATATATATATATATATAGCTATTTACAGCTTTCATACAAACTGCTACATCATGTGAGCCTAGGAATCATGTGATCACAGATTCAATCTCTTGAATCTAGATTTGGTTCCCGTGATGGACATTTTTAGATGTAACCATCTTATAAATTATTCACGGTGTTTGAATTTTCTTAGACGACTCTCATTCCCACAAGGAGTTCGGCACTGCTTTTTATCTTATTTTCTCGAAGATGCTTCACATCTCAAAAATAAAAGCAATCAAGCCGAACACATAATAAAATGGAAGTATCAAAGGCCTCAATTATTATTGAGCATAAGGGTTCGAAAAACCTCTTTTACAAAACATCATTGTTATATCTTGTTAAAACTGAACTTTTATACAAAATTCAAACCCTTTGTATATAGGTGCAAACGAGGCATATCACTACTTCCAGATAATTGCACATTGATCTACACACACACACATATTCAGATAATGGTTTAAATTGAAAAGTGGCAGTCACCATGTTACCACGGATGTTGTGGGGTGCCTAACACCTTCCCTCCGCATAATTAAGTCCCCGGACCCTAACGAATCTCAGTTTTACAGACCAGTTAAATAGTGTCACATCACTAGGTCAATGTGTAAACCTTTTCTCGGTTGAGTTGGTGAAACCATTTAAAAATACCAACTGGCGACTCTTATAAGTCCCAATCATCGACATATACACGTCAGACCTTTTCACAACTTGTTTTTTCAAACAAATCTCACCTAACATGAGAACACCAAAAGACAAGAACAGAAAAGGGATAAATAAAAATCCAGACATCGACAGGTGGCGACTCTGCTGGGGAATTCCAGTAAGAGGGCTTAAGCCGCTATTTACAAACTTTTCAAAGCCTTTATCTGCTTGTGTGTAGATGTTGCATTTACATTTGAATAAATGTGTACAAATGCATTTAATTATTGCACTTGGTGTTTCACACAATATCTGCTTGTGATATTAGTGCTTCACACATGTCATCATTTCCATATGGTGAGACACGTTGTATGTGAATGTATGTTGTGTGGTTCATCCACCAGGAGGCTATCCTGTCGGTGTTTGATTACTGGACTCGTAGGAAGACTAATTCTAACGAGTCTTAGGAAAGACAATGATAAGTAGGTTTTATACCTACTTATCCGGTATCCGTTACTTGAATTAGTTGTTTAATCTCATGTTTCTTAATTACTTTTCATGTATTTTGTGTTCATTTTGTAGATTGTATGCTTGGGAGCTGAAATCGCAAAGAATTGGTATGAAATCGCAAAAAAAAGCAAATCGGACATTGTTTGGGTTTTCATGTTCATTTCATGTTTTTGGCTTGGAACTTGGCTTACATTGTAGAGCTTCTTCTTAGATTTCCAGAACAACTTGAATCATTCCAATTGGAGTTCGGATGCAAGAGTTATGACATTTGTACCAACGGACGTCGAACGTCACTATTTTGGGCGGCCATTTGCATAACAGTCACTTCCAACCCAATTTCTACCTTTATCGGTCCATTAGTTTACAATTCTCATAAAATAAAAGTTGTAGATCTCGTCGATATCTTCGGTTTGATAGGTGGCAGGCCTTGTAACTCTTCCCGGATCAAAGGTTATGGCCATTTTCCAAAAGGACGTCAGAGCAGAAAAGGTACCCCCACCGGGGCGGGCTTTTCCTTCACAAAACCCCCGCCGGGGAGGGCATATCAGCTAGAAAATAGTGGGGACCCCGGCGGGGCGGCCCCTTTTAAAGTATAAACCCCCCGCTGGGGCGGGGGTAGGCCTAGAAAATACGTTTTTTTGTCCAAATTTGAGTTCGAGAAGGATTGTTTCAATCCGATTGACTCAAGGACTTCCAAGAGGACTTAAAGACATGTAAAGAGGCATATAAAAGGAGGAGAAACACAGATTAGAGGGGAGATTAAAAAGAGAGAGGATTCTATTAGATTAGATTAGAGTAAATTAGATCAAAACCCTAGTTCTTGTTAGATTTGGAGATTAAAGCAACTTGGAGACCATTGAAGATTCAAAGTACGAGCGAGGAGGGAGCGTCAAATCTACAGACAATAGATTCTATCTTCTTATCTTCTTCTATCTTTGTCTTTTAATGATTATTCAATTGTGGATTCTTAGTTTTAATTCAATAATCATGAACTAATTCTTTGTTTGAGATTACAATGTATCTTATTGTGTAGTTTATTTTAATATGATTCACTATTAATTATTATGTTCTATTGTAAGGATTGTCTATTGTGATTTGGACTTTATTGCTTAATTGCCTAGTTAACAATTACCGTGATAATCTATATAAACTCGAGAGATGAAGTTTAGATTTAGATCTTATCATGATAGCATGTGTTTGTGATTTCTGCATAGATAGAATTCATGATTTGTGTTTAGGATAGAGATATGCATTTACGCCATATGTAATCTTATAGAGAACTTGTGTTTTAAATCCTTTTTAACTGTAATTCACATAGAGATATAGTGGATTAGTTAATTAGGGTGTCTTGCTTAATTCTATCATTTGTGGATTTAAGTGAGTATGGGTATTATGCATTGAGAGATGGTTTTATCTGCTTTAGTGTTCTTGATTAACAATTCACGATAGAGAATAATTGATGAGAAGTGTGTTAACTTAAATGAAGCAATAAGTGAAGTTGTGACCTTAAATCTCCGTAATCTTAATTTAACTAGTGGTAATTAGAAATAGTTTACTTATAAATTGAAATTCATCCGTTTAAATAAGATTGAGTTGGTTACGGGTTAGTACTTGGTGATTTTTTTATTAAACAATTCCTCGTGGGAACGATACTCTACTTTCACTTTATTACTTGTTGACCACGTATACTTGCGTGTTGTGCGTAATTAGATTTTACCCAACAGGCACCACCAAGATTCGCTCCAGTTGAAAGACCGGATTAACTTCCTGTCAAGTAAATTGTAATGATCTGGGAACCTTCATGCCAAAAAGCCATGAGAGTAGCCTAAGATAGGTCAGCCCATGATAAACCAAACGCGGAGGAAAGTCTCTTCATACTTTCCCATTTCAATTACTTGTAATTACAATTACCTGTAATTTCATTTCCATGTCAATCTCAATGTAATGGAAAATATGAAGGAATATGTGTACATGCATTCCCTTTTATATCAAAATCTGCCATGCTATCGTGTCATACAAATAACTAACATCAGTTTTGCAGGATAATACTCCTAAAACGGACACATCACATAGCATGTAACATTTCTATATTCCCTAAGACTAAACTATATAAGTCTTTTTGTAGGAAAATAATTGGTCCAGTAACCCGTTCAAAATCCAAAAAGGCAGTAAGCCTACAGCCAAGCATGACTACACCTGACCAATCTAATCCTACTCCTGTCTCTCGTAAGGAGTTCGAAGGATTAAGTAACCAGATTATAGAGTTGGCTGTTCTGCTTAAAGAACTTTACAAGTCCACTCAGGGTCCATAAATACCCATACATACAGAATCCTCTGCACATGGAGGAACTCCGGGACCGGACAAAGAAATTCCTGTAACCTGAATCTCAGTTGGAAAAAACCAACAAAACCCCTAAAACCACCCATCTCAAAGAAGATCCAGACACCGGTGATATCAGGAAGAAAGTCCTACAAATGGAAGAAACCATTTAGTCTATCAAAGGGATTGGAGCACATGGGAGTGTTTCATATACAGACCTTTGTATCTTCCCTGGGGTTCATTATCTAGAGAAATTCAAGACTCCCGATTTTGAAAAGTATGATGGATTGGGAGATCCTTACACACATTTGAAAGTATTCATTAGAGAGCTCAGATCTTATGCCGAGGATGAAAAGCTCAGAATGCGGCTGTTTCAGAAGAGTCTGACTGGAGAAGCCAGATCATGGTACACCAGATTAGACAACTCAAAAATTCATAGCTGGGAGGAGCTAGATTATGCTTTCCTCAGTCAGTATAGTTTCCAAACTCAGATGGCTCCTAACCGGTACCAAATTACCAAGGTCAAGAAACAAGCCAGTGAGTCTTTCAGAGAGTGTGCCCAAAGATGGAGACGTCTAAATGCTCAAGTTATTCCATCTATGACTAGTCTGAAATGGTGATGACCTTCATAGATATTCAAGAAGCTCCCTTCTATGAGAGATTTTTAGTCGGCATAGGCAAGCCCTTCTCTGAAATGATCAAACATGGAGAAATGACTGAGATGGGATTGAAGTTAGAAAAGATTCAAGACCTTGCCGCTCTCAAAGCTGTAGCTGAGCACATCCAGTCTGGAAGTTATGGAAACAACCCCCGAAAGGTCCATAAGAAGAAAGAGGAGGATGTTTCCTTGATCATACAAGGGCAAAAAGGCAGTCAAAGTATGCCTATTCAAAGGAGAAACTAATCCTCTTTTCAAACATAGTCTTCAAACCCTCCATTGCCAAAAGGTGGAGAAGTCAGACGCACTCGAGTGTTCACATCCTTAGGGGACTCACTCAAGAACATTCTCAATCTTCTAACCACTCGGAAGAAAATTATCCATCTTCTTCCATCGGCCAACCGGAGTGGGAAGGGTTTCAATGCTAATAGGAAGTGTGCTTATCATGCTGGAGCTCTAGGCCATGATACTCAGGATTGCTGGGCCTTGAAGCATAAGATCCAGGATTTAATTGACAAGGTGAGATCATGGTGACTAAATCCGACCAACCCCATATGCAAGGCAACCCTTTTCCTCAACACAAAGAAGAGGAGGTTAACATGATTAATTGGAGTAGTGGACAGACTTCCCACTCCATTGGTGGATCCTCCCAAACCAGCAAGGATAGTGCTGACAAATGGGATTATGCACAGTTCCAATTTATGATGGAATGAAAAATGAAGGCTCTGCGCAAGCAATTTAATCAAATGGAAGAACTAGTGGTCCATCAACACCAAGTCACACATCAATTATTCAGCCAGGAGCATACTAGCCTCCTTCCTCTTGTTACAAATACTCCACCACGTACTCTAGAAAGTGAAACACTGGAGGATAAAATTGCAAAAAGAGAAAATGCCAAAGCCCGTCGGGATTTAGCCAACAAAAGGGAATTCACCTATTTAGGCCAACCGATGGAAGAGATATTGCAGATGCTGATCAATGAAGGAAGAATCACAGCTCTGCTACCTCTAATCAGCCTACGTTCAAGATGGTTTAATTTTAATGGAGTATGTCAAAACCACTCCCACTCTCGCGGTCATAACACTGAAGAATGTTGGGCACTCCGCCATCTTATTCAGAACCTAATTGACAGCGGTGTCCTACAAATGACAGACAATGACGCTGTATTACTGGAGAGTGGGGACATATTTCCTACAAAGTGGAAGGAAGTCGTAGCAGTTATATCTTTTGAGACTGATTCAGCTACCCCATCATATACAATTCAACCTATTCAACTCAAAGGTGTTGAAAATCATTTTAAAATGGTTACGCCAGAGCCAATCATCTTGCCATTCAGACCGAAATATCATGTTGTCAGCCTACAGAAAGTTCCATGGAATTATGGAGAGGCTGAAGGATCCACATCCCACATAACTGCTGCAGTGTCAAAGGAGAATCCACTGTATCTTCCCCAACGGGTGATGAAGCCGGCCATCAAATTAAAGGGGAAAGTTCCCATGGAAAAGATTGAAGTCCGTACTATAGGACACAATAAAGCCAAGGTGGTTTTAAGCTTGAAAGAAGCTCCATAACAGGTTTCCATACTGGACTTGTTATTCTCCTCAGAGGATCACAGGAAGGTCTTACTAAGAGTTTTAGAAGAAGCTCACTTGCCAAAATCAGGAGATGTTGAAAAGTTCCATCACCTGGTTGATCACATTTTTAACAGCAATGTGATATCGTTCACTGATGATAACATACCTCCCGAAGGGACGGGTCATTGCAAGCCGTTGCACATAGCAGTTATGTCCACTGGATACGTGATAACAAGAATATTGATAGATGGAGCGTCATCCTTGAATATCTGCCCTTATGCCACCTTGGAGAAGATGAATATCAATCTTAACAGGATCTGAAGCAACCATACAATTATCAAAGCTTTTGATGAATCCCGACGAAATGATATCGGAGAGATTGAACTACCTGTGGAGATTAGTCCACATACATTCTGTGTATCCTTTCATATGCTCAAAATAGCTACAAGATACAACCTACTCTTGGGAAGACCGTGGATTCATATGGCTGGAGTCGTCCCGTCCACACTTCATCAGCAGCTCAAATACATCATTAACAACAACCTAGTCACTGTTAATGCTGAGTCAAAATGTCCTGAACAAGGTGACATCCCACTCATCAGTTTCAATTCAGAAGTTGAGTCTGTCAGCTTCCATGCCCTAGAGGTGAGCAACATTCATTACCATCCCATTGGGGGTGCCACCTCTGATACCCAGAATTTCTGCTGAGGTAATGTCGGCAAGTCAAGAGATGATTTATTTGGGTTATCAACATGGACAAGGGTTGGGCAAAGACCATCAAGGCATTAAGCGCTCAATTCAAGTTCCCAGTCAAACAGGGACAGCTGGACTAGGCTATTCTTCTAGCTCCACTCACAGGAATCCTCACAGACACAAACAGGTTCCTTCATCTTCAGCCATAAGGCGATTGCCTCAACCTATAGGAGTTGAATCTATACAGACTTCAGTAAAGGTTCCTGCCCATGTGATGACCATGTTATTTCCTAAGCCGAACCGGTCAAAGGAAAGAAAGTATTGATACCAGATCCGGAGGCGGAGGAAAAGGATCGGAGGCGTAAGCAGAACATTGTAAGTCACTTATCAAATGTAACGACCCCAAAATTCATACAATAATATTCACCTTCTCGATCGTTAACAATACACTTTACTTTATCTTTACATCATTATTCGATATTAAAAACACTAAAAATGCGAAATATTTAAAACTTTTATACATTTCCTTCTTTATTGCCCTAAATCGCAACCTTTACGTTATATCTCTTTGATTCAAATTTATATCATGAATCGTTACAACAAAATGACTATACAAAGTCTTACATCATAAATAGATATCCATATACACCGGATAGCTCAACTTACAATTCAACGACATGTTACATTCAAAATATTAAATACATTTCCCATAAAACATAAGTAATCTTCATGAATATGGATCTCTATAATTCATGTAGCACATATCCTTACCCTAAATCTTTAACCTGCAAAAAATAGTTATTTGCAAGGTTGAGCTCGACAGCCCAGCAAAATCTAACAGTTTTCTTGCATCACATAACACATAATAACATACTCAACATATATCTCATAAACATTGGACTAATCACAACATACATGCTGCATTTCATAAAACAGGTATAAAGATTGAGTTCCTTACTCAATCAACATTCATTATTCAATCAACGTAGTCATAAATTGACATTACCATTTCATACTTTCAATATATATAGAACACATCATGCTCTTTGCAACAAATATTTAAAATAGTTCATCATCAAGTTCACATAACAAATAGGAACTGAAAGACTTGCCTTGATTGTTGTTTATCAATAACAGTTTAACAGCTTACAGTTATCTACACTTCACACGCCCTACACAATTATATAATCATACACATCAACTATTAGTCACATAACAACACATAGTAATTGTAATGTAAACTTTACTCCACATCTCATAATATTTCCTATTAATTAGCACACAATGTTCAATTAGATTGTGTTAACTTTTCGACTTATGACTCACTATATTTCTTCTTAGTCAAACTCGAAGTTCATTCAAGTGCTTAAGTCTTGCTAGGACTACTTATTGGTTTATATTAAACCCATTTCATATCCTATAATATTCATTTCAATTGAATTGAAACACTTTTTAAGTTCATTAACACTGCACGACGCTTCGACGCTCGTTCATTACAATCCTGCCTTTCGATTTGCCTCTCTTGTGTATGCTTACTATGCTTCTATAACTTATCTAATACATCATTTATTAATGTTAAGCACCATTATATTTACTAACATTCATATTTTATAACTTAGAACAATATCGTTTATCGTCAAGATCACTACACTAGCATACGTGCATGCCCGACGCCCTCCAATTACCTCCGAAAACACAATAGTCCTAAAGATGACCATTTTGACCCCTGTTCCAGACCTCCAATTGAAAAACTTAGAGAATAAAAGTTGTAGGTCTATTCGTCCTTATTCCGGATCATCTTGAATCACCTCAATCGGAGTTTGTATGGAAACGTTATGGTCATTTTAGTAAAACTTGTCCGGTCAGTTTTTTTCCTAAAATTTTGGCCTAGCAGCCCTACCCCCTTCGCCGGGAAGGTTTTTTTATACTAGGGGCCTGGCCGAGGCGTGGGGTCCCTTCTGCTAATTCGCGATTTTTCATCCCAAACACTACTGAAAGCCAAATTAGGCCTACAAACTCCTTTCTAACAACCATACCAACCTACCCAATGTGTAATATGTTTACAGAAACATAAACTAATGTTTCTAACACGTTTCTAACCACATAAACATCAAAGATTACAACCTTTAATTTCACTATTTCTCTTATTTCTTCTTCTTTTAAAATTCATAGCGAAATACTTCGCTGTGAATTCGTTTTTAAACCAATTCAAGTAATTCCAATTGTGATAATCAATTTGAAAGTTTCAAAAGCCATTTTTTCAGAAATTAATTCACAGAAAATCATTATGAACAAAATTCCTCTTGTTTATCAAAATTACATGGATTGAATTGCTAGAACAACCATATAACTCATAATCAAACACTATGAACATGATTTCATCATGTTCATCATATCTTTGTGAATTGAAACCTTTAAACAACTATAAAAATCTCATGTACGCGTATACATGAAAACATATAAACACCATATATGCATATAAATTCACAATCATGAAAACCTAATTTTACAAAGACTCTAAATACAAAACATCCTAATTTAGTATAAGGGTTAGTTTGATACCTTTTTAGGTTGAATTAGGAGAAAAGATGGAGATGATGAAAGCTTTTCTTTTGTTTTCTCAAGGTTTCCCATTCTTCTTCTGCTTCTCTATATTCTTTCTTCTTCTCCTCTGTATTCTCTCTTCTTCTCTTTGTTCTTAGTTTAGACTTAGGTTTAGAAAACTAACGTAACTTAGTGTATATACAATATACATATAACACATATAATTATAGAATATGTAACTCCCAATATAATTACATATACTAATTATCAATTTAATATATAAGTTACAAAAATTAGAATTTTAAAATCCCTAAGGCTTGTTTGGCAAAACCATATTAAAATAATGACTTAATCATTCCTTAAGCCTTGTTTGGCAAAACAAGATTAAAATAAGAATTTCAAAAGCTCTAAGGTTTTGTTTGGTAAAACCAAATTAAAACTCTTTTAATTTATTTTCATAAGTAATTTATAATATAGTTTATTGTCCCACGTTGTTTACTTGGATTTCCATATCCAATCTTAATTAAATAAACTAATTACCACATACTAAATAAATTTCCCACTTATCCAAATATCATAAAATTATAATCTCATTATAATTTTATTTAATAATTAATATATCACTTTAATTATTAAATTACGACATCAATATAGCAACTCATGTAATCTTTAACAACTCTCTAGCTTGTTAAATTAAATTAGAGTATTATCTAATAAATTTAATTCACAAATATATACTAACAACAATCACACAAATAAAATATTTATTTAATTTCATAAATATTTTAAATTACAAATAAAATTCTGGATTGCTACATCAAACATACGCATCATAGTCCACACGGACAGTACAAATAGAGACACCCCAGACGATGATTGTCCAGATATCATGGTCATCATTCGGGAAAAGGAGGACGACAACAACCCCTTCATCACAACCGTCCACCAGGACTTCACCCTTGGCATTTGGAGCAACACTCCTTGCATTTGTCGACGAGGGTAAAAAGGGCAGAAACTCCATCTACCTTGTAGATAACAATAACTCCTTACTTTTTATGTACAGTATTAGCAGTTGTTTTGACATTACATGCTAACACTTTGTATGATTGAATTGTTTCATATATTAAGTGAAAGCATTTTATTTCAGGACTCTAAAGTTAGATGTGCCTATACTTGCTGATGAGGTGCCTTTCCTCCACAAGGACTGTAACTTTGATGTAAAGTTGGACTCAGACTTGATGGAAATACAAGAGGACTATGAGATAACTCAGGAGATCAAAGA
Organism: Panax quinquefolius; assembly: GCA_020205615.1. Taxonomy (NCBI): domain Eukaryota; kingdom Viridiplantae; phylum Streptophyta; class Magnoliopsida; order Apiales; family Araliaceae; genus Panax; species Panax quinquefolius. The sequence goes on along the minus strand of CM035174.1, from coordinate 63,748,862 downwards.
ATGGGTTGAATACAAACCCAAGCCAAATCTTGATCAAATCACCTCTTTTAACCTCGGAACCTCAGAAAACCACAAACAAATCCAGATTGGTACGGACCTCACTCCAAACCAAAGGAATGACATGGTTATTTTATTGACCCAATTGTAGAATGTGTTTTCATGGTCTCATAAAGACATGGTCGGTTTGTCCACTGACATTGTTATTCATCACCTTCCCATCAAAGAGGGATTCAAGTCAGTCACGCAAAAGCTCAGGCGATTAAAACCTGAGTGGATTTTAAAAGTTAAAGAAAAAATTATGAAACAATTTCAAGCCGAAATCATCATGGTGTCAACATACCCTGAATGGCTATCCAACATAGTCCCTATGCCCAAACCGGGAGGGAAGGTGCGAGTTTGCATGGACTACAGGGATCTGAATAAAGCTCGCCTCAAAGATAGCTTTCCCGTGCCATTCATCCACATATTCATTGATAATACAACTCAATACAATATGTACTCCTTTGCTGATTGCTTTGTGGGGTACCATCAAATCATGGTTGCTAAAGAGGATCGTGAGAAAACTGCATTCATCACTCCTTGGGGAACCTGTTTGCTACAGATGGTTGTCATTCGGCCTCATCAATGCCGGAGCTACGTATCAGTGAGCCACGATGGCTCTTTTTCACGATTTAATGCACAAAGAGATACAGATCTATGTGGATGACATCATTGTCAAGTCCCGAAGGGAGGAAGACCACCTAGACTATTTCAGAAAGTTATTCAATAGGTTGCGTAAGTACAACTTCAAGTTGAATCCAACCAAGTGCGCCTTTAGCATCAAATCAGGCAAGTTGCTAGGATTCCTAGTCAGCCACAAAGGGATTGAGCTGGATCCCACCAAAATTCAAGCCATCATGAAAATACCATTCCTCAGAAAGAGAAGGAAATACGAGGATTTTTGGGTAGAATTAACTTCATTAGCAGATTCATCTCCCAACTCACAGCAACCTGTGAGCCTATCTTCAAGTTGTTAAGGAAGAACTCCTCCATGAAATGGAATGATGAGTGTCAGAAAGCCTTCCTTATAATCAAAGAACATCTAGTCAAAGCTCCTATTTTGGTACCACCTAAGGATGATGTTCCCCTGTGTATGTACATGTCCATCAATGACAATGCCATGGGCTGCATGCTGGGACAAAAAGATGATAAAGGCCAAAAGTGAGCTATCTATTACCTTAGCAAAAGATTCAACAGCAGTGAACATAAGTACACTCTGATTGAGAAAACTTATTGTGCTTTAACATGAGCTTCCATGAGGTTACACCATTACCTCTATGGTCACACAACCCATCTCATATCCCGCATGGATCCTCTCAAGTATGTGTTCGGTAAACCCATATGGAATTGCCGACTGTCCAGATGGCAGTTGATCTTACAACAATTTGACATCATCTACGTGACGCAAAACGTCTATCAAAGGTCAAGGAATTACGGATCAACTGGCCGTCGCACCTTCAGAAGACTTTAAACCCTTGGAAACATACTTCCCCGATGAAGTGGTTATGACAGTTCAACAACACCATCAGTACGATGCACACCAATCATGGAAGATGTATTTTGATGGAGCTGTAAACATAAAAGGTTATGAGGCTGGAGCAGTTCTAGTATCCGTTACGGGGGAATAGCATCCCGTCGCTATCAAATTGTAGTTTGCTAACACTAACAACACAGCTGAGTATGAAGGCTATATCATGAGGCTAAAACTTGCTCAATCAATGGGCATCAGACAGTTAACTGTCATTGGGGATTTCGAATCGGTAATCAGACAAACCACATGAATCTATTACACCAAAGAGCTACATTTGGTGCCTTACCATCATTAGGTTCTACAGATGGCTTTGGAGTTTGAAGAAATTTCCTTCCTCCACATTCCTTAGAATAGGAATGACTTTACGGATGCGCTAGAAACCTTGGCCTCTTTGATCAACATACTTGACAAGGAAAACATGCCAACCATCACTTTTGCTCGACAAAAGGCACCAGCCTATGGGAACTATATTGGAGAAGTATCGGATGAGCTACCTCCCATCCAACACCCTTGGTATCAACATATCAAGGAGTATCTGCAAGATGGATCTACACCCGCTGAGGTGAGTTCAGCTGAAAGGAAGCGGATCCATCGAATGGCTATGAAGTAATACCTGAGCGTAGACGTACTCTACAAAAGAGATGCAGGACTAGGTCTCCTCGGATGTCTGGACAAGGACCAAACTCAGAGGCTCATGGATGAAACCATTTTTAAACTATTTATTTAATATAATTATTAAATAAATTTAATATTATTAATATAAAATTAATATCATTAATATTAAATTATTAAAAAAATTATCCTTTAAATATTAAAAGTTATATTTTATAACTTACAATATCTTTAAACACTTTATTTTTATTTTAAATGATTTTTATAATATTAAAATCATTTATAAACTAATTTATTTAATATAATTATTAAATAATTCTAATATCATTAATAGTAAATAATTAATGAAATTTACCTTTAAATATTGAAAGTTTTATTTTATAACTTAAAATATTTTTAAATTATTTATTTTCATTTAAAATGATTTTTCTAATATTAAAATCATTTTTAAACTAATTTATTTAATATAATTATTAAATAAATATAATATTAAAATATGAATATTTTTCATGAAAAAATATCAAAAGTTATATTTTATAACTTCAAATATTTTTATAACCATTAAATCATTTTATATAATTTTTAAATCATTAATTCTATTTTCCATAATTTATTTATTACATTTATTAAATAACTTAATTATCATTAATATTAATTTATTAATGAAATTTATCACAAAATATTAAAAGTCATTAAAAATAACTTAAAATATTTTCTAATAACATAATATAATTTTAAATGATTTTTCAAGTATTAAAATCATTTTTAAATAATTTATTTAATATAATAATTAAATAAATTACATACCTTTAATATTCTAAAAATATTAAATATTAATGAAATATATTAAAAATTATTAAAAATTAATTTTTGGATTTTAAACTAATTTTAGGAATTTATTTTGTATTTTCATAATTAAAAACTATTTATTACTAATTATTTAATAAAAATAATTATTTTATAAAGTAATCGTCATTAAAGATCGCTTTATATAGCGACAGGCAAATCCGCTATATAGGTGTTCTTCGTGTTCATCATGAAACCCGTAAATGCATAGTCGATTAACGGATGGCGTATTTGAATTACCACCAATATCGTGATCTTAATATTTTCTGGTCATTTAAAGTTTTAGAAATCTAGTACTTGTAGACACTCAAAATTTATGTACTACTGTCACTAACATTGTAGGAGGACAGATTCGTCTTTTAAGAGGGAACCCTGAAAGACAATCCAAATCCATCTAGGACTTCACAGGAAGTTCAAAGATCATCGGCGGCGGATCACACTCTGAGAATATGAGCCCAACCTCGGATGTAACCCAGAGGCATGCAGATCAAATAAGGAACACACACCTTTGGAGAAGACCGATTAATCTCTGGAGATAACCCCGAGGTATCCGATCTTAGCCCCAACCATGGAATAGCCACCAACCTTGGTGATAACCCCAAGGAATGCACTTTCGGCGATAACCTTTAAATGCTTGTTTAAATGCGACCGACTTCAATCTCGGCGCTCACAACGAGATACACTTATACCAACCCGACAATAACATCGGGAAGACAGTACACCTCAAAGATGACAATGAGGATCTTCAACAAATTGCAAGTGATCCAATCTCGGTGAAGCTCGAGTAACGTCGCTTTATCATTAATCCGTGATAACACCGGTGAGGGGCAACATCGTCATCTCGTCCACACGATGCCACACCACGTCGTCTCAACATCTCTACGCAACGATGTCCCACAAGACGAATCAATCCCGAGTGACTATTGTGCGGGGTAACGGATGAAAGTTGAAGCTTGAACACCGGAGGGCATCGTCCCATCTTCAATGACTTCGTACAAACTCTAATCCCATGCCATCGTACAACTCTCAACAATGGCTGTCCAAAATAGGTCTTGTATACCTCAAACGGATGCCCGGATTGCACCACTTAAAGTTCGAGTGGACATTACAGTACCTGAGTGTATGTACTACGAGACGACCCGACCCAAAAAACTCGGGCCCACCCGGATTGCCTCTGGTACACCTGCGGCTAAATTTCCTATAAATAGAGGGCTTGGGCTGCACATTTTGCAAGAGAAAAAGGCGAGGAATCCTTACCCAATTTGCTCTGCACTCACCCCATGCAATGTACTTTCCCCTTTTAAACACCTATGAGCTCATATATAGCCCGTTTGTACGTACAAAAGTCAGTGTTTACCCACTCTAAAGATATAGAAGTCTTCTTTGGCAGTCAGCTGTAAGCCTTGTCACACACTTTAAAGTCTTTCTCTTCATCTCTGCACACACCCTTCTACACGTTGAGAGTCGTGTTGCTTGCTTTTTATACGACTTGATTCAGTGGTTTCATTTAGGTTTTATATATACATATATATATATATATATATATATATATATTTTATATATATATATATTGACTAACATTATCGAGTTATGCCTCGATTGAGCTGAACTTTCTGGCCTAGAAGCGTTTATTTGCTTTAATATATATATATATATATATATATATATATATATATACATTTATATATATATTAGCTGTGTCGACTTTTGTTTGATGAGCCTAGACTTGATGCGGAGCATTTATATATATATATATATATTTATATATATATGAGCGTGGTCGGACTGCATTCGATGAGCCAGATTTTACATCCAAGTGCGTTTACTACGCTTTTATATATATATATATATATATATATATATATATATATATATATATATTTATATATATTTATATATATTAAGCATTGTCGAACTACATTCGATGAGCACAGATTTTACATCACATACGTTTATTGCTTTTATATATATATATATATATATATATATATATATATATATATATATATATATATATTAAATCTACTGGAGTTTCCTTCGTGGCGATTGATCGCTTTTCTGACTTTATTTATATTTCGTCCCTTTCGAGTTTCCTTCGTGGCGGCCAATCGTATTACAACTTCATTTACGTTTTGTCCCGCCTGGAATTTCCTCCATGGCGGTTGATAGCTTTTAACGGCTTTATTTGCATTTCTGATCCCTTATGAAGGTGCTTCGTGGTTGATGATCCTGTCTGTATATATATATTTATAGCTTATATATATACCGCCATCGCTTATATACAAATCATGCGGTATCATATGCTTTAGGAATCATGTGATCACTGATTGACCCATTGGATCTAGATTCGGTTCCCGTGATGGACATTTTCAGCTGTAAGCAGCTTGTAAATTATTCTGCGATGTCTGAATTTCCTCAGATGGTTTCCATATCCACGAGGAAGTCGTCATTATTTTGTACATTATTTTCGTATGGATGCCTCGCATCTTTTAAATAAAATCAATCAAGCCGAACACTTAATAAAATGGGAGTGTAAAAGGTCTCAATTACTATTGAGCATCAGGGTTTGAAAAACCTTTTTATAAAACATCATTGCTATATCTTGCTAAAAACTGAATTTTTACATAAATTCAAACCCTGTGTATATAGGTTCGAACGAGGCCTCGCACTACTTCCAAAAAATAGCACATTGACCCACACACACACATATATTTAGATAATAGTTTCTTGAAAAGAGGTGGTCATCGTGGTAACATGGATGTCGGGGGGTGCCTAACACCTTCCCTCCGCATAACCAAGTACCCGGACCCTATGAATCTCGGTTTCACCGACCCATATAGCAGTGTCACATCACTGGGTCAATGTGCAAACCTTTTCTCGGTTGTGTTGGTACAACCATTTAAAAAACCAACTGGCGACTCTTAACAGTCCATCGTCGACATTATACATGTTGGACCTTTTATAGACACTTGAAATTTTTTGTACTACTGTTACTAACATTGCAGGAGGACAGATTCGTCTTTTAAGAGGGAACCCTGAAACACAATCCAAATCCATACGGGATACTATCGGAAGTTCAACATCAAACCCCGAATCGTAGTCTGGGAGTAACCAAATCCAACCTCGGAGATAACCCCGAGGCCTGCAGATACAATACCGGAACACACACCAGAGAAGACTTATTAATCTCGGAGATGACCCCGAGGTATCCAGTCTCAGTACCAACCATGGGAATAGCCACCAACCTTGGTGATGACCCGGATGAAATTTAAATAGATACACTTAGAAGGGGGGGGTTGAATAAGTGTAGGCACAAACTATGTTCAATTTTTGTTTTTAATGCAGCAAGCTGAATTACCAAGTTAGGATATTATTGAGTTAGCTGATTTTACTAATGCAGGCAGCTGGATAGAAAAGCAAAATAGACTCACAGAAAGCAATCACACCAACACCGAAATTTTTACGTGGTTCAACTACTACCCTCTAGAATAGTAGTCTAGTCCACGTCCAATACCAACTAGTATTGGAGACTCACTTTTATTAAACTCTTCCAATTACAATACAAGTTCCAATAATCTGAACACTTGTGTTCCCTGTGCACCTATGAACACTTAAGCACCTATGCTTTCTTTATACTTGATTGTAAGAAATCAACAATTCAAGACAGATTTATATGTAATATTGACTGAGATAGGAAATGAAAAATACACACTAGAGGTCTAATGATCAAGCAATATATTACTCACCAACTTAAGGCTCTAGTATAAAATGATATGCAAGATGAATGTTTACCGGAATATTTCAACTCTGTTAATCAATGTCTATCTCAATGAAAAACAATCTTGTAACTTGTAAGCTTATCAGTTTCTGTGTATGTTTTTCGTGTCTGTATTTGTTAAAGAGCTCAGTTTATATAGACGTCTCCCAAATAGTTTCGTTGCTAACATTTTGCATGAATCTTAATGTCCTTCGTGAATCATGATATACTTAATTTGTTTTCCATCACAGAGATTCTGAGATATCATGCTATCAGTAACTTTTGGCTAAATGATTTCTATTTGCAGATTTCTACGGTCCAATTTCTAAAATGCCGGAAGTCAACTTTCTAGGATTACCATAAATATTCGCTGGCATGTTTCCATATTACTGAGCATTCATTGGACCATTAAATTTGGCCAATTGGATTTCTCAAATCATAACCCATGATTTCTGCAGAGTCTATTGATACACGCACCTTAATTAATTTCCTAGAATTAAGATGCTTAATTTATGAGCATGATCTGTGCAGCGTGAATTAATAGTAGAATCTATAATGTCATTGATTTATGCTTACCTTTTATACCTGCTGACCGGTGTCCATATCTAACCATATATTTTTGCCCAAGTGAATCACTAGAATTATGGGGCAAGATTTATGGAGCATGAGTACTGCTATATAATTTGTGGAAAATTATTCAATCAACTCGTTTCCTTAGTCAGTTTGCATGATTTAAGATATGTCAAGTTGATGGTATGATATTTACTAAAATCAATGGGATACCGGCCCATGTATATTAGTGCAAGTGACTTAGCACGTGGTACCAAGTGTGAGAATGCAATTATGTAATGCACATGTTCTAGAGCCTTATTTTGGAAAGCAATAAATGCTAAGATCTTACATATATTCCTAGGACTCAAATTTGCTTTTCTTTCTTCAAGGATGTCTTGGCTTTGTAATTTCTTCCTTGACGTTTTTTGAAGTTCCATATCTTTCCCTGAAATAATATAGCATCAATTAGAAATAATCGAGTCATCATCAAAACATGGAGTGTGACATAAGTCAACATTCTCCCCCTTTTTGATGATGACAATACAATAAATATAGCTCCCCCTAAGACTATGCACTTCAGGAGAGTTATGGCTCCCCCTTAGTTCATGCATACCTTGTACTGCATATGTGCAGTATTTTGATCAACCCTGCAAGTACTGGTTAGGCCTTAACATGTTAAGTAGAAAAGGCAGTAATGAAACACATCCATCATCCATCAAATAATAAGTTTAAACTAACAGTCTTAACAACACAATAAAAATTTAAACCACAGTCTTAATCAAAACAATTGTCTTTGGGGGGGCAGGGGGAAGGTTTTAAACCAGAAGTCTTCTCACCCTTTGGGATCCATCAAAAAGTATGGCCGGGAATGCCAAAACAAAGGAAAGGGAAACTAAGCGTCGTCCTCCTCAAGGTTAACATGATTGGCCTCGCGAGCTGTGAAGTAGGGGCGGTGAAGGCGGCGGTGCATGATCTCTTCCAGGGACATGGTATTGGCAAAGCGGGGTGGTCGAGCAATGAAGGTGGGAGGAGGTAATGGCAGGTCCAGAAAGTCGCCTTGATATTCGGCCATCCAATTGCATTGGGGCCATTCGGGTATGCGCGCTTGGACTTGGTCTGCTTGTAGTTCCTCACTCAGGTCATTCATACGTTGCTCGGTGAACCGGCCCAGAGTCTCAACTTGGTTGCTGATGAACTTGAGTTCTGTGCTCAGCTGACAGGCATTGCGATTCATCTTGCGTTGGAGGGCTTCTACCATTTCCCTGGTGTGCAGCTCAAAACTAGCTTGGAGGTCAATAAATTCATCTTCAATATTGCGAAACATGGCCTGGAGATCATTACACCGAATTGGCAGTTTGCCTTTTTCAAGGACCGAGAGACGAAGTTGGATGTCTTTGACATCAGAAGTGATTTGGGCTTGATTATCTGCTATGGTTTGAAGGAGAGTCAAAATTTTAAGGGAAGAAGGCAGGGAGATAGGAGGTATGGGTTTAGGTGTATCAGGAACCAGACGGATGAATTTTCCCTTAAGCAAGGTGAGATGAGCCCCTTTTAGATAATTTGAGTCTATGGAATCAGTTAAGGTGATACAACCTTCATCATCGAGTGGGATTTGGAAATGAGTGAAGAGTTTAGTAAGGAAACAACTATAAGGCAGACATTTTTTGGAGTGTTTAACGCAATGGATCATGTGTTTTAGCATCATGAGGGAAAAGTTAAAAGGCTGGCCAGTCATTATTAATGCCACGAGAACTAAATCTTGATACGTGAAGTCTGCTCCACCACCGAGATGGGGGAGGAGATTGTAGCGTAAGAGTTTGTGAAGGACAATGGCAAGGGGGGACACTTCGATGGTTTTTGGAAGAGTGACAGAGGAGACTGTTGGGTCATCCAACACAATGCGAAGCTGGACTAAGGGAGACAAGGGAGTAGAGATTGGTCCTTTGAGAGTAAAGGGGCAGTCACCGGTGTAAGGAATGGATAGAATACTACCTAAGTCCATGGCTGTAAAAAACAGAGATTTCCCTTTCACAAAGGAGGTGTAGCAATCACCATTGTTCTCAAGATTTGTATAAAACTGCTGGACTAATTTTGGATAAGCGATCGAAGGAAGAGTGCTTAAAGAGGATAGACCACATGACTCAAAAAGGCGGTGCAGGGGTGAGTTTTGATAGTAAAACATGTCTATTGATTTTTCATAGACAAAGGTTTTGTGACATATGGATGACTTAAACCTAAGTTTAAAGTTGTGACCTCTAAAAAAATCATCAGGGATATCATGCAGTGAGACAGGGAGAGGGTTTACTGTCAGAGGAGGAGAGCTACGGGACGGATCCTTGATTATTCTTCGTTTAGTGACCATGGAGGTCCCAATCGGTGGAGGAGAAGGTAGACTAGCCTCAGATTCAGCCGGAGAGGAGTCGCTTGAGATGGTTTGGACCGATGGCTGCTTCCTTTGCAGGTGTCGAGAAGTAGTGGGATGAAGGGGTTGCGACGGTAGAGATATCTCGTCCTCTGAGTCGTCATGTATTTTTCTGGTTCGTCGTATTTTCATCTTTGCAGTTGGGGTTAGGGAGACGGGAAAGAATGTGATGAGGCAGACGGCGAAGAGAGGGATAGCTTGAATTAGTAAAGTAGAGTTTTACCTTTTAAAAGACGTGTGTTACCGAGATTTGGGAAGTCGTGATGCCGTGTCTTGGGAATGAAGATCTTGGGCGATTCAATGAACGTCATTATGGCCTATAGATATGTCGTGACTGTCTACTTTCCTTAACTCATGCAGATTGTGTTTATATCAGACACTTCCCTAGTTCTCTTCTTAATGTACAAAACCGGTCTTCTCCTAAAGGTTTTGTAAAGATATCTGCTAATTGATGTTCAGTAGGAATGAATATTAATCTTATTAAACCTTTGGACACATTGTCTCTAAGAAAATGGTGACGTACTTCTATGTGTTTTGTGCGGGAATGTTGTGACGACCCCAAAATAGGTCCATTCCATCCAACCCATTCTGAGTCGCCAAATACATGGTACAGAAACAACTACAACTTTATTATCACAACAATAAAACTGTGAGTTTAAATACAAATATTATCTTCTAGACAATATTTATACTCAAATAAATCCTCATCACATTTATTGATACATTATTTTACAATAATGGTGAGGACTACTAAACAACTCTCTCTAGAACCTTCATTCCATACCCAGACTAGTAGTACTGCTACATTCTCGCCTCCCCGAGAAGAAAAATGGAACAACAAGGAAAAGGGTGAGCTCAACTAGCCCGATAAAGAATGTTATGACTAAGATAATATACAACAAATTATCGTTAGTCTCCAACGAGGAAAAATCGATAGAATACAATGAGCAACAAGTTTCGGATCAATATTCGCAATGAAAATAATAATTCATAGAAGAGTTACGTAGAGAATGAAATCTACTATAATCTATGAATTTAACGATCCATCATCAATATTTTATCCTGTAACATCAATCAATATTCATCTCAAATCAAATATTCATCTTTTGCACTGGGCCAAAGATATTCATCAATCGGTCATGTTCATCTCAACACTGTTCATCTTTGCACTAAAGGCCAAAGATATTCATCATCGGTCTGTTCATTTAAACACTGTTCATCTTTGCACTACTGGGCCAAAGATATTCATCGATCGGTCGTGTTCATTTAAACACTGCTTCATCTTTGCACTACTGTGCCAAAGATATTCTTGAAATCATTCATCTTTGCACTACTGGGCCAAAGATATTCAATAATATCATCATTTAAGGCGAGGATGATGAAAAATATTTTTAAAGAAAGCGAATCCAAAGTGAAACAAAATGACAAATATTATGGATTCGTACTTTAAACAATCCGAGTTCAAAAATACTTCATAAATAATCATAGTGAAGTAAAATTCAAGAATGATCAAAACATGGATACAATCAAAGCTAGTATCCGAATAGATATTTTAGATTTAAAAGAAAAATTTTCATTTTTGATTGAATAGTGCCGTCGATTCGTGAATAGTCAGATATCGTGAATAGTCTTAGTATCGTGAATAGTAACTCAAACACCCAAAGATAGAAATTCCACAAAAAACATCTTCACGCTTCATGAATAGTACTCGTGAATAGTAACTCGTGAATAGTAACTCATGAATAGTAACTTCGTGAATAGTAACTCATGAATAGTAACCCGAGCATGAAAAAGTTCCAAATTTGATAAAAAGTACCAACCAATATTTCAAAGATAATGATATTGAAGAATTAATATCATTTGAGAAGAAAATAACATCCCTTACCTCAAAGAATCGGTGCCGGAAAGAAAGGTCGGAAGTGATCTTTGAATGAAACTTATCTTGAAAGAACTCTCAAAGTATCTAAATACTCACAAAATCGCTCAATAATATATAGAGAGAAGAGAGAAAACTTTGTTTACGGTGTGATTTTCAATTCTAACTTAGCCCTCTATTTATAGGAAAATGTTAGCGGCAAAGGCGGACTTGACTTCTTTACACGATGGCTTTACCGCTACTATTGCCACCACCACATTTGAAATAAAATTCAGCATTTTTTTTTTCACCAACCACAAGTGGGGCCCACTCAATTCTAGAATTTTCCACCAAAATCAATTATAAACCTAATTTAGAATCCGACACCTCTTAAAATTCACAACAAATCATTCGTGCATTTTTAACGGTTCAAAATTTGTGGACATATACTCAACTTATGTATGTATAACATACCCAAAAATTACCACAATCCAACGGTCGGATTAAAATTATAACCCATGCAATATATCTCAAAACCCACGATTTGATTTTTAACACCTCAATCCGATAAAATACGATAAAACACCTCAACAATAATTTCTTCATTTATAATCACATAAATAAATCCATCATTTATATCCACATAAAATAAATATTTCTTTATCATATGAATCAATAATTAATTATTCACAAATAATATTACGAGAATCACAATTATTATAATGACGGTAGTTCCGAGAAAGAGGGGCTTTCAATAAGGATCTCTCCTTCTTGGCGCGCAATTAGGTGACCAAACCTCTCCTTAAGCAGAACTTTCTAGACATTGCCAATAATGTTATCTAATAATATTATTCAAATAATATGAATTATTGATCCGATAATGGGAAATATTGTGCGGTGACAATTATTGAACAACAATAATATAAAATATCAACGCATGACAATTATTGAATCAATAAAATAAAATATTGACTCATTGTGAAAATTATTGAGTAGTGCCTTCTTTACGTAAGGATCGATAATTCAACAATCTCGTGTGTATCTGGTAATCTTCTTGTGCGACCCAGCGTATTCATCGTATTTTAACCACCAGGGTATTCAACGGTCTTTACGCAGAAATAACTACGCCGTTATTTATAACCACCCAAACTTTGTCGTTTTCCTCATCCAATCGCTTTCAGTTATGGGGCCTACACATGCGTTTCTTGGCAAGTATGCGAATATTCCCACAGCGATGCGAATATTCCACGACCAAACGAATATTCCAAACAAAAATGAATATTTTATAACCACTTGCTTATTTTGAAATATTTGCGTATTTAACCCTTAACTATCCACATTAATTAAATCAACCCTTACTATTTCAAAATAATAAATAAAGGAAATTCCTTTTTATTTAAAAAATTTGAGGTCTTACAACCTCCCTCCTTATGAAATTTCGTCCTCGAAATTGACGTCACGATACTGGTGTTTGAAAAGGTAAAGATACCTCGCTTTCATTTTCGTTTCCAACTCCCAGTCATTTCCTCAATAAGCATGGTTTCTCCACAAAACTTTAACTTATGGTATAACCTCCTTACATAGGTCATGTTCTTTCCTCTACAAAATCTTGGCGGTACCTACAAATGACGTTAAGTCTTGACTATCTCGTCCGGTTCTAACTCAATGGCGTATTTTGGTTCGTCCACATATTTACGTAACATCGATCGTGAAAAGCGTTATGAACACGCGTCGTACTTGGTGGTAAAAGCGCAGTCTATAGGCCACAATTCCTATTCGATCGAGAATTTCAAATGGATTAATAAATCGAAGGTTTGAGCTTTCCTCACCTCACCGATTCTCGCTTTTAAAATAACAACTTCTTGCACCTCCTTCTTCAAATTCATCGACTCGGTGTGTAGCTTGAGCGACTTTAACTTTATCGATTAAAGTCGATTATACTCAGTATATCATCACGCGGGTACCTAGAGTTTTCATCTCCATCTCTATTATTTGTAAATTATCTGAAATTAGTCTTTGACAATATCGTACTCGTGCTTATATATCGATCTTCTACTCAACACGTCGGCTACCACGTTCGCTTTTCGAGGATGGCATGGTCGTAACATGTCTTTGAAATGAGTCTCCTCTTGAGTTCTTGAAGCTCTTCCCACATTCCTTGCTCCATTCGAATTTTGTATCTCTACGAGTCAATTTGCGTTAATGGAATAGCGATTCGAGAATATCCTTCAACGAATCTCGATAATAACCAACTAAGCCTAGAAAGCTACGTATTTCGATTCTTGACTTAGGTTGCTCTCATTTGTGACTCATATCCCAATCTTGGATAGACGTCACAATGACACCTATCAGTTTACTATCTCACGAATATGGCGTCCCCTATAGAGAGTGCGGCAGGTGAATTCCACAAAGGAAGTCACAAGATAAAGCCTCGGTACCAAATTTATAGTTGAATTTTAACTCACGAAGTTCAATAGGAGCCATTCGATATGAGATTTTAGAAATGAGTTTTGTCTAGGGTTCAAAGTCGATACAAAATTTAATATCGGGCTTTGGGAGTAAACCAAGAAAATCTTGAGAAAATCGTCGGGGAAAATCAATAACAACAAGAATATTATTCAAATCGGCGTGTCTTTATTCAAATCCATAACATGGACTAAGAAAACTTGACATCCGTAATAAGCGAATGACTTCATGGGCGATATGAAAATGTTTGACTACAATGGTTTGATTGCTTGAATTGAATAACTTGAGTTGCTTAGGAATATGAAAACTAATGACCTTACAAAAGCAATCAATTTGGCATGATGAGTAGTTAACCTTGAAATCACATCAAAAGAAAATATCTCTATAGAAATAAGGTTAACAGGTAATGTGATAGTGCCAACTGAATCAAGCAAGATTTTTAAACAACGGATGTAATGAAAGTTTCTCCTAATGGAGTCTCATGAGATAGGTCAAAGTCTAATTTCTCCGTAGTCAAGTTCAAACATTGGTATGAAGCAAAAGAGATAAAAGAATGGGTAGAACCCAGGTATCTAGTAAGGTATAAACTTAGCAAGAATTTATAATTAACTAACCGTGCTAACCGTTTGGGTTCCTCGTATTTTGATTTGGTCACGACAAACGCTCTTCAAGAACCGATTGACTTTGACTTTTACGGGACATCCTTTCGAGTCACCATTCCCATTGGATTTGGGTTTCGATATCGTCTAATCTCGAGCGATATGTCCTTCTTTTCCACAATTATAGCATACCTTAAGCTGTTGTGTGGGCGGTTTGGTGATATGTCCCTCTTTTCCGCATTTGTAGCATATATGATGGGTGGTCGTTCTCCTCCCTTAAAACTAGTTGCTACTGTGCCGGCGTCTTCACATGGTCATTGTTGAATCTCCTCTTTTAAAATCTCCTCCCAGACTCGCTTCTTCTATTTTCATGGCTACGATTACCACCGAGTGGTTACCGCCTTTGTCGTATTCTTCTTTCTCCATTTGGTTATCGTTATTACGATGGCTGCTATCTTGGTATGATCACGGTTATGGTCCCTCGGTTGAGCGTACTTTCGTTATCTCGCTCTAACAATTTGAGCCACATTGACAACATCGAACAGAGAGAAAATTTATGAGAAATGAGATATTGACGTATGTCGGGTTTCAAACCTCTCGAAACATCCGCGTCATCACGTTCCTCATTCTCCACCAAATGAGGTGCAAACCTAGATAACTCCATGAACTTCGCCTCGTCTTTGGGACACCGTCATGTTATTACGCTTCTAGTCTAATAAACTCCACTTCCTTCATATGAGCGAATACTTTCGAGGAAGTACTTGTCATTAAATAGTTTCAAACGTCTCCATGACATCTTGAGTCGCAATTTGGATGGGTGCGCTTCTGATTCCCACCGATGTCGCCTCGCCACGGAACATAAAGGTGGCGAATGGAACTTTCTGTTCTCTGTGCATCCCAAGACATCGAATATCTTGGTAATTTGCTTGACCCATGTTTCGCCATGATCGGATCGGCTTTCCCTGCACTGGTGGTCCCGACTCTTTGAAGCTGCTTGCATTTGTGACCACCCGTGAATTGCTATCATCTCCTCCTGTATTTTGAACACGAGTCTCCTAAATGCGATTTTGCATAAAGCGCAAAAAGCTTCTAAACATCCCTCGTTCATCATCGCTCGGTGGTGTTATTCACGGGAGGTACATTGCCCGACTGTTGCACGTTCTCTCCTCGTTGTTAAATCTGAGGCATCTCCACGGTCTCATTTACACCACTATTAATATTCTCGATCGACATTCTCAATTGTCATAAAAAACAAGGGTTAATTAAGGAAATCAATCACATAATATCCCTATATCTTGACCAACTAACAAATAAGCTTAGGTAGGACACACTAGCAAAGGATTTACTCGTCTCTCCCTCCTAGTTCTATTCCCAGATCTCCGCCGGAGATCATATCCTAAGCTCGATACCAACCGTGGCGACCCCAAAATAGGTCCATTCCATCCAACCCATTCGAAGTCGCCAAATACATGAGTGCGAAACAACTACAACTTTATTATCACAACAATAAAGCGTGAGTTTAAATACAAATATTATCTTCTAGATAATATTTATACTCAAATAAATCCTCATCACATTTATTGATACATTATTTTACAATAATGGTGAGGACTACTAAACAACTCTCTCTAGAACCTTCATTCCATACCCCGACTAGTACTCGCTACATTTCTCGCCTCCGAGAAGAAAAATGGAACAACAAGGAAAAGGGTGAGCTCAACTAGCCCGATAAAAAGAATGTTATGACTAAGATAATATACAACAAATTATCGTTAGTCTCCAACGGGGAAAAATCGATAGAATACAATAGACAACAAGTTTCGGATCAATATTCGTGTGAAATAATAATTCATAGAAGAGTTACGTAGAGAATGAAATCTACTATAATCTATGAATTTAACAGGTCCATCATCAATATTTTATCCACTGTAACATCAATCGATATTCATCTCAAATCAAATATTCATCTTTGCACTACGGGCAAAGATATTCATCAATCGGTCATGTTCATCTCAACACATGTTCATCTTTGCACTAAAGGCCAAAGATATTCATCGATCGGTCGTATTCATTTAAACACTGTTCATCTTTGCACTCTGAGGCCAAAGATATTCATCGATCGGTCGTGTTCATTTAAACACCGCTCATCTTTGCACTACTGAGGCCAAAGATATTCTTGAAATCATTCATCTTTGCACTACAGGCCAAAGATATTCAATAATATCATCATTTAAGGCGAGGATGATGAAAATATTTTTAAAGAAAGCGAATCCGGTGAAACAAAAATGACAAATATTATGGATTAAGTACTTTAAACAATCCGAGTTCAAAATACTTCATAAATAATCATAGTGAAGTAAAATTCAAGAATGATCAAAACATGGATACAATCAAAGCTAGTATCCGAATAGATATTTTAGACGAAAAGAAAAATTTTCATTTTTGGTGAATAGTCTTGCCGTATTCGTGAATAGTCTGCTAAAAGTATCACGTGAATAATCAGAGTATCGTGAATAGTAACTCGACACCCAAAGATAGAAATTCCACAAAAAACATCTTCACGCTTCATGAATAGTACTCGTGAATAGTAACTCGTGAATAGTAACTCATGAATAGTAACTCGTGAATAGTAACTCATGAATAGTAACCCCGAGCATGAAAAAGTTCCAAATTTGATAAAAAGTACCAACCAATATTTCAAAGATAATGATATTGAAGAATTAATATCATTTGAGAAGAAAATAACATCCCTTACCTCAAAGAATCGATTGCCGGAAAGAAAGGTCGGAAGTGATCTTTGAATGAAACTTATCTTGACAAAGAACTCTCAAAGTATCTAAATACTCACAAAATACGCTCGATAATATAGAGAGAGAGAAGAGAGAAAACTTTGTTTACGGTGTGATTTTCAATTCTAACTTAGCCCTCTATTTATAGGAAAATGTTAGCCGTAAAAGCGGACTTGACTGCTACTACCGATGGCTTTACACTACTATTGCCACCCACCACATTTGAAATAAAATTCAGACACATTTTTTCACCAACCACAAGTGGGGCCCACTCAATTCTAGAATTTTCCACCAAAATCAATTATAAACCTAATTTAGAATCCGACACCTCTTAAAATTCACAACAAATCATTCGTGCATTTTTAGCGGTTCAAAATTTGTGGACATATACTCAACTTATGTATGTATAACATACCCAAAAATTACCACAATCCAAGCGGTCGGATTAAAAATTATAACCCCATAATATATCTCAAAACCCCGATTTGATTTTAACACCTCAATCAGATAAAATCTTGATAAAACACCTCAACAATAATTTCTTCATTTATAATCACATAAATAAATCCATCATTTATATCCACATAAAATAAATATTTTTTATCATATGAATCAATAATTAATTATTCACAAATAATATTACGAGAATCACAATTATAATGACGGTAGTTCCCAGGAAGAGGGGCTTTCAATAAGGATCTCTCTCTTCTTGGCGCATGATTAGGTGACCAAACCTCTCCTTAGGCAGAACTTTCTAGACATTGCCAATAATGTTATCTAATAATATTATTCAAATAATATGAATTATTGATCGATAATGGGAAATCTTCATGCGGTGACAATTATTGAACAACAATAATATAAAATATCAACATGACAATTATTGAATCGATAAAATAAAATATTGACTCTTGTGAAAATTATTGAGTAGTGCCTTCTTCACGTAAGGATCAATAATTCAACAATCGTGTAATCTGGTGTGCTTCTTTATGCGACCACAGCGTATTCATCGTATTTTAACCACGGGTATTCCAACGGTCTTAATTGGTAACAACTACGCCGTTATTTATAACCACCAAACTTTGTCGTT
Source organism: Panax quinquefolius (assembly GCA_020205615.1). NCBI lineage: Eukaryota > Viridiplantae > Streptophyta > Magnoliopsida > Apiales > Araliaceae > Panax > Panax quinquefolius. The sequence continues at coordinate 63,730,304 of CM035174.1, read as the reverse complement.
TTCCTCATCCAATCGCTTTCAGTTATGGGGCCCACACATGCATTTGGCTGTAGTAAATGCGAATATTCCCAAGAGCGATCGAATATTCCACGACCAAACGAATATTCCCAGAGCAAAAATGAATATTTTATAACCACTTGCTTATTTTGAAATATTTGCGTATTTAACCCTTAACTATCCACATTAATCAAATCAACCCTTACTATTTCAAAATAATAAATAAAGGAAATTCCTTTTTATTTAAAAAAATTTCGGGGTCTTACAAATGTAGTACTGGATTTTTTGAAATATCTATGGTGCTGGTATTATCACAGTATATGGGCACACTTTCACAAGTAATATCAAAGTCACACAATGTTTGACGCATCCATAAGATTTGGGAACAGCAACTTCCTGCTACTAAGTATTCCCCCTCTGTAGTGGATAGAGCAACTGACGTCTGTTTCTTGCTATGCCATGAGACAAGACTTTGGCCCAAAAATGTATATGCACCGCTTGTGCTTTTTCTATCTATTTGACAGCCTGCATAGTTAGCATCTGAATAGCCCATTAGATCAAAATTATCGCATATTGGGTAGAACAATCCTAAAATTGTCGTACCACTCAAATATTTAAAAATTCGTTTAACAGCCTGTAAGTGAGATTCTTTGGGTTTGGCCTGAAACTGAGCACATAAACAGACAATGTACATTATATCAGGTCTAGAAGCAGTTAAATAAAGTAGGGATCCAATCATACCTCTGTATTTTGTTACCTCTACGTCCGTACCTTTCTCATCTGCTGTGAGTTTTATTGATGTACTCATTGGTGTGGACTTTGTGTTTGAATTATCAAATCCGAATCTCTTTAGTAACTCTTTTGTATACTTGGTTTGATGAATGAATATCCCTTAATGATTTTGCTTAATTTGAAGGCCCAGAAAGTAGTTGAGTTCTCCCATCAAACTCATGTCAAATTCCTTATGCATGCATTTGGAAAACCACTCACAAAGGGAATTATTAGTAGCACCAAATATTATATCATCTACATATATTTGTACAATAATAATATCTTTACTTTGATGTTTAATAAACAGAGTGGAGTCGATTTTACCTCTTATGAACCCATTTGATAAGAGAAACTTACTTAATCTTTCGTACCAAGCCCTTGGGGCTTGTTTTGATCCATAGAGTGCCTTCTTAAGTTTGTATACTTAATGTGGGAACTTGTCATTGCTCAAATCCAGGTGGGCATTTTACATATACTTCTTCATTTATGTATATCATTGAGAAAAGCACTTTTGACGTCCATTTGGTATAGCTTGAACTTTCTGAAACAGGCGAATGCTAGTAGGATACGAATAGACTCCAAACGAGCTACTGGAGCAAATGTTTCTTCATAGTCTATTCCTTCTTGTTGATTGTATCCCTGAGCAACTAATCTCGTTTTGTTTCTCGTAATTGTTCCGTATTTGTCAAGCTTGTTTTTGAATACCCATTTAGTTCCGATAATGGACACATCTTTTAGAGCAGGCATCAATTCCCATACTTGACATCTTTCAAATTGTTGAAGCTCTTCTTGCATAGCTAAAAGCCAGCTCTCATTGAGTATGACTTCTTTGGCGTTCTTTGGCTCAATTTGGGATAAGAATGTTGTGAAAGCACACATGTTTTGAGCTTTTCTTCTTGTTATAACTCAGTCGTTTATGTTTCCAATAATGTTCTTAGGTGGATGGTTTTTGATATATCTTGCTGACTTTGGAAGTTGAATATCATGTATGACTTCTTGATGAGATTGTAATTGTGGTCTTGTTGTTCATCCATTTCAATTTGTTTGGATATGCTCTGATTCTCATATTAAACTTCTTTGGATAGAGTCTAGGTCCTGCTGCTCTTCTATTTCCTCTTCCTGGATTGATTCCATGATCTTGCTATTTTGCTTTATCAGGTAGGCTGGATTGGCAGCATTTTCTAATTCTCCTGCATCTTCTTCTTTTTCTTTTGGAATATCATGGTTAGATTCGTTAAATTTAATGTGTATAGATTCTTCAATACACATCTTTTGCACATTATAAATTCGATATGCTCTACTATTTTGTGAGTAGCCAATGAATATTCCTGCATATGATCTAGCATCAAACTTGCCTAAATTTCCATTAGTGTTAAGAATAAAGCATTTAGATCCAAACACTTTGAAATAACTTATGTTAGGAAGCCGATTATCTAACAATTCATATGGTGTTTTTAGAATAATTGGACGAATTAATACTCTATTTAGCACATAACATGCTGTGTTCACAGCTTCGGCCCAAAATTTCTTAGGAAGTTTACTTTCTTGAATTAGAGTTCTAGCTGTTTCTTGCAGTGTTCGATTCTTCCTTTCTACCACTCCATTTTGTTGTGGAGTTCTAGGTGCTGAAAATTCATGGGATATTTCTTTTTGAATACAAAATGTGATAAAGTCTTTTTGAAATTCGGTACCATGGTCACTTCTGATTCTAATAAGATTAAGACTATATTTGGTCTCCAAATTTTTAATCAATTTTTCAAACTCCTTAAATGCCTCATCTTTTGTTCTAAGGAATAATACCCATGTATATCTAGAGAAATAAATAAACTATTACAAAAGCATAGAATTTTCCATTTAGACTAGCATGCCTTTTAGGTCCAAATAAATCGAGGTGAAGCAATTGTAAGGGAGAAGAAGTTGATACCATGTTTTTAGCTGTGAATGACGTTCTTACTTGTTTTCCAAGTTGACAAGGTTCGCAGATACCTTTCTTTTTCAAAATTCATTTTGGGTAATCCTCTTACTAGGTTCTTTGTTGACAACTTCTTGATTAGATCCATATGAACATGTCCCATCCTTCGATGCCATAGATTTGCTTCATCTTGAATGGTTGCAAGGCATAACTCTTCTTCCTGTTTCTCAAAATCAAGAGTATATATATTCCCTTCCCTTTGGGCAACTAGAGCAGCTTTGTTAGTACCATGTGAAATTGTACATTTATCTTTTTCAAACTTTACTTGATGACCATTATCCATTAATTGACTAACACTTATAAGATTGAATTTTAGACCATTAACAAGATGAACATTATTAATGTTGACCTTACCATTACCGATTTTACCTTTCCCAATTATTTCGCATGATCGATTATCACCGAATGTAATAGTTCCATGTTTCTTGTTGACATTTAGTTTCACGAACTTAGATTTGTCTCCCGTCATATAACGTGAACATCCGCTATCAAGGATCCACTTTTGAGACGATACTTTGGCTTTAAGGCAAACCTGTATGAGAGAGATACAATTTATATTTTTGGTACCCATATCTTTTTGGGTCCACTTGTGTTAGTTGACATCAAATCACTTTTCTTAATCCATACGGTTTTACTTAAATTTTTCTTTCTTGAGCAGTTTATCTCTAGATGTCCTTTAATGCCATATTTTTTGCAAGACGTAAAAGGTGTGCAGTAATTAAATTTGAATGATGATTTAGATTTTATCATTTCAACTTCTTTCCTATGAGTTGGACTGTAGCCTATGCCTTGTTTATTGTAACTGGGTCTTTGTTTTCCTAGCATAACATTTAAGTTTTCTTCCCCATGAACGAATTTAGCTAGAGAGGTTTTTAAAGACTCTATTTCCTTTTATAGGTTATTAGTTGGAGGAGTTTTATTACTAGATTCATCGCCAAAAGCATCAATACACACATCTCTCATCTCTATCTCCATTTTTAATTTTTTAACTTCATTATTTAGATGTTTAACCTTGTTGAACAATATTTTATTGAAATTTTCTAAATAATCATTTTTTGCTGATAAAATCTTTTCCTCATTCGTGTGTGTAGATTTTTCAAAATCTTTCTTTTCATCTATGAGTGCTTCCACTTCGCTCATTAGTGTGTTTACTAGATCTTTTAAGTACATGGTTTTTTCTTTTAATTTTCCATTTTCTTGTTTCAAAGTAATACTATTAGAAAGAGGTACCTTACTAGATTCACCTTCAATTCCCATAAAGCATATTTGCGCTAGTTCATCATTTGCATCTATTTCCACTTCAGATTCTTCATCATCACTCCATGTTAGAAATGCTTTGTGCTTTTTGAACTCCTTGTTGCCTTGCTTTCCTTTGTTTTTGAGTTGGAAGCAATCCTTTTTGAAATGACCTGGTCGTCCACACTCGAAACATGTTTCCTCGGTTGGCTTTGGTTTGTATCTGTTTGTGTTGAAAGTATTTTTTCGTTGATTCTTCCTTTGAAGTAGTCCCTTAATTCTTCTTGACACCATAGCTATTTCATCATCCGAGTTATTTTTGAGTTCTTCTTTAATTCCTGCATTTAGAGCTAACACTTTCTTTCGAGGAACTTCTTCCTCGTCATCATATATTTTCAATTGATGTTCATATTCTTCTAGTTCACCAAAGAGAGTTAATGTATCCATAGAAGAAATATTTAGGGAATCTTGAAGAGTGGTAATTTTAGATGCAAACCTTTTGGGCATGGCCCGAAGTAGCTTATGATTGATTTCGCTTTGTGGGATTGTCTTGTCAAGTAGCTTTAAGGAATTTAACAGTACTAGAAATCGTGCTTGGGCCATTTTGATCGTTTCCTCTTTTTCCAGTTTGAACAATTCGTAGTCATGCATGAGCATACTTAGCTTGACTTCTCGTACTTTAGATGTTCCTTTATGACTTACAACTAAGGTGTCCCAAATCTCTTTTGATGTGTTACATGATGACACTTTATCTATTTTGGATTGCACCATGCCGCTGAGGAGAGTGTTCATTGCCTTTGAATCATATGACACCATGTAAGATTTGGTTGAGTCCATCTCGAGTAGAGTTTTTGGAGTACCATCATCTTTCCTTGGGATTACCGGTCCATTCTCTACCACCCACCATTCCCATGGGTCTCGTTTTAGATAGATCCTCATCCAAAATTTCCGGAAGTTATAGTTTTCGGGTTCGAAAAGAGTAGTGGAGGCCGGTTTGTTGATTGTCCCTCGTGATGAGCGCTTCCAAGTTGTGCCATGTCAGAATCTTTCCCTACAAGTCACCTTTAAGACCAAGATAAGTAGAGCCAAGCTTTGATACCAAATGAAATTTAAATAGATACACTTAGAAGGGGGGGTTGAATAAGTGTAGGCACAAACTATGTTCAATTTTTGTTTTTAATGCAGCAAGCTGAATTACCAAGTTAGGATATTATTGAGTTAGCTGATTTTACTAATGCAGGAAGCTGGATAGAAAAGCAAAATAGACTCACAGAAAGTAATCACACCAACACCAGAATTTTTACGTGGTTCAACTACTACCCTCTAGAATAGTAGTCTAGTCCACGTCCAATACCAACTAGTATTGGAGACTCACTTTTATTAAACTCTTCCAATTACAATACAAGTTCTAATAATCTGAACACTTGTGTTCCCTGTGCACCTATGCACACTTAAGCACCTATGCTTTCTTTATACTTGATTGTAAGAAATCAACAATTCAAGACAGATTTATATGTAATATTGACTGAGATAGGAAATGAAAAATACACACTAGAGGTCTAATGATCAAGCAATATATTACTCACCAACTTAAGGCTCTAGTATGAAATGATATGCAAGATGAATGTTTACCGGAATATTTTAGCAGCAGCAACTCTGTTAATCAATGTCTATCTCAATGAAAAACAATCTTGTAGCTTGTAAGCTTATCAGTTTCTATGTATGTTTTTCGTGTCTGTATTTGTTAAAGAGCTCAGTTTATATAGACGTCTCCCAAATAGTTTTGTTGCTAACATTTTGCATGAATCTTAATGTCCTTCGTGAATCATGATATACTTAATTTGTTTTCCATCACAGAGATTCTGAGATATCATGCTATCAGTAACTTTTGGCTAAATGATTTCTATTTGCAGATTTTTACGGTCCAATTTCTAAAATGACGGAAGTCAACTTCTAGGATTACCATAAATATTCGCTGGCATGTTTCCATATTACTGAGCATTCATTGGACCGTTAGATTTGGCCAATTGGATTTCTCAAATCATGACCCATGATTTCTGCAGAGTCTGTTAATACACGCACCTTAATTAATTTCCTAGAATTAAGATGCTTAATTTATGAGCATGATCTGTGCAGCGTGAATTAATAATAGAATCTATAATGTCATTGATTTATGCTTACCTTTTATACCTGCTGGCCGGTGTCCATATCTAACCATATATTTTTGTCCAAGTGAATCACTAGAATTATGGGGCAAGATTTATGGAGCATGATTACTGCTATATAATTTTTGGAAAATTATTCAATCAACTTGTTTCCTTAGTCAGTTTGCATGATTTAAGATATGTCAAGTTGATGGTATGATATTTACTAAAATCAATGGGATACCGGCCCATGTATATTAGTGCAAGTGACTTAGCACGTGGTACCAAGTGTGAGAATGCAATTATGTAATGCACATGTTCTAGAGCCTTATTTTGGAAAGCAATAAATGCTAAGATCTTACATATATTCCTAGGACTCAAATTTGCTTTTCTTTCTTCAAGGATGTCTTGGCTTTGTAATTTCTTCCTTGACGTTTTCTTAAGTTCCATATCTTTCCCTGAAATAATATAGCATCAATTAGAAATAATCGAGTCATCATCAAAACATGGAGTGTGACATAAGTCAACACCCGAGGAATGCAATTTTGGAGATAACCCCGGAAATGCTTGTTTCAAATGCGACCAGCTTCAATCTCGGTGCTCACAACGAGATCCACTGTACCAACCCGGCGACAACATCGGGAAGACAGGCACACTTCAAAGATGATAATGAGGACCTTCAACAAATTGCAGCAGTCCAATCTCAGCGAAGTCTGAGCAACATCTGCTTTATCAGCCTAATCCGGCGATAACACCGGTGAGGGGTAACATCGTCATCTTGTCAATACGATGCCACGTCCCGTCGTCTCAACATCTCTACGCAACAATGTCCCACAAGACTAACCAATCCCGAGTGACTATTGTGTGGGGTAACGGATGAAAGTTGAAGCTGGAAGACTGGAGGGCATCATCCCATCTTCAATGACTTCGTACAAACTCTAATCCCATGCCATCGTACAACTCTCGACAACGGCGGTCCGAAATAGGTCCTGTATACCTCAAACAGATGCCCGGATTGCACGTACTTCGAGACGACCCGACCCGACCAACCTAGGCCAACCCGGGTTGCCTCTGGTACACCTGCGTCTAATATGCCTATAAATAGAGGGCTTGGGGTGCTAATTTTGAAAGAGAAAAAGGCGAGGAAGCCCTGCCCAATTTGCTCTGCACTCACCCCATGCAGTGTACTTTCCCCTTTTAAACACCTGTGAGCTCATATATAGCCTCTTTTGTACCTACAAAAGCCTGTGTTTACCCACTCTAAAGATATAGAAGCATTCTTTGGCAGTCAGCTGTAAGCCTTCTCACACACTCTAGAGTCTTTCTCTTCATCTCTGCACACACCCTTCTACACGTTGAGAGTCGTGTTGCTTGCTTTTGCCCGGACTTCGGTCCGTGGTTTCATTTCAGTCTGTATATATATATATTATATATATATATATATATATATATTTACATATATATTGACTAACATTATTGAGTTATGCCACGATTGAGCCTAGACTTCGGTCTGGAGCGTTTATTTGCTTTAATATATATATATATATATACATTTATATATAAGTATATATATATATATATATATACATTTATATATATTAACTGTGTGTCGAACTTTGTTCGATGAGCCTAGACTTAGGTCTGGAGCGTTATTCGCTTTTGTATATATATTTATATATATGAACTGTGGTCGGACTCTGTTCGATGAGCCAGAATTTTATATCCGGTGTGTTTACTTGCTTTTGTATATATATATTTATATTTATGAACTGTGGTCGGACTCTGTTCGATGAGCCTGGATTTTATATCCGTTGTGTTTGCTCACTATATATATATATATATATATATATATATATATATATATATATATATATACACTTATATATATGAACTGTGGTGGGACTACATTCGATGAGCCTGGATTTTATATCCAGATGCGTTTACTCACTTTTTTATATATATATAAACTGTGGTGGGACTTCATTCGATGAGCCTGGATTTTATATCCAGGATGCGTTTACTTATATATATATATATATATATATATATATATATATATATATATATATATATATATATATATATATATATGAACTGTGGTGGGACTTTGTTCGATGAGCACAGATTTTTATCCGGTGCATTTATTTGCTTTTATATATATATACTTATATATATGAACTATGGTCGAACTATGTTCGATGAGCACAGATTTTACATCCATATGCGTTTATTGCTTATATATATATATATATATATATATATATATATATATATATATATATATATATATATTAAATCCGCTGGAGTTTCCTTCGTGGCGAGTTGATCGCTTTTATGACTTTATTTACATTTCGTCCGTCTGGAGTTTCCTTCGTGGCCTTTGACCGTATTTATAGCTTTATTTACGTTTCGTCCCGCCTGGAGTTTCCTCCGTGGCGGTTGATAGCTTTTTACAACTTTAATTACTTTTTTGATCCCCCAAGGAGGTGCTTCGTGGTTGATGATCCTGTCTGTATATATATATTTACAGCTTTTATATATATACACCGCCATCGCTTTCATACAAATTGCGTGATTACGTGCGCCTAGGAATCATGTGATCACAGATTCATCCCATTGAATCTAGATTCGGTTCCCGTGATGGACATTTTCAGCTGTAAGAAGCTTGTAAATTATTATGCGTTGTCTGAATTTCCTCAGATGGTTTCCATACCCACGAGGAAGTCGGTATTATTTTTGTACATTATTTTCGTACGGATGCCTCGCATCCGTCAAATAAAATCAATCAAGCCGAACACTTAATAAAATGGGAGTGTAAAATGTCTCAATTACTATTGAGCATCAGGGTTTGAAAAAGCCTTTTTATAAAACATCATTGCTATATCTTGCTAAAAATTGAATTTTTACATAAATTCAAACCCTGTGTATATAGGTTCGAATGAGGCCTCGCACTACTTCCAAATAACAGCACATTGACCCACACACACACATTCAGATAATAGTTTCTTGAAGAGAGGCGGTCACTGTGGTAACACGGATGTCGAGGGGTGCCTAACACCTTCCCCCCGCATAACCAAGTCCCCGGACCCTAATAAATTTTGGTTTCACCGACCCGTTTAGCAGTGTCACATCACTGGGTCAATGTGCAAACCTTTTCTCGGTTGTGTTGGTACAACCATTTAAAAAACCAATTGGCGACTCTTAACAGTCCCATCGTCGACATTATAAATGTCGGACCTTTTTCACTTGTTTTTTCAAACAAATCTCACCTAAAATGAGAACACCAAAGAACAAATAACGGAAATGGACATCCTAAAATCTCGACGTCGACAGGTGGCGACTCTGCTGGGGACTCTAGTAAGAGGACTTAAGCCGCTATTACAATCTTTTCAAAATTGTTATATGCTTGTGTGTGGATGTTGCATTTACATTTTTGATAAATGTGTACGAATGCATTTCCTTATTGCAGTTAGTGCTTCGCACCATAACTGCTTGTGATGCTAGTGCCTCGCACCATAACTGCTTGTGATATTAGTGCTTCACACCATATCTGCTTGTGATATTAGTGCTCATGTCTTCATTTTCATACGGTGAGACGCGATGTATGTGAATGTATGTTGTGTGGTCCCTCCACCAGGAGGCTATCCCGTCGGTGTTTGATTACTAAACTCGTGAAAAGACTAATTCTCCGAGGCTCAGGAAAGGCACCACCCAAATTCGCTCCAGTTGAAAGACCGGATTAACTTCCCGTCAAGTAGATTGCGATGATTTGGGAACCTTCATGCCAAAAAGCCGCGAGAGTAACCTATGATAGGTCAGCCTCTGATAAACCCAAAACGGAGGAAAGTCTCTTCATGCTCTCATTTCAAATTACTTGTAAACACAAATACTTGTAATTTCATTCCATATCTATCTCCATGTAATGAGAAATATAAAGAAATGTGTACACATACATATTTTAAACATGCTACAAACAGCTGACATCTGTTGTGCAGGATAAAATTCCTAAAATGGATACATCATATAACATGTTATTATATATGTTCCCTAAAGACTAAACTATGCAAGTCTTTCGAAGGGAACCAATCGGACCTACTACCCGTTCAAAGTCCAAAAAGGCAACAGGCCTACAGTCAATCATGTCGTCATCCGACCAGACTGAACTTAATCCAGTTTCTTGCAAGAATTCGACGGATTAAGCAAACAAATTACAGATTTGGCTGTTCTACTCAAAGAATTACACCAGTCCAATCAGGGTCCAAAAATACCCGTACATGATGAATCCTCCACACAAGGGGAAACCCAGGTCATTACAATACCTGAATTGCAGTTGGATACGACCAACAAAACTCATGATATTGCCCATCCCACTATAGATCCAGACACTGGTGACATCAAAAAGAAAGTCCTCCAAATGGAAGAGACCCTTTGTGCTATTAAAGGAATTGGAACGCACGGGAGTGTTTCATATGCTGATCTGTGTATTTTTCCTGGTATTCATTTTCCAGAAAAGTTTAAAACTCCTGACTTTGAAAAATATGACGGGTTAGGAGATCCTTACACACATTTAAAGGTGTTTATTGGAGAACTTGGATCCTATGCAGAGGACGAAAAACTTAGAATGCAATTGTTCCAGAAAAGTCTAACTGGAGAAACCCGGTCGTGGTACACAAGATTAGACAATTCAAAGATCCATAGTTGGGAAGAGCTAGCACATGCTTTCCTCACTCAATACAGCTTTCAAACTCAGATGGCTCCTGATCGGTATCAAATTACCAAGATCAAGAAATAGTCTAATGAGTCTTTCAGAGAGTATGCTCAAAGGTGGAGCGCTTTGGCACGCCCAAGTTAGTCCTTCCATGATGTAATCGAGAGATGGTCATGACTTTCATAGACATACAAGAAGTGCATTTCTATGAAAGAGTTTTAGCCGGCATCGGTAAACCGTTTTCTGAAATGGTCAAACATGCGGAGATGGCTAAGATGGGATTGAAGTCCGGGAAGATTCAAGACCTAGCTGCACTCAAAGCTGTTGCGGATCACATCCAATCTGGAAATTATGGGAACAACCCCCGGAGGGTCCATAAAAAGAAAGAGGAAGATGTTTCCCTGAAAGAGGAAGATGTTTCCCAGACCCTCAAAGACGGTGATGACAGATGGGATTATGCCAAGTTCCAATTCACAATGGAATGAAAGATGAAAGCTCTCTTCAAACAAATTGAACAATTGGCGGAACTGGTGACTTATCAGCATTAAGTGACTCGTTAGTTAATCAGCCAGGAGCATGCCAGTCTCCTACCTATTGTCATGAATATTCCCTCGTCACTTTCAGAAAATGAAATGCTGGAAGACAAAGTGATAAAGAGAGCAAATGCCAAAGCCCGTTGGGATTTCGCCAACAAAAGGGAATTCACCTATTTGGGCTAACCTATGGAGGAAATCCTTTATATATTAATCAATAAAGAAAGGATCAGTTCCCTTCTACCTCCAATCAACCCCCGTTCGGGACGGTACAACTCTGATGGAGTATGTCAATATCACTCCCAGTCTCGCGGTCACAACACAGAAGAATGATGGGCACTTCGCCACCTTATTCAAAATTTAATCAACAGTGGTGTACTGCGCCTGGCAGATAACGACACTGTGTTGCGTGCAAGTGAGAATGCCGCCCTACTAAGTGGAAAAGTGTGGTAGCAGTCATATCCACTGAAACTGATGGGATTAATAAATTACTCACAACGCCAACAATTCAACTCAAGGGAGGCAACAATCCTTTGAAAGTGGCCGCTCCCGAGCCAATCAACTTGCCGTGCAGAGCACAATATCCTATTGTTAGCTTGCGCAAGGTTCCGTGGAATTATGGAGAAGGTGAAGGATCCACCTCACATACTGGCTGCTGCGATGTCAAAGGAAAATCCTTTGTATCTCCCCATCGGGTGATGAAGCCCACCACCAAATCAAAGGAAAATACCCATGGAGAAGATTGAAAAATTCCTCCGTACGTGGGTCATAATGAAGCTGCGGTGGTTTTAAGCTTGAAAGAAGCTCCACAACAAATACCAATTTTGACTTGGTCCTAACTTTCGAGAATCACCAGGAAGGTCTTGTTAAAGGTTCTAGAAGAAGCCTATCTCCGACATCGGTGGATACGGAAAAGTTTCAACATATGGTTGATCACATTTTCAACAACAATGTGATATCCTTCATCGATGATGACATACTGCCTGAAAGGACCGATTCATCGCAAAACCGATTGCACATTCATGGTCTTGTCCTCCGGGATATATGGTAGCCGGAGTCTTAATAGATGGAGGTTCTCTCTCGAATATCCGCCCATACGCTACCTTGGTGAAGATGATTATCAATCTCAACAGAATTCGGAGTAGCCATACTATCATCAAAGCTTTTGATGGAGCCCACCGTAACTCGGTCGGAGTAATTGAGCTGCCAATCGAAATTGGTCCTCACACATTCTGCGTGTCTTTCCATGTACTCAAGATAGACTCGGGATACAACCTGCTCCTGGGACGACCATGGATTCACATGGCAGGGGCAGTCCCCTCCACTCTTCATCAACAGTTGAAATACATCATCAACAATAGCCTGGTCACAGTCAACGCTGAACCAGAAATTCCTCAGCACGGAGACATGTCGTTCATCAATGCCAATGAGGATGTTGAGCCAATTAGTTTTCACACTTTAGAAATAAGCAATATCCAATACCATGCTGTTAAAACGCCACTGCCCGAACCCCAGATTTCTACCGAGGTGATGTCAACCACTCAAGAAATGATGTCGTTGGGTCATAAACCAGGACAAGGGTTGGGTAAAGATTGCCAGGGTAACAAGTACCCTATTCGCTTAACCAAGCAAGCTGGAACATTTGGACTAGGCTATTCTGCCAGCTCTAGTCACAGAAATCCTCGTAAGCATCATCAGATTCCTGCAGCTTCAACCATATGGCGTTTATCTAAACCTTCAAACTCCGAGTCCGCACAACCTCCCGTAAAGGTGCTAGCCAAAGTAATGGCTATGTTATTTCCCAAGCCGGTACCGGTGAAGGAGAAAGAAATCTTTGTTCCAAATCCCGCAGTGGAAGAAGAGGAACGAAGAATCAAGCAAGATGTCATATGGATGATGTCTGGTATACGCATCATCGTTCATGATGAACATACCAACAGATACACCCCAGACGATGATTGCCCAAACGTAATGGCCATCATTCGGGACCGGGAGGATGATGACAATCTCTCCATCACTGCGGTCCACCCGGACTTTACCCTTGCCAATTAGAATAACATTCCTTGCTTTGGTCGACGAGGGTAAAACGGGCAGAACTCTTTCTGCCCTGTAGATATAATAACTGCTTACTTTTCTGTACAGTATTAGTAGTTTATTTTGCCAGTATATGCTAACACTGTGTATGATTAACGCATTTCATATATACTAAGTGAAAGCATATTTTGTTTCAGGACTCTGAATTTTGATGTGCCCGTACTTGCGGATACGATGCCTCTCCTACACAAGGATTGTACCTTTGATATAGAGATGAATTCAGCCTTGATGGATATACAGGATGACATTGAGGTGCCTCCAGAAATTCAAGAATGGGTCAAAGACAAACCCAAACCCAACCTTGATCAAACCACTTCTTTCAATCTCGGAACCTTAGAAAGCCCTAAGTTAATCCAGATTGGTTCAGACTGAAAGTAGTATGCACACAAGCCAATCATGTTTGATGATAAAGCATGTACTTTGTAACAATCTTATTCATTTATTAATAAAAAGTATTAATTTATTAAAGGCTATTAATTATCTACATGATGCTGTTTTATAATATGTGATAAACCCATAGTTTTAAGCAATGCTTTTAGAATAATGATGATGATCATTCTAATGAGATCTAAATTCTTAGAAAGCTTAAAACTAAAATAGTTCCCAATCGTTGGATTACTAAATTGGGGATTAGTGAATCCGGATAGATTGGTACATACGTTGCTTGCTCTTCATTGGATGAGGATGATTGATCTCATGATCATTTGTGTGGAGACACTAAAGCAAGTATGTAGGTGCTTATTAGAGAATAAGTTCACTTTGAGCGTGGCTCGCTAAGGAATACCTAATGGAGTTTTATTTGCTGTCGATAGGAATTCTGTAGTGATAGTAGTACAAGTAATCCTTGGACTTGAGATCATCATAGTATCTTGTGTATGATGAGTTATACTTTGACTTATTCCTTAAGACCCTTAGGGTATATCAAAGGTATGCTTGGGTATAATAAGTTGTACATGGAGATAATGTATGATCAATAAAGAATCTACCACTTCTAATAAAAAAGAGAAATGTTCTATGTGATTCGATAAATGACAACTTGTAGAGTCCTTGGTTAAGGCGAGAATGAAATTAGAAAGGAGTTTCTAATTTGCATTATTTGAGTTGTGCATTTAAGGATCGAAATACATATAATTAAATAAAATAAGACTTGACAATAATTCCATGTCTTATATTTAATTGGGACATTGTATGGTGGAAGGATTGAATTGTACGGTAACTATTTACTCAAAGGTTCTTTTATGATTAATGTTGAAATCTATATTATCCGGAAAGTCGTTGATCATTAGGGAGGCTTATCCTATTGTAGAATAAATATTATTTATTTAAATAAATTATTTGTTTAATTTATTTATTTAAATAAGATTAGAATTATTCTAATTGATTTATTCACAACCCGGTTTAATATGGAGAACCTAAAGGGTCACACCATAAAAGGAAGAATAATTATTTAAGAAGTTAATGGCATAATCGTAATAATATGTTATGTATATTTAATTTAATCTATGGTGATAGAATAAATTAAATAGCTTAATATTATTATTTAATATTTTAGAAATATTAAATATAAATTAATAAGAGGAGTCTTATTAATATTATTACAATTATTATTATTTTAATTTCTAAAAGAGTTTAGGAATTAATTTAATATAAGTACTCTCATTTATTCCTAATTGGATTAGGAAAGAAAATTAGTTAAAGGAGTTTAATTAATTATCCCTAATAAGATTAGGGAGCTTAATTAATTAAAAGAATTTAATTAATTAAAACCCAATTCCTTAATTGTTAAGGTGGGTTGCCCACATCTATAAATAAGAGGAGTCTTATTATGGGTGATGGGGGTTGTTGACTTTTACTAGTACGTAATAATTCCAATTTGTTGGAGAGTACGCCCTTTTCTATAGAGATAGAAAAACTAGGGTTTAGCCAAACACCCCATCTTCTTGAATTCTTATTATTCCTTGGTGGATCACCTCTAGAGGCCAAACATTTGGGTGGCTAACGTTGATCAAAGGAAGGAACCAAACCCGGTGGATTCAAGGAGATTGAGCGAAAGATTTGGAGGTGAACTTCGTACACGAGGAAGCTTCGATTTCAAGGGTATGATTTATAATTTCTTATTTTCGTTTAATTAATAATTGTGCATAAAGGGTGATCCGGGTATATGGTTTGTAATTTTTTTTTAAACTCGATTTTTACACGCTTAGCATTTTTTTGCAATTTGATTGCGTTCATGAATATTACAAACCTAACAATGGCATCGAGCCAAACCTTTATCGCTAATTATTAATTGTTTTAATTTGATATGTATATTGATATGTATTTAGAACAATTTAATTGGGCATATTTTGTTGTATAAAATTTAAAAAATTTAATAAATAAAATAATAATAATAAAAAAAAATTCATCCTAAAAACGTTTCACGTGGAAAAAAGGAAATGAGGTCATGAGACAAAATTATATATATATATATATGAATATATACCACGTGGTTCAAGAATATAGTATTATATATATATATATAATATATATTAAAATTATATATATATATATATATATATTATTTTCTTAATATATATATATATATTATATATATATAATATTTATTTGAATTTTATAAAAAAAAGGTTTATTTTAATTTTAATAGTTTAAATTAAAAAAAAGTTTATTTTAATTTTAAAATTAAATTTCATGTTAACTAATTAGAGTTGGAATTGGATTCCATGATAACTAATTGGAGTTGAAATTGGATTTTATTTTTCCTTAAATAAAGGAGTTTATTTAGATATGAAATAAGATTTCATATTATTCAAAATAAAGGAGTTTATTTGTGAATAGAAGAAGTAAATCCATCTTTCCTTAAATAAAGGAGTTTGTTTAGATATGAAATAAAATTTCATATTATTCAAAATAAAAGAGTTTATTTGTGAATAAGAAAGAGAATCCTAATTTCTTTAAATAAAAGAGTTTATTTAAATATGGAATAAGATTTCATATTATTCAAAATAAAGGAGTTTATTTGTGAATAGGAAAGAATATTCGTGTTTCCTTTAATAATAATTTTTTTTTATTACATGGAATTGGATTCCATAATTAATTAAAATAAAGGAGTTTATTTTGATTAAAATTTTGATTAAAATAAAATAGTTTATTTTATTCAAAAATTAGATAAATTAAAATAAAATAGTTTTATTTTGATTTAAATTTGGATTAAAATAAAGGAGTTTATTTTGATTCAAAATTAGATTTTATACTAACTAAATTTGCCATTAAATGATATCAATATATATATTAAATGTTTATTATTCATAAGATGAATGTTATTTATTGATGCATATGGTGATATGTATGATAATAAATGGGATTGATTATGGACTATTGACCAATGTGATTGGATTTTATTTTAGTTGGATGCATGAATGTATGGGTTTTATTAAATGAATTCTGCGTACCTCGTCTTCTCTAATTTTTCTTAATGTAAATTCTATCTCTCTCTATGTACTTCCCTTATTTCACGATCAAGGTTTCTATTTATTTTAAAATAGTTATGTAATAGGAATTTTTAGAATTATTTTGAAGAATTGGAGATCAAGGGGCAAGGAGCGCTTGAAGACCCATTTGTAATGGAGCCCGGGTTTAAATGTAATAGTTATATTTAAATATTATTTCTTGCACCCCTAGGGTTTGACCTTTTCGTTCACTTGGTGGTTCTAGTGAACCAAACTAGAATAAAAGTCCATAATCAATCCGGGTAGAATATAGTATTCTATATGTGCATGCTTATACTATATATATTATATATTATGCAAACATGCTTCGCATGTTCATTAATATGATGCGTATTTTATATATATATGTGCATGCGCGCTAAACAAGATGAGACAAATTAATAACAAAACCCCTCATAATTTTATATTAAGTCCTAAGCGTTCAAAGATATTTGGAATATCGAAGCGTAAGCCTTTCTAGCATGATAAAATTAATAGAGTATTAAATATTTAATATGAGTTTGTTGTGTCACCACAAGGCAAGTATTAAGTATTTAAGATGTTAATTTATCACATTTGATGCTTATAAAGAAAATTGAACAATATTGTTTTGTTGTGTCACCACAAGGATGATATTTTTCTTTTTTGAATATATGGAGTGCTAGGTCGGACTTAACTTGGATAATTTTGATTCGGATGTGCCACCACTTGATCAAAATAATCTAAGAAGCAAAATAAAAGGAGTTGCATAGTTGATGTAATTGACAAAAGTTGTCTACCTATTTATTTATATATAGTTTGTTGTGTCACCACAAGGCTATATACATTTGAAATGGGATCCTTATTCTCACTAGCAAATCTTTAATTAGATTTTTTAGAACTATATAAGTGAGGGTAATATAGTTTGAAGAAAATAGTGGGAGATACCAATTTAAAACAAGACCTAAATTATTTTGGTAATTAATAAAAGAATGTATGTTAAAATGTTGTTAATTACAAATTCATCTATAGAATTTTACAATGTCTAAATTACTATCAACTGCGAAGCATATTAGATGTTAAATTAACGGGCAAGAATTAAGCGGATTGGTTAAGGAATTTGAGAAAAAGTTCTCATAGGTGAAAAAGCTATCTTATGTCCTTAATCGCCTATCCTCGCAATGGTTGCGCAGACAATGCCTCGAGGAAGAGATTGCTACTTTTAGAAAGTGGCTAGATGATGTGATTGGCTCAATGCATCATGCTCACATCCATGAGTAACAAGCTTGAGCGTCGGCATGAAACTATGGATGCTCTTACTATATTCCCGCACATCAAGTAGTTGATGGTGAGGAAAATGGGGTGAAAGATATCGAGATATCTAAGGAGCTCTTCCGATCTAGAATGGCCAATGACACTATAGTACAGATAAAAAGTTCTTAACATAATCAATTTGATTGATCAATTAGGACAAGCTGGTTTTGTCATGGATGGAGAGTTGAGCCAAGATTTGATCTTGCACTCACTCCCGGACTCCTTTCACAAATTGTTGTGAATTTTTCATATGAACAAGCTAGATACCAAACTCATTTGATTTGCTTATCATGTTGAAAAATGTTGAGAGTCACTTTCAACCAAGAAAGATCAAGTCTTCTTGGTAGGGGGGGCCAAAAGATCTTCTGAAAAGAAGAACGATTTAAAGAAGGTAAATAGAATGGCATAAACAAAGGATAATAAGAACAAAACTAATACGGATAGCAAAGGAGTTTGCTTCCACTTTGCAATAAGTCGGGACCTTTGGAAAGAAAGCTGCGAGAAACATCTTGCGAGAGGCTAACCAAAGAAGCTTAGTGAAGTTTGGTTTACAATACGATTTTGTTCATGATTGAAATAAATTTTCTTTAAGTCGAGGTTCTACTTGGGTATTGGATACCGACTTTGGTTATCATAAATATAGATTTATGAAGGGACAAAGTAAGTAGAAAGTTAAACAAGATAAGTAATCTATGTGTGGGAAATGAAGCAAAGGTTCTTTGCATTAGCCATAGAAACTTATAGTTTAGCAATCCCTACGGGCAAATCTATTAAGTCAATAAGTTGTTATTGTATTCCGAAGACTTGTTAGAAACATTATTTCTATTTTATTGTTGGACAATGAAATCTTTGGTATTATATTTAAGAACAATTGTTGTTCTATTTATAATAATAATAATGTTTTGTATAGGCTGAAATATTACTTAATGAATTTTGTATACTTGATTTACGTGAAAATATATTTTGCAAATTGAACAAACTAGTATAAGAAAATGAGATGATCATTCAAAGAGTTGAATGTGTATTTTCGAAATACAAGTATGAATTATTTGAAAGGTTCAAAGAATTGAAGTGAAATAAATTGATAAAGTATTAGAATTCTTTGATCGGATCAAGGAATAAATACTTGTGCAATAAGTTTCTAGATCATCTCAAATGGTTTTCTCATAATGGACACATCGATACTGTGATAATTGATTGATGTATCTCGAATGAAAAAATCGTACCTTGTTGGACATAGTGCGGTCCATAATTATTTTACCGAGCATTCCGGTATCCTTACAGGATCATGTCCTAGAAATGGTGAATATCTACGAAAAAGGTAACCTCAAAATCCATTTCAAGACTCCATAAAAGTTATGGATGGGGAGGATTCCTAATCTTAAGTATGTTAAGATAAGTGGTTGTCAACTTATGTGAAAAGATTTCAAAGGATAAGCTTGGGACAAGATTTGACAAGTGTCGATTTGTGGGACATCCTAAAGTAAGTTTAGGG
The DNA here is from genome assembly GCA_020205615.1 of Panax quinquefolius. Classification (NCBI taxonomy): domain Eukaryota; kingdom Viridiplantae; phylum Streptophyta; class Magnoliopsida; order Apiales; family Araliaceae; genus Panax; species Panax quinquefolius. The sequence goes on along the minus strand of CM035174.1, from coordinate 63,710,576 downwards.
TATATGTTCTATAATCCTACTTAACAAAAGGTGTTTATTCATGAAACACCCGCCTTCTAAGATAAAGGTGTTTATCATTGAAGGGGCTAGTGGGAGGATAATAGATCTTGAAGAGTTCAAGAACCACAAAACACTATAAGTCAAATAAGAGGAACCTATAGATAGACTATTATACCACAACCAAATCGTAAATGCGGAATAGTAATGAAGATACGTAGGAGGTATGGATTCATCATGGATGATGATGATGATGAGGCACGCATCATAGAAGATGATGATCTAGAGTTACATACGATGAGGTAAGAGTTCTAGTGTGTACAAAAGGGTCGATTGGGAGCATCGTGACATTCCTAGTACTATATATTGATATACTACGGATAAGGAATGACATACTAATGCTACAATCGGTAAAGATAAAATTGTCTAAACATTCCTCCATGAATGATTTGGAAGAGTATCTTAATTGGGGATATAAATCTATATAGATAGATTCAAGAGGATGCTCGACTTAACCCAAGAACGTATATTCATTTGATGCTAAAGTCGTTTAGCATGGCAAACTCAAGAGATGTCTCATGTTGATGAGCTTATAGAGTGTATCTCTTAATAGTCCCCATAGACTCCAAAGAAGAGAGATTGCATGAGTGACAATCATGTATGCAATGAAATGTACGAGACACGATGTTGATCGGTCATATATGCGGAGAAGATCCTTTGTAGAGGCGGTGAAAAACATCTTAAAGTTCTTTAAGGCACTAAAGATGTGAGCATACATGGTGGGTCTAAATTAAAACTAGAGGGCTTAATGAGACTCAAGTTTTGAGATGAGACAAGATGATGAAAATCCACTTTAAGGTAAAGCGTTATCTTGAGCAATTGGTGCGTTGAATTGGAAAGGTTCCAAACAATGAAAGAGTTCTTTGGTTTAGTGATAAAGACAAAGTATATAGCTATAAATGAAGTCGCAAGTTGATTGTTTGGATTAAAAGTTCATTCTGAGAACTAGGAATGGTTCCTAAGTCTCATCTTGGATCTAAACATGTGTTGTGGCACTTTCAATTGATTATTAGAATCATTGAAGATGGGAAATCACTATAGAGATAGTGGACTCTCATGAACAACATTACATATCCATTAACTAAAGCTTATCCAACAGCAGGATAATCGTCACTTAGAGAAGAAGAGTATGAGATACCATGACGATTGGCTTTAGTGCAAGTGGGAGATTGAAAGTAGTATGCACACAAGCCAATCATGTTTGATGATAAAGCATGTACTTTGTAACAATCTTATTCATTTATTAATAAAAAGTATTAATTTATTAAAGGCTATTAATTATCTACATGATGCTGTTTTATAATATGTGATAAACCCATAGTTTTAAGCAATGCTTTTAGAATAATGATGATGATCATTCTAATGAGATCTAAATTCTTAGAAAGCTTAAAACTAAAATAGTTCCCAATCGTTGGATTACTAAATTGGGGATTAGTGAATCCGGATAGATTGGTACATACGTTCTTCTTGCTCGTTGGATGAGGATGATTGATCTCATGATCATTTGTGTGGAGACACTAAAGCAAGTATGTAGGTGCTTATTAGAGAATAAGTTCTTTGAGCGTGGCTCGCTAAGGAATACCTAATGGAGTTTTATTTGCTGTCAATAGGAATTCTGTAGTGATAGTAAAGACAAGTAATCCTTGGACTTGAGATCATCATAGTATCTTGTGTATGATGAGTTATACTTTGACTTATTCCTTAAGACCCTTAGGGTATATCAAAGGTATGCTTGGGTATAATAAGTTGTACATGGAGATAATGTATGATCAATAAAGAATCTACCACTTCTAATAAAAGAAGAGAAATGTTCTATATGATTGATTCGATAAATGACAACCCAAGTAGTCCTTGGTTAAGCGCGAATGAAATTAGAAAGGAGTTTCTAATTTGCATTATTTGAGTTGTGCATTTAAGGATCGAAATACATATAATTAAATAAAATAAGACTTGTGATAATTCCATGTCTTATATTTAATTGGGACATTGTATGGTGGAAGGATTGAATTATACGGTAACTATTTACTCAAAGGTTCTTTTATGATTAATGTTGAAATCTATATTATCCGGAAAGTCGTTGATCATTAGGGAGGCTTATCCTATTGTAGAATAAATATTATTTATTTAAATAAATTATTTGTTTAATTTATTTATTTAAATAAGATTAGAATTATTTCTAATTGATTTATTCTTATAGGTTTAATATGGAGAACCTAAAGGGTCACACCATAAAAGGAAGAATAATTATTTAAGAAGTTAATGGCATAATCGTAATAATATGTTATGTATATTTAATTTAATCTATGGTGATAGAATAAATTAAATAGCTTAATATTTATTATTTAATATTTTAGAAATATTAAATATAAATTAATAAGAGGAGTCTTATTAATATTATTACAATTATTATTATTTTAATTTCTAAAAGAGTTTAGGAATTAATTTAATATAAGTACTCTCATTTATTCCTAATTGGATTAGGAAGGAAAATTAGTTAAAGGAGTTTAATTAATTATCCCTAATAAGATTAGGGAGCTTAATTAATTAAAAGAATTTAATTAATTAAAACCCAATTCCTTAATTGTTAAGGTGGGTTGCCCACATCTATAAATAAGAGGAGTCTTATTATGGGTGATGGGGGTTGTTGACTTTTACTAGTACGTAATAATTCCAATTTGTTGGAGAGTACGCCCTTTTCTATAGAGATAGAAAAACTAGGGTTTAGCCAAACACCCCTTCTTCTTGAATCATTATTATTTCTTGGTGGATCACCTCAGAGAGGCCAAACATTTGGGTGGCTAACGTTGATCAAAGGAAGGAACCAAACCCGGTGGATTGAGGAGAGAGCGGAAAGGATTGGAGGTGAACTTGTACACGAGGAAGCTCGTTTCTACAAGGGTATGATTTATAATTTCTTCTTCTTCGTTTAATTAATAATTATGCATAAAGGGTGATCCGGGTATATGGTTTGTAAATTTTTTTTAAACTCGATTTTTACACGCTTAGCATTTTTTATGCAATTTGATTGCGTTCTTGAATATTACAAACCTAATGATGGTATCGAGCCAAACCTTTATGCGAATTATTAATTGTTTTAATTTGATATGTATATTGATATGTATTTAGAACAATTTAATTGGGCATATTTTGTTGTATAAATTTTTTTAAAAATAAAAATAAAAAATAATAATAAAAAAATAAAAATTCATCCCACGTCACCTTACGTTTTAATTTTATTTTTCAATCACGGTAAAGAAATTTTTTTAGGGTCACGATGAGAAAAAAAAAATCTAAAAAAAGGAAGGGTACCACGTGGATCAAGAATATATATATATATATATATATATATATATATATAGGTGTTATTGCTTCAAATATTTGGATTATATATATATATATATATATATTATATATATATATATATATATATATATATAATCTTAATTATTTTATAATTAAAATAAAAATTTATTTAAATTTTAAAATAAAAAGTTTATTTTAATATTAAAATAAAAGATTTAGTTTATTTTAATTTTAAAATTAAATTTCATGCTAACTAATTAGAGTTGGAATTGGATTCCATGATAACTAATTGGAGTTGAAATTGGATTTTATTTTTCCTTAAATAAAGGAGTTTATTTAGATATGAAATAAGATTTCATATTATTCAAAATAAAGGAGTTTATTTGTGAATGTAGGAAGTAAATCCATCTTTCCTTAAATAAAGGAGTTTGTTTAGATATGAAATAAAATTTCATATTATTCAAAATAAAAGAGTTTATTTGTGAATAAGAAAGAGAATCCTAATTTCCTTAAATAAAAGAGTTTATTTAAATATGGAATAAGATTTCATATTATTCAAAATAAAGGAGTTTATTTGTGAATAGGAAAGAATATTCGTGTTTCCTTTAATAATAATTTTTTTTTATTACATGGAATTGGATTCCATAATTAATTAAAATAAAGGAGTTTATTTTGATTAAAATTTTGATTAAAATAAAATAGTTTATTTTATTCAAAATTAGATAAATTAAAATAAAATAGTTTTATTTTGATTTAAATTTGGATTAAAATAAAGGAGTTTATTTTGATTCAAAATTAGATTTTATACTAACTAAATTTGCCATTAAATGATATCAATATATATATTAAATGTTTATTATTCATAAGATGAATGTTATTTATTGATGCATATGGTGATATGTATGATAATAAATGGGATTGATTATGGACTATTGACGATGTGATTGGATTTTATTTTAGTTGGATGCATGAATGTATGGGTTTTATTAAATGAATTCTGCGTACCTCGTCTTCTCTAATTTTTCTTAATGTAAATTTATCTCTCTCCTATGTACTTCCCTTGATCAGCGATCAAGGTTTCTATTTATTTTAAAATAGTTATGTAATAGGAATTTTAGAATTATTTTGAAGAATTGGAGATCAAGGGCAAGGAGGCGAAGACCCATTTGTAATGGAGCAGGGTTTAAATGTAATAGTTATATTTAAATATTATTTCTTGCACCCTAGGGTTTGACCTTTTGGTTCACTTGGTGGTTCTAGTGAACCAAACTAGAATAAAAGTCCATAATCAATCCGGGTAGAATATAGTATTCTATATGTGCATGCTTATACTATATATATTATATATTATGCAAACATGCTTCGCATGTTCATTAATATGATCGTATTTTTTATATATATATATATGCATGCAGCTAAACAAGATGAGACAAATTAATAACAAAACCCCTCATAATTTTATATTAAGTCCTAAGCGTTCAAAGATATTTGGAATATCGAGCGTCGCTTTCTACAGCATGATAAAATTAATAGAGTATTTAATATTTAATATGAGTTTGTTGTGTCACCACAAGGCAAGTATTAAGTATTTAAGATGTTAATTTATCACATTTGATGCTTATAAAGAAAATTGAACAATATTGTTTTGTTGTGTCACCACAAGGATGATATATTTTCTTTTTTGAATATATGGAGTGCTAGGTCGGACTTAACTTGGATAATTTTGATTCAGATGTGCCACCACTTGATCAAAATAATCTAAGAGGCAAAAGAAAAGGAGTTGCATAGTTGATGTAATTGACAAAAGTTGTCTACCTATTTATTTATATATAGTTTGTTGTGTCACCACAAGGCTATATACATTTGAAATGGGATCCTTATTCTCACTAGCAAATCTTTAATTAGATTTTTCTTAGAACTATATAAGTGAGGTAATATAGTTTGAAGAAAATAGTGGGAGATACCAATTTAAAACAAGACCTAAATTATTTTGGTAATTAATAAAAGAATGTATGTTAAAATGTTGTTAATTACAAATTCATCTATAGAATTTTACAATGTCTAAATTACTATCCTTCATGAAGCATATTAGATGTTAAATTAACGCCAAGAATTAAGCGGATTGGTTAAGGAATTTGAGAAAAGTTCTCATAGTTGAAAAGCTATCTTATGTCCTTAATACGCCTATCCCTCGCAATGGTTGGAGATAATGCCTCGAGGAAGAGATTGCTACTTTTAGAAAGTGGCTGATGATGCATGATTGGCTCAATGCATCATGCTCACATCCATGAGTAACAAGCTTGACGTCAAGATGAAACTATGGATGCTCTTACTATATTCCGCACATCAAGTAGTTGATGGTGAGGAAAGTAGGATGAAAGATATCGAGATATCTAAGGAGCTCTTCCGATCTAGAATGGCCAATGACACTATATAGATGCAGATAAAAAGTTCTTAACATAATCAATTTGATTGATCAATTAGACAACTGGTTTTTTGTCATGGATGGAGAGTTGAGCCAAGATTTGATCTTGCACTCACTCCGGACTCCTTTCACAATTGTTGTGAATTTTCATATGAACAAGCTAGATACCGACCTCATTGATTTGCTTATCATGTTGAAAAATGTTGAGAGTCACTTTTCAACCAAGAAAGATCAAGTCTTCTTGGTAGGGGCCAAAAGATCTTCTGAAAAGAAGAACGATTTAAAGAAGGTAAATAGAATGGCATAAACAAAGGATAATAAGAACAAAACTAATACGGATAGCAAAGGAGTTTGCTTCCACTGCAATAAGTCAGGACACTGGAAAAGAAACTGCGAGAAACATCTTGCAGAGGCTAACCAAAGAAGCTTAGTGAAGTTTCGGTTACAATACTGATTTTTGTTCATGATTGAAATAAATTTTCTTTAAGTCGAGGTTCTACTTGGGTATTGGATACCGACTTTGGTTATCATAAATATAGATTTATGAAGGGACCAAGCAGAAGTAGAAAGTTAACAAGATTAGGAATCCTATGTGTGGGAAATGAAGCAAAGGTTGCTGCATTAGCCATAGAAACTTATAGTTTAGCAATCCCTACGGGCAAATCTATTAAGTCAATAAGTTGTTATTGTATTCCAGTACTTGTTAGAAACATTATTTCTATTTTATTGTTGGACAATGAAATCTTTGGTATTATATTTAAGAACAATTGTTGTTCTATTTATAATAATAATAATATTTTGTATAGAACTGAAATATTACTTAATGAATTTTGTATACTTGATTTACGTGAAAAATATATTTTGCAAATTGAACAAACTAGTATAAGAAAATGAGATGATCATTCAAAGAGTTGAATGTGTGTATTTTCTGAAATACAAGTATGAATTATTTGAAAGGTTCAAAGAATTCAGAAGTGAAATAAATTGATAAAGTATTAGAATTCTTTGATCGGATCAAGGAATAAATACTTGTGCAATAAGTTTCTAGATCATCTCAAATGGTTTTCTCATAATGGACACATCGACACTGCAATAATTGATTGATGTATCGAATGAAAAATCGTACCTTGTTGGACATGGTGCGGTCCATAATTATTTTACCGACATTCCAGTATCCTTCTAGGATCATGTCCTAGAAATGGCTGAATATCTACGAAAAAGGTAACCTCAAAATCCAGCCCCAAGACTCCATAAAAGTTATGGACAGGGAGGATTCCTAATCTTAAGTATGTTAAGATAAGTGGTTGTCCAACTTATGTGAAAAGATTTCAAAGGATAAGCTTGGGACAAGATTTGACAAGTGTCGATTTGTGGGACATCCTAAAGTAAGTTTAGGGTATATGTTCTATAATCCTACTTAACAAAAGGTGTTTATTGCGAAACACCCTGCCTTCTAAGATAAAGGTGTTTATCATTGAAAGGGCTAGTGGGAGGATAATAGATCTTGAAGAGTTCAAGAACCACAAAACACTATAAGTCAAATAAGAGGAACCTATAGATAGACCTATTATACCACAAAGAATCGTAAATGCGGAATAGTCTTGAAGATACGTAGGAGGTATGGATTCATCATGGATGATGATGATGAGAGTACGCATCATAGAAGATGATGATCTAGAGTTACATCTGATGAGGTAAGAGTTCTAGTGTGTACAAAAGGGTCAGTGGGAGCATCGTGACATTCCTAGTACTATATATTGATATACTACGGATAAGGAATGACATACTAATGCTACAATCAGTAAAGATAAAATTGTCTAAACATTCCTCCATGAATGATTTGGAAGAGTATCTTAATTGGGGATATAAATCTATATAGATAGATTCAAGAGGATGCTCGACTTAACCCAAGGAACGTATATTCATTTGATGCTAAAGTCGTTTAGCATGGCAAACTCCAAGAGATGTCTCATGTTGATGAGCTATGGAGTGTATCTCTCTTAATAGTCCCCATAGACTCCAAAGAAGAGAGATTGCATGAGTGACAATCATGTATGCAATGAAATGTACGAGACCTGATGTTGATCAGTCATATTCTGGAGAAGATCACTGTAAGACAGTGAAAAACATCTTAAAGTTCTTAAGCAAGCACTAAAGATGTGAGCATACATGGTGGGTCTAAATTAAAACTAGAGGGCTTAATGGACTCAAGTTTTTCAGACAGACCAAGATGATGAAAATCCACTTTAAGGTAAAAGCGTTATCTTGAGCAAGTGGTGCGTTGAATTGGAAAGGTTCAAAAACGTGAAAGAGTTCTTTGGTTTAGTGATAAAGACAAAGTATATAGCTATAAATGAAGGCGCAAGTTGATTGTTTGGATTAAAAGTTCATTACGAGAACTAGGAATGGTTCTAAGTCTCATCTTGGATCTAAACATGTGTTGTGGCACTTTCAATTGATTATTAGAATCATTGAAAGATGGGAAATCACTATAGAGATAGTGGACTCTCATGAACAACATTACATATCCATTAACTAAAGCTTATCCAACAGCAGGATAATCGTCACTTAGAGAAGAAGAGTATGAGATACCATGACGATTGGCTTTAGTGCAAGTGGGAGATTGAAAGTAGTATGCACACAAGCCAATCATGTTTGATGATAAAGCATGTACTTTGTAACAATCTTATTCATTTATTAATAAAAAGTATTAATTTATTAAAGGCTATTAATTATCTACATGATCTTTGTTTTATAATATGTGATAAACCCATAGTTTTAAGCAATGCTTTTAGAATAAATGATGATGATCATTCTAATGAGATCTAAATTCTTAGAAAGCTTAAAACTAAAATAGTTCCCAATCGTTGGATTACTAAATTGGGGATTAGTGAATCCGGATAGATTGGTACATACGTTTCTTGCTCATTGGATGAGGATGATTGATCTCATGATCATTTGTGTGGAGACACTAAAAGCAAGTATGTAGGTGCTTATTAGAGAATAAGTTCCTTTGAGCATTGGCTCGCTAAGGAATACCTAATGGAGTTTTATTTTACTGTCGATAGGAATTCTGTAGTGATAGTAAGTACAAGTAATCTTTGGACTTGAGATCATCATAGTATCTTGTGTATGATGAGTTATACTTTGACTTATTCCTTAAGACCCTTAGGGTATATCAAAGGGTATGCTTGGGTATAATAAGTTGTACATGGAGATAATGTATGATCAATAAAGAATCTACCACTTCTAATAAAAGAAGAGAAATGTTCTATGTGATTCGATAAATGACAACCCAGTAGTCCTTGGCCAAGGCAGAATGAAATTAGAAAGGAGTTTCTAATTTGCATTATTTGGAGTTGTGCATTTAAGGATCGAAATACATATAATTAAATAAAATAAGACTTGTGATAATTTCCATGTCTTATATTTAATTGGGACATTGTATGGTGGAAGGATTGAATTGTCACGATAACTATTTACTCAAAGGTTCTTTTATGATTAATGTTGAAATCTATATTATACGGAAAGTCGTTGATCGCTAGGGGAGGCTTATCCTATTGTAGAATAAATATTATTTATTTAAATAAATTATTTGTTTAATTTATTTATTTAAATAAGATTAGAATTGTTCTAATTGATTTATTCACTTGGGTTTAATATGGAGAACCTAAAGGGTCACACCATAAAAGGAAGAATAATTATTTAAGAAGTTAATGGCATAATCGTAATAATATGTTATGTATATTTAATTTAATCTATAGTGATAGAATAAATTAAATAGCTTAATATTATTATTTAATATTTTAGAAATATTAAATATAAATTAATAAGAGGAGTCTTATTAATATTATTACAATTATTATTATTTTAATTTCTAAAAGAGTTTAGGAATTAATTTAATATAAGTACTCTCATTTATTCCTAATTGGATTAGGAAGGAAAATTAGTTAAAGGAGTTTAATTAATTATCCCTAATAAGATTAGGAGCTTAATTAATTAAAAGAATTTAATTAATTAAAACCCAATTCCTTAATTGTTAAGGTGGGTTGCCCACATCTATAAATAAGAGGAGTCTTATTATGGGTGATGGGGGTTGTTGACTTTTACTAGTACGTAATAATTCCAATTTGTTGGAGAGTACCCTTTTCTATAGAGATAGAAAAACTAGGGTTTAGCCAAACACCCCATCTTCTTAAATTCTTATTATTCCTTGGTGGATCACCTCTAGAGGCCAAACATTTGGGTGGCTAACGTTGATCAAAGGAAGGAACCAAACCCGGTGGATTCAAGATTGAGCGAAAGGATTTGGAGGTGAACTTGTACGAGGAAGCTCGATCTTCAAGGGTATGATTTATTCTTTATCTTTTCGTTTAATTAATAATTGTGCATAAAGGGTGATCCGGGTATATGGTTTGTAAAATTTTTAAACTCTGATTTTTACACGCTTTCGCATAATTTTGCAATTTGATTGCGCACATGAATATTACAAACCTAACACAGACCTTACCCCAAACCAACGGAATGACATGGTTACGCTATTAACCCAATTCTAGGATGTGTTTTCAATGTCTCATGAATACATGGTGGGTTTTTCCACTGACATTGTCCTTCATCGCCTTCCCATTAAAGAGGGATTTAAGCGGTCAAGCGAAACTCAAAGTGATTAAAACACGAGTGTAGTTTAAAGGTGAAAGAAGAAATTATGAAATAATTTCAAGTCGGCATCATCATGGTGTCTACATATCACGAGTGGATATCAACATCGTGCCGCACCTAAACACGGAGGGAAGGTGCGAGTTTACGTGGATTCTGGGACTTGAATAAAGCTTGCTTAAAAGATGACTTTCCGTGCCATTTATCCACATTCTCATTGACAATCTTGCTGTAATCGACATGTAGTCATTTGTTGATTGCTTTGCGGGGTACCATTAGATCATGGTTGCCGAGGAAGATCGTGAGAAGACTGCTTTCATCACTCTTTGGGGAACCTTTTCCTATAGACAGTTGTCATTCGGCCTCATCAATGCCGGAGCTACCTATCAACGAGCTATGATGGCTCTTTTCCACGACTTAATGCATAAAGAGATTGAGATATACGTGGATGACATCATTGTCAAGTCCCAGAAGGATGATGACCATATAGACCATCTTAGAAAGTTGTTCAACAGGTTGCGTAAGTACAACTTGAAGTTGAATCTAGCTAAGTGCGCCTTTGGTGTTAAATCAGGCAAGTTGCTAGGATTTCTAGTCAGCCATAAAGGGATTGAGCTGGATCCTGCCAAAATCCAAGCCATCACTGAAATTCCCATTCCTCAGACAGAGAAGGAAATACGGGGATTTTTGGGAAGAATCAACTTCATCAGCAGGTTTATCTCTAACTCACAAAGAACACCGTGAGCCAATCTTCAAGCTATTAAGGAAGAACTCCTCCATGAAATGGAATGATGAGTGCCAGAATGCCTTCCTTACAATCAAGAAATAGCTAGTCAAAGCTCCCGTCATGGTACCACCCAGGGATGATATTCCCCTATTCATGTATCTGTCCGTAAGTGACAATGCCATGGGTGCGTCTTTGGGGACGGAAAAGGCGATAGAGGCCAAGAACGAGCTATCTATTACCTCAACAAAAGGTTTAGCAGCAGTGAACATAAGTACACTCTGATCGAAAAGACTTGTTATGCTTTGGCATGGGCCTCCATGAGGTTACAACATTACCTCCATGGTCACACAACCCATCTCATATCCCTCGTGGATCCTCTCAAGTACGTGTTCAGCAAACCCATGTTAAATTGTCGGCTGTCCAGGTGGCAGTTGATCCTACAACAATTTGACATCGTATATGTGACTTAAAAGTCCATCAAAGGTCAAGGAATCGCGGATCAACTTGCCGCCCCACCTTCAGTGGATTTCAAACCTTTGGAAACATATTTCCCCGATGAAGGAGTAATGACAGTGCAACAACACCATCAGTACGATAAGCGCCAATCATGGAAGATGTATTTTGATGGAGCTGTTAATATGGAAGGCTCTGGAGCTGGAGCAGTTCTAGTATCGATCTGGGGAGCGGTATCCCGTCGCCGTCAAATTACAGTTTGTCAGCACCAACAATACGGCTGAGTATTAAGGCTGTCTCATGGGGCTAAAACTTCCCCATTCAATGGGCATCAGGCGGTTAACTGTCTTTGGAGATTCAGAGTTGGTAATCAGATAATCCACCGGAATATATCAAACCAAGGAACTACATTTTCTTCCTTACCATCGGTAGGTTTTGAAGATGGCTTTGGAGTTCAAAAAAATCTCCTTTCTACATGTTCCTCGTAATAGGAATGACTTCGCGGACGCATTAGCAACTTTGGCCTCCTTGATTCGCATATCAGACAAGGAACATTTACCGAGCGTCACAATTTCCCTGCACAAGGCCCCAGCCTATGGGAATTACGTTGGAGAAGTATCAGATGAGCTACCTCCCATCCAACATCCTTGGTATCAGCACATCAAGGAATATCTACGACATGGATCTACACCTGCGGAAGAAGCCCGACTGAGAAAAGGCGGATCCATAGACTTGCTATGAAATTCTACCTGAGTGGAGATGCGCTCTACAAAAGAGATGCAGGACTAGGTCTCCTCAGATGTTTAGACAAAGATCAAGCCCAAAGGCTTATGGATGAAATCCATGGCGGAGTCTGTGGCCCCCACATGAGTGGCCCCCTCCTTGTCAAGAAAGTCCTCAGGATGGGACATTATTGGCTATCTCTCAAAGCTGATTGCAATGACCACGTCAGGAGATGCTATCAGTGCCAAATGCATGGGAATGCTATACACGCCCCTCCACGGGAACTCCACAATATGAGTTCACCTTGGCCCTTCTCAATGTGGGGAATGGACGTTATCGGGCCCATCGATCCCAAAGCTAGTAATGGTCACCGATTTATCTTCACCATGATCGACTACTTCACCAAGTGGGTAGAAGCAGCCTCCTTCCCCAAGGTTACCAAAGAAGTCATCATTGCTTTCATCAGAAACAATGTCGTTTGTCGATATGGACAACCAGAGGTGATTGTGTCAGACAATGCTAAAAATCTCAACAACAAAATGATGGAGGAATTATGCAGTAAATTCCACATCAAACATCTTAACTCTGTCATCTATCGTCCGAAGATGAACGGTGATGTTGAAGCGGCTAACAAAAACATCAAGAAGATTATGCAAAAGATGTCCGCCAACCACAAAGATTGGCCTGACCTATTGCCTCGACTCTGTTAGCTCTGAGAACCTCAATGCGCACTTCCACAGGAAAAACTGTGGCGCCCCCAAAATTAGGTATACATCACCCATCTTGGGTCGTCGATACATGGTACGTAATTCAAATACAACTTACTAATACAAGCTGTCAGGTACAATATGACAAACATAAACTGTGAGTTTGAATACAAATATTATCTACTAGAGATTATACAAATTCAAAAGGAGTCCTCATTACAATTATTATCACACTATTTCACAGAATAGTGAGGACTACTAATTCTATCCTACGGACCATCACTCCGTTCCCAGACTCGTCCCGGCTATATTCTCATTTCCTAAAGAGAACAAAGTGAAAGGAAGGGTGAGCAAACTAGCCCGAAGAAGAAATATTATGACTAAGATAATGCAGAATAAATTATCATTAGTCTCCAACAATGTTAAAGCGATAAAATATAATAGACATCAAGTTTAAGCTGCGATTGGAACAAGCAATCCATTAAAAAGAGTCAAGTAGAAAATAAAATCTACTATCTTTTATGATTAAAAGGTTTTTCATCATCATTATCATTTGAGACTCGACTTAATAAATATTCCACATCATCGAATCACCCCTGCACTACGGCCAAGGATATTTTTTGTATCACGACCACAATTATCCATGCACTACGGGCCAAGAATATTTGTGTATTCATTAATGGTCATGATCATGCCAACAACTGTCCATCAATGCACTACGGGCCAATGAGAACTTTTACCGCATCATTTGTAACATTACGGTCATGATTACACCGAATAATCCGTGGTCATAATCATACCAAGTCCATCTATGCACTACAGGCCACAGACGACTTTCAACATAACATAAACATGAGGATGATGACAATGATATAAGAATTTAATTAAACAAGTTCAAGAATTAATTTATCCAGGAACCAATAACGTCCAAATTGTCAACATGATACTGTTTTGTAGAGTAAAATTCAAGAATGATCAGAAGAATATTTCCATGAAAAGATACTGGGTGAAGCGCAAATATCAAGGATATTCTACTAATTTCATGGAGTATAAGTCGAAACTTTAACCAACCTGAGTATAATAAAGAATGGAATAACAAAAGAAATCACCATGCATGCGGTGCCAGCACAGGCGAGTTATTCCAATGTAGAATAATAATAACGGAACCGGTCGAGGCAAAATTTGCACCGATGGGATGTTCAACATAATAATAAAAGGCGGAACCAGTCGGTGTAAAAACACATGAGCAGGATGTTACAGCCGGGTCGGTGTAAAACACACGCATGGATGTTCCAACGGAATAATAATAAAAGCGGAACCAGTCCGGTGTAAAACACATGCACAGGATGTTCCAAGAATAATAGAAGAATGTCACCAAGTATAGGGTAGACCGCGTATACAGGTTATTCCAACAGAATAATAAAAAATGGAATAACAACAGTTCTCTTTATGAATAAGAAAGAATAACACCCCTTACCGTAAAAGAAACCGAATATAAAAGTAGTTAAGTAGCAGAATACTTTTCTTCTATCTCTCTATAGTCTTTCTCTATAGTTTCTCTCTCTAGAGTTCAGTGAATTCGTAAGAAAATAATGAAGGAATGAGCTTCTATTTATAGGAAAAGGGAATGCATAGTAACTAACTCATGAACAGTCGAGATTGATTTACTTTAATCTAACAGTCCATATTTAAAGCAAAATAAAATATAATATATTCTATTTATAATCTAATAAAACGAATAACTTTATAAAAGATTTTACTATGCAAACACTATGCAGGCACTATGCAAACACTATGCATAATAAAATATAATATATTCTAATTATTGTCTAATAAAACAGATAGCTTTATAAAAGTATTACATTTTATATAAAAAATTTTACGTATTATTACATTCATAATACCAACAAAACTTAGTGACTTATCACTTAAGCATTAATATTTAATCTGGTGTGCTACTACTTAACTGACGCACAGACATCTTGTATTTCTTTAACAAGGGTGTTTCAAGCAATTAACAGTAAAACTTCCATCGTTATTTTCATAAAGTATTTTTTCGTTTTCTCAATCAGACTATAATTCCGTTGTGGGGTCCACTGATGATTGTCTTAGTTGTACTAATATTCCTGTTAAAACGAATATTCCCAGACCAATCGAATATTATATAACAACTCACGTACTTTACAAAATTTATAAATATTCCCCACAACTATTATATCAATTTCACTCCATAATATTCAAAAATAATATTTATAGAAAATTCATCTTTATTCAAAAAGTTGGGGTTTTACACAACCCCCTACGCATTAACCTATGGGATGGAAGCAGTACTCCCCATAGAAGTTGAAATGGAATCCCTCAGAGTGTTGATAGATGCTCAACTGGATGAAGACCAATGGGTACAAGACATGTATCACCAATTGTCTCTAATAGGCGAAAAGCGTGACAGCGACTATTATGCCGTGGTCATTATATCAACAAAGGATCTCCCGATCCTACAACAAAAAAGTTCGGCTACGGTAGTTTAAACAACATGACTTGGTTTTGAAGAAAATCCTTGACAACCAAGATCAATCTAAGGGAAAATTCGATCCTAACAGGGAAGGCCCGTTCGTTGTCAAAGAAGTATTGACAGGAGGCGGTCTCAGATTGCAAGAAATAGACGGCGATGAATTTCCACAACTCATCAACTCAGACACCGTGAAACGGTACTATGTCTGAAGTTTCCATCAAGCAAACACCCTGGTGTTGGAACGTCCGGTCACCAGTCATTTCGATTCTTTAACCCTTTACCACATACAACTTTTCTACACTTTGCCCCTCGGGGAAACATACTTTTTAAGCCAGCAGCCTGGCTCCTTTGCGTTCCTACGACTTAGGTCATCCAACTACGGATTGAACCTCTCGCACTTGCAGTTTGGCTACCCATACATAGGATCAAACTTCTCATACCTACAGTTTATCCTCAACCTAGGATTAAACTTTCTCCTCCCCGCACTCTGACCTGCACATGGGATCACGCTTTTTTCATCTCGCATACGACGAGGCGAACTCGTCGAATTTGATCTCTCTTGATAGAGAGTCGTAGGCAACCATGTTACATGGCCCGGTCGCAATAAAACAAAAACAAAAAAACATTTCTACCCTTACAAAAAATAAAAACAACCAAAAACATTCCTACACCATTTCTACCATATACAGCGTTGAACCTCTTACACCAAGTTCGAACTACGCATACCTGATCTCCTCTTCAATAGGAGTACATAGGAAACCATTCATGGTTCGGTCTCACCCCCTACCAAAACACAAACCCTTGTTAACTGGTACTGGGATCAAACTTCAATCCACTACATTTCATTCGGCTTCAGACCAAAGGGATGGAATTACCTGAACACCTCCCAAATAGGAGATTCGGCGACCATCTAAGTTGCGGTCGTACCTTGAAGAGCAACACCAATCCATAAGAGGTGGATTAAACTAGGCTTCTCCTAAATAGAAGTACTGGCGACCATCTGTGGTGCGGTCAATCTCAAAGAGGAAACCCACACTCCTCTCCACATTTTCATTCAAAAACCAGTCCCAAGACACCAAAGATGGTAGGGATACACATAGATCGATGATCCATTCTAAACTATCCAGAGACAACTCAATGTCCATCCACCCAGGAGGAATTCAGAATACATCAAGACCACAAGCCCTGAAGATGCAGGAAAAATATCAAGCAAATAGCAAGGCATATCTAAAAGGAAAGTGATCCAAAAATATATTTCCCTGTCATATATAATGATGTTTGATCTATACAATGTAAATTGTACATGACAAAATGGCTAAGCTAGTCTGTGCAGGAAAATACAAGCTCATCTACAAGTCAGCGTATATGCGAGCTAACAAGCCCAACATTGCGTCCCTCTCAGAAGAAGGAGGTGAAGTTGTGGTCTCCTGTATGAGAATATCCACACGACCCAACAGATCTGCAGCCATCTGCATGGTGACCATATGATCATCAATATATGCGCTCATCTCTGTGATCATGCCAGTTGTAAAGGACCTCACGATAGTACTATCTGTGATGGCTACATCCCGGGCAGATATAGCACTATCCTGCTCAACTATCACTGCATCTCCGGCTGATCTAGCCTCATCCCGCTCAACAACAGCGGCATCTCTGCTAGCTAATGCCTCGTCTCTCTCTAATAGAGCTGCGTCTCTCCCATCAAGGGCAGTCAACATCATAGATCGAGCCTGATCTCTCTCAAAGGTTATCAGATGAAGACTACGCTCTAAATCTTGTGTCGAAATCTTGAATCACAATGATCTTGGTACTAGGAGAATCCGGAAGAAATGCTGGTAACCCAGTAGCGGGATCCTCCTCGATATATGAATCGATGTCCTCCATGGGCTCTATATCATCTGACTCACTATCCGGTACTATGGACACTACCGCAGCCGATAAAATCTCTGTCTCCATCCATGCGGAATACTCTGCATAACAACCTGGATGACTGATAGAAAAAGAAGCTATCTCACGCTGATCCCAACAAGCATACACACGGGATCGGTCCTCTGCTGAGAGATATCGAGAAGCTGAACGCTGACCTATCGCCCCCTCAAATGGATGGAAATCCTGGAACTGGTCGAACTGCGACATCATGGCTAGTGGGTGATAAGTAGTCACGCCCCTCAAGCCAGCCAGAGGGAGGAAGTCCATGCCCAGAGCATGAGTAATAAAGTTGTATGGTGAGCGAAAGCCCGAAAGCACGTAATATGCTAAATGGATCTTTGATATACGCCAAAATGCGAGATCAAGACATAGCATCTATACACTCCGATGGATGAAAGGAGTATGACATGGCTACATCATGGGTGAACCAATACCCAAGCCGCCTAAGGGTACCATGGGTCTCAAGTGTGACATAAACCATACATACGGCAAGCATGAATAGAACTCCCAGTGAACACTTCTGCAGGATAAGTGCAACAATAGAATGCTGACCGCAGGGTCTCTGCTACAATCATAGGTACAATGGTACGACCCTCTCTAAGAGCTCTCACAGCCATGATAACACCAATGTCTATCTCATCCATATATCGTGGCATATAGACTTACGACAGTACACACAACAACAGTACATTAACTCTGGCCAAATGTCAATGGTCCTCCGGTGCGGTGAAATCCCCGGAATGTCGTGAATAGCTATCCTCCGAGCCAAATCTATCATACAGAAAATGCTTGGATATCACATGGCTAGATGTCAGTTCGTCTTACACTACTCTGTGCTGCAATCCTGTGAGAGTCATGAACCACCTACTCATGTCTCCCAAAGCCAGATGCACGCAAGGTATCCGCCTCCTCGTCTTCGACGTCTGATACATCTACTCGGACAGGACGAATCACGACCTCCACCAACCAAAGCGAGGATGTCGGCGAGCGGGGAAGAGGGCACTTCGTAAGCCCTCCGCAGACGCCTGAAGTGGTCTGTGGAGCCGCTTTCTACTGATCCGGATCCATAATATCTGGACAACAAGTCTCCAAATCACCTCAGAAAGGGTGTGGTATTTCCTTACCTGAAGCTTTCTAAAATGCATTTGTGACTATATGCATGCATGCATTTACTTTAACATACAATAGAGTTAAAATGCATGACTACCCAATGCCTATATTTCAAAAAATTTTTGCCATAGTCCCCTTTGAAAATAGGACTATCCACATGCACATAGGCATGTCTAGGTGGCCATTCAGTAGCACACCTGCCCCAAAGTCATATACACCTGCCCCAAAGTCATATACATAATATATGCATTAAAAAGGTCAACCTCAATACTAGGAATACTTTGCCTTGCTACCTTTTGCTCATTGGACCTCAAATAGGACAAAAAATAGCAGAAAAAGGTGCCAATTTGACTGTCTCAAAAGTCAAATTTTTTCACATCATTATGTTCAGCATGGTTTAATACTAACATTTACTATGTCGAATATTTTTTATCAAGTCATTTGTGCATACATAATCACTACTATGTGTTTAGATGCATTTCATGCGATAACTCGAAATCCAACGGATAAAAACTAGAAAAAATACATGCATACCTTACCAGGATAGTGTAGAACACTTGTACGGTGACAGAATTTGCAGAAAATAGCCCGAACTCAGCAGATCTGAAAGAGGCTCATGGATTTTCCTTCGCGCGACAAGTTGAAAGTGACTTGTGAGACCAACATGCTGGAATTTATCATCCGCGATCGCGGCCTCACCACTTGGCTGCTGGCGAAGTGCACCTTCGGCACCCCTATGTGGGTCCCACCCCTCCTGCTCAGTCCAGTTCGAGTTGCAAAGGAGTTCTTGCAAACTAGAAAGGTCAAAATTGGAATAAAAATGACATGCAATTGAGCAAAATAACATGCAATCCTGGTCTTCTCAAATGAAACTTTAAGTCAATACATCACTCATTGGTAGTCACCCGAACACGAGGTATACTCTGCCAATGATCTCATTTGTTACAAATCACATACGGCAATACCTTGTATAGGTCCGATGCCGCCAACACCAGGTCGTTACCCTACGGAATCCCCGACGGTACAACGTGAAGCCCTGGCGGGGGTTACAATGCATGCTCATCCGTTGACACATAAATCAATGAAGGTCAAGCAGCCTTGACATTATGATAACCGTTGGAAGCAAACCCAATAGAGCATCGAAAGCCATCCGATGACCAGCCGCTGCTACACACATCAGCGATGATTACAACGTACATTGAAGCCGTTGACACACATATCAGCGAGGGTCAAGCAGCCTTGACGTTATCTCAGTTGATAGCGATTAAACCTATCAGAGCTCTAGAGCTATTCGAAGATTTCACGCTTGTTTACTCATTTTTCCCCAGCGGATCCCCGGCGGGGGTCACAACGCCATGTTCTGTTGATTCACACGACAGCGAAGGTCAAGCAACCTTGATAGTATATCCTACAGGATTTTTCTCAGTCGTTGATTCACATATCGGTGAAATACACGTCAACGAAGGTCAGACATCCCTGACAGCATTTGCTGATTGGCAGTAAATCCTGCAGAATCTTGACATGTCCTGGCGATACCAACCACAAGAGGTTAATGTTATCAAAGAGGATAGATGATAGAATATGTTATACACATCCTCAAACAGACCAAGCTTTATCCCCTCAGATCTCTTACACATAGGAGGTACATCTTCAGGATCAAGTCGTTATTAAGAACACAGAAATTTGGTGATAACTCCAACATCAACATCCTAACATATTCGGCTTACACATCAAATTTGGTCAGAATTGCCAATCCCCAATTGAAGCAACAGGGATCCAACAATCATCCCCAGCATGTTGGGCTACAACCCCGTACGCATGCATCATACATTTGCATCATTTTTGCTACCCATAGTACCATGTTTGTCTTGTTGCGTTTCAAGTGTCTAGGATTCTTTATCCTACCCATGCATTGCCATGCATGAGTATGATAAAGAGGGGCATCTGTAGACACTCAAAATTTTCTGTACTACTGTCGCTAACATTGTAGGAGGACGAGGGAACCCTGAAACACAATCCAAATCCATATCGGATACTACTGGAAGTTCAGCATCAACCCCAGATCACACTCTGGGAGTAACAGTTCCAACCTCGAATGTAACCCCGAGGCATGCAGATCCAATACCGAAACACACATCGGAGAAGACCGATTAATCTCGGAGATAACCCTGAGGTATCCAGTCTCAGTCCCAACCATGGGAATAGCCACCAACCTTGGTGATAACCCCGAGGAATCTTTGTTTGGCGATAATCCCGAAATGCTTGTTTTAAATGCGACCGACTTCAATCTCGGCGCTCACAACGATGATACATCTGTTTGTACCACCAAACAATAACATCGGGAAGACAGGCACACCTCAAAGATGACAATGAGGATCTTCAACAAATTGCAGCAGTCCAATCTCAGCGAAGCTTGAGCAACGTTTGCTTTATCAGCCCAATCCGGCGATAACACCGGTGAGGGGCAACATCGTCATCTCGCCAACACGATGCCACGCCACGTCGTCTCAACATCTCTACGCAACGATGTCCTACAAGACTAATCAATCCCGAGTGACTATTGTGCGGGGTAACGGATGAAAGTTGAAGCTTGAAGACCGGAGGGCATCGTCCCATCTTCAATGACTTCGTACAAACTCTAATCCTATGCCATCGTACAACTCTCGACAACGGCGGTCCGAAATAGGTCTGGTATACCTCAACCAGATGCCCAGATTGCACTACTTAAAGTTCGAGTGGACATTACAGTGCTTGAGTGCACGTACTTCGAGACGACCCAACCCGAAAAACCCGGGCCCACCCGGGTTGCCTCTGGTACACCTGCGGCTAAATTGCCTATAAATAGAGGGCTTGGGCTGCCCATTTTGCAAGAGAAAAAGGCGAGGAAGCCCTGCCCAATTTGCTCTACATTCACCCCATGCAGTGTACTTTCCCCTTTTAAACACCTGTGAGCTCATATATAGCCCGTTTGTACCTACAAAAGTCCGTGTTTACCCACTCTAAAGATATATAAGTCTTCTTTGGCAGTCAGCTGTAAGCTTTCTCACACACTTTAGAGTCTTTCTCTTCATCTCTGCACAAACCTTTCTACACGTTGAGAGTCGTTGTTGCTTTTTTTTGGGACTTGATCAAAGTGGTTTCATTCGATCAGTATATATACATATATTTTATATATATTTATATATATATATTGACTAACATTATCGAGTTATGCCTCGATTGAGCCTAGACTTGATGCGGAGCGTTTATTTGCTTTAATATATATATATATATATATATATATATTAAGCGTGTGTCGGACTTTGTTCGATGAGCCTAGACTTTTAGTGCAGGCGTTTATTAATATATATATATATATATATATATATATATATATATATATATATATATATATATATATATGAATTGTGATGCCTCCAAAATTAGGTCCACACGAACCATTCTAAGTCGCCAGATATCACACTATAAAAATCAAATACCAACTTCATTTATACAACTGTTGAACTGTCGTAAAGAATACGACCACAATTAACTGTGAGTTTTAATACAATATAGTCTCATAGACAGTATCCAAACTCAAATTATTACAATGCCATATATATAATACAAACAAAGAAATAACGCTTCCAAAGTCGGGTTCACTTCACCCTATTATAGTTCACCAAAATTAAATATTACGTGACGTATAAAATACGACACCCACATCTTAGGTCCTCAATACAATTATATATTATATGTCATGCCGTTTTAAAATGTATTGAGAAACTTCGACAGTCTCAAACCATCTCACTATTTCCCTGTTAACCCATTTCGACCCAAATTACTCTTATTACCTGAAAGGAATTGTGAAGCAAAAGGGTGAGCACAACTAGCCCAGTAAAGAATATCATGACTAAAGATAACTACATTATCAATAGTTCTTATCAATAATAAATTAGAGATTTATAACATATGGTAGATAATAAAACTTTTCAACCATAATTGCAGCAGAATCAACAATCCATTAGAAGAGTCAAGTCGAACATAATGTCTACTATCTTCTCCAAATTAAAAGTCCATCGTTAATATTTCATTCCTGTAATACTCATCAACAGTTCTTCGTTGTACCCAAGACAAAGAGAACTTTCATCACCTGCCTTCACCTGAACCACTAAAGATTATAATTAAGTTCACAATTCATATTTACAATCATGTAAATCAACAGTTTCTCCTTGCCACAAAAGATTAATAGGATGTTTACTCAATATCCTTACCCCAAAGGCTGAAGATATTCAAATGTAACAACAATGATCATACCAATCAGTTGTCTATCTTTGCACTATGGGCCAAAGATATTCAACTATAAAACCAATGGTCATGATCATACCAATCAATTGCCTGTCAGTGAACTACGGCCAAAGACATTTAACTGTTAACTAATGGTCATGATCCTACCCATCACATCATTGAATTATCCATGCACTACGGCCAAGGATATTCGTTAGTATCACTAGTGGTAATGATCATGTCATACACCTGTCCATCTTTGCACTACGGGTCAAAGCTATCAAATAACAGATCATCTTTGCACTACAGGCCAAAGATATTCAACAACATATCATCTTTGCACTACATGCCAAGGACATACAACTGTAAAACCAATAACCAACAGTATAATAAAGAATATTTGAAACTGTAAATGGATTTTCACCCGCCATGCGGTAATCCACGTATAAAGATCATTTCCACAATTTAATAAGGAATGAATACAAAGGATCATTCACCATGCAGTTGGTAATCTACATAGACAGGTTATTCCAAAAGAATAATAAAGAATGGAATAACAAAAGAAATCACCATGCATGCGATAGAGACCGCACAGACAGATTATTCCTAATAGAATATTAAATACGGAATAATAATTAATGGAACCAGTCCCGTAAACGCATGCATGAGGATATTCGGACGACGTAATAATAAATGCGGAATAATAAAAGAAGATCGCCAAGTATTGGGTAAACCGCATATACTGTGTCATTCCACCAAGTATAGGGTAAACCGCGCATACAAGTTATTCCAACAGAATAATAAATAATTGAATAACAATAGACTTCACGGTATCTGAAGAATTAAAGCAGTATACAAAAGTTATTCCAATGTAATAATAAAGAATGGAATAACAATAGACTTCACGCGGTGTATCAAGAATCACAGATATCTGAGTTATTCCAACGGAATAATAAATAATTTAATAACAATAGACTTCACGTGTATCTAGAATCCAGTGTATACAAGTTATTCCAATGTAATAATAAAGAATGGAATAACAATAGACTTCACCGGTATATGATAATCCGGCATGATACAAAGTTATTCCAACAAAATAATAAAGAATGGAATAACAGAAGTTCTCTTCATGAATAAGAAAGAATAACACCCCTTACGGGTACAACAAATAATATCCCTTACTATAATAATATCCCTTACTATAATAATATCCCTTTACATTTCAAAGAAGAGTATTCTGACTAGTAGGGAGAGGATATACTCGAAGGAAACTTATACTACGCTCAAAACTTTCTTAAACTCTAAAGAAATACTCTAAAGATTATAGAAGAAGAATTCTCTCTATAGTTTCTCTCTCTAGAGTTTCAATGAATTCGTCAGAAAATAATGAAGGAATGAACTTCTATTTATAATCTTGGTAGAGTAAGGGTAAATAGTCTTTTCGCCATAATTTATGACATCATAGCTTACATCATCGATCATATGACATCATTGCTTACATCATCGATCAAATGACATCATTGCTTACATCATCCTTCTAATAACATCATTGCTTACCTCATCAGAATTCAAATTCAAATTGTTCTCTTTCACCTCATTTTACTTTTATACCATGAATTTACTATAATAATGTTACCATTCAAATTATAAAAAAACATACTATCATATAATCACATTATACTACTATAATATAATATTATAATAATATATTTAAATGAATTATTGATTTACTAATATAATTTCAACCAACGGTCTGAAAATTTAGCACATCTCCTCATGGAATAATATTGTACCCAAAAATGATTTGGACCAAAAATAAATATATTGCTCGAGTGAATAGTAACTCATGAATAGTAACTCGTGAATAGTAACTCATGAATAGTAACTCGTGAATAGTAACTCGTGAATATCAACTCGTGAATATCAACACATGAATAGTAACTCGTGAATAATAACTCGTGAATAGTAACTCATGAATAGTACTCCGACACAAAAAGTGTCCCAAATACTCGAGTGAATAATACTAGAGTGAATAGTAATTTGGGTGAATAGTAACCCGTGAATGTAACTCGTGAATAGTAACTCCGACACAAAAAGTGTCCCAAATATTCGAGTGAACAATACTAGAGTGAATAGTAACTCGGTATTTTATGACAACTTGTCTACTTTGAAAAATTTTCAAATATGACCCTTAACGTTAAACTTTTATCAATTTAACTATTTACCAAAATAGAAAAATTTAATACTTTTATTTCATAAAATTCGGGGTCTCACAATCTCCCCTCCTTATGAAATTTTGCCCTCAAAATTTACGTACGTACCTGATATTCGAAGAGATGAGAATACCTTGTTTTTTTTCAGATTGTACCTTCTCGGTAATTTCCTCGCTATCATGATTTTCCCATTTCTCATCTCCTGTATTTTAGATATCATTCTAGAATATAGCTTCAAAACAAAGGTTAATTAACATATCACAATTTATCAACTTATCAAGTAAACAATTTTAGCTTAGGTAAGTCACACACTAGCGAAGTATATAACTCGTCTCTCCCCTCCTAGTTCTAGACTCTTATCTCCGCCAGCGACCATATCCCTTAGCTCTGATACCAATTGTGACGCCCAAAAATTAGGTCCACACGACTCATTCTGAGTCGCCAGATATCACACTATAAAAATCAAATACCAACTTCATTTATAATAACTATTGAATCGTCAGAAAGAATACTTATTATTACGATTAATCGTGAGTTTTAATACAATATAGTCTCATGATAGATCCAAACTCAAATTATTACAATGCCATATATAATACAAGAAGAAATAACGCTTCCAAAGTCAGGTTCACTTCACCCTATTATAGTTCACCAAAATTAAATATTACGTGACGTATAAAATACGACACCCACATCTTAGGTCCTCAATACAATTATATATTGTATGTCATGCCATTTTATAATGTATTGAGAAACTTCGACAGTCTCGAACCATCTCACTATTTCCCTGTTATCCCCGCTCGACCCAGCTACACTCTTATTACCTGAAAGGAATTGTGAAGCAAAAGGGTGAGCACAACTAGCCCAGTAAAGAATATCATGACTAAAGATAACTACATTATCAATAGTTCTCATCAATAATAAATTAGAGATTTATAACATATGGTAGATAATAAAACTTTTCAACCATAATTGCAGCGGAATCAACAATCCATTAGAAGAGTCAATTAGAACATAATGTCTACTATCTCCTCCAAATTAAAAGTCCATCGTTAATATTTCATTCATGTAATACTCATCAACAGTTCTTCGTTGTACCCAAGACAAAGAGAACTTTCATCACCTGCCTTCACCTAAACCACTAAAGATTATAATTAAGTTCACAATTCATATTTACAATCATGTAAATCAACAATTTCTCCTTGCCACAAAAGATTAATAGGATGTTTACTCAATATCCTTACCCCAAAGGCTGAAGATATTAAAATGTAACAACAATGATCATACCAATCAGTTGTCTATCTTTGCACTATGGGCCAAAGATATTCAACTATAAAATCAATGGTCATGATCATACCAATCAATTGCCTGTCAGTGCACTACGGCCAAAGACATTCAACTGTTAACTAATGGTCATGATCCTACCCATCACATCATTGAATTATCCATGCACTACGGCCAATGATATTCGTTAGTATCACTAGTGGTAATGATCATGTCATACACCTGTCCATCTTTGCACTATGGGTCAAAGCTATCAAATAACAGATCATCTTTGCACTACAGGCCAAAGATATTAAACAACATATCATCTTTGCACTACATGCCAAGGACATACAATTGTAAAACCAATAACCAACAGTATAATAAAGAATATTTGAAACTGTAAATGGATTTTCACCTGCCATGCGGTAATCCACGTATAAAGATCATTTCCACAATTTAATAAGGAATGAAAACAAAGGATCATTCACCATGCAGTTGGTAATCAACATAGATAGGTTATTCTAAAAGAATAATAAAGAATGGAATAACAAAAGACATCACCATGCATGCGATAGAGACCGCACAGACAGGTTATTCCTAATAGAATATTAAATACAGAATAATAATTAATGGAACTAGGTCCGGCGTAAAACGCACAGACAGGATATTCTGACATAATAATAAATGCGGAAAAAATAAAAGAAGATCACCAAGTATTGGGTAAACCGCATATACAGGCCATTCCACCAAGTATAGGGTAAACCCGCGATACAAAGTTATTTCAATGTAATAATAAATAATTGAATAACAATAAACTTCACGGTATACAGAATCACCGTATACAAAGTTATTCCAACAGAATAATAAAGAATAGAATAACAATAGACTTCAATAATAAAGAATCATATAACAGTTATTTCAATGAGAATAATAAATAATTTAATAACAATAGACTTCACCGGTATACATGTAATGCGTATACAAGTTATTCCAACAGAATAATAAAGAATGGAATAACAATAGACTTCACCAGGTATATGGTAATCCGCGTATACAGGTTATTCCAACAAAATAATAAAGAATGGAATAACAGAAGTTCTCTTCATGAATAAGAAAGAATAACACCCCTTACGGGTACAACAAATAATATCCCTTACTATAATAATATCCCTTACTATAATAATATCCCTTTACTTTTCAAAGAAGAGTATTCTGACTAGTAGGGCGAGGATATACTCGAAGGAAACTTATACTACACTCAAAGCTTTCTTAAACTCTAAAGAAATACTCTCAAGATTATAGAAGAAGAATTCTCTCTATAGTTTTTCTCTCTAGAGTTTCAATGAATTCGTAAGAAAATAATGAAGGAATGAACTTCTATTTATAAGCTTGGTAGAGTAAGGGTAAAATAGTCTTTTCGCCATAATTTATGACATCATCGCTTACATCATCGATCATATGACATCATTGCTTACATCATCGATCAAATGACATCATTGCTTACATCATCCTTCTGATGACATCATTGCTTACCTCATCATTCCGATGACATCATCGCTTACATCATCAAAATTCAAATTCAAATTGTTCTCTTTCACCTCATTTTACTTTTATACCATGAATTTACTGTAATAATGTTACCATTAAAATTATAAAAAAATATACTATCATATAATCACATTATACTACTATAATATAATATTATAATAATATATTTAAATGAATTATTGATTTACTAATATAATTTCAACCAACGGTCTGAAAATTTAGCACATCTCCTCATGGAATAATATTGTACCCAAAAATGATTTGGACCGAAAATAAATATATTGCTCGGGTGAATAGTAACTCATGAATAGTAACTCGTGAATAGTAACTCATGAATATCAACTCATGAATAGTAACTCATGAATAGTAACTCATGAATAGTAACTCGTGAATAGTACTCCGACACAAAAAGTGTCCCAGATACTCAAGTGAATAATACTAGAGTGAATTGTAATTTGGGTGAATAGTAACCCGTGAATAGTAACTCGTGAATAGTAACTCCGACACAAAAAGTGTCCCAAATATTCGAGTGAACAATACTAGAGTGAATAGTAACCCGTGAATAGTAACTCATGAATAGTACTCCAACACGAAAAGTGTCCCAAATACCCGAGTGAATAATACTAGAGTGAATAGTAACTGGGTATTTTATGACAACTTGTCTACTTTGAAAAATTTTTAAATATGACCCTTAACTTTAAACTTTTATCAATTTAACTATTTACCAAAATAGAAAAATTGAATACTTTTATTTCATAAAATTCGGGGTCTCACAATCTCCCCTCCTTATGAAATTTCGCCCTCGAAATTTACGTATGTACCTGATATTCGAAGAGATGAGAATACCTTGCTTTCTTTTCAGATTGTACCTTCCCGGTAATTTTCTCGCTATCATGATTTTCCCATTTCTCATCTCCTGTATTTTAGATATCATTCTAGGATATAGCTTCAAAACAAAGGTTAATTAACATATCACAATTTGTCAACTTATCAAGTAAACAATTTCAGCTTAGGTAAGTCACACACTAGCGAAGTATATAACTCTGCCTCTCCTTCCTAGTTCTAGACTCTTATCTCCGCCCATCGACCATATCCCTAAGCTCGATACCAATTGTGACGCCTCAAAATTAGGTCCAAACGACCCATTCTCGAGTCGCCAAATATCACACTATAAAAATCAAATACCAACTTCATTTATATTTGTTGTTGAATCGTCAGAAAGAATACTTAATTACGCTTAATCGTGAGTTTTAATACAATATAGTCTCTCATAAACAATATCCAAACTCAAATTATTACAATGCCATATATATACAAAGAAACAAATAACGCTTCCAAAGTCAGGTTCACTTCACCCTATTATAGTTCACCAAAATTAAATATTACGTGACGTATAAAATACGACACCCACATCTTAGGTCCTCAATACAATTATATATTGTATGTCATGCCGTTTTATAATGTATTGAGAAACATCGACGGGCCTCAAACCATCTCACTATTTCCTCGTTATCCTCGCTCGACCCAAATTTACACTCTTATTAACTGAAAGGAATTGTGAAGCAAAAGGGTGAGCATAACTAGCCCAGTAAAGAATATCATGACTAAAGATAACTACATTATCAATAGTTCTCATCAATAATAAATTAGAGATTTATAACATATGGTAGATAATAAAACTTTTCAACCATAATTGCAGCGGAATCAACAATCCATTAGAAGAGACAAGTAGAACATAATGCTTACTATCTCCTCCAAATTAAAAGTCCATCGTTAATATTTCATTCCTATAATACTCATCAACAGTTCTTCGTTGTGCCCAAGACAAAGAGAACTTTCATCACCTGCCTTCACCTGAACCACTAAAGATTATAATTAAGTTCACAATTCATATTTACAATCATGTAAATCAACAGTTTCTCCTTGCCACAAAAGATTAATAGGATGTTTACTCAATATCCTTACCCCAAAGGTCAAGATATTAAAATGTAACAACAATGATCATACCAATCGCTTGTTGTCTATCTTTGCACTATGGGCCAAAGATATTCAACTATAAAACCAATGGTCATGATCATACCAATCAATTGCCTGTCAGTGCACTACGGCCAAAGACATTCAACTATTAACTAATGGTCATGATCCTACCCATCACATCATTGAATTATCCATGCACTACGCCAATGATATTCGTTAGTATCACTAGTGGTAATGATCATGTCATACACCGTCCATCTTTGCACCACACGTCAAAGCTATCAAATAACAGATCATCTTTGCACTACAGGCCAAAGATATTCAACAACATATCATCTTTTGCACTACATGCCAAGGACATACAATGTAAAACCAATAACCAACGGTATAATAAAGAATATATGAAACTGTAAATGGATTTTCACCCGCCATGCGGTAATCCACGTATAAAGATCATTTCCACAATTTAATAAGGAATGAATACAAAGGATCATTCACCATGCAGTTGGTAATCTACATAGACAGGTTATTCCAAAAGAATAATAAAGAATGGAATAACAAAAGACATCACCATGCATGCGATAGAGACCGCACACATACACAGGTTATTCCTAATAGAATAATAAATACGGAATAATAATTAATGGAACCAAGTCCGCATAAAAACGCATGTGATGTGATATATTCACGTAATAATAAATGCGGAATAATAAAAGAAGATCACCAAGTATTGGGTAAACCGCATATACAAAAGTCATTCCACCAAGTATAGGTAAACCACGTGATACAAAGTTATTCCAACAAAATAATAAATAATTGAATAACAATAGACTTCACGGTGTATACTAGAATCAGCAGTATACAAAGTTATTCCATTATAATAATAAAGAATGGAATAACAATAGACTTCACCAGGTATACAGTAATCCGCGTATACAGGTTATTCCAACGGAATAATAAATAATTTAATAACAATAGACTTCACCAGGTATACGGTAATCCGCGTATACAAGTTATTCTAACAGAATAATAAATAATGGAATAACAATAGACTTCACCAGGTATATGGTAATCCGCGTATACAGGTTATTCCAACAAAATAATAAAGAATGGAATAACTAAAGTTCTCTTCATGAATAAGAAAGAATAACACCCCTTACGGGTACAACAAATAGTATCCCTTACTATAATAATATCCCTTACTATAATAATATCCCTTTACTTTTCAAAGAAGAGTATTCTGACTAGTAGGGTGAGGATATACTTGAAGGAAACTTATACTACGCTCAAAACTTTCTTAAACTCTAAAGAAATACTCTCAAGATTATAGAAGAAGAATTCTCTCTATAGTTTCTCACTCTAGAGTTTCAATGAATTCTTCAGAAAATAATGAAGGAATGAACTTCTATTTATAAGCTTGGTAGAGTAAGAGTAAATAGTCTTTTCGCCATAATTTATGACATCATAGCTTACATCATCGATCATATGACATCATTGCTTATATCATCGATCAAATGACATCATTGCTTACATCATCCTTCTGATGACATCATTGTTTACCTCATCGTTCCGATGACATCATCGCTTACATCATCAGAATTCAAATTCAAATTGTTCTCTTTCACCTCATTTTACTTTTATACCATGAATTTACTGTAATAATGTTACCATTCAAATTATAAAAAAAACATACTATCATATAATCACATTATACTACTATAATATACTATTATAATAATATATTTAAATGAATTATTGATTTACTAATATAATTTCAACCAACGGTCTGAAAATTTAGCACATCTCCTCATGGAATAATATTGTACCCAAAAATGATTTGGACCGAAAATAAATATATTGCTCGGGTGAATAGTAACTCATGAATAGTAACTCGTGAATAGTAACTCTTGAATATCAACTCATGAATAGTAACTCATGAATAGTAACTCATGAATAGTAACTCGTGAATAGTACTCCGACACAAAAAGTGTCCCAGATACTCGAGTGAATAATACTAGAGTGAATTGTAATTTGGGTGAATAGTAACCCGTGAATAATAACTCGTGAATAGTAACTCCGACACAAAAAGTGTCCCAAATATTCGAGTGAACAATACTAGAGTGAATAGTAACCCGTGAATAGTAACTCATGAATAGTACTCCAACACGAAAAGTGTCCCAAATACCCGAGTGAATAATACTAGAGTGAATAGTAACTGGGTATTTTATGACAACTTGTCTACTTTGAAAAATTTTTAAATATGACCCTTAACTTTAAACTTTTATCAATTTAACTATTTACCAAAATAGAAAAATTGAATACTTTTATTTCATAAAATTCGGGGTCTCACAATCTCCCCTCCTTATGAAATTTCGCCCTCGAAATTTACGTATGTACCTGATATTCGAAGAGATGAGAATACCTTGCTTTCTTTTCAGAATGTACCTTCCCGGTAATTTTCTCGCTATCATGATTTTCCCATTTCTCATCTCCTGTATTTTAGATATCATTCTAGGATATAGCTTCAAAACAAAGGTTAATTAACATATCACAATTTGTCAACTTATCAAGTAAACAATTTTGACTTAGGTAAAGTCACTACTAGCGAAGTATATAACTCGTCTCTCCCCTCCTAGTTCTAGACTCTTATCTCCGCCAGCGACCATATCCCTAAGCTCTGATACCAATTGTGACGCCCCCAAAATTAGGTCCACACGACCCATTCTGAGTCACCAGATATCACACTATAAAAATCAAATACCAACTTCATTTATACAACTGTTGAACTGTCGTAAAGAATACGACCACAGTTAACTGTGAGTTTTAATACAATATAGTATCATAGACAGTATCCACACTCAAATTATTACAATGCCATATATAATACAGCAGCAAATAACGCTTCCAAAGTCAGGTTCACTTCACCCTATTATAGTTCACCAAAATTAAATATTACGTGACGTATAAAATACGACACCCACATCTTAGGTCCTCAATACAATTATATAGTGTATGTCATGCTGTTTAATAATGTATTGAGAAACATCGACAGTCTCAAACCATCTCACTATTTCCCTGTTATCCCCGCTCGACCCAGCTACACTCTTATTACCTGAAAGGAATTGTGAAACAAAAGGGTGAGCACAACTAGCCCAGTAAAGAATATCATGACTAAAGATAACTACATTATCAATAGTTCTCATCAATAATAAATTAGAGATTTATAACATATGGTAGATAATAAAACTTTTCAACCATAATTGCAGTGGAATCAACAATACATTAGAAGAGACAAATAGAACATAATGTCTACTATCTCCTCCAAATTAAAAGTCCATCGTTAATATTTCATTCCTATAATACTCATCAACAGTTCTTCGTTGTACCCAAGACAAAGAGAACTTTCATCACCTGCCTTCACCTGAACCACTAAAGATTATAATTAAGTTCACAATTCATATTTACAATCATGTAAATCAACAGTTTCTCCTTGCCACAAAAGATTAATAGGATGTTTACTCAATATCCTTACCCCAAAGGCTGAAGATATTAAAATGTAACAACAATGATCATACCAATCAGTTGTCTATCTTTGCACTATGGGCCAAAGATATTCAACTATAAAACCAATGGTCATGATCATACCAATCAATTGCCTGTCAGTGCACTACGGCCAAAGACATTCAACTGTTAACTAATGGTCATGATCCTACCCATCACATCATTGAATTATCCATGCACTACGGCCAATGATATTCGTTAGTATCACTAGTGGTAATGATCATGTCATACACCTGTCCATCTTTGCACTACGGGTCAAAGCTATCAAATAACAGATCATCTTTGCACTACAGGCCAAAGATATTCAACAACATATCATCTTTGCACTACATGCCAAGGACATACAACTGTAAAACCAATAACCAACAGTATAATAAAGAATATTTGAAACTGTAAATGGATTTTCACCCGCCATGCGGTAATCCACGTATAAAGATCATTTCCACAATTTAATAAGGAATGAATACAAAGGATCATTCACCATGCAGTTGGTAATCTACATAGACAGGTTATTCCAAAAGAATAATAAAGAATGGAATAACAAAAGACATCACCATGCATGCGATAGAGACCGCATAGACAGATTATTCCTAATAGAATATTAAATACGGAATAATAGTTAATGGAACCAGGTCCGGCGTAAAACGCACAGACAGGATATTCGGACAGAATAATAAATGCGGAATAATAAAAGAAGATCACCAAGTATTGGGTAAACAGCATATACAGGTCATTCCACCAAGTATAGGGTAAACCGCGTATACAGGTTATTCCAATAGAATAATAAATAATTGAATAACAATAGACTTCACCGGTATCTGATGAATCACAGTATACAAAGTTATTCCAATGAATAATAAAGAATGGAATAACAATAGACTTCACCAGGTATACAGTAATCCGCGTATACAGGTTATTCCAACGGAATAATAAATAATTTAATAACAATAGACTTCACCAGGTATACGGTAATCCGTGTATACAAGTTATTCCAACAGAATAATAAAGAATGGAATAACAATAGACTTCACCAGGTATATGGTAATCCGCGTATACAGGTTATTCCAACAAAATAATAAAGAATGGAATAACAGAAGTTCTCTTCATGAATAAGAAAGAATAACACCCCTTACGGGTACAACAAATAATATCCCTTACTGTAATAATATCCCTTTACATTTCAAAGAAGAGTATTCTGACTAGTAGGGCGAGGATATACTCGAAGGAAACTTATACTACGCTCAAAACTTTCTTAAACTCTAAAGAAATACTCTAAAGATTATAGAAGAAGAATTCTCTCTATAGTTTCTCTCTCTAGAGTTTCAATGAATTCGTTAGAAAATAATGAAGGAATGAACTTCTATTTATAAGCTTGGTAGAGTAAGGGTAAATAGTCTTTTCGCCATAATTTATGACATCATAGCTTACATGATCGATCATATGACATCATTGCTTACATCATCGATCAAATGACATCATTGCTTACATCATCCTTCTAATGACATCATTGCTTACCTCATCGTTTCGATGACATAGTAACTCGTGAATAGTAACTTATGAATAGTAACTCGTGAATAGTAACTCGTGAATATCAACTCATGAATAGTAACTCATGAATAGTAACTCGTGAATAATAACTCGTGAATAGTACTCCGACACGAAAAGTGTCCTAAATACTCGAGTGAATAATACTAGAGTGAATAGTAATTTGGGTGAATAGTAATTTGGGTGAATAGTAACCCGTGAATAATAACTCGTAAATAGTAACTCCGACACAAAAAGTGTCTCAAATATTCGAGTGAACAATACTAGAGTGAATTTTAACCCGTGAATAGTAACTCGTGAATAGTACTCCAACACGAAAAGTGTCCCAAATACCCGAGTGAATAATACTAGAGTGAATAGTAACTGGGTATTTTATGACAACTTGTCTACTTTGAAAAATTTTCAAATATGACCCTTAACTTTAAACTTTTATCAATTTAACTATTTACCAAAATAGAAAAATTGAATACTTTTATTTCATAAAATTCGGGGTCTCACAATTTTCCCTCCTTATGAAATTTCGCCCTCGAAATTTACGTACGTACCTGATATTCGAAGAGATGATAATACCTTGCTTTCTTTTAAGATTGTACCTTCCCGGTAATTTCCTCGCTATCATGATTTTCCCATTTCTCATCTCCTATATTTCAGATATCATTCTAGAATATAGTTTCAAAACAAAGGTTAATTAACATATCACAATTTGTCAACTTATCAAGTAAACAATTTCAGCTTAGGTAAGTCACACACTAGCGAAGTATATAACTCGTCTCTCCCTTCCTAGTTCTAGACTCTTATCTCCGCCAGCGACCATATCCCTAAGCTCTGATACCAATTGTGACGCCCCAAAAATTAGGTCCACACGACCCATTCTGAGTCGCCAAATATCACACTATAAAAATCAAATACCAACTTCATTTATACAACTGTTGAACTGTCGTAAAGAATACGACCACAGTTAACAGTGAGTTTTAATACAATATAGTCTCATAAACAGTATCCAAACTCAAATTATTACAATGCCATATATAATACAGCAGCAAATAACGCTTCCAAAGTCAGGTTCACTTCACCCTATTATAATTCACCAAAATTAAATATTACGTGACGTATAAAATACGACACCCACATCTTAGGTCCTCAATACAATTATATATTGTATGTCATGCCGTTTTATAATGTATTGAGAAACTTCGACAGTCTCAAACCATCTCACTATTTCCCTGTTATCCCCGCTCGACCCAGCTACACTCTTATTATCTGAAAGGAATTGTGAAGCAAAAGGGTGAGCACAACTAGCCCAGTAAAGAATATCATGTCTAAAGATAACTACATTATCAATAGTTCTCATCAATAATAAATTAGAGATTTATAACATATGGTAGATAATAAAACTTTTCAACCATAATTGCAGCGGAATCAACAATCCATTAGAAGAGACAAGTAGAATATAATGTCTACTATCTCCTTCAAATTAAAAGTCCATCGTTAATATTTCATTCCTATAATACTCATCATCAGTTCTTCGTTGTACCCAAGACAAAGAGAACTTTCATCACCTGCCTTCACCTGAACCACTAAAGATTATAATTAAGTTCACAATTCATATTTACAATCATGTAAATCAACAGTTTCTCCTTGCCACAAAAGATTAATAGGATGTTTACTCAATATCCTTACCCCAAAGGCTGAAGATATTCAAATGTAACAACAATGATCATACCAATCAGTTGTCTATCTTTGCACTATGGGCCAAAGATATTCAACTATAAAACCAATGGTCATGATCATACCAATCAATTGCCTGTCAGTGCACTATGGCCAAAGACATTCAACTGTTAACTAATGGTCATGGTCCTACCCATCACATCATTGAATTATCCATGTGCTACGGCCAAAGCTGTGAGACCCCAGATTTTATCGTTAGTATCACTAGTGTTAATGATAATGTCATACACCTGTCCATCTTTGTACTACGGGTCAAAGCTGTGAGACCCCAGATTTTATCAATAAAGATTTAAATTTTGTCGAAATAATTTTTAATATTATGGTGTGAATTTCAGATAATATTATAGTTGTGGGTAGTATTTATAAATTTTGCAAAGTATGTAAGTGGTTATATTATATTTGATTGGTCGGGGAATATTCGGTTTAGCAGGGAATATTCGTACAACGGCTCAATCTTTGGTGGACCCCACAACAGAATTATTGTAGGATTGAGAAAACGACCAAATATTTTATTGAAATAACGGCGGAAGTTTTACCGTTGATAATCTTTGTTGAACTACTCAGTAGTAAAGAAACGATGAATACGTGTGGTTGCATAGTAGCACACCAGTATTGATTATTGATGCTTATGTGAGAAGTCACTCAATTTGATTCCATTATTGTCGATTAATAATATGAATTATTATAGCGATAATGACGCTTTTGTTTTATTCGTATTATTAACGTAATAAAATAGAAACATCTTTTTATATAAAATAGAATACTTTATTAAAGTTATTCTATGAATAAAATATATTATATTTTATTATGCATAGTGTTGTATAGTGTTTTGCATAGTGTTTTGCATAGTGTTGCATAGTGTTTGCATAGTAAAATGTTTTTATATAAATAGAATATATGATATTTTATTTAAAAGATTTTCTTTAAATATGGACCGTCCGATTAAAGTAAATCAACTGGACCGTAGTTCATGGATTAATTACTATGCATTCTATTTTCCTATAAATTGAAGTTCATTCCTTCATTATTTTCTTATTTAATTCACCTAAACTCTAGAGAGAGAAATTATAGAGAAGCGATTATATAGAGAGAAAATCTATAGAGAGAAAGAAGAAGAGTATTCGGTACTTCACTACTTTGATATCTAGTGTCTTTTTACGGTAAGGGATATTATTTGTAAAATTCGTAAGGGGTGTTATTCTTTCTTATTCATGAAGAGAACTTCGTTATTCCATTCTTTATTATTCGTTGGAATAACTCCGTATACATGCCATACCCTATACTTGGTGAAATCCCTCTGTTATTCAATTCTTTATTATTCGTTGAATAACTCAGATACGCTGTGACATACCCTATACATAATCAGATCATGGTTTACCCTATACTTGGTGACATTCTTCTATTATTCTCGTTGGAACATCCTCTCGTGTGTGTTTTACACGGGACCGGTTAAAATCTTTTTATTATTATTACATTGGAACATCCCGTCTCGTGTGTTTTATAATGGGACTGGTTCCGTCTTTTTATTATTATTCGTTGGAACATCACGTATGCGTGTGTTTTTACACGGACTCGGTTTAAAATCTTTATCATTCTCGTTGGAATATCCTATCATGTTTTACACGGATCCGGTTCCATCTTTATTATTCTTTTGGAACATCCCAGCCGGTGTGAATTTCACCGACCGGTCTCGTTATTATTATTCATTTGGAATAACCCGCCTCATGCGCGGCACCGCATGTATGGTGATTTCCTTTGTTATTCCATTCTTTATTATACATAGTTGGTTAAAACTTTGACTTCTATACTCCATGAAATTAGTAGAATATTCTTGATATTCGCGTTTCATCCAAAGATCTTTTCATGGAAATATTCTTCGATCATTCTTGAATTTTACTCTACAAAGCAGTTTCATGTTGACAATTTGGACGTTATTAGTTCCTGAATAAATTAATTTGTGAACTTGTTTTATTGAATTATTATGTCATTGTCATCATCCTCATGTTATATTATGTTATCTTTGGCTTACGTGCATAGATGAACTTAGTATGATTATGACCGAGGATCATTCAAAGATAATAATCATGACATGTTATAAATGATGTGATAAAAGTCCTCAATTGGCCTGTAATGCAAATGATGGATAGTTTTGGTATGATTATGACCTGGGGGTGATTCGTAATATAGTCATGACCATTGATAATTTGATGAAAATCCTTGACCGTGGTATGAGGGATGATTAGATATTGTGGTTTATTCATTAAACCGAGTCTTAGTGATAAAAATTTATGAAAAACTTTTAAAACCTAAAAGATAGTAGACTTTATTTTCTACTTGACTCTTTTAATGGATCAGATATTCGGCCGCAGCTTAAACCGGGTTGTCTATTGTATTTTATCGTTTAACATTGTTGAAGACTATTGATAATTTATTCGCATTATCTTAGTTATAATATTTCTTCTTTGGGCTAGTTGAGCTCACCATTTCTTTTCTTCGTTCTCTTCGTGAAATGAGAATATAATGGGACGAGTCTGGGAAAAGAGTGATGGTCCAGAAGATAGCATTAGTAGTCCTCACTATTCATTAAATAGTGTGACAATAAATGTAATGAGGACTCCTTGAGTATGGATATTGTCTAAATGACAATATTCCTATTAGAACTCTCGGTTTATGTATTGTCGTATGATACACCTATGTATGTATAATTAAGTTTGTATTTGAATTTATGTACCATGTAAGTGGCGACCCAAGATGGGTGACGATACCTAATTTTGGGGCGCCACGGTTGGTATCGAGCTATAAGTAAAGAGCCCGAGCCTATCATTTGGTGACTTCGTTGATGGGGGATGCAAGCCAGACTCTCCGTGGGGGACGCCTGATTCTGCAATGGTGGCAAACCGATAGTATCAATGTAAGGTCTTGACACAAGTTGGTGTCCAGAGTCACAGCTTGGTATCAGAAATCGGTGAGGATATGACCCCAGCTAAGATGCGAGATAAGAACTAGAGGGGAGAGACGGGGAATTCCTTCGCTAGTATGACCTACCTAAGTTTATTTGTTATTTAATTGGCTCACGAAGTATAGGGATAATATTTGATATATTAATTAACCCTTTTGCTTCACAATTCCTTTCGTGTAATAAGAGTGTAGCTAGGTCAAGGGGGGTAATGAAAGGGAATAAACGGTGGTCATCATTTAGTAGTTATATTTGGTGAATCAACTAGGGTGAGGCGTAACCCAACGTTGGAAGAGTGTTTTGCCACTATCATACAAGATGTCTAATGACATACAACCTCGTGTCATCATAAGACTGGGTTGTGCTCATCCACTTGCTGAGTATATTTACGAGTACTACCTATATGATCTTGGTGTTTGTTTGAAGTATAATTCTCAATTTGAGACAATTGGAGATAATGATAAGTCAAGAGAAGACTCACCATTGGGAAGAATATGATAGTAATCTTCTCATTTTTCTTTTGGGGTCTATTGGGTAAACCAAGGATAATTTCGTGGCCATATGATATCTATCATAACCTAGAAGCATGGCCTCCCATGTATGGAAGGTTTCTTGAGCACTTCCCAAAGATTCTAATTTTTAAAACAGTTTTTGACTATACATTTATGTAAGGTGTCATTGTGACGTCTTTATCCAAAGTTAGGATGAAAGTTACGGTTGGTATCAATGTAACGTACTATCCAAGTCTTGGATAAGAGTAGCGATTTTGAATGATATTTCTATCATTAATAAATTTCTTGACGTATTCTTGAAGATTTCCTAGCCTACCCTAGAGCGTGAAATCGAATTTTGTATCAACCCCAAGATAAAACCCATTTCTTAAACCCTCAAATATTTCTTCAACTAAAATGAGCAGCTTTACGTGGTTTATGATGAAAGTCATAATAAAAGCATTGGACTAATAAAAATCATGGGTATACGTGGTATCGTAAGTGTTATGATGAGTTATGTTGGTTAGTATGTGAAAACATGAAAGTTTCTTTAAAATCACATGGAGTTAAAAATCGATTTTGGTGAAAACGTAATATGAAATTCAATTGACCAAATCTCTTATTATATTTTGAATTTTTGAGTGTGGTTAAGTCCTAGAGTTAGATCTATGAGTTACCTAACTAATCCAAGTGGAATCAATGAAAAGGGGTTGTAGATTTTCGTGTGGACTGATTTTAGCAAAGGAGTCAAAACTTTAAAATGTCCAAAAAGCTGCTGCCACGTTTTTGTAAGGGCTGTTTCGGCCACTTAATTAGTGAGAAAAATTCAGGCCTTTTGGGACATAAAAGTATATGGTATAAAGAACATCGTGTCCAAAAATGATCTCATTCCGACTTAAAATGAGCAAGTTATGACCATTTCAATATTTAGGTTTTTTTAACGAAAAATGCTATAACCGGAGTTCTATAACTCGATGACCATGAAATTTAAATCGAAGCTCACATTAACATGTAAGGTCCTGCCAAGATTTGGGAATTTTGGAGTTAAACTTGAGGTAGCTAATTTCTTAAGGAATTAATTAGAAATTGATTTTTGAAAAATAGTAAATGAATTTTAAAAATTTTAGAAAAATATATTTTCATTATGGGACTATATTATGCTAAATCCCAGAAAAGAAATATTTTTGGGACTGATTTGGTATTTTCATGAAAATAGTTTAGTTACTTAAATATATGAGTTAAATATGTTATGTGAAGTAACAAAGTTGAAAATAGGATTTTATGGCACAGAGAATCCTATATAGAGTATATGCATATTTTTTGAGGGATTTGATAATTGGTGATGATATCTTATGAGTATGGCATTTTTGAATGATTAAATGCATTATATGGTAAAGCGTAAACAATTGAGATAAATTGTTTATAAATTTAAGAAGTGATTAAAATATTGTTATAATATTAATGATATTAGATTATGAGATTATTAAGTGATTGATAACATGGGGATATTCTTGAATCTGGATAAATTATATTATAAATGTTTAATATTTATCCTTTATCTCATTTGATTGATTCTTTATATCATTATCCTCATGCTTATATTATGTTGAAAGTCATCGTGGTATTCAGTAGTGCATAGATGGACTTGGTATGATTACGACTGTGGATTGTTTGGTATAATCATAACCGTAATTGAAAACACGATTATCTTTGGCCGTAGTGCATGGATAATTTATGGTCGTGATACTAATGAATACACGATTATCTTTGGCCGTAGTGGATGGATAATTTGTGGTCGTGATACTAATGAATACACGGTTATCTTTGTCAGTAGTGCATGGATAATTTGTGGTCGTGATACTAATGAATACACGATTATCTTCGTTAGTAGTGCATGGATAATTTGTGGTCGTGATACTAATGAATACACGATTATCTTTTGGCCGTAGTGCATGGATAATTTGTGGTCGTGATACTAATGAATACACGATTATCTTTCGTCGCAAAGGCATGGATAATTTGTGGTCGTGATACTAATGAATACACGATTATCTTTGGTCAAGTGCATGGATAATTTGTGGTCGTGATACTAATGAATACACGATTATCTTTGGTAGTAGTGCATGGATAATTCGTGGTCGTGATACTAATGAATATCCTCGACACGTGAGTGCGAGGATGATTCGGATGATATGGATTAATTATTGAGGATGTGGTAAAAGTCATCTTTGGTCAGAAGTGTATTGATAGACTTGGTATGATTATGACCACGGATTATTCTAAGATAATCATGATCAGATTGAAAACACGAATATCCTCGCCAAGAAGTGCATGGATAATTCGTGGTCGTGATACTATTAAGCTGCGCCTCAAAGATTATTGGTTTTACGGTTTGTATATCTTTAGCCTCAGAAGTGCAAAAGATGAATTGTTAATGAATATCTTTGGCGGATTGCGAAGATGAATTTAATATTTTTAACGATAAAGGTATTCAAGGTATCCTCACCTCTTTATCATACTGTGTACGCACCCTAATTTCGAGGCAAAATTCCATAAAGAGGGAGATTGTGAGACCCGTGATTTTATCAATAAAGATTTAAATTTTGTCGAAATAATTTTTAATATTATGGTGTGAATTTGAGATAATATTAAAGTTGTGGTTAGTATTTATAAATTTTGCAAAGTATGCAAGTGGTTATATTATATTCGATTGGCCTCGGGAATATTGGTTTAACAGGAATATTCGTATAACTACCAATCATTGGTGGACCCCACAATGTAATGTAATTATTCATTTGATCGAGAAAACGACAAAAAATATTTTATTGAAATAACGGCGGAAGTTTTACCGTGGATACTTGTTGAACTACTCGGTATTAAAAGTAAAAGAATACGTGTGGTCGCATAAGAAGTACACCAGTATTGATTATCGATGCTTATGTGAGAAGTCACCGGTTTGATTCCATTATTGTCGATTAATAATATGAATTATTATAGCGATAATCGACGCTTTTGTTTTATTCAGTATTATTAACGTAATAAAATGTAAACATCTTTTTATATAAAATGTAATACTTTATTAAAGTTATTCTATAAATAGAATATATTATATTTTATTATTATGTATAATAGTGTTGTGTTGTGTTTTGCATAGTGTTTGCATAGTAAAATGGTTTTATATAAATAGAATATATGATATTTTATTTAAAAGATTTTCTTTAAATATGGACCGCCGATTAAAGTAAATCAATC
This sequence comes from Panax quinquefolius, assembly GCA_020205615.1. Lineage (NCBI taxonomy): Eukaryota > Viridiplantae > Streptophyta > Magnoliopsida > Apiales > Araliaceae > Panax > Panax quinquefolius. The sequence goes on along the minus strand of CM035174.1, from coordinate 63,667,171 downwards.
TGGACCGCTCATGGATTAATTACTATGCATTCTATTTTCCTATAAATAAGCTCATTCCTTCACTATTTTCTTTATGAATTCACCAAACTCTAGAGAGAGAAATTATAGAGAGAAGCTATAGAGAGAAAATCTATAGAGAGAAAGAAGAAGAGTATTCTAGTACTTCACTACTTTGATATCCAAAGTGTCTTTTACTAAGAAGGGATATTATTTGTTGTAATCTGTAAGGGTGTTATTCTTTCTTATTCATGAAGAGAACTTCGTTATTCCATTCTTTATTATTCTCGTGGAATAACTCAGATACGCCAGATACCCTATACTTGGTGAAATCCTCTTCGTTATTCCATTCTTTATTATTCTCGTTGAATAACTCAGATATCGCCAGCATACCCTATACATAATCAGATATGTGGTTTACCCTATACTTGGTGACATTCTTCTATTATTCTCATTGGAACATCCATGCATGTGTTTTACACCGGACCGGTTCCGCCTTTTATTATTATTTCGCTGGAACATCCCGTCATGTGTTTTATCTGGGACCGGTTCCGTTTTTATTATTATTCATTGGAACATCACATGCGTGTGTTTTACAGGACCTAGTTAAAATCTTTATCATTCTCGTTGGAATATCCTATCTCGTGTTTTACACCGGATCCGGTTCCATCTTTATTATTCTGTTGGAACATCCCGCTTGTAAGTGTGAATTTCACCCGACCGGTTCTCGTTATTATTATTCGTTGAATAACTCGTCATGCATCTGGCACCGCATGTATGGTGATTTCCTTTGTTATTCCATTCTTTATTATACATAGTTGGTTAAAACTTTGACTTCTATACTCCATGAAATTAGTAGAATATTCTTGATATTTGCGCTTCATCCAAAGATCTTTTCATGGAAATATTCTTCCGATCATTCTTGAATTTTACTCTACAAAAAGCGGTTTCATGTCGACAATTTGGACGTTATTAGTTCCTAATAAATTAATTTGTGAACTTGTTTTATTGAATTATTATGTCATTGTCATCATCCTCATGTTATATTATGTTATCTTTGGCTTACGTGCATAGATGAACTTAGTATGATTATGACTGTGGATCATTCAAGATAATCATGACATGTTATAAATGATGTGATAAAAGTCCTCAAAGGGTCTGTGAATGCGTTGATGGATAGTTTTTGGTATGATTATGATGACCGTGGGTGATTCTAAGATAGTCATGACCATTGATAATTTGATGAAAATCCTCGACCGTGGTATGTGGATGATTAGATATTGTGGTTTATTCATTAAACCGAGTCTTAGTGATAAAATTTATGAAAACCTTTTAAAACCTAAAAGATAGTAGATTTTATTTTCTACTTGACTTTTTAATGGATCAGATATTCACGCCGCAGATTAAACTGGTTGTCTATTGTATTTTATCGTTTAACATTGTTGAAGACTATTGATAATTTATTTCGCATTATCTTAGTTATAATATTTCATCGGGCTAGTTGAGCTCACCATTTCTTTCACCGTTTTCGTGAAATGAGAATATAGTCGGGACGAGTCTGGGAAAAGAGTGATGGTCCCGAAGATAGCATTAGTAGTCCTCACTATTCTCGTTAAATAGTGTGACAATAAATGTAATGAGGACTCCTTGAGTATGGATATTGTCTAAATGACAATATTCCTATTAGAACTCTCGGTTTATGTATTGTCGTATTATACACTGCATGTATGTATAATTAAGTTTGTATTTGAATTTATGTACCATGTAAGTGGCAACCCAAGATGGGTGACGATACCTAATTTTGGGGGCGCCACGGTTTGGTATCGAGCTATAAGTAAAGAGCCCGAGCCTATCACCGGTGACTTGTTGATGGGGGATGCACAAGCCGCATTTCTCCGTAGGGGGCCTTGATTCATGTGATGGCAAACCGATAGGTATCAATGTAAGGTCTTGACACAAGTTGGTGTCCAGAGTCACATTGGTATCGAGTCGAGGATATATGACTGGCTAAGATGCGAGATAAGAACTAGGAGGAGAGACGGGAATTCTTCGCTAGTATGACCTACCTAAGTTTATTTGTTATTTAATTGGTCTCATTGGGAGTATAGGATAATATTTGATATATTAATTAACCCTTTTGCTTCACAATTCCTTTCGTGTAATAAGAGTGTAGCTAGGTCAAGCGGGGGTAAAGTGGAATAGAACTATGGTCATCATTTAGTAGTTATATTTGGTGAATCAACTAGGGTGAGGTGAACCCAACGTTGGAAGAGTGTTTTGCCACTATCATCATACAAGATGTCTAATGACATACAACCTCGTGTCATCATAAGATCGTGGGTTGTGCTCATCCACTTGCTGAGTATATTTACGAGTACTACCTATATGATCTTGGTGTTTGTTTGAAGTATAATTCTCAATTTGAGACAGTGGAGATAATGATAAGTCAAGAGAAGACTCACCATTGGGAAGAATATGATAGTAATCTTCTCATTTTTCTTTGGGGTCTATTGGTAAACCAAGGATAATTTCGCGTGGCCATATGATATCTATCATAACCTAGAAGCATGGCCTCCCATGTACGAAGGTTTCCTTGAGCACTTCCCAAAGATTCTAATTTTTAAAACAGTTTTTGACTATACATTTATGTAAGGTGTCATTGTGACGTCATTGTGAGGTCCTATCCAAAGTTAGGATGAAAGTTACGGTTGGTATCAATGTAACGTACTATCCAAGTCTTGGATAAGAGTAGCGATTTTGAATGATATTTCTATCATTAATAAATTTCTTGACGTATTCTTGAAGATTTCTAGCCTACCCTAGAGCGTGAAATCGAATTTTGTATTGACCCAAAGACAAAACCCATTTCTTAAACCCTCAAATATTTCTTCAACTAAAATGAGCAGCTTTACGTGGTTTATGATGAAAGTCATAATAAAAGCATTGGACTAATAAAAATCATGGGTATACGTGGTATCGATAAGTGTTATGATGAGTTATGTTGGTTAGTATGTGAAAACATGAAAGTTTCTTAAAATCACATGGAGTTAAAAATCGATTTTGGTGAAAACGTAATATGAAATTCAATTGACCAAATCTCTTATTATATTTTGAATTTTTGAGTGTGGTTAAGTCCTAGAGTTAGATCTATGAGTTACCTAACTAATCCAAGTGGAATCAATGAAAAAGGTGTTGTAGATTTTCGTGTGGACTGATTTTAGCAAAGGAGTCAAAACTTTAAAATGTCCAAAAAGCTGCTGCCACGTTTTTGTAAGGGCTGTTTCGGCCACTTAATTAGTGAGAAAAATTCAGGCCTTTTGGGACATAAAAGTATATGGTATAAAGAACATCGTGTCCAAAAATGATCTCATTCCGACTTAAAATGAGCAAGTTATGACCATTTCAATATTTAGGTTTTTTTAACGAAAAATGCTATAACTGGAGTTCTATAACTCCGATGACCATGAAATTTAAACTGGAAGCTCACATTAACATGTGTAAGGTCCTGCCAAGATTTGGGAATTTTTGGAGTTAAACTTGAGGTAGCTAATTTCTTAAGGAATTAATTAGAAATTGATTTTTGAAAAATAGTAAATGAATTTTAAAAATTTCGAGAAAAATATATTTTCATTATGGGACTATATTATGCTAAATCCCAGAAAAGAAATATTTTTGGGACTGATTTGGTATTTTTCATGAAAATAGTTTAGTTACGAACATATGAGTTAAATATGTTATGTGAAGTAACAAAGTTGAAAATAGGATTTTATGGCTAGAGAATCCTATATAGAGTATATGCATATTTTTTTGAGGGATTTGATAATTGGTGATGATATCTTATGAGTATGGCATTTTTGAATGATTAAATGCATTATATGGTAAAGCGTAAACAATTGAGATAAATTGTTTATAAATTTAAGAAGTGATTAAAATATTGTTATAATATTAATGATATTAGATTATGAGATTATTAAGTGATTGATAACATGGGGATATTCTTGAATCTCGGATAAATTATATTATAAATGTTTAATATTTATCCTTTATCTCATTTGATTGATTCTTTATATCATTATCCTCACGCTTATATTATGTTGAAAGTCATCCGTATTCTGTAGTGTATAGATGGACTTGGTATGATTATGACCTGTGGATTGTTTAAGATAATCATAACCGTAATTTGAAAAAAAACATTATATTTTCGCAGTAGTGCATGGATAATTTATGGTCGTGATACTAATGAATACACGATTATCTTTGGTAGTAGTGGATGGATAATTTGTGGTCGTGATACTAATGAATACACACGGTTATCTTTCGGGTAGTAGTGCATGGATAATTTGTGGTCGTGATACTAATGAATACACGATTATCTTTGGTAGTAGTGCATGGATAATTTGTGGTCGTGATACTAATGAATACACGATTATCTTTCGTCAGTAGTGCATGGATAATTTGTGGTCGTGATACTAATGAATACACGATTATCTTTCGCCGCAATGCATGGATAATTTGTGGTCGTGATACTAATGAATACACGATTATCTTTGGTCAAGTGCATGGATAATTTGTGGTCGTGATCTTAATGAATACACGATTATCTTTGGTAGTAGTAGTGCATGGATAATTCGTGGTCGTGATACTAATGAATATCCTTGACCTGTAGTGCAGGGATGATTCGATGATATGGATTAATTATTGAGGATGTGGTAAAAGTCATCTTTGGCCGTAGTGCATTGATAGACTTGGTATGATTATGACCACGGATTTATTCAGTATAATCATGGATCAGATTGAAAACACGAATATCCTGGCCAAAGAAGTGCATGGATAATTCGTGGTCGTGATACTATTAAGTCGCTGCCTCAAAGATTATTGGTTTTACAGTTGTATATCTTTAGCTTTGTAGTGCAAAGATGAATTGTTAATGAATATCTTCAAGGATCGGATTAGAAGATGAATTTAATATTTTTAACGATAAAGGTATTCAAGGTATCCTCACCTCTTTATCATACCGTGTAACGCACTTCTAATTTCGAGGGCAAAATTCCATAAAGAGGGAGATTGTGAGACCCCCAGATTTTATCAATAAAGATTTAAATTTTGTCGAAATAATTTTTAATATTATGGTGTGAATTTGAGATAATATTAAAGTTGTGGTTAGTATTTATAAATTTTGCAAAGTATGCAAGTGGTTATATTATATTCGATTGGTCTGGGAATATTCGGTTTTAACAGGAATATTCGCATAACTACTCAATCATTGGTGGACCCTATAATGTAATTATCATCGGATTGAGAAAACGACAAAAATATTTTATTGAAATAACGGCGGAAGTTTTACCGTGGATCTTGTTGAACTACTCGGTATTAAAAGTACGAAGAATACGTGTGGTTGCATAAGACACACCAGTATTGATTATCGATGCTTATGTGAGAAGTCACCGGTTTGATTCCATTATTGTCGATTAATAATATGAATTATTATAGCGATATCGACGCTTTTGTTTTATTCAGTATTATTAACGTAATAAAATGTAAACATCTTTTATATAAAATGTAATACTTTATTAAAGTTATTCTATAAATAGAATATATTATATTTTATTACGATAGTAGTGTTGCATAGTGTTTTGCATAGTGTTTGCATAGTAAAATGGTTTTATATAAATAGAATATATGATATTTTATTTAAAAGATTTTTCTTTAAATATGGACCGTCGATTAAAGTAAATCAACTGGACCGCTCATGGATTAATTACTATGCATTCTATTTTCCTATAAATAAGCTCATTCCTTCACTATTTTCTTATGAATTCATTTAAAAACTGAGAGAGAAATTATAGAGAAGCTATATAGAGAAAAATATAGAGAGAAAGAAGAAGAGTATTCTAGTACTTCACTACTTTGATATCCAAAGGTCTTTTACGGTAAGGGATATTATTTGTTGTACCCGTAAGGGGTGTTATTCTTTCTTATTCATGAAGAGAACTTCGTTATTCCATTCTTTATTATTCATTGGAATAACTTTGATATCTGTGGCATACCCTATACTTGGTGAAATCCTCTCGTTATTCCATTCTTTATTATTACGTTGAATAACTCAGATATCGCCGCATACCCTATACATAATCTGATATGTGGTTTACCCTATACTTGGTGACATTCTTCTATTATTCGCTGGAACATCCTGTCGTGTGTTTTACACCAGGACCGGTTAAAATCTTTATTATTATTATTGTTTGGAACATCCTCGTCATGCGTGTTTTATATCCGGACTCGGTTAAAATCTTTTTATTATTATTCTCGCTGAACATCACGCTCTCGGTGTTTTACATGGGACCTAGTTCCGCTCTTTATCATTCTCGTTGGAATATCCTATCGTGTTTTACACCGGATCTGGTTCCATCTTTATTATTCTGTTGGAACATCCCGCTCGGTGTGAATTTCACCGACCGTTTCGTTATTATTATATTCGTTGAATAACTCGTCATGCATCAAGTACCGCATGTATGGTGATTTCCTTTGTTATTCCATTCTTTATTATACATAGTTGGTTAAAACTTTGACTTCTATACTCCATGAAATTAGTAGAATATTCTTGATATTTGCGTTTCATCCAGTATCTTTTCATGGAAATATTCTTCTGATCATTCTTGAATTTTACTCTACAAAGCAGTTTCATGTTGACAATTTGGACGTTATTAGTTCCTGAATAAATTAATTTGTGAACTTGTTTTATTGAATTATTATGTCATTGTCATCATCCTCATGTTATATTATGTTATCTTTGGCTTACGTGCATAGATGAACTTAGTATGATTATGACCAGGGATCATTCAGTATAATCATGACATGTTATAAATGATGTGATAAAAGTCCTCAAATGGGTCCTGTAATGCGTTGATGGATAGTTTTGGTATGATTATGACCGGGGTGATTCGGTATAGTCATGACCATTGATAATTTGATGAAAATCCTTGACCGTGGGTATGTGGATGATTAGATATTGTGGTTTATTCATTAAAAACCGAGTCTTAGTGATAAAAATTTATGAAAACCTTTTAAAACCTAAAAGATAGTAGACTTTATTTTCTACTTGACTCTTTTAATGGATGACATATTCCGCTGCAGTTAAACTGGTTGTCTATTGTATTTTATCAGTTTAACATTGTTGAAGACTATTGATAATTTATTCGCATTATCTTAGTTATAATATTTCATCGGGCTAGTTGAGCTCACCATTTCTTTTTCACCGTTTTCTTCGTGAAATGAGAATATAGCTGGGACGAGTCGGGGAAAAGAGTGATGGTCCCGAAGATAGCATTAGTAGTCCTCACTATTCTATTAAATAGTGTGACAATAAATGTAATGAGGACTCCTTGAGTATGGATATTGTCTAAATGACAATATTCCTATTAGAACTCTCAGTTTATGTATTGTCGTATTTATACACTACGGATGTATAATTAAGTTTGTATTTGAATTTATGTACCATGTAAGTGGCGACCCAAGATGGGTGACGTATACCTAATTTTGGGGGCGTCACAAAAGCTATCAAATAACAGATCATCTTTGCACTACAGGCCAAAGATATTCAACAACATATCATCTTTGCACTACATGCCAAGGACATACAATTGTAAAACCAATAACCAACAGTATAATAAAGAATATTTGAAACTATAAATGGATTTTCACCCGCCATGCGGTAATCCACGTATACAGATCATTTCCACAATTTAATAAGGAATGAATACAAAGGATCATTCACCATGCATTTGGTAATCTACATAGACATGTTATTCCAAAAGAATAATAAAGAATGGAATAACAAAAGACATCACCATGCATGCGATAGAGACAGCACAGACAGGTTATTCCCAATAGAATAATAAATGCGAAATAATAATTAATGGAACCAGTCCCAGATGCATAAAACGCATGTGATGTGATATTCCGGCGTAATAATAAATGCGAATAATAAAAGAAGATCACTAAGTATTGGGTAAACCGTATATCTGTGTCATTCCACCAAGTATAGGGTAAACCCGCATACAAAAGTTATTCCAATGTAAGAATAAATAATTGAATAACAATAGACTTCACCAGGTATACGGTAATCCGCGTATACAGGTTATTCCAATATAATAATAAAGAATGGAATAACAATAGACTTCACCAGTATACTAGAATCCGCAGATACAAAGTTATTCCAACATAATAATAAATAATTTAATAACAATAGACTTCACTGTATATCAGAATCACAGATACAAGTTATTCCAACAGAATAATAAAGAATGGAATAATAATAGACTTCACCAGGTATATGGTAATCCGCGTATGCAAGTTCTTCCAACAAAATAATAAAGAATGGAATAACAGAAGAATTTCACCATGTATGTGGTACTTCGCATAAACAGGTTATTCCAACATAATAATAAAGAATGGAATAACAACCCTTACGAGTATTAAAAAAATAACTCTCTTCATAAATGCGAAAGAATAATACCCCTTACGAGTATTGAAAGAAAATAATTCTCTTCATGAATACGAAAGAATATTCCATTAATTTCATAGAGTATAGAAGCCAAAGCTTTAACCAACTAAGTATAATAGAATATACGAAACTGCAAATGGACTTTCATCCGCCATGAGGTAATCCACGTAGACAGATCATTTTCATAATTTAATAAAGAATGAATACGAAAGGTCATTCACCATGCATGCGGTAGTGGTCAGAGACAAAAGTTATTCCAATGTAATAATAAAAATGGAATAATGTAGAAGAATTCACCATGCATGCGATGTAATCGCATGCATAAAAAAGTTATTCCAAAGAAAATAATAAAGAATGGAACAAGGTCATGCGTAATCTACACAGACAGTGTGACACCCCCAAATCTGGGTTATCTGACCCCCGAGTTTGGTGTTCACGATCCACAATATAATTAATCGCGTTCAGTAAGACCTATAATCAACAATGCTGTCTCTCACAATTAAGACAATCATTTATAATACGTAATAATCGTATTCTACAAACCAAACTTCTCCCAGCACATTACCACATAGCCACATCGGTGTTTATAACCTATATAAACACTTATCAAGTCTAACTATTTGATGCGGTTGGACTTTAGTCTCATCTCTGTGTTCGGTCACCCTATCCGGTTACACAATTAATTAACACATTGATTGTCAATTAAACTCATTCTCTAAGCTTCAATATTATTTTAGATAAGTCAAATATCATTTATAATATTTTTCTAAGCTTTTAATAATATTTAAACAATTATTATAATTTATAATAATTTTTCAAACACTTAAATCATTTTTAAATGATTTAATTATTAAATAATCTTATTATCATTAATATTCAATAATATTAAAATATTAATGTTATACTTATCAAAATATTAAAGTTATTGTCAATAACTTCATATATTTTAAATCGTCAATATTCTACTTAAATAATTTTTAAAATAATTAAAAATCATTTTTAAATCATCACCAATTAATATTTAAATATTAATGAAATTATTATCAAAATATTAAAAGTCATTAATTATAACTTAAAATATTTTTAAATCATTTTTCTCATTTTTAAATGATTTTTAAATTAATAAAATCATTTGTAATTCATTTATTTAATATAATAATTAAATAAATCTAATCCATTAATATTAATTTATTAATGAGAATTTTCCAAAAATATAGAAAATTATATTTTATAATTCAAAATATTTTCAAACAATTTATTCTTATTTAAAATGGTTTTAAATCAATAAAATCATTTTTATCTTATTTATTTAATTTAATAATTAAATAAATCTAATATCATTAATATTAATTTGTTAATGAAAATTCTTCAAAAATATTAAAATTTACATTTTATAACTCAAAATATTTAAAATGATTACATTATTCTTATTTAAAATGATTTTTCATAATATTAAATCATTTTTTTTCTAATTTATTTAATACACTAATTAAACAAATTAAATACCTTTAATATTTAAATAATTATAAATATTAAAGAAAAATATTCCAATTGGTCAAAAATTATTTTTCATAATTTAAAATAATTTTTAAAATCATTTTTAATAATATTTATAATTTATTTTCTATTTTTAATTAATTACCGGAAATTCAAAAATTAAAAAAATCAAAACCGTCTCTAATTGCCTATAGCGACATTTAGCGTCGCTGTTGGTGTTCTTGAGTCTCAAGAACACTGACAGCCGGCTTGATAATGTTCATGGTTTGCCCAACCGTTATTCTCAGCTCAGGCGTGTTTTGAACTACCTAATGCACAGATCGTGTAGTACTAATGTAATTCTACATTAACCAACCATCCTTTAAGTTATACCATCACATACCATGAAGATCCAGCCTCTCAAAGTAACTGTCAGATCACATCTGGATTTTTTGGGTAACCCAGAAACCTAGACAGTCGCGATGTACCACTTTGTGGTTCAATTGTAGCTTAGTTTCAATCATGTTATTGGTGGTTTCTTGGTTCGTATCTATAGTCCACATGTCAAGGAACATGTTTAAAGAAACATAACCGTTTAAAAACATCAGATCTACAAGATATGCCTCGGTCAAACCTTGTCAGAAATTTGTTCATCAAATTCCTGGGTTTTTCCAGAAAGTTAAAATTAGTTTAGGTGGACTACTTTGACCACTTGTTACGTTCGATTGGTTGACGTTTTAAGGCATCTAAAGGCATTTAGCTATAGTCCAGACAACAGGTTACACTTTAATTACAACAACAATAACAAAAAACATAACATTTGTCAGATCCGGATCTTCAAAGATCTTGTCAGACCCAGTTTTACACTTTCTGGGTTACCCAGAAAGTGACTGGTCATGCTCGGTCAAACCTCTTTGACCATGAATAACAACAAATCTAGACATCTGATGGCTATAAAACCACTTACAGATTAAAGATCGCATACCAAATTACAGATCCAAAACATAAAACAACAAAAATAATAAATGCATACCACTAATCATGGCTGAAATGTGGTGCTCGACATTAGCTTGTCGCCGGACCACAAACCATGTTCTTGACAGTTTTGGAAAAACTCAATTTTAAAGCATTTTGATGCTATGGATCTATGTTATATCAATATAGATCATCATTAAACATCATCTAGCAAAGATCTAAACACATAAACAAAAACAATTTCTTAGCAACATGGATCAAAATTAAAAATTAGGTTTATACCTCTCTTGCTCCAATCTTGATCTATGCTCTCCAATCTGATATTGGGTGATCTAGGGGCTGGTTATGTGACTGAATTACTTAAGGAATTGAATTCGGAGGTTTGAGAGAGAGAGAGAGTTGTTGATAGTAAGTTAACAAAATGGCTAGTTTTATACACTTTCTCTCTCTTAATCTATGTATAATACAAAGATACATTGTATATTACATATATCTGATGTTTCTAGCTGCTTTTCTGAGATATTAGTAGTCACAAAGTCAAGTGGGTTGGTCACCAACTAAAGCTCTTGGCCATTTTACAAGTTACTTTAAAAAAATCCAAAAACGGCATTTTGGTCTTTAGCAAATTAAATTTAATGGCAAGATGGTCAAATGTCAAAACCCTTAGAGTTTAACCCTAAGGTTCTAACCCTTAGGTTTTACAAACTCCAAATTCTAGAATTTTCTAATTAGGGTTTTTAAAAAGAAAAAATAAGAATTTCAAAAATAAAATTAGGGTTTTAAATAGAAATTAATATTTCTAAAGTATAATTAGGGTTTCCTAATTATATTAACACATAATAATCACTTTAGGCATGCTAGTTAGGATTAGGGTTTCCAAATTAGGGTTTTAATTAGAAAAATAAAATTTCTAAATTACAATTAGGGTTTGTAAAATAGAAATTAAGATAACTAAAATATAATTAGGGTTTTTTAATCATATTTAAGTTTAATAAACATATTAAGCTTACTAATTAGGATTAGGGTTTCCTAATTAGGGTTTTAGGATTTTGGAATATAAAATTAGGGTTTTTCGGCTTTTGATTAGGGTTTCTAACGGTACGTTAGGGTTTCTAATCTCTTATTAGGGTTAATAAATTTTTAACCTTATCTGATCTATCATTGATCAAAAATTCTATACGGTACGAACACATACATATTAATATAATTATTTTAATTATATTTTCTATCGAATCCCTATCCAAAAATTAGGGTTAGGGTTTCTAAAGCTGTTAAGCACAACTCTACTCTAATTTATTAGTCAATACACAAATTGACCTTCTTGAGACTCGTATCACAGATACTTGTCTCAAAATTGATAATCAATATTAATATTAAAAAAAATTTATTTGTAAAATTTTAATTATTCGAAATCCCGGGTTATCACAGACAGGATATTCTAACAGAATAATAAATAATGGAACCAGGTCATGCATAATCCACACGTGCATGATATTCTAATGTAATAATAAAGAATGAAATAACAACAAAATTCACCAAAAAGCGACGATATCAAGACGAGAACGAGTTATTCCAGCAGAATAATAAAGAATGGAATAACAGAAGAATTTCACCATGTATGCGATACTTCGCATAGACAGGTTATTCCAACATAATAATAAAGAATGGAATAACAAACCTTACAAGTATTGAAAGAAAATCACTCTCTTCATGAATACGAAAGAATAATACCCATTACCATAATAATAATATCCCTTACCTTAGAAGAAAACTGGATACTGGAATAGTGAAGTAGTAGACTTCTCTTCTTCTTTCTCTCTATAATTTCTCTCTATAATAATTGCTCTATAGCTTTTGTGAATTGGTAAAAAATAGTGAAGGAATGAGCTTCTATTTATAGGAAAATATAGTTTCGATAATTGCACGTTTTGGGGCTCAAAATATTACAGTATAATACATTCCTCTTTTCCTTCATTTTTAATTTAGTCCTGCAAGTATTATCAAACTTGCACCACCTCCCCTAATAGTAAATCACGTGAATCAATAGTTCTAGACATGTGAAAATACGAATTACAGTATAGTACCTCCATTTATACCTCTATTTTTAACTTAGTCATGCAAGTATTATCAATCTTGCACCAACTCCCCTAATAGTAAATGAATGTGAATCAATAGTACACACATGTAAACAAATAGTTATAATCATGTGAATCAATATTAATTAATTGCTCATTTATTTGGTTAATTATCTGATGGGTCAATATAACCTCTAGACATCAATTATTATCGAAATAAATGTCGGTTTTCACTAACACAAATAATTCCAACACAATAGAACTATCAATTTCATCTTTAATCAACACGAACTTATTTATCATTAATATTATAATTCACAATATTTAACAACCGGTCGTTCCTGGAAAGAGGGGCTTTTCGATAAGGATTTTTCTCTTTATTGGTGCATTGATTAGGTGACCAAACCTCTCCTTGATGTAACTTCTAGACATTGTCAATATTGTAAATAATAATATGAATAACTTCTGCCGTCTCAATTATTGATTTAATAATATAACATATTATACGCATGATGATCTTGTGACAATAATTGAATCAATAATATGAAAGGTATGATGCCACAATTCTGAAGTAATAATTGAGTATAACCGGTGACTTCTCATGTAAGCATCAATAATCAATACAATTGTGATACTACGCAACCACGCCAGACATCGTACTTTTACTACCGAGTAGTTCAACAGTTTTAACGGTAACACTTTTGCCGTTATTTTTATAAAAAGATAATTCTATCGTTTTCTAACTACGACAATACTTCCGTTGTGGGGTCCACCAATGATTGTGCCATCGTACGGATATTCCCGACAAAAAGAATATTCCCCGACCAAACGAATATTTTATAACAATTTTCATACTTTGCAAAATTTTCACATATCATCCTTAACTTTAACCCTTTCTCAATTCAACCATTTACTAAATAAAATAATAATTATAAGAAAATTGAATTCTTTCATTTCATAATTTTGAGATCTCACAACTGATATACATATATATTTCGTAGGTTAGAGAGAGAGGGTCTTGGATGAGTTTGGTGAATAAATGAGGCAAAATAATGAACATTTCTCTTTCCTAGATCTTATATACAACTTGATGCAATGAACTTGGATTATATAAAGGCTGAGTTGCTGCTGATTTGTTGATATTTTGATCACATGGGTTTCCTAGGGTTGGCCAACAACTCTCACTAGGTCAAAGGCTAAATTTTAGCTTCAATAATGCAAGGGTAAAGTGGTCATTTGGCTTACAAATTTAATGGCTAAATTGTCATTTGTATAACCCTTAGGGTTTAACCCTAAGGCTTTGTACAATATTTCTAGCATTTTGCAATTAGGGCTAAAATAAAATTTTAGTTTCTAAAAAAATGTAATTAGGGTTTTCTTAATTAGTTTAGGTTTTCTAATATTTAGAATTAAACATTAAGTTTAACAATTTAATAATTATAATAAAGCTTACTAATTTAGCAATTGGAGCAAATAATTAGCAATTAGCATTACCCAAGTAACAATTAGGGTTATTAATTATTAATTAGGGTTTTTATTTATAAAATTAAGGTTTTCTAATTTCACGATTAGGGTTTATAATTACTAACTAGGGTTTCTAAATTTAGAAATTAGGTTTTCTAATTTAGTAATTAGGGTTCATAATTAATTAGGGTTCCTAATTAATTAGATTTTCTAAGTATAATTAGGGTTTTACCTAATTACTTTAAATTCGGTAATACACGACATAATTCACATAACACAGTCTTGAATTTCCCATTTGAATTTCACAATAGGGTGAAACAAATTAATGCTAGGGTTTGGTCATGATACAACATAATTGAACAACCATTATCAGTCCACAAATATACAGTACATATTTATGGCACTGAAAAATCAAAATATAATTAATATTATATTATTATTCTTATTCTTAATCAAACCCAAAATTAGGGTTTGGATTCCATATCCGATTTTCTTATATATAAATCCTATTATTAATTAAGTTAAATAATTAGCTTAATTAATTCTAAAATAAATTCATATAATAAAATAGTTATTATAATAATTTAAAAATCATTTCATATATTATTTAAATAATATATACTTATATTTTCATGAAAATAATTAATAAAAACATTTCTACTATAAAATTAATTATTATAAGAATATACTTTATAATAATCAATAATTCTAAAATAAAATTATTTATAATTATTCATGTAATAAATATATTTTTATTTATCACATAAATACTTACGCTTTATCTTGTACAAATCCTCATCTTTAAAATAATAAAAAAAATATACGCAAAATTTCTTATTTAAGCATATAGAAAATATCGGGTTATTACAAAGAAGATCCTAAGAACAGGGCATTACTAACTCTCTCTCAAGGTTGACTGTGATGATCACGTCAAGAGATGCTACC
Organism: Panax quinquefolius; assembly: GCA_020205615.1. NCBI lineage: Eukaryota > Viridiplantae > Streptophyta > Magnoliopsida > Apiales > Araliaceae > Panax > Panax quinquefolius. The sequence continues at coordinate 63,651,736 of CM035174.1, read as the reverse complement.
AATGCCAAATTCATGGGAATGATATCCACGCCCCTCCAAGGGAGCTCCACAATGTGAGTTCACTTTGTCCCTTCTTAATGTGGGGAATGGACGTGATCGGGCCCATCGAGCCCAAAGACAGTAATGGGCATCACTTTATCTTTACCATGATCGACTACTTTACCAAATGGGTAGAAGCAGCCTCCTTCCCCAGGGTTACAAAAGAAGCTATCATTACTTTCATCAGAAACAATGTCATTTGTCGATATGGACAACCAGAGGTAATTGTATCAAACAATGCTAAGAACCTCAACAACAAAATGATGGAGGAGTTATGCAGTAAATTCCATATCAAACATCTCAACTCCGTCATCTACCGTCCATAGATGAATGGTGCTGTTGAAGCGGCTAACAAAAATAACAAGAAGATCATGCAAAAGATATCCGCCAATTACAAAGGATGGTCTAACTTATTACCTCTGACTCTATTAGCCTACGAACATCAATGCGCACTTCCACTGGGGCAACCCCCTACTCATTATCCTATGGGATGGAAGCAGTGCTCCCCATAGAAGTGGAAATGGAATCCCTCATAGTGTTGATAGACGCTCAGCTGGATGAAGACCAATGGTTACAAGATAAGTATCACCAATTGTCTCTAATAGATGAAAAATGAGCCATTGATATCTTCCATAGTCGGTTATACCAACAAAGGATCGCCAGATCCTACAACAAAAAAGTCCGGCTACGGCAGTTTAAACAACATGACTTGGTTTTGAAGAAGATCATTGACAACCAAGATCAGTCCAAAGGAAAATTCACCCAGAACTAGGAAGGCCCATTTGTTGTCAAGGAGGTATTGACAAGAGGTGCACTTAGATTACAGGAGATGGATGGCGATGAATTTCCGCAACTCATTAACTCGGACACCGTGAAACTGTACTATGTCTAAAGTTACCATCAAGCAAACATCCTTGTTGTGGATCACCAGATCCCTAGTCAATTTAGGTTTTCTAAACCTCACTACATACAACTTTCTTCACACCCATTTGCCCCATCAGGGACAATCACACTTTCTAACCAGCAGCCTAGTTTTGGATCACCAGATCCTTCACTCCCCGCAGGTTTTCAAAACCTTTCACACCTTCAGTTTGTCCCACTCGGGATAAACATTCACACCTTCAGGTTATCCCACCAGGGATTAAATCTTTCACACCTTCAGGTTATTCCACCAGGGATTAAACCCTTCACACCTTCAGTTTATCCCACCAGGGATTAAACTTTTCACACCTTCAGTTTATCCTGTACATGGGATTAAACTTTTCGGCTGTAATCCGTCTTGTACATGGGGCGAACTACGTCGACCTGATCTCCCCAATACACAGGAGTACATAGGCAGCCATTTTATATGGTCTGGTCTCACTAAAAAAAACAAAAACAACAAAAATAAACACATCTCTACGCCACTTTTCCATATACAGCGTTGAACCTTTACACCAGGTTCGAACTATGCAGACCTGATCTCCTCTTTAATAGGAGTATGTAGGCATCCATTCATGGTTCGGTCTTACCCCCTACCAAAACACAAAAACTTGTCAGCAGTACTGGGATCATCCTTCAATCCACTAAATTTCATTAGCTTCAGACCAAAGGGATGGAACTACCTGACCTCCCCACACAAATGGGATAATCAACGACCATCTAAGCTGCGGTTGAGTCCTCAAAGAGAAACACCAATCCATAAGAAATGGAACTAACTGGTTTCCCCCATACAAAGGAGTACCGATGACCATCTATGGTGCGGTCAACCTCAAAGAGGAAAGCCACACTCCTCTCCACATCTCCATACACCAGTCCCAAGACACCAAAGATGGTAGGGAATACACACAGATCAATACTCCATTCTGAAAAACCCTGAGACATCTCAATGTCCATCCATCAAGGAGGAGTTCAGAATACATCAAGATCACAAGTCTTGGAGAAACAGGCAAATATCAAGCAAGCAACAAGGCACAACTAAAAGGGAAGTGATCAAAATATGTTTCCCTGCCATATATAATGTTGTTTGATATATACAATGTGTATTGTACATGACAAAATGGCTAAGCTAGTCTGTGCAGGAAAATACAAGCCCATCTACAAATCAGTATATATGCGGGCTATCAAGTCCAACATGGCATCCCTCTCAGAAGAAGGAGGTAACACTGTGATCTCCTCCCCCAGGGTCTCTACACGAGCCAACAGATCCACAGCCAACTGCATGGTGACACTATGCTCATCAATATACGTGTTTATCTCTGCAATGATGCCAGTAGTAAGGGACCTCACTACAGTACCATCTATAACAGTGATATCTCGGGCAGATATAGCACTATCCCGCTCAACAATCACTGCATCTCTACATAATCTGGCCTCATCCCGCTCAGCAACAATGGTATCTCTATGGGCTAAGGCATCATCTCTCTCTAACAGAGCGTCATCTCTCCCAATAAGATCTGTCAACATCAAGGCCCTAGCCTGATCTCTCTCGAAGGTCATCAGATGAAGACTCTGCTCCAAATACTCTGTTGAATGCTGGATCACAGTTGCAGTCATGCTGGGAGAATCTATAAGAGCTGCTGGCAACCTAGCGAATGGCTCCTCCTCGATGTAAAAATCAGTGTCCTCCATGGGCTCTCCACCATCTTAATCAATCCCCGGCACTGTGGATACAACCGCAGTCGATGTGATATCTGCCTCCATCTGTGTAGAATACTCTATAGAACAGCCCGGATGGTTAACCGTAAACTCAGCACTCTCATGCTGATCCCAACATGCATACACCCTGGACCTATCCTCTGCTGACAAATGTCGAGATGACAAACGCTAACCCAATGCCCACTCAAAAGGATGGACATCCTGAAACTGGTCAAACTGTGGCATCACAACCAATGGGTGATATGTGGTTATGCCTCTCAAACCAGCCAGAGGGAGATAATACATGCCCGGTGCATGAGTAATAAAGCTATAGGGTGAGCTGAGCCATGTACACGGCAAAATGTCAAATGGATCCTCGATCCCTTCCAAGAACACCGACCAGGATGTAACGTATATACACTCCGCTAGCTAAAAAGAGTAAGACATGGCTATCTCATGGGAAAAATAATACCCATGCCGTCGGAAGGTGCCAATCGGTCTCAGGTGTGACATGACCACATATACAACAAGACCGAGCTGCCTATGAACACCCCTGCAAGATAGGTGTGGCAATACATGGTTGACCTCAATGTCTCTACCACAATCATCGACACAATGGTATGACCCTCCCTGAGAGCTCTCACTGCCATGACAACACTGATGTTCAGCTCATCCATGTACAGTGGCATGTAAAAATAAGCCATTACGCACATCATGAGTACGTCTACTCTGACAACACGCCACTGATCCTCCGATGTGGTGAAATCTCCGGAGTACTGTGCATAGTTGTCCACTGAGCCAAATATGTCTATCAGAAAACGCTGGGACACTACATGACCGAATATAATCTCATCCTGTGTTACTCTACGCCTCAACCCGTTGAGGGTCATGAACTGTCGGTGCATATCTCCGACAGCCATCTGAGCGCAAGGCTTGTCCAATGGCAAAGCCGTCAACCGCCCATACTCCTCTAAGGTAGGAGTCAACTCCTGGGTCTCAAACCGAAAAACCTACCTCTTCGGTACCCAATGCTTTAGCATGCCATCTACAAAGCCAATGAAACCTGAAACATCAGGAGGGTCATAGAATGCTACAACAACTGATTTATAATCACCCTGTCTGAAGGGGATACACTATCATACCAAGATCTCAAGCAGGGGGCCACCAATACTGGTGGGGTGTGATCAATACGGCTAACTATCGAGGAAGACATATATGTGGGCCGTATCATAAGACCATCCAGGGGTCAATGCTGAATATCTCTGGACATATATATGCAGGACATAATACATGCATGACAAATAATAGATGGTAATATGATGTAGGGAATGGAAAATAGTAGATACATTCCTAAGTACATCATCATCTAAATACATCATCTATGTACAGCTAAAAAATACAGGGAAATGGGGCACAGACGCCCTACAACAAACAGAGGTCTATCAAAAGATATAACGAGAATGGGGCACATCCATCCAATATCTAACAGAGGTCTATCAAAAGATATAGCGAGAATACAGATCAGAAGAAGACAATGGTGTCTTTGTCTACATCATCAATCATGTCCACCTGATGTAACTCCTCCTGAGTCACCGGATCTCCGTCAAGATGGATGTCAGGCCTATACAAGGATCTGCACCAACAAAGCCATATGGGTCATCTGAAGGGCCAACCCCCGAGCTGGAAGGATCAAAAGTATCCGCCTCTAAAGAATCTCTGCCCAAATGCCGGATGAAAAAATGTGCCATGTCCAACTTCTGGGTCAAACTGTCAATCTGTGTCAAATGAGTCGGATCTCGGACACAGGCCATCCAATCTGTCATCATCATGGATCTAGGAATCATATCCCCCATAAACTGAGTGGCACGGGTCTAGGCTCCGATGGTACGATGGGACCACCAGCGGTATAATGCCTCTTGAGTAAATGGACCCTCTGACAAAGTAAAGTCATCAATGCCCATCAACGGGATATCACTGACAGGCGACTGTGACACATGTTAATAACGCCTGGCAGGAGGCAAGATTGGTATACAAATCTCTCATATGGTGCTCCTAATAGCACACTCTTCTAAATAGAGCTCCTATCCTCCATCTGTGAAGAGAGGAATCCAGCGAGTAGACATCACATACTCGACAGCAGTTGGGTATCCATCCTCGAAGCCGATGGTCAAATGGTCTCCAGAGATGGGAACCCAAGTGATGGCATCAACTGTCAACAACTCCAACTATAAGCGACAATGGGTAAAACCCTCAGCTACAGAAACCTCCGCCAAAATGGATTGATGTCATTGTCGTCCTCATGGATAGGTATCTAAACCTAACACACTAATAGGACGCAAACATGGAAGCCTCTCATAGGCCCAAAATTGCCAACACAAAGGCAAACATCTGTTGTCAGTCAACACTCTTAACCTGTACATGGGAAATCAAAAGAGAAATACTCACCAGCGGAAACGGGTAAAATCCTAGCCAAGCCTCTATCAAGCCTTGTGAACGCATGCGCATTCCCCTGAGGAAATAGGTGAAGGTGTAGGAGCCCCAATCATACTCTCCAATACGGTCCACCTCCCGAGTGACGCTGATCAAAGCGAATGACACCATGAAAGAGTTATCTACTATGAAACAACCCCTGATAATAACCAGGAACAATCGCCAAAGAATGCGATCCCTGACTCTCACATCAACGGGCATGGGCTCACTCAATAGCTTATTCATAGCATCTATGCTCAAAGGACCCGTAGAGACGGTCCTGCCCTTGAGCACCTAAGCCGGGACTCATAGCAAGGATCTGAAGGCAGTCAGGGTAATGTTCACCGTACAAGGCACTGGTGCCCCTCCAAACTCCATACCGGTGATAAACTGCCAATCCATTAGCGTCATCATCACCTCACAGTCCAACAAATGGAGAGACTAAGTCTAGTGAAACCAGCGCTCAGATAATGCCCTGAGGTAACCCCAGGGATAACGACGAGGAAGAATGGAAAAGAACGCCCCAAAGCCCCATCCATGCACAATCTCGCGGTAATCTGAATGCAGAGCCTAATATAGAGAGTGTATGCTAAACCAGTTCCCTCAAGGCTACGTAAAGCCAAGAACCTACACCAAAAATGCAAATCAACATCAGAATCCTTGCTCCCCATCAATAGGAAAAAGGAAGATCAAACCCAACTTTTACCTCGTTTGCCTGCAAGTAAACTTAGGGGTGGCGACTCGAATCACCTAGAAGATTTGGAATCGTCACATTAATGCCTGGAAGATCTATGCGGGGAGCATGAGCAGCAGGAGCTGGAGCCATAACCGGTACATCCTTCTAAATCATCCATACAAGACATCAACTCGGACACGCAGCGAATCAACGCCTCCATTAGCGGCGAGGTCAGTTCGATCGAAACTGGGTCGAGGCACTTCAGAAGCCCTCCTCCGCACACCTGAAGTTCATCCTGTGGGAACTACTCGGCTGATCTGGATCCATAATATCTGGACACAAGTCTCCAAATCACCTTAGAAAGGGTGTGATAAATTCTAACCTAGAGCTTTTCAAATGCATTTTTATGACTACATGCATGCATGCATTACTTTAACAAATGCCTACAGTAGAGTTAAAAATGCATGACTACCCAATGCTTAGGCTCATGGAAATTGTTTGCCAGAGTCTCCTTTGTAACAAAGACTATCCACATGTGCATGTGCATGACTAGGTGGCCATTTAGTAGCACACCTTCCCACAGTCATAAACATCCTATATGCATATAAATGTTAAAGTCACAATCCATGATGGTAGACTAATTACCAGGATTACTTTGCTTTACTACCTTTGTTCATTTGTACTCAAATAGGATAAGAAATAGCAGAAAAAGGTGCCAATTTGACTGTTTCAAAAGTCAAAAAAATTTCACATCATTATGTTCAGCATAGTTAAATACTAACATTTACTATTTTAAATATTTTTTATCAAGTCATATGAGCATGTATATTCATTACTATGTGTTTAGACGCATTTCATATGATAACACATTTTCCAACGGACAAAACTGGAAAAGAAGACATACATATGATACCAGGATAGTGTGAAGCACTTGTACGGTGACAGATTTCACAGAAAGCAGCCCAAACTCAGCAGATCTGAAGAAGAACTCTCGGATTCTCTGTGTGGGGCAACGTGAAAGTGACTTGTGAAACGCAAGCAGTCTACAAGTACACCCACGGTTGGCCGCATGTGTATCTGCGGCTGCCACAGGTGTACCTGCGGCTACCCTATGTGGGTTCTACCCCTCCGTCTCAGTCCACTCTGAGATACAAAGGAGGTCTCATAATTTGAAACAATCAAATCAGGAAAAAAGACGATACACGATTAAGCGAAAAAGCCTGAAATCCTGGTTTTCAAGACCAAACTACGGGTCTACATGTCACTCATTGGTATTCGCCTGAACACAGGGTACACAACACCAATGATCACAGATGTTGCAAACTACACTCGATAATACCTCACAAAGGTCCGATGTCATCGGTTTGGGTCCATAACTCCAAAAAACCCCTCCCCAACAGGAATTTCATACATCATCAAGCCGCTGATGCACATTTCAACAAAGGTTAAGCAACCTTGACGTTACCTCAGCCATTGGCAAGTAAATCCAATGAAGCATCGGAAGTCATCTGATGATTTCAGCCGTTCAAGCACATTTCAACGAAGGTCAAGCAGCCTTTACGTTCTTTCAGCCGTTGGCAATTAAATCCAACAAAGCGTCGGAAGTCATCCAATGATCTCAGCCGTTGAAGCACATTTCAACGAAGGTCAAGCAACCTTGACATCATTTTAGCCATTGGCAGGTAAACCCAACGGAGCGTCAAAAGCCATCTGATGATTACAGTCGTTGGCAATTAAACCCAACGAAGCTTCGGAGATGGCCTGATGATCTCAGCTGTTGATGCACATTTCAGCGAGGGTCAGGCAACCCTGACAACACAGACTATTGGCAGTAACTCCGATAAATCACTAGAAAGACCTGTAGATATAAACCAGGAAAGACGTCCTCATTGGGGAGGACCGATGATGGAATCTGTTATACACATCTTCATCAAACAAGACACAATCCCCTAGAGTCTTGTGTACATGAGAGGAACAGCTATGGTGGAAAGTCTGTACCAAGGATTAAGGACTTGGGTGATAACCCCAACGTCAACATCCTAGTATTTCGTGAGGGCTTTGGAGTACACATCCAAGTAGTTCATCAGAGTCAGCTGTGATAACTCTAGTACCCATCAGAACTCATGGGAGCAAACAGTCATCACAACCCATTCGAAAATGGTCCAATAAAACACATTCATCATACATTTACATCATGTTGCAGTACATTACATCATGAATATCTTGTCATGTTTCAAGTGTCTAGTGTTCTTTATCCTATCCATGCCATTACATTGCATGAATATGATAAAGAGGGGCATCTGTAGACACTTAAAAAAATTTCATTCATGTTACTAACCTTTCAGGAGGGAAAAATCATCTTCCAGAGATAACCCTAGAAGTCAATTCAGCGCAGTCCCAGAGACAACTCCGGGATACTCAATTTTCCATTTCGGAGACAACCCCGAGATATTCAGCGCAGTCCTGGAGAAAACCCTGTGATACTCAGTTTAACATCTCGAAGACAACCCCAAGATATTCAGCCCAGTCCCGGAGACAACCTCGGTATACTCAGTCAGTTCCATCTCAGAAACAACCCCGAGAAGTACAGTTCTAGTCCCGGAGACAACCTCGGGAATGTTAGTTTCAAACCTCGGAGACAACCACGAGGAGTGCAATTCCTATTTCAGAGATAATACTGGAGAAGTCAGTTCCATCTCAGAGATAACCCCAGGAGTTTCAGTTCTAATCTCGAAGACAACCCCGAGGAATGCAGTTGTAATTCCGGAGATAACCCCAGAAGAGCTCATTTCAAACCCCAACAATCAGCTTCAACCTCGGTGATAGCCTCGAGGCACTCAGTCCCAAACCCGGAGATAACCTCGGGTTGTCAGGCACACCTCAGAGACAACGTTTAGGATATTCAGCACTTGCAGCATCCTAATCTCAGAGATAACCCTGAGCAACGAGTGCTAAATCAGCCCAGAGCAGGAGATAACCCCGGTGAGAGGTAAAATCGTCATTTTGCCACCTCGATCCCACATTCACGCCATCTCAACAACATTTTAACCTATATGCTACACAGAAGTATCCTACAAGAACCATAACTCCAATCCCGAGTGACTACTACACATGACAGCACACCTGATAGAATTTGAAGACTTGAAGACCTGGGCATGGACCCATCTTCCTGACTTCGCACAACCTCTTATCCAATGTCATTTGTGTAGCTCTCGACAACAGCATTCCGAAAAGGTATCATACGCCTCCATCGGATGCCCTGATTGAAAGTTATGAAGGTTCAAGCGGATAACACGTTGCACTAGTGCACGTACTTCGAGACGGCGGGGCCCACGGAGCCTGGGGCACCCCGGGAAGCCGCAGGTACATCTACGGCTGCCGCAAGTACACCTGTGGCTCCCCCCTCTATAAATAGAGGGCTTGGGGTGGCCATTTATAAAAATTGAGGCGAGGAAACCCTGTCCATTTTGCTCTGTACACACTATAAACTGAGTGTTTTCTTATTTCAAACACTTGTGAGCTTATATATTGCTACATTTTATCGGTGGGAACCGAGTGTTCATCCATTTAAAGCTATTTAAAGTCTTATTTGGCAGCCCACTGTAAGCCTTCTTACATTTCTTAAAGCCTTTTCTCCACTTTTGTGCACACACTATTATTCACGTTGAGAGTCGTGTGTGTGTGTATGCCCAGACCGTCGGTCCGTGGCTTTTATTGCTTTCTTATATATATACTTATATATATATATATATATTATTATTATTATTATCGAGTTATCTTGATTGAGCCTTAATATAATATTTGGAGCGTTTACTGCTTTTATATATATATATAAATACTTATATATATATATATATATATATATTGTTATCATCAAACTCTGTTTGATTGAGCCTGAATTTATATCCGGTGCGTTTACCGCTTTTATATATATATGTGTATATCCTCGAACTCGAAATAACGAACTGAGACTGGATCGATATATATCTGGTGCGTTTATAGCTTATATATATATATATATACATTTTTGTCAGGCATGGAGTTTACTTCGTGGCCATTTATTACTTTTATATATATATATATATATATATATTTACATTTATTCCCGCCTAGAGTTTACTTCGTGGTGATTGATCGTCTTTATATATATATATATATATATATATATTTACATTTTCTGTCGCGCAGAGTTAGCTTCGTGGCGGTGGCTCGTTCATATATATATTCTACTTATATATATATATATATATATATATATATATATATATATATATAACTATTCACAACTTTCATACAAACTGCTACATCATGTGAGCCTAGGAATCATGTGATCACAGATTCAGTCTCCTGAATCTAGATTCGGTTCCTGTGATGGACATTTTTAGCTGTAACCAGGTTGTAAATTATTCACAATGTTTGAATTTTCTTAGACGGCTCTCATGCCCACAAGGAGATCGGCACTACTTTTTATCTTATTTTCTCGAAGATGTTTCGCATCTCAAAAATAAAAGCAATCAAGCCGAACACATAATAAAATGAAAGTATCAAAGGCCTCAATTACTATTGAGCATAAGGGTTTGAAAAACCTCTTTTACAAAACATCATTATTATATCTTGTTAAAACTGAACTTTTATACAAAATTCAAACCCTTTGTATATAGGTGCAAACGAGGCATAGCACTACTTCCAGATAATTGCACATTGATCTACACACACACATATTCAGATAATGGTTTAAATTGAAAAGTGGCGATCACCGTGTTACCACGGATGTTGGGGAGTGCCTAACACTTTCCCTTCGCATAATCAAGCCCCTGAACTCTAACGAATCTTGGTTTCACAGACCAATTAAATAATGCTACATCACTAGGTCAATGTGCAAACCTTTTCTCGGTTGAGTTGGTGTAACCATTTAAAAATACCAATTGGCAACTCTTACAAGTCCCAATCGTCGACATATACATGTCGGAACTTTTCACAACTTGTTTTTTCAAACAAATCTCACCTAACATGAGAACACCAAAAGACAAGAACAGAAAAGGGACAAATAAAAATCCCGACGTTGACACTCCCCATGCAACTGCTCAAACATAGTAATCTCGTTCCTCATCTTCGCAGTCTTTATCGGTGGGAAAAACTTAGCCAAGAATTTCTGAGCAAGGTCGTCCCATGTAGTAATCGACCCTGGCGATAGAGAGTGTAACCAACTTTTCACTTTGTCTCGCAATGTGAACGGAAACAAGCGAATTCTAACTGCATCATCTGACACCCCATTGTATCTGAAGGTATCACATATTTCCAGATAGCTAACTAAGTGCTCATTCGGATGGTTGTTGGCTAATCCCCCAAACTGCACCGAGTTCTATATCATTTATATGGTCCCAGGCTTGATCTCAAAATTACTTGCAGCTATCGCAGGCCTAGTGATACTCGACTGAAGCTCGGTCACCCTGGGAGTAGCATAATCCCTTAGCGCTTTCTGATCCTCTGCAATCATTGTTTCTTCCTTATCAAGATTCTCCTTAGTGTCTTTAATCCACTTACTGAGTCTTTGAAACCTTTTCTCAATGTAGTCCTCGAAAGGAAGCAAGTCTGGCTTCTTAGACTGAGTTTGTATACACTAAATCAGAAAACCTGAAACAAGAAAGAACAAAACAAAAAGAATAATTGTTTAACTAAAACTGAAGTAATTAAACTGATATTGAAAGTACTAAAATCAAAACTAGTCCCCGGCAACGGCGCCAAAAACTTGTTAGGTAAAATCTAGATACGCTCACACGCAAGTGTACGTGGTCAACAAGTAATATAATGATAAGAACATTATCATTCCCACAGAGACTAGTATGAAATTTAATCTAACAATTACCAGTTTTATATTATTTCAATTTTATTAAACTATTCAAATTAATGATTATAATTAATAAAAACTAATAACTAAAAATCTAAACCAATCACCACACTAAGTAACCGTAAATTTTAAGCAGATAATGGAGAATTAGGCTAACAACTTCACTCTAAGTTTCACTCCGATTCTCACACCTTTTTTTATTTCAATTTACTATCTTAGTTTATTAATCAAGAACACTCAAGTAGAATTTGCCATCTCTCGATACACTAACACCGTATTAACTTAAATCCACAATTTGATAGAATTAAGCCAAACACCCTAATTAACTAATTTACTATATCTCTATGTGAATTAAAATCAAATAAGGTTTAAATTCCAAGTTCTTCACATGATTACATACGATGTTAGGTATATCTCTATCCTAAACATTCATCAAGATTCCATTAAAACACATAATTCAAGAACACATGTTATAGTTTACATGCGATGTTAGGTATATTTCTATCCTAAACATTCATCAAGATTCCATTCAAACACATAATTCAAGAACACATGCTAAAGTGATTAGGTCTAAATTCATACATCATCTCTTGAGTCCATACAAATCCACACAAAATCGGTGATCAAACAATTCATAAATTAAAGCGCAAATCACAATAGATAAACTAAATTGATAGTATTATTGAACTGAAATTAAGGCATGACAATCATTGTTCAACACTAAAGATCCATTGCAAGCCTAAAAGATAATTTAGTTCATCATCAATGAATTAAATACTGGAAAGATAGAGAAATTCATCATCCCAATTACAAAATTTGAATTGAAAGACAAAGAATAGTAAAACACCTCCCTTATCCTCGCTCAAATCTGCAATCTTCGTGATCTTGACCTCCAAATATGTTCCTCCAATGTCCTTCAGAAAATTAGGGCTCCAAGTATGATTGATTGATTGTTGTAATTGATCTCTGTTATGTTATGTTATATCCCAGCATAAGTCATGTAAAACACTGATAAAACGACGCCTAACATAGTTCCCTTTCCATGCCAAAGTGTTCCATCCACGCAGCTACAGAGTTCTAATCATATCATAAGTCTTTTTCTCTCTCATCAGAACCTCCGCTTCGAGCAGAAGGTTTTACATCAGAAGGGCTCGCCCGGTTGGGAAGCGAAGGCGGTGTTCTTGCAGACTTCTTGCGATTTTTAGCTTTTACATGCCAAGTTTCGCCATAATGCTGCCAATATGCCACCAGTACCACATCTTGCAACCTAAACACAAAATAAAACAAAAAAAAAGTAAAAATGTACATAAGTAGACAGGATCAACACTGTTTAAGTCCAAATAGGAACTGATTCGTAGGTATAAAACCCACTCATCAACAGCCGCCCAATATCTAACAAAGGCCTATCAAAAGAAATAATAAGAAATCTATCAGAAGAAATCAATGATGTCCACATCATCCAATCGATCCACCTGATGTAACTCCTCCTGAGTCACTGAGTCTGTGCCAGAAGGGATGTCAGGTCGATACAAAGAAGAATCTACACTGGTAAAGCTATCAGAATATGGGCCACCGGAAGGACCAGCGCCAGAGCTAGATGGATCAAAAGAATCTGCCTCTGATGGATCTCTGCCCAAATGTCGGGATCAAAAGAATTAGAATATCTGCCTTTTTTGTTCCATTTTTCTTCTCAGGAGGCGAGAATATAGCGGGAACTAGTCTGGGTGTGGAGTGATGGGTCCAGACAGTTGTTTTAGCCGTCCTCACTATTTTGTAAAATAGTGTATCAATAACTGTAATGAGGACTCCTTTTTGAGTTTGAATACTGTTTATTTGACAATATTCGTGTAAAAACTCTCAGCTATATTTTATCGTATTGTATAATGAAGTTTGTAGTTGTTTGTGTACCATGTATTTGGCGACTCAAAATGGGTTGTGTGGACCTATTTTGGGGGTGTCACAGTTGGTATCAGAGCTTAGGGATATGATCTCTGATGGAGATCTGGGGTTAGAACTAGGAAGGGAGAGACGAGTAAATCTTTCGCTAGTGTGTCCTACCTAAGCTTATTTGTGTTTAATTGGTCGGTCAGAATATAGGGATGATATGTGGCATGTTAATTTGTTTAATTAACCCTTGTTTTGTGACAGTATTTGAGAATGACAGCTAAAAATGTTAACAATGGAGTGAATGAGACTATGGAGACACATTTAATCACCAACCAGGAGAATGTGCAACAAGACGACAATGTTCCTCCTGTAAACAACGTCATTGATCAAACGATAAATGATGTGATGTTTAGAAGCTTCTTGCAGTTCATGCAAAATCAGACGAGAGACTCGTGTACAAAATACGGGTGGAAATAATAGCAACGCACGACTTGTCACAGCTAAGCAGTTCAAAGAGTTGGGACCACCAGAACTTTTGGGAAAACCGGATCCGATCACAGCAGAAATGTGGGTTAAGCAAATTACCAAGATATTTAATGTCTTGGGACGTACGGAGGAACAAAAGGTTCCATTCGTCACCTTTATGTTCCGTGGTGAGGCAGATTACTAGTGGGAATCTGTGAAGCGTACCCAGCCAGCCGCACTCAATATGTCTTGGGAAACATTTTAGAAACTGTTCAATGACAAGTACTTTCCTGAAAGTATTCGTCATATGAAGAAGGTAGAGTTTATTAGACTGGAACATAACAACATGACTGTGTCCTAGTACGAGGCTAAGTTCGCAGAGTTATCCAGGTATGCACCTCATTTGGTAGAAAATGAGGAACATATGATGCGAATGTTTCTGAGAGGTCTTGTAACGACCCCAAAATTCATACAATATTATTCTCCTTCTCGATCGTTAACAATACAAATTTTTCCTATCTTTACATCATTATTCGATATTAAAATCACTAAAAATGCGGAATGTTTAAAACTTTTGTACATTTCCTTCTTTATTGCCCTAGATCATAATCTTTACATTACATCTCTTCGATTCAAATTTATATCATGAATTGTTACAACAAAATGACTATACAAAGTCTTACATCATCAATAGATATCCATATACACCGGATAACTCAACTTACAATTCAATAACATGTAACATTCAAAATATTAAATATATTTCCCATAAAACATTAGTAATCTTCGTGAATATGGATCTCTATAATTTACGTAGCACATATCCTTACCTTAAATCTTTAACCTGCAAAAGTGGTTATTTACAAGAGTGAGCTCGATGATTGAAAAAAATCTAACAGTTTTCATGCATCACATAACACATAATAATATGCTAAACATACATATCATAATAATTAAAGTAACATGGCATACATGCTTTTAATTCACATAACAAATATAAAGATTGAAATACTTAAAGCACGAACGTTGTAGGTCTATTCGTCTTCGTTCCGAATCAACTTGAATCACCTCAATCGAAGTTCGTATGAGAAAGTTATAACTATTTTACTACAGGAGGCCAAAACAGTCCGACTCAGACTACAATTCCGGCGCTGGGGCGCGAGGACTAAGCTAACCAGTGGCGCTAGGGCGCGAAATTTGGCGTTGCGGCACGAATTTCAGTGTTGGGGTGCCGAAACTTGCAGAACCCAACCATCAGAGAATAGAACAACTAATTTCTATCTACTTAACACTGATAACAACTAAATTAACATGCTAACTTATATAAATTACACATATACACACTACCCAACATGCATATACTAGTTTAAACCACTAAACAATAATTTTAGAAAACTTAAATCATTGTACGCACTGTTTTAAAAACCAAAACTCCATTATCGATGATTGTTTACACAACGAACATGGTAACCAAAATTTATAAACTAATTTGATTCCTTGAGACTACGATTTCTCTGAATTTCATAACAAATCAATATACTCAACGTTCAATTTCATAATTAGCATACAATCACATACTAATTTTGTTATCATACAAAACATACGTTCATGTTCATCCTCATATGTCCACTATAAAACCAATTTCATTTATCTTTGAACGTATTTTAGCATACAACATCTATATACATATATATATATATATGCTAGTTATAATCATTTCAATTATAGATACATGTAATATCATAACCAATTATAAAACATGGTTTTACAGGAATTTTGTAATAATGAATTCCAAGAACTCAGAGAACGTAAAACATACATAGGTATATCGTATTAGGATTATAGGAAAATACATTTTTGTTACTTTGTAAATCCTTGCTAATAGCAGACAATTCCAACTTCACAGACTCCTCTACACTTACTATATTCTCTCTCAATTCTCTCTAGTTTTTCTGAGAACTCCTTTCTTCTTTTCTTTTCTTAGACTTAGGCTACTAACACTATACGTAAAACTTAAAACAAAACCCACGTACGAATTAAAAACGTCTAAAATCGACGCTATACTATATATACTAATCACTACATGTCAGTTATAACATATTTAATATATATTATTTATTTAATTTAAATTTAATAAATCAAATTTAAAAATCCAAAAGCCATAAGGCTCCGTTTGACAAAACTCTTTAAAATTAAAGACGTAATATATTTAAGCCTTGTTTGGCAAAATAAATTAAAACTACTTTAATTTATTTTAATAACCACTTATAATAAAGTTATTTGTCACACTTCTAATTAATTAAGTTTTCATACTTAATTTAATTAATTCTAAAAACAATTCATTGCATAATATAATAATTTATTTAATCAATTATAAACTTTCTAACTTAATTATTAAATTAAATTAGATTACTATTTCAAAATAATTACTTTCCTTAACTCATTAATTATTTATTAAACAAATAATTAACCAAATCGAATCGAATCAATTAAACAAATATTTATTCAACGATAAACACATCCATTAAATATTTATATAATTCAATAAATATTTAAATATTATAATTAAAAAAATCTGAATTGTTACATCATTCCCTCCTTACAAGGATTCTGTCCTCAGAATCAGAACTCAAACCACTCATTCGTTACAATCTTCCCTACTTACAAAGATTATGCCCCCAGAATCGAAGACACAAATTAAACAAATAACTCAAAATAATCTTTCATCATTTTATCTAAATATAGATTTTATATTTTCTACTACATTCATTACCTTAACAAATTTTAGGTTTCATTTCATAACTTTCACTTGAACTCAATATATTATGAGTACTATATTCTTAACCCATTCATTTCCTTTTCTAAGAATCGCTATCATAAACACTCGGGATATTACATTCACCCTTTCTTCTAAGAATTTCGTCCTCGAAATTTTATCTATTAATCTTTATTCATTCCATCTAACAAAGTAGATTTTACATTAATACTATATTCATTCCTTGGGTTTTATAACCACTTCTTTCCACAAAGATCTTTCTACAATTATTAAACTTTTCTATTAAAAGTTTCACATTATTCTTTGACAACTCACATCCTTCTCACTTCAAAATCTCTTTTCTCACTTATTCAACATGTTCATCATTCAGTGTCGCATTCTACGACTTACTTCTTTCTAAAGAATACTTTCCTTTTTCACTTCCATCTTGCAGAATAACAAGAATCTTCCACAATTGTTCAATAATTGGGAAGTAGTATGAATAACTCAGGAATTTAAAAGATTCCAAATCATGCTAAGGGGTCATAAGACCGTGAACTCTTCTCTAGGTTTAATAGTGCTTCACCCTCAGTTCTTCACACTTTAAACCCTCTTTGGCAGAATGTTTATCAATCACAAAGACTGGAAACACTCTCCACTTGTATACAAGGTGGCCAGCTTATTGTACCACTACATTGGGCCGCAACGTAGTGTTTTGTAACGACTATATGTGTTACGCTCGGTACTTAGGGTGTTAAGCCCTTCGTACAATGTATTGTGCACAAACATTTCAGCACAAAGTATAAACTAAGCGTAACCTCTAATAAAAAAGTTGTTCATCTCAGAATTTAGAGTGCAAGCATTCAACTGAGGGTATAATGACCACGAACCATGTCCACAGTTATAAGTAATCTTTCAACTTTAACTTTAACAGTTATACGACTATAAGGAGTCCAAGGTACTTAGGGGATCAATCCTTCGTACATGTATTGTGCTCAAACATTTTAGCGCAAAGTATAAACTAAGCTCAACCCCTAAATAATAGGGTTGTTCATCTCAGCTTTTCAACATCTGAATCCGCACCAAAACAATTTGGTTTGGCATAACTTCTCAAGAAACTCTTGAATTTCATGAACATCTTTCAATATTTGTCTAGCTGAATCAAATAGCATAGACCTCTATAATAATTTGGACATCAACCGAAATATACATATACATACATACATATGTATTCTCATATCTTAAAGAAATCTCAAAAATCTTTTTACGACGTCATGATCACAGACTTTGTATTTACGATTCGTTGAGGATTCAAATCATTTGGTGATTTTATCATGCTACATCATACCATAGTGGGCTGACGATCCTTAGATCACATCCAACACTAGGTAATACTGCATTGATGACTCCATTATTTTTATCATCTGTAACGACCCCAAAATTCATACAATTTAATTCTCGATTTCAGTCTTTAATAATACATTCAACCTCTAATTTTACATCATTAAATGATAATACAACCATTGAAATTTGCTGAATAATTAAAATTTTCTATTACAAACTATTCTCGTTCCCAAAACTTTCAACCTTTACATCTAAATATCTCATAATCATTTTAATACTACAAGAGTTTACATCGCAAAACGATATAACAATACAACATTAATACATTTACTGAAACATTAGACATGGTTTACAAGAATAACAACTTAGCTAGGATATTAAATCTTCATATATCACTTTTGATCCATAACAATCAAGTAGCACATAGCGTTACTTTCAATTCTTGAATCAGCAAAAATGGTTATTTCCAAGAATGAGCTCGACAACTCAGCAAAATCTAACAGTTTTCATGCATCACGTAGCACATAATAACATGCTCAACATACAAGAATAATCATAAACAAACATAGCATACATGTTGTAGTTCACATAACAACTATAAAGATTGAGTTCCTTACTCAATCAACATTCATAGTTCAATCATCATAGTCATAGATTGACTTTCACATTTCATACTTTTGACATATATAATACATCATACACTAAAATTTTAAGCGAGATCATCATCAAGTTCACATAGCAAAAAGGCCCGAAAGACTTGCCTTTACCGGCGTTTTACCAACATGCTAATACTTTGCGTCCTTGTACAACCTACACTGTATGTGAGATTGATAATAAATAAAATCAATACTCAATTTCATGGTCAAATTTATTCTAAGACCTTACTTTATCTTATTATCCTTTATAATGTCTTTATAGATATCTAACTATTTTATATGCAACTCAGTTTTATTTTCATTTTCATCACCACACATGCTAGACTATCGCACTTGTACTTTAATGTGCGTATATCACACCATTTTATTATACCACTTTGGTTTCAAAAATGCATATTCAACACATTGTTTACAAGTTTAATTTTCCTTCAAAAATCAAAAATACCCTTTTCGATTTCTTTTATTATTATTCTTGTATTATCATCTTTTCATACTCGGATGATAACATCCAATATTAGTCATTAGATAGACACCTTTGTATACCAAAGTTTAGAAACATTATTACTCTTAGGCATTTTATCGAGCACGTTATGTGCACACATTAACTTATCTCAACTCTTGATCTTAAATGGTTAATTATGAATAGAATATGATAACATATATCTATACTCATTACATATGTCAAAACATATTTTCAATCATCAAAATATACCATAACCCAAAATCTTGATTCAAACAGAATTATAAAACTCATCTTCACAATTAGGAGTGAGCAAAAATCGGTTAAAACCGAATCATAAAACCGAACCAAATCAGAACCATTTTAATAAAATTATTTGGTTTTTTTTTTTGGAATTTCGGTTATATCAAGAATTATTATTCAATATTCGGTTTGATTTCGGTTTTCAAAAGCAGACTATTCGGTATCCGAATAACTGAATTGTAATATTTTAAAAAAATAATTATTAATTATTAATTATTTGGTTCGGTTTTTTTTTAATGTTTATGTTGGATGTTGCTTCATGCTTAATTTTAATCAAATGCCTATTCGGTTATTATCAAGAATTACCAATTGTGCATTGGTAATTTATGATCATCTGTAATTAGGTTAGTTCTAAAATTCGGTTAGCATTTCGGATAGTTGTTTTGTCGATATTTTGGTTTTCGGTTATAACCGAATAGACATTTCGGTTCGGTTATAACCGAATGCTCACCCCTATTCACAATTTCTTTAACAAAACGTTGTTTTTGTTTTTAACATAACTCCTTTGTTACATGTCCGTTTTTATTTCTTCTTATATAGAATTAACCCTTACTCAGTGTACTACAACCTCATCTAGGCCTTAAAGTCAGACCCTTATCCATCTAAACCAGATTCTGTAATTCATCAACTAGTCTAGAAATTTCATTTTCTGGACATCCTTACTAAACAATTTATTTCGGACATGATCCGGTCCATAAAATGGCTCAATCTCGCGTGTTTGGCTAGTAAACTTCCATATCTACAACTTTTCAGTTTAAAGTTTCTTCAAATTCAAAACACACGAATTTATATGAATTGTTCATAGTCAGAAACCGTAATATGATTTTGATTTTACGGGTGATTATTTTCCCTTCGAACCAGCCTTACTAAAACAGACATTGCAAGAAATCTACAAAGAGTTTTCATGTGATTCCACTTTCAGAATTTAGCTTACTACCATATCTTCGATTTGATATAAGGCTCACTTTCTAACTCATTATACCCAAAGAGGTATGAATTTCACAAGATTTGTCCACAATTACTCAAAACCTACGAATTTTGTTCTTCAAATTTTCTTTCCATTTCATTTTCTTTCTTGAATCCTCTTGTTTGATTCTTGATAATCCAAGATTAAACCTATACAAACAAGATTAAGCATGATCTACTACCCTAGAACATAAATCTACCCCAAAAAATTAAAGATTAAATAAAAGTTTAGAAGTTACCTTCTTCTAGCTTTTTCTTCTTCTTCTTCTTCTTCTTCTTCTAGCTAATCTCAATTCCTCTATTTCTCTCCATCTCTCTCAATTTCTCAATACAACTTCTATATAACAATTATCAGAGAACTACATTATGAAGAACATAAAAATATAATTAAAACAAGGAATTTAGATTATAACCTTATTAGTATGAATTTAAGAGAGAGATGGAGATAATGATGATGGGGCTTGTTTTTCTTCTCAAAGATTTTCCTTCTTCTTCTTTTCTTCTCTCTTCTTCTTCTCCTACAACTCTCTCTAACTCTCTTCTTCTTTCTTTGGTTTGTTTTCTAAAACTAACATACTTAACTTGTAGTAAATACATATAATATACAATAATAATAATATATAATATATGTAACTCCTAGTAATTATTATATATACTAATTACTAGTTAATACATAGGTTACACCAACTTGAACTTGAAAAGCCTAAGACCATGTTTGGCAAATACTCATTATTTTAATTAATCAATGGTTTAACATCAATCAATCTCATCAAATTGTCACATAATTATATTTACTTGTTAATTATAATTTCATGTAACAATCATCACATAACTCATCTAATTTAATTATCTCAATTAAATTAGAACTATAACATAAAATTATTATATTAATTAAATTAAATACTAAATATTCATTTAATTAATCTACTACACTTAATTACATTACTCTATAATCAAAACAAAATTTATTTATTTAACTCAATAATTAATTCAATTAAATATTTATATATATTAAAATTAATATATAACATTCTCTTCACATCAATTCACATATTCTACAATATATGACATACACATACTCACACCCAACATATCTCATAAATAATACCTTTATTTATAAAATTCTCATTTATAAATTCTAAAATCTGGGATGTCACATCCTTCCCTCCTTATAAG
Organism: Panax quinquefolius; assembly: GCA_020205615.1. Classification (NCBI taxonomy): domain Eukaryota; kingdom Viridiplantae; phylum Streptophyta; class Magnoliopsida; order Apiales; family Araliaceae; genus Panax; species Panax quinquefolius. The sequence goes on along the minus strand of CM035174.1, from coordinate 63,630,076 downwards.
GATTCCATCCTCGGAATCACCGAAACCCTACCTTACTCAAGTTTTCCTCAAATCTATTCATTGAATAACTTCAACACATTACCTTAATATAGGTTTTATATTTTCTACTCTCACCATTCTTGATAATAAATTCTTATAAATTTTATTTCATAACATTTACTTAGACTCAATTATATTTGAGTATTACATATTCTTTGAATTCGTTCATTATCTTTCTCTAAGGATCATTATCATATATTATATGATCAAACTCTCGGGACATTACATTCACCCATTCTTCTAAGATTTTCGTCCTCAAAATTTTTGACTTATTAATTTTTCATTTTATTCCTTTATCTAAAAATAGATTTTTACGTTACTATCTTATTTATTCATTGGTTTCTATAACAACTTTCTTTCTCTAAAGATCTTTCTAAGACCATTATTACTTTTTTTCAAGTTTCACCTCATCCTCTCTTTAATAGTTTCACATTCTTCTTCTTTCAAAATTTCATTTCTTTATTGAAATTATTATGTTTTGACTTACTTTTTCTCATCCTTTTCCACTTTCATCTTCGAATAATAAGAATATTCCACAATTGTTCAATAATTGGGAAGCGATATGAATAACGAGAATTTAAAAGGTTCCAAATCATCTTTGAGGGTCATAAGACCATGACTCTCTTCTCTAGGTTTAATAGTGCATCACCACTATAAACCATCTTTAAACCCTCTTGAGAATGTTTATCAATCAAAAAAATGAAAACACTCTCTGCAAGTACTCTAGGTGATCAACCTATTCTACATGTATTGTACATCTTAACATTTAACAACTATATGCGTTAGTTTCGAAACCATTGTCTCCGATAACATGTTCCCTTTTACAGGGTTGTTCACCTCAGTTTTTCAACATCTGAATCTGCACTAAAACAATTTGGTTTGGCATAACTTCTCAAGAAACGCTTGAATTTCATGAACATATTTCAATATTTGTCTAAGTGAATCAAATAGCATAGACTTCTACAACAATTCGGACATCAATCAAAATATACATATACATACATGTATATATATATTCTCATATCTTAAAGAAACCTCAAAAATCTTTTATGGCGTCATTATACCGTGCTTTGTATTTACGGTCAGGTTGAGGATTTCGTCATTTGGTGATTTTATCATACTACATCATACCATAGTGGGCTGATGATCCTTAGATCACATCCAACACTAGGTAATACTGCATTGATGACTCCATCATTTTTATCATCTTTGCACCAGGTTACATGATGCATTAATGATATAAAATACATTTTGATATATTGCAAATCATTTTTGTCTAGCCAAAGCAATTAGCATAGACATACGAATAACAATATTGTTGTTAAAACTCATTGGTTCCATCATTTGATCTAATGTTTTTCAAAAAAATAAAAGTGTAAACATCAGCACGAAGTCAATAAATTTCGAAAGTCTAGCATAGCTAGTAGATTTAGAATATATATGCTTCCACCATCAACTCCACTTTCTATAATGATCCATTGCTTAATAGGTCTATATATTCCTATCATCCTCAATACTCCATTTACAACTTAATTATACCCCAGTTCATCAAACTTACCGCACATTGGAAGTTCAGAACTTGCCACAATAATATGAGTTTAAGAACTTATCCTAGTCAGACCATAGGCGTCCATTCGCTGAGGGGTTCAAAACATATCATATTATTATGAGTCACGAACTTACCATATGCATTAGTTTTAAGAACCGCGCCTAATCCTAATAATGTTTGTCTAATCTTAATAGTTTCTAACTATCAAACATACACATGAGAAAAGAATCACCTTTTCGTCACATATACATTGATAGCGCGACACCAACATTCCAATGATTATCAATATGATAAAGCGAGTGCAAGCACAAAACCCTTTCCCATACAAAGATTTGTACAACTCGGTAATCACATGAGTCCTCAATTGAAATCCCACCTAACTCTATCTTACTCTTAACTTGTTCTTTGCTCGATACTGAATTCCTCGTATCACATTATCTATAAGTCCTCATGAGTTTATCTTATACTTTTTCATAGTACACCATCTTCATAACATCAAGCTATAATTATTCAAACATTATAGACCATCTTTCTTTTATAACATAAGCAGATCACGTCGTGATCTTATTCTAATATCATCTTCCTTAAAATTCTTTTCTTAACTCGTGATCTTTTTATTTTAGGATCTCTTTCTTTTCTTTTTTCATTTACGACATTATTCGTTATCTTTGTTATTGGAGTTAGGAAACTCCCATTTCTTATCTTTATATCTCTTAAGATTCTTCTTTGAATCTTCTTGTTTATATAACAATTCTTCCTTAAGAATTTCTAACTTCATTTACATTGCTCAAAATTTCATTCAAGTTCCACACTTTCATCATATGTATCCATTTTCTATACTTAGTACACATCGGTCTCTAACGGTCTCTATATAAGTACTGTTGAGTGGTTTCCCACAAACAACCAACAAACTAAGTTCGAGAGTTACTAGTTTCAGTATATACCTCCGCTCTATGAAGAAATCGTTTAGCCCGGATACCATACATCAACTATTAAAGAGTACGATTATACCATACTTAAATATAAATCTTTATTCTTAACTTCTTTATCATTTCTCTTCTTATAGACATTCTCTATTTATTATCACCTTACATCCTTATTATTGGAGTTGGGTAACCCCACATTCATATTCCTTATAACTCTGCGAGATTCTTTTTTGAATCCTCTCACGCATGTTTTAATCCCTTCTTTATAAATTTCTTAAATTACTTCTTATTGTTCAAACTCTATTTGAGCTTATGCTTTCATTATATTCACCTTCCTTCTCTAAAGTTATAGCCTAAGGTACTCCTACCTAAGGTTTATAACCTACAGCTTTGATACCAACTGTAACGACCCCAAAATTCATACAATTTAATTCTCGATTTCAGTCATTAATAATACATTCAACCTCTAATTTTACATCATTAAATGATAATACAACCATTGAAATTTGCTGAATAATTAAAATTTTCTATTACAAACTATTCTCGTTCCCAAAACTTTCAACCTTTACATCTAAATATCTCATAATCATTTTAATACTACAATAGTTTACTTCGCAAAACAATATAACAAATTCAACATTAATACATTATTGAAACATTAGACATGGTTTACAAGAATAACAACTTAGCTAGGATATTAAATCTTCATATATCACTTTTGATCCATAACAATCAAGTAGCACATAGCGTTACCTTCAATTCTTGAATGCAAAATGGTTATTTGCAAGAATGAGCTCGATATTTCGCCAAAATCTAACGATTTTCATGCATCACGTAGCAGCATAATAACATGCTCAACATACAAGAATAATCATAAACAAACATAGCATACATGTTATAGTTCACATAACAACTATAAAGATTGAGTTCCTTACTCAATCAACATTCATAGTTCAATCATCATAGTCATAGATTGACTTTCACATTTCATACTTTTGACATATATAATACATCATACACTAAAATTTTAAAGTAGATCATCATCAACTTCGCATAGCAAAAAGGAACTTAAAGACTTGCCTTTACCGGCGTTTTACCAACATGCTAATACTTCGCGTCCTTGCACAACCTACACTGTATGTGAGATTGATAATAAAAAAAATCAATACTCAATCTCATGGTCAAATTTATTCTAAGACCTTACTTTATCTTATTATCCTTTATAATGTCTTTATAGACATCTAACTATTTTATATGCAACTCGATTTTTTATTTTCATTTTCATCACACACATGCTTGACTATCGCGACTTGTAGTTTAATGTGCAGTATATCACACCATTTTATTATACCAATTTGGTTTCAAAAATGCATATTCAACACATTATTTACATGTTTAATTTTCCTTCAAAAATCAAAAATTACCCTTTTCGATTTCTTTCCATTATTATTCTTGTATTATCATCTTTTCATACTTAGATATCATATAACATCCATTTGTTTAGTCTTTAGTATAGAAAGTTTAGAATACACTAAAGTTTAGGCATTTTATTACTCTTAGCATATTAATTTTCTTAACTCTTGATCTTAAATGGTTAATTATGAAAGTAGTATGCACACAAAGCCAATCATGTTTGATGATAAAGCATATACTTTGTAACAATCTTATTCATTTATTAATAAAAAGTATTAATTTATTAAAGGCTTTTAATTATCTACATGATGTTGTTTTATAATATGTGATAAACCCATAGTTTTAAGCAATGCTTTTAGAATAATGATGATGATCATTCTAATGAGATCTAAATTCTTAGAAAGCTTAAAACTAAAATAGTTCCCAATCGTTGGATTACTAAATTGGGGATTAGTGAATCAGGATAGATTGGTACATATCGTTGCTTGCTCATTGGATGAGGATGATTGATCTCATGATCATTTATGTGGAGACACTAAAGCAAGTATGTAGGTGCTTATTAGAGAATAAGTTTCTTTGAGCGTGGCTCGCTAAGGAATACCTAATGGAGTTTTACTTGCTGTCAATAGGAATTTCTGTAGTGATAGTAGTACAAGTGATCCTTGGACTTGAGATCATCATAGTATCTTGTGTATGATGAGTTATACTTTGACTTATTCCTTAAGACCCTTAGGGTATATCAAAAGGTATGTTTGGGTATAATAAGTTGTATATGGAGATAATGTATGATCAATAAAGAATCTACCACTTCTATTAAAGAAGAGAAATGTCTATGTGATTCGATAAATGACAACTCAAGTAGTCCTTGGTTAAGGCGAATGAAATTAGAAAGGAGTTTCTAATTTGCATTATTTGAGTTGTGCATTTAAGAGTCGAAATACATATAATTAAATAAAATAAGACTTGTGAGTAATTCCATGTCTTATATTTAATTGGGACATTGTATGGTGGAAGGATTGAATTGTATGGTAACTATTTACTCAAAGGTTCTTTTATGATTAATGTTGAAATCTATATTATACGGAAAGTCGTTGATCGCTAGGGAGGCTTATATCCTATTGTAGAATAAATATTATTTATTTAAATAAATTAATTGTTTAATTTATTTATTTAAATAAGATTAGAATTATTCTAATTGATTTATTCACAATAGGTTTAATATGGAGAACCTAAAAGGGTCACACCATAAAAGGAAGAATAATTATTTAAGAAGTTAATGGCATAATCGTAATAATATGTTATGTATATTTAATTTAATCTATGGTGATAGAATAAATTAAATAGCTTAATATTTATTATTTAATATTTTAGAAATATTAAATATAAATTAATAAGAGGAGTCTTATTAATATTATTACATTATTATTATTATTTTAATTTCTAAAAGAGTTTAGGAATTAATTTAATATAAGTACTCTCATTTATTTCTAATTGGATTAGGAGGAAAATTAATTAAAGGAGTTTAATTAATTATCCCTAATAAGATTAGGAGCCCATTTAATTAAAAGGTTTAATTAAATAATACCTTATTTTAATAGGGTTACTTGATATCTTTATAAGAGAGTCTTATATCGGATATCAAGACTACGATATAATTCGATGGTTGGAAGTACGCTCTTTTCTATAGAGATAGAAAAATTAGGTTTTAGTAAACCACCCATCTTCTTGAATTCTTCTTCTTCCTTGGTGGATCACCTCTCAGAGGCCAAACACTTGGGTGGCTAACGTTGATCAAAGGAAGGAACCAAACCCGGTGGATTCAAGTTGAGCGCGAAAAAGATTGGAGGTGAACTTGTACACGAGGAAGCTCGGATCTTCAAGGGTATGTTTCTTATTTATTCATCTTTTTCGTTTAATTAATAATTGTGCATAAAGGGTGATCCGGGTATATGGTTTGTAAAAATTTTAAACTCGATTTTTACACGTTTCGCGCTTATTTTTGCAATTTGATTGCGTTCTTGAATATTACAAACCTAACGGTGGCATCGAGAGCCAAACCTTTATGGGAATTATTAATTATTTTAAATTTGATATGTATATTGATATGTGTTTAGAATAATTTAATTGGGCATAATTTTATTATATAAAATTTATTTTTAAAAATAAAATAAATAAATAAAATAAAATTATCAAATGTTTTCGGAGAGTGATTCTTTTTAATCATCTATTGGGTGAATTTATTACATCTCGATTTTCAAGGGTTATTCAAAAGTTATTGTTAGCAGAGATTATATGTGATTGAGGATCGGGATATAAAAAATAATATTATTATTGCATGATATGTAATTATTTAATTTTTTTTTTTTTTGATTGGACGTGGACAATTAAAGAAATGTTGCCTTATATATTATATATATAATCACTTTTGGGATCTATAATATATCTAGAATAAAAGAAATAATCTTTTTTAATGTTATACGTATATATATATTATAACGTATATATATATATATATATATATACGGATATATATATATATATATATATATATATATTAATATATATATATATATATATTTTAATTATTTTATAATTAAAATAAAAGTTTATTTTAATTTTAAAATAAAAGTTTATTTTAATCTTAAAATAAAAGGTTTATTTTAATTTTAAAATTAAATTTCATGCTAACTAATTAGAGTTGGAATTAGATTCCATGATAACTAATTGGAGTTGAAATTGATTTTATATTTTCCTTAAATAAAGAGTTTATTTAGATATAAAATAAGATTTCATATTATTCAAAATAAAAGAGTTTATTTGTGAATAGGAAAGAGAATCATAATTTCCTTAAATAAAGGAGTTTATTTAGATATGAAATAAGATTTCATATTATTCAAAATAAAAGAGTTTATTTGTGAATAGGAAAAGAATCCTAATTTCCTTAAATAAAGGAGTTTATTTAGATATTAAATATGAATATTATTTAAAGGAGATTTATGAATAGGAAAAGAATTTGTGTTTCCTACCCAAAAGGAGTTTAATTTATTTATTTTTACTTGGAATTGGATTCCATAATTAATTAAAATAAAGGAGTTTATTTTGATTAAAGATTTTGATTAAAATAAAATAGTTTATTTTATTCAAAATTGGATAAATTAAAATAAAATAGTTTTATTTTGATTTAAATTTGGATTAAAATAAAGGAGTTTATTTTGATTCAAAATTAGATTTTATACTAACTAAATTTGCCCATTAAATGATATCATATATATATATTAAATGTTTATTATTCATAAGATGAATGTTATTTATTGATGCATATGATGATGTGTATGATAATAAATGGGATTGATTATGGACTATTGACCAATGTGATTGGATTTTATTTTAGTTGGATGCATGAATGTATGGGTTTTATTAAATGGGGTCTGCGACCTCGTCTTCTCTAATTTTTCTTAATGTAAATTCTATCTCCTCCTATATACTTCCCTCGGCTGGCGATCAAGGTTTCTATTTATTTTAAAATAGTTTTGTAATAGGAATAGTTAGAATTAATTTTGAAGAATTGGAGATCAAAGGAACAAGGAGCGCTTGAAGATCCGTTTGTAATGGAGTTAGGGTTTAAATGTAATTGTTATATTTAAATATTATTTCTTGCACCCCCCAGGGTTTGACCTTTTGGTTCACTTGGTGGCTCTAGTGAACCAAACTAGAATAAAAGTCCATAATCAATCCGAGTAGAATATAGTATTCTATATGCATGCATGCTATATATATATATATATATATATTATATATTATGCAAACATGCTTAGCATGTTCATTAATATAACGCGTATTTTATATATATATATGTGTATGCGCTAAACAAGATGAGACAATTAATAATAAATCCCCAAAAATTTTTTATATTAAGTCCTAAGCGTTCAAAGATATTTGGAATATCGAGCGTCGCCTTCTAGCATGATAAAATTAATAGAGTATTAAATATTTAATATGAGTTTGTTGTGTCACCACAAGGCAAGTATTAAGTATTTAAGATGTTAATTTATCACATTTGATGCTTATAAAGATAATTGAACAATATTGTTTTGTTGTGTCACCACAAGGATGATATTTTTCTTTTTGAATATATGGAGTGCTAGGTTGGACTTAACTTGGATAATTTTGTTTCGGATGTGCCACCACTTGATCAAAATAATCTAAGAGGCAAAAGAAAAGGAGTTGCATAGTTGATGTAATTGACAAAAGTTGTCTACCTATTTATTTATATATAGTTTGTTGTGTCACCACAAGCTATATATACATTTGAAATGGGATCCTTATTCTCACTAGCAAATCTTTAATTAGATTTTTTGCGAACTATATAAGTGAGGTAATATAGTTTGAAGAAAATAATGGGAGATACCAATTTAAAACAAGACCTAATTTATTTTGGTAATTAATAAAAGAATGTATGTTAAAATGTTGTTAATTACAAATTCATTTATAGAATTTTACAATGTCTAAAATTACTATCTTTGCGAAGCATATTAGATGCTAAATTAACTTGCATCAAATTAAAGCGGATTGGTTAAGGAATTTGAGAATAGTTCTCATAGTTTGAAAAGCTATCTTATATCTTCATATCGCCTATCACGCAATGGTTGCGAGACAATGCCTCTCGAGGAAGAGATTGCTACTTTTAGAAAGTGGCAAGATGATGCATGATTGGCTCAATGCATCATGCTCGCATCCATGAGTAATGAGCTTTAGCGTCGGCATGAAACTATGGATGCTCCTACTATATTCCGCACATCAAGTAGTTGATGGTGAGGAAAGTGGGGTGATAGATATCGAGATATCTAAGGAGCTCTTTCGATCTAGAATGGCCAATGGCAGCTATAAATGCAGACAAAAAGTTCTTAACATAATCAATTTGATTGATCAATTAGGACAACTGGTTTTGTCATGGATGGAGAGTTGAGCCAAGATTTGATCTTGCACTCACTCCCGGACTCCTTTCACAATTGTTGTGAATTTTTCATATAAACAAGCTAGATATCGACCTCATTGATTTGCTTAACATGTTGAAAAATGATGAGAGTGACTTTCAACCAAGAAAAACAAAGTCTTCTTGGTAGGGGCCAAAGGATCTTCTGAAAAGAAGAGCGATTCAAAGAAGGTAAATGAAAAGGCAAAAACAAAGGATAATAAGAACAAAACTGATACGGATAGCAAAGGAGTTTGCTTCCACTACAATAAGCACGGACCTTTGGAAAGAAAGCGCAAGAAGCATCTTGCGAGAGCTAACCAAAGAAGCTTAGTGAAGTTTTGGTTACAAATACAAATTTGTTCATGATTTAAAATAAATTTTTTTTAAGTCGAGGTTCTACTTGGGTATTGGATACCGACTTTGGTTATCATAAATATAGATTTATGAAGGGACCAAGCGAAGTAGAAAGTTAAACAAAGATAAGTAATCCTATGTGTGGAAAATGAAGCAAAGGTTGCCATATTACATATAGAAACTTATAGTTTAGCAATACTACGGGCAAATCTATTAAGTCGATAAGTTGTTATTGTATTTCAATTCTTGTTAAAAATATTATTTCCATTTTATTGTTGGACAATGAAATTTTGGTATTATAATTAAGAACAATTGTTGTTCTATTTATAATAATAATGTTTTGTATAGAACTGGAATATTACTTAATGGATTTTGTATACTTGACTTACGTGAAAATTATTTTGTAAATTGAACAAACTAGTATAAGAAAAGGAGATGATCATTCAAAGAGTTGAATGTGTGTATTTGTTGAAATACAAGTGTGAATTATTTGAAAGGTTCAAAGAATTTGAAGTGAAACAAATTGGCAAAGTATTAAGATTCTTTGATTAGATCAAGGAATAAATACTTGTGCAATAAGTTTCTAGATCATCTCAAATGGTTTTCTCATAATGGACACATCCTGATACGTAATAATTGATTGATGTATCTGAAAGGAAAAATCATACCTTGTTGGACATGGTGCGGTCCAAAATGATTTTACCGAGCATTCCGGTATCTTACAGGATAATGTCCAGAAAAATGGCTGCATATCTACGAAAAGGTAACCTCAAAATCCAGCCCCAAGACTCCATAAAAGTTATGGACAAGGAGGATTCCTAATCTTAAGTATGTTAAGATAAGGGGTTGTCCAACTTATGTGAAAAGGTTTCAAAGGATAAGCTTGGGACAAAATTTGACAAGTACAGATTTGTGGGACATCCTAAAGTAAGTTTAGGGTATATGTTCTATAATCCTACTTAGCAAAAGGTGTTTGTTGAAAACACAGCGCCTTCTAAGATAAAGTTGTTTATCATTAAAAGGGGCTAGTGGGAGGATAATAGATCTTGAAGAGTTCAAGAACCACAAAAATACTATAAGTCAAATAAGAGGAACTATAGATGACCTATTATACCACAAATGAATCGTAAATTTGAAATAGTGACAAGATAATCTTGAGGAGTATGGATTAATCATAGATGATGATGATGGAGGTACACATCATAGAAGATGATGATGATGATGAGGTAAGGTACACATCATCGGAGAAATGGATGAAGTTTCTCAAATATGGAACATTCGTTTTGATGAGCAATCAAAAGAGTTTGATTTTATCAAAATAAGAATGAACCTAGTGTGTGTACAAAAGGGTCGATTGGGAGCATCGTGACATTCCTAATATTATATGTTGATATACTACGGATAAGGAATGACATACCAATGCTACAATCGATAAAGATAAAGTTGTCTAAACATTCCTCCATGAATGATTTGGAAGAGTATCTTAATTGGGGATATAAATCTATATAGATAGATTTAAGAGGATGCTCGACTTAACCCAAGGAGCGTATATTCATTTGATGCTAAATTCGTTTAGCATGGCAAACTCAAGAAATGTCTCATGTCGATGAGCTATGGAGTGTATCTCTCTTAATAGTCCCCCAGACTCACGAAAAGAGAGGTCGCATGAGTGACAATCATGTATGCAATGAAATGTACGAGACACGATGTTGATCGGTCATATTATAGAGAAGTTCACTATGAGTCGGTGAAAAACATCTTAAAGTGCTTACCAAGGCACTAAGGATGTGATCATATTCATGGTGGGTAAATTAAAACTAGAGGGCTTATGAGACTCAAGTTTTTTCAACAGACCAAGACGACGAGAAAATCCACTTTAAGGTAAAGCGTTACCTTGAGCGATTGGTGTAGTGAATTGGAAAGGTTCCAAACAACAAAAAAGAGTTCTTTGGTTTAGTGATAAAGACAAAGTATATAGCTATAAATGAAAGTCGCAAGTTGATTGTTTGGATTAAAAGTTCATTCTGTAACTAGGAATAGTTCCTAAGTCTCATCTTGGATCTAAACATGTGTTGTGGCACTTTCATTTGATTATTAGAATCATTGAAAGATGGGAAATCACTATAGAGATAGTGAACTCTCAAAACAACATTACATATCCATTAACTAAAGCTTATCCAATGGGCGGGATAATCGTCACTTAAAGAAGAAGAGTATGAGATACCATAACGATTGGCTTTAGTGCAAGTGGGAGATTGAAAGTAGTATGCACACAAGCCAATCATGTTTGATGATAAAGCATATACTTTGTAACAATCTTATTCATTTATTAATAAAAAGTATTAATTTATTAAAGGCTTTTAATTATCTACATGATGCTGTTTTATAATATGTGATAAACCCATAGTTTTAAGCAATGCTTTTAGAATAATGATGATGATCATTCTAATGAGATCTAAATTCTTAGAAAGCTTAAAACTAAAATAGTTCCCAATCGTTGGATTACTAAATGGGGATTAGTGAATCCAGGATAGATTGGTACATCGTTCTTGCTCATTGGATGAGGATGATTGATCTCATGATCATTTGTGTGGAGACACTAAAGCAAGTATGTAGGTGCTTATTAGAGAATAAGTTCCTTTCGAAGCGTGGCTCGCTAAGGAATACCTAATGGAGTTTTACTTACTGTCGATAGGAATTCTGTAGTGATAGTAGTACAAGTGATCCTTGGACTTGAGATCATCATAGTATCTTGTGTATGATGAGTTATACTTTGACTTATTCCTTAAGACCCTTAGGGTATATCAAAGGTATGCTTGGGTATAATAAGTTGTATATGGAGATAATGTATGATCAATAAAGAATCTACCACTTCTATTAAAAGAAGAGAAATGTCATATGTGATTCGATAAATGACAACCCGGTAGTCCTTGGCCAAGGCAGAATGAAATTAGAAAGGAGTTTCTAATTTGCATTATTTGGAGTTGTGCATTTAAGAGTCGAAATACATATAATTAAATAAAATAAGACTTGTGATAATTCCATGTCTTATATTTAATTGGGACATTGTATGGTGGAAGGATTGAATTGTATGGTAACTATTTACTCAAAGGTTCTTTTATGATTAATGTTGAAAAATCTATATTATACGGGAAAGTCGTTGAACGCTAGGAGGCTTATCCCTATTGTAGAATAAATATTATTTATTTAAATAAATTAATTGTTTAATTTATTTATTTAAATAAGATTAGAATTATTCTAATTGATTTATTCACAACCTAGGTTTAATATGGAGAACCTAAAGGGTCACACCATAAAAGGAAGAATAATTATTTAAGAAGTTAATGGCATAATCGTAATAATATGTTATGTATATTTAATTTAATCTATGGTGATAGAATAAATTAAATAGCTTAATATTATTATTTAATATTTTAGAAATATTAAATATAAATTAATAAGAGAAGTCTTATTAATATTATTACAATTATTATTATTATTTTAATTTCTAAAAGAGTTTAGGAATTAATTTAATATAAGTACTCTCATTTATTTCTAATTGGATTAGGAGGAAAATTAATTAAAGGAGTTTAATTAATTATCCCTAATAAGATTAGGGAGCCCTTTAATTAAAAAGGTTTAATTAAATAATACCTTATTTTAATAGGGTTACTTGATATCTTTATAAGAAGAGTCTTATATCGGATATCAATACTACGATATAATTCCAATGGTTGGAGAGTACGCTCTTTTTTATAGAGATAGAAAAACTAGGGTTTTAGCCAACCACCCATCTTCTTGAATTCTTCTTCTTCCTTGGTGGATCACCTCTGAGAGCCAAACACATGGGTGGCTAACGTTGATCAAAAGAAGGAAGCAAACCCGGTGGATTCAAGTTGAACGCGAAAAAGATTGGAGGTGAACTTGTACCTGAGGAAGCTCGATCTTCAAGGGTATGATTCTTATTTATTCATCTTTTTTGTTTAATTAATAATTGTGCATAAAGGGTGATCCGGGTATATGGTTTGTAAAAATTTTAAACTCTGATTTTTACACGTTTCCGCTTATTTTTGCAATTTGATTGCGTTCTTGAATATTACAAACCTAACAATGTGCACACATTAACTTATCTCAACTCTTGATCTTAAATGGTTAATTATGCATAGAATATGATAACACATATCTATACTCATTACATATATCAAAACATATTTTTAATCATCAAAATATACCATCACCCAAAATCTTGATTCAAAGCGTAATTATAAAACTCATCTTCACAATTTCTTTAACAAAACATTGTTTTCGTTTTTAACATATCTCCTTCGTTACATGTCCGCTTTTTGTTCCTTTTTATATAGAATTAACCCTTACTCAATTTACTACAACCTCATCTAGGCCTTAAAGTCGGACCCTTATCCATCTAAACTAGATTACGTAATTCATCAACTAGTAAAATTTCATTTTACGGACATCCTTACTAAACAATTTATTTCAAACATGATCCGGTCCATAAAATAGCTCAATCTCATGAGTCTGGCTAGTAAACTTCCATATCTACAACTTTTCAGTTTAAAGTTTCTTCAAATTCAAAACACACGAATTTATATGAATTTTTCAAAGTCGAAACCGTAGTATGATTTTGATTTTACTGAATGATTATTATTTTCCTTTGAACCAACCTTACTAAAGCAGACATTGCAAGAAATCTACAAAGAGTTTTCATGTGATTCCACTTTTAGAATATAGCTTACTTCCATATCTTCGATTTGATATAAGGTTCACTTTCTAACTCATTATACCCAAAGAGATATGAATTTCACAAGATATGTCCACAATTACTAAAAAACCTATGAATTTTGTTCTTCAAATTTTCTTTTCATTTCATTTTCTTTCTTGAATCCTCTTGTTTGATTCTTGATCATCCAAGATTAAACCAATACAAACAGATTAAGCATGATCTACTATCCTAGAACATAAATCTACCCAAAAAAAAATCAAAGATTAAATAAGAGTTTAGAAATTACCTTCTTCTAGCTTCTTTTTTTTCTTCTTCTTCTTCTTCTAGCTCATCTCAATTTCTATTTTCTCTAACTCTCTCAATTTCTCAATACAACTTCTATATAACAATTATCAGAGAACTACATTATGAAGAACATAAAAATATAATTAAAACAAGGAATTTAGATTATAACTTTATTAGTATAATTTAAGAGAGAGATGGAGATGATGATGATGGGGCTTGTTTTGTCTTCTCAAAGCTTTCCATTCTTCTTCTTTTTCTTCCTCTTCTTCTTTTTACTACAACTCTCTCTAACTCTCTTCTTCTTTCTTTAGTTTGTTTTCTAAAACTAACATACTAACTTGTAGTATATATATATAATATACAATACTAGTAATATATAATATATGTAACTCCTAGTAATTATTATATATACTAATTACTAGTTAATAAATAGGTTACACCAATTTGAACTTGAAAAGCCTAAGACCATGTTTGGCAAATACTCATTATTTTAATTAATCAATGGTTTAACATCAATCAATCTCATCAAATTGTCACATAATTATATTTACTTGTTAATTATAATTTTGTGTAACAATCATCACATAACTCATCTAATTTAATTATCTCAATTAAATTAGATATATAACATAAAATTATTATATTAATTAAATTAAATACTAAATATTCATTTAATTAATCTACTAAACTTAATTACATTACTCTATAATCAAAACAAAATTTATTTATTTAACTCAATAAATAATTCAATTAAATATTTATATATATTAAAATTAATATATAACATTCTCTTCACATCAATTCACATATTCTACAATATATGACATATACATACTCACACCCAACATATCTCATAAATAATACTTTTATTTATAAAATTCTCATTTATAATTTCGGGAAAAATCGGGATGTCAAAATTGGTTATAAAATATTCATTGTTGTTTAGGGAATATTCGTTTGGTCGTGGAATATTAAATGCTTTTTCGGAGAATATTAATGACGGCATGTAGCGACCATATGTGGGTCCCATGAAAGCGATTGGATGAAGAAAGCGACAAATATAAGTGGTTTAAAAATAGCGGCGTGGTTGTTACAGATTAATACTACCGGTGGTTAAAAACACGATTTAGACTACAGTATTGCACCAATTATTGATTCTTACGTAGAAGGCACTACTCAATAATGGTTACGATAATTCTTATTCGAGTATTTTATTGAGTTAATAATTGTTGCGTTGATATTTTATATTCTTGTTGTTTCAATAATTGTCATTACACGGTATTTTTCATTATCAGAGCAATAATTCATATTATCCGAATAATATTATAAGATAACATTATTGACAATGTCTAAAAGTTACGTCTAAGGAGAGGTTTGGTCATCTAATTGCTTGAAGTGAGAGATCCTTATTGGAAAGCCCTCTCTATCCAGGAGGCTGCTTGGTTGTCAATAATGTGATTTCGTAATATTATTTATGAATAATTAATTATTGATTTATATGATGAGGAAAATATTGATTTTATGAGGATATAGATGGAGAAAATTTTAATGTGACAATTGTTGAAAATTAATATTTTATCTTTTTACGATAAAATAATTCATTTAAATATATTATTTTAATAATATATTAACGATGATATTTTTACAATGAATGTGGGATATATGAGTATATGAGGAGGAAGAGTATTTTGTGGCATTAAATGTTTAACACATGTTTTGTGTGTTGGTGGACACAATTATTAATAGAAATTTGATTATAAACTTTGTAAAATCGCCCGTTTGTGGATTTCGGTCAATTTCCATTTGGAATTTGGAAAAACTTTCTTCTGCAAAGTTGTAGAGAAATGAATTTCCTATAAAACTCGCATGATTCGAATTTTCTGATGAAAGGGCTATTTATTATGAATTATTGAAGTTCCGAAGTTCCGAAATAATTAATTTTTGGGAGTTTTAGTTAATTATTTTGAGAAAAACGTTTTTGCAACTAAGTTGGCCTCACATGTGATTCAAATGGGCTGAGATCAGTTGTCTAAGGTGGGCTAAAGAAAATGTGAAAAATATATTAATATTATATTCAATTTTACGCTTTGGTGTTCTAAGCAATTTTCTATAAATAGGGTGCTTAGGTTAGAATTGAAAATCACAATGTAAACTGAAGTTTTCTCTATTTCTTTCTCGATATATTGAGCGTATTCTTGTGAGTATACTTTGAGTATTGTTAGGCGGTGCAAGTTCCTTCAAAGACTATATATTTTATTCCAGCTAGAAGTACTAATCTTTCGAGGTAAGGGATGTTATTTTCTTCTCAAATGATATTATTTCTTCAATATCATTATGCTGAAATATTGGTTGAAACTTTTTATCAAATTTGGAACTTTTCCATGTCGGGGTTACTATTCATGAGTTACTATTCATGAGTTACTATTCACGAGTTACTATTCACGAGTACTATTCATGAAGCGTGAAGATGTTTTTGGGAAATTTCTATCTTTTGGTGTCGGAGTTACTATTCACGTATACGGCACTATTCACGTATACGGCACTATTCACCGAAAAATAAAATTTCTTCTTTTTGTCCAAAATATCTATTCTGGATACTAGCTTTGATTGTATCCATGTTTTGATCATTCTTGAATTTTACACCACTATGATTATTTTTGAGGTATTTTTGAACATGGATAAAACAAAGTACGAATCCTTAATCCTTAATCCTTGTCATTTTGTTTCACTGGATTCGTCTCTTTAAAAATATTTTTCATCATCCTCAGTCTTAAATGATGATATTATTGAATATCTTTGGCTTCGTAGAAAAAAAAAGATGAATGATTTCTGAAGAATATCTTTGGGTCAGTAGTGCAAAGATGAGCAGTGTTTAGATGAACATGACCAAGTGATGAATATCTTTGGCAGTAGTGCAAAAAATGAATATTTGATTCGGATGTATATTGATTGATGTTCTGAGGGGATAAAAGATAGGCGATGAACTTTTAAATTCATACATAGAAGATAGTAGTTTGCATTCTCTACTTAACTCTTCTAATGAATTATTATTTCATCATGCGAATATTGATTTAAAATTTGTTGTCTATTGTATTCTATTAGATTTTTCCCTGTTGAAGACTAACGATAATTTGTTGTATATTATCTTAGTCATAATATTCTTTACTGGGCTAGTTGAGCTCACCCTTTTCCTTTTTGTTCCATTTTTCTTCTCAGGAGGCGAGAATATAGCGAGTACGAGTCGGGGTATGGAATGAAGGTTTTAGAAGGAATTGTTTAGTAGTCCTCACCATTTTTGTAAAATAATGTATCAATAAATGTGATGAGGATTTATTTGAGTATAGATATTGTCTAGAAGATAATATTTGTATTCAAACTCACAGTTTTACTGTTGTAATAATAAAGTTGTAGGTGTTTCTGTACCATGTATTGACAACTCAGAATGGGTGATGTATACCTATTTTGGGGGCGTCACAACTCAGTCATCACATGAGTCCTCAATTGAAATCCCTTCTAACTCTATCTTGCTCTTAACTTGCTCTTTGCTCGATACGAATTCATCGTATCACATCATCTATAACTCCCTCATGAGTTATCTCGTACTATTTCATAGTACACCATCTTCATAGCATTAAGCTATAATCATTCAAACATTACATACCATCTTTCTTTTATAACTTAAACTGATCACGTCGTGATCTTATTCTATAATCATCTCTCTTAAAATTCTTTTGTTAACTCGTGATCGTTTTGTTTTATGATCCCCATTCTTTTTAATCATTTATGACATTATTCGTTATCTTGGCTTTTGGAGTTAGGAAACTCCCATTTCTTATCTTTATATCTCTTAGATTCTTCTTTGAATCTTCTTGTTTATAAAAAAAATTCTTCCTTTAAGAATTTCTAACTTCAGTTACATCGCTCAAAATTTCATTCGAGTTCTACACTTTCATCATACGTATCCATTTCTACACTTGGTACACATCGAGTCTCTAACAGTTTCAATATGGTACGTTGAGTGGTTTCCCACAAACAACCATCAAACTAGGTTCTGAGTTACTATTTCGTATATACCTCCGCTCTATGAAGGAATCGTTTAGCCCAGATACCATACATCAACTACTAAAGAGTACAATTGCACCATACTCTCTATTCTTAACTTCTTTATCATTCTCTTTTTATAGACATTGTTTATTTATTATCACCTTACATCCTTATTATTGGAGTTGGGTAACCCCACATTCATAATCCTTATAACTCTTCGAGATTCTTCTTTGAATCCTTTCACGCAAGTTTTAATATTGTTCAAACTCTATTTAAGCTTATTCGTTCATTATCTTCACCTCTCATATCTAAGGTCATAGCCTAAGGTACTCTTACCTAAGGTTTCTAACTTATCATCTTTGATACCAACTATAACGACCCAAAATTCATACAACAATATTCTCCTTCTCGATCGTTAACAATACAACTTTTTCCTATCTTTACATCATTATTCGATATTAAAATCACTAAAAACGCGGAATATTTAAAACTTTTATACATTTCCTTCTTAATTGCCCTAGATCGCAACATTTACATTACATCTCTTCGATTCAAATTTATATCATGAATCGTTACAACAAAATGACTGTACAAAGTCTTACATCATCAATAGATATCCATATACACCGGATAACTCAACTTACAATTCAATAACATGTTACATTCAAAATATTAAATACATTTCCCATAAAACATTAGTAATCTTCGTGAATATGGATCTCTATAATTTACGTAGCACATATCCTTACCTTAAATCTTTAACCTGCAAAAGTGGTTATTTACAAGAGTGAGCTCGACAGCCCAGCAAAATCTAACAGTTTTCATGCATCACATAACACATAATAATATGCTAAACATACATATCATAATAATTAAAGTAACATGGCATACATGCTTTTAATTCACATAACAAATATAAAGATTGAGTTCCTTACTCAATCCTCCTTATTTAACTAAAACAATGCAGTCATAAATTGACTTTAACATTTCATGATTTCAACATGTATAATATATCATGCAATTTAAAACAGTTCATCAAGTCCACGTAGAAAATAGGAACCGAAAGACTTGCCTTAATCGTTGTTTACCAATAACAGTTTAACAGCTTACAGTTATCTACACTTCACGTGCCCTACACAATTATATAATCATACACATCAACTATTAGTCACATAAAAACACATAGTAATTGTAATGTAAACTCTACTCCACATCTCATAATCTTTCTTATTAATTAACACACAATGTTCAATTAGATTGTGTTAACTTTTCGACTTATGACTCACTATATTTCTTTTTAGTTAAACTCGAAGTTCATTTAAGTGCTTAAGTCTTGCAAGGACTACTTATTGGTTTTATATTAAACCCATTTCATATCCTATAATATTCATTTCAATTGAATTGAAACACTTTTTAAGTTCATTAACACTTGGCACGGCGTTTCGAGGTTCATTCGCCGCACGCCTGATTCGTCTCTCTTGTGTGTGCTTAGTATGCTTATATAACTTATCTAATACTTCATTTATTAATGTTATGCATCATTATATTTACTAAAATTCATGTTTTTTAACTTAGGACATCATCTTTTATCGTCAGCAGAACTACACATGCATATGTGCATGCCCGACGCCCTCCGACTGCCCCCGAAAACATAATAGTCCTAATGATGACCATTTTGCCTACTGTTACAGACCTCAAATTGAAAAACTTATAGCACGAAAGTTGTAGGTCTATTCGTCCTCGTTCCGAATCATCTTGAATCACCTCAATCGAGGTTCGTATGAGAAAGTTATGGCCATTTTCCTACAGGAGGCCAAAATTATCCGACTCAGACTACAATTTCGGCGCTGGGGCGCGAGGACTAAACTAACCAAAGATGTATTTGGGTGTGAAATTTGGTATTTGGGGCGAAGTTTTGGGTTGGGACGCTGAATTTCTTTGAGGCTATGAAACTGCAGAACCCAACCATCGAAGAACAGAACAATTAATTTATGTCTATTTAACACTGCTAACATCTAAATTATTATGCTAACTTATATAAATTACACATATACACACTACCCAGCATGCATATACTAGTTTAAACCACTAAACAATAATTTTAGAAAACTTAAATCATTGTACGCACTGTTTTAAAAACCAAAACTCCATTATCGATGTTTGTTTACACAGTGAACATGGTAACCAAAATTTATAAACTAATTTGATTCCTTGAGACTACGATTTCTCTGAATTTCATAACAAATCAATATACTCAACGTTCAATTTCATAATTAGCATACAATCACATACTAATTTTGTTATCATACAAAACATACGTTCATGTTCATCCTCATATGTCCACTATAAAACCAATTTCGTTTATCTTTGAACGTATTTTAGCATACAACATCTATATACATATATATATATGCTAGTTATAATCATTTTAATTACAGATACATGTAATATCATAACCAATTATAAAACATGGTTTTACATGAATTTTGTAAGAATTAATTCCAAGAACTCAGAGAACGTAAAACATACATAGGTATATCGTATTAGGATTATAGGAAAATACCTTTTTGTTACTCTGTAAATCCTTGCTAATAGCAGACAATTCCAACTTCACAGACTCCTCTATACTTACTGTATTCTCTCTCAATTCTCTTTAGTTTTTCTGAGAACTCCTTTCTTCTTTTCTTTTCTTAGACTTAGGCTACTAACACTATACGCAAAACTTAAAACAAAACCCACGTACGAATTAAAAACGTCTAAAACCGACGCTATACTAAATATACTAATCACTATATGTCAGTTATAACATATTTAATATATATTATTTATTTAATTTAAATTAAATAAATCAAATTTAAAAATCCAAAAGCCATAAGGCTCCGTTTGACAAAACTCATTAAAATTAAAGACTTAATATATTTAAGCCTTGTTTGGCAAAATAAATTAAAACTACTTTAATTTATTTTAATAACCACTTATAATAAAGTTATTTGTCACACTTCTAATTAATTAAGTTTTTATACTTAATTTAATTAATTCTAATAACAATTCATTGTATAATATAATAATTTATTTAATCATTATAAACTTTCTAACTTAATTATTAAATTAAATTAGATTATTATTTCAAAAAATTACTTTTCAGTAACTCATTAATTATTTATTAAACAAATAATTAACCAAATCAAATCGAATCAATTAAACAAATATTTATTCAACAATAAACATATCCATTAAATATTTATATAATTCAATAAATATTTAAATATTATAATTAAAAAAATTGGATTGTTACATGTCTGAAACCCAAAATTCGGCAATATCTTATTTCTCACAAATTTTCTCTATATTCAGATGTTGTGAACAAGGCTCAATTATTAGAGCGAGATAATGAGTATGTTCAACTGAGGGACCACAACCAGGGTCATACCAGTGGCAGCAGTCTTCGGAGTAATGACAACTAGCAGGGAGGAAAATATACGGATAAAAGTGGTAACCACTCTGGTGGTAATCGTGGCCATAATAGTAGAAGAAGCGAGTCGGGGGGAGATTTAAAAAAGAGAAGGTAGAATAATGACAACGTGAAGATGTCAGCACCAGCATCAACTGTTCCTAGGGGAGGAGAACGATCACCGGTAGTATGTTATAAATGCGGGAAAGAGGGACACATCAGCCCAAACTGGCCACAACAATCCAAGGTGTTTTATAACTGTGGAAATGAAGGTCATATAGCTAGAGATTGTATTGTAGCGAAACCAAGTCCAGCGGGAATGGTGACTCCAAAGGCTGTCCCGAACAAGACAAAGTCGGTGGTTCCTGGAAGAGCGTTTGTCGTGACTGCTCAAAACGAGAGGAACCCAAACGAGGTGATCATGGGTAAGCTAATCATAAACTCTTGCGAAGTTTATACCTTACTAGATATTGGTTCTACCCATTCTTTTATCTCTCTTACTTATGCTCAACGTTTGAATTTGACTCCGAAGAAATTAGACTTTGACTTATCTGTTGAAACTCCGTTAGGAGAAACTTTCGTTACATCCACGGTTTATAAATCTTGTTTGATTCAAGTTTGTACCATCACATTACTTGCCGATCTTATATCTTTAAAAATACTTGCATTTGATGTGATTATAGGGATTGATTGGTTAACCACTCATAATGCCAAAATTGATTGTTTTCGTAAGGTTATTAGTTTTCATATTCCTAACCAACCTGTTATGTGAATTCAAGCAACCAAACCACTAAAGTTAATCACTATCATATCAAGCCATAAAGCCATTCATTTATTGAAAAATAGATGTCAAGCTTTCTTAGCCCATGTCATGGACTTGAATAAAAATACGTCAGATTTGAATAATATTTCTGTTGTTAGTGAATTTCTTGACGTATTTACTGAAGAACTTCTCGATCTACCCCCAAAACGTGAAGTTGAATTCTTTATTGACCTTGAACCTGGTACAAAACCCATTTCTAAAACCCCATATCGAATGGATTCTATTGAACTTCAAGAGTTAAAGGTCCAACTACAGGAGTTGTTAGACATATGTTTCTTTCGTCCTAGTACATCTCCTTGGGGTGCTCCTGTTTTATTCGTAAAGAAGAAAGATGGGAGTATGTGACTTTGTATTAACTGCCGGGAATTTAACCATGTCACCATCAAGAATAGGTATCCGCTACCTCGCATTGATGACCTATTCGACCAGTTGCAAGGAGCATAATTCTTCTCAAAAATCGATCTTCGTTCCAAATATCATCTGTTAAAGATTAAAACTGAGGATATTCCGAAGACTGCCTTCAGAACTCGGTACGAGCATTATTAATTCTTAGTTATGTCTTTTGGATTGACTAATGCTCCTATTTCTTTCATGGATATGATGAACCGTGTGTTCAAGGAATATTTGGATCAGTTCGTTGTTGTCTTTATTGATGACATCCTCATCTATTCCAAAAGCCGTGAAGATCGTGAGCACTATTTAAAGCTGGTACTTCAAAGGCTTCGTGAAAATAAGCTATATGCCAAGCAAAAGAAATACGAGTTCTAGCTTGAGGAAGTAGCATTCCTTGGGCACGTGGTGTCAAAACATGGAGTATCTGTTGACCCGACGAAGATTGAAGCAATACAAAGTTGGGAGCAACTGAAGTCGGTGACCGAAGTACGTAGCTTTCTGGGCTTAGCTGGTTATTATCGGAGATTCTTGGAAGGATTTTCTTGAATCGCTACTCCATTAACTCAGCTGACTCAAAAAGATACAAAATTCATATGGAGCGAGGAATGCGAGAAGAGTTTCCAAGAACTCAAGAGGAGACTCATTTTGGAACCTGTTCTGACAATACCATCTAGTTCGGATGGATTTGTTATCTATAGCGATTCTTCGGGCAAAAGGTTAGGATGTGTTCTCATGCAACATGGGAAAGTCATAGCCTGTGCCTCGCAACAACTCAAAGAATATGAGAGGAATTATCCTACTCATGATCTAGAGTTAGCAGCAGTCGTTTTCGCATTGAAGATCTGGAGACACTACCTGTATGGGGAGAAAGTGGAGATTTATACGGATCATAAAAGCCTCAAATATTTCTTCACCCAAAAGGAACTCAACATACGGCAACGACGTTGGCTCGATCTGTTGAAAGATTACGATCATGCCATCCAATACCATCTTGGAAAAACGAATGTAGCAGCTGACGCATTGAGTAGAAAATCATATGCAGGTACGAGTGCGATATTGTAAACGCAAAGGCCCTTTTTGTATGACTTTCAAAGGATGGAGATAGAGTTAAAGGTTCCAAGTACCCACGTAATGATATCAAATATACGAGTAGAACCGACTTTAATCGATAAAGTTAAAGCTGCTTAAGCTACGGACCTGGAACTAATGCGTATGAAGAAGAAAGTGCAAGAATGTGTTATTCCAGAAGTAAAAATCGATGAAGAAGGAATACTTCGAGTCAACTCTAGACTTTGTGTTCCTAACGATTCTGACTTGAAGCATAGAATCGTGATGGAGGCACACAATACATCGTTTGCAATCCATCCTGGGAGTACCAAAATGTATCATAATCTTCGACATATATTTTGGTGGAGCAATATGAAGAGAGAGATCGCAGAGTTTATCTCGAGGTGATTAACTTGTCAACGTGTAAAGGCGGAGCATCAAGTGCCAAAGGGTCCATAGCAACCACTTGAGATTTCGAAATGGAAGTGGGAACACATTACCATAGATTTCGTTACGGGTCATCCCAGGGTTTCTCAAGGCATATATGCGATTTGGGTTATTGTTGATAGATTAACCAAATCTGCACATTTCTTGCCGATACGGGAGACTTATTCCCTTGAACGTCTTGCTCATATGTACGTAAATGAGATTGTGAGATTGTATGGCATGCCAATATCCATAGTTTTGGATCGTGACCCAATATTCACTTCGTGATTTTGGGTTAGTTTGTAAAAAGCTATGGGCACGGATTTACGATTCAGTTCAGCATACCATCCTCAAACGGACGGGCAATCAAAAAGGACTATTCAAACTCTTGAAGATCTATTAAGACTCTGTGTCCTAGATTTCAAAGGCAGTTGGGATAAGTACCTGTCATTGGTGGAATTCTCCTACAACAACAATTATCAAGCAAATATAGGCATGGCTCCATTAGAGGCGTTGTATGGACGAAAGTGTCGCTCTCCAGTATGTTGGGATGAGGTGGGAGAAACAACATTGTTGGTACCAGAGTTGGTACATATAACTACAGAGAAGATCCAAATAATCTGACAACGTATACAAACGACACAAGATCAACAAAAGAGTTATACGGATCATCATCGAAAGGACGTAGAATTTAATATTCGGGATCATGTATTGTTACGTGTTGCTCCATGGAAGGGAGTTACAAGATTCGCGAAGAGAGAAAAGCTCAATCCACGATTTATTGGTCCATTTGAAATTCTTGACCGAGTAGGAAATATGGCCTATAGACTCGCATTACCTCCAAGCATGTCTCGTGTTCATAATGTTTTTCACATATCTGTGCTTTGTAAATATATGAAAGAACCAAACCACATTATTGAGTTAGAACCGGATGAGATAACTGAAGATTTAACATACGAAGAGGTACCTGTCAAGATCTTGGATAGGAAGGAGCATATCCTACGCACAAAGATTATACCATAAGTCAAAGTCTTGTGGAGGAACCATGTTATTGAGGAAATGACTTAGGATTTGGAATCGGAAATGAAAGTGAGGTACCCTCGTCTTTTCAAAACACCAGGTACGTACGTCAATTTCGAGGATGAAATTTCATAAGGAGGGGAGGTTGTAAGACCCCAACTTTTTATAAATAAAATTGAATTTCCTCTAATTATTATTTTGAATAATAAGGTGTTAATTTGATATAATGCTTTGGTTATGGGTGAAATATGCAAATTTTGTAAAATAAGCAAGTGGTTATAAAATATTCATTGTTGTCGGGGAATATTCGTTTGGTCATGGAATATTTTTGCTATCGGGGAATATTCGTACGATGGCGCATCCATTCGTACGACAAGTATGATTTTTTTATAAATAACGGCGTAGTTGTTATCGTTAGCACTGTTGGAATACCCGGTGGTTAAAATACGATGTCTGGCGTGGTCGCATAAAGTAATACACGCGGTATTGCACAATATTTTTGGATTATTAATTCTTACGTCAGAAGGCACTACTCAATAATTGTTACAGTAATCACTGTTCAATATTTTATTTTATTGATTTAATAATTGCTACGTTGATATTTTATATTATTGTTGTTTCAATAATTGTCAATTTTGATTTCCCATTATCGGATCAATAATTCATATTATTTGAATAATATTATTAGATAGCATTATTCACAATATCTAAGGAAGGTCTCATCAGGAAAGGGTTTGGTCACCTAATCAAGGCTAGTAAGGAGAAATCCTTATCGGAAAGCCCCTCTTTCACAGGAGCGACACGCTTGTCATTATTGTGATTCTGTAATATTATTTGTGAATAATTAATTAATGATTTATATGATAAGAAAATATTTATTTTATGTGGATATAAATGAAGGAATTAATGCTTAGTTTTCTTCTGTAATTTCTCTTCCTTTCTTTTAGTTGATGTTTATAAATGTAGATTAGGTAGATTAGGGAGAAGTCTGGCATATCTTTGGAGCGACAAGAGCAGTGAGCGACATGGATTGAAAAGCTTTATTTGAGCGGAATGCGTGGAGATTGAAGGGCTTTGACAGAGTTTCCTCTTATCCATTTATTTCCTCTTGTTTTGTATTCTATAAATGTTGTCTTTATTGCTACTTATATTTTGTTCAATAGCTATGAACTGAGTATTTGCTCCAAGGTTATAATGGAACCCTTTGTTATTTACATTGACTATTTTATCTCTTTGGTTGACACCATATGATTTGGTTTAATATATTTATGCTTAATGATTCTCGCTAAGATATTAGAGATGATTTTGGTAATCTACATGATATCGACAGAAGGATTGTAGATTCACTCCTAAATATATTGGCATGTGATTGTGGGTTTCGACTGCATAAGTTATGCGTAGAATAGACATATATATGTGCGCCACGTGTGACCTAATTGAGAACTTATGCTTAAATCCTTGCTATGATTAATTCGCATACACATGTGTAGGATTGCATCTATATTGGACGTTCTTTTCTGTTCTATTCCCTTTCGGGTGGATCTGGAGAGGATATGTTTGTGCATACCTTGACAGAGGTGCATAGGCACCTGTGTGTTCTCGGTCGACAGAATGTCGTGACAATTAAGACCAAAGAGAGAAGGGTAGCTAGTTTGATGAAACATAGCACGCCAGGTGTTCGACAGAATGCCTGTTTGAGGTGAAGTTGTGACCTTAGCTTGTATTTCCTTCGATTACCATTCGTTATCCATAGACTTGCATTGTTAATTAGTTTTAATTAGATTAATCACACTTCCATTTACTGATGTTCGAATAAGACTTTAGCGATACACAGTCGGTACTTATTATATTAGTCATAGTTCCTCGTGGGTACGACATTCTACTTATCACTGTATTACTTGTTAGACCGCATATACTTGCGCGTGTTTAGTGATCGGTTTTCCGACCAACAACTGGCATCCCTAGCAAAGTCGCCACATGTCGACGTCGAGATTTTTATTTGTCCCTTTTCTGTTCTTGTTCTTTGGTGTTCTCATGTTAGGTGAGATTTGTTTGAAAAAACAAGTTGTGAAAAGGTCCGATATGTATATGTCGACGATTTGACTGTAAGAGTCACCAGATAGTTTTTTAAATGGTTGTACCAACACAACCGAGAAAAGGATTTCACATTGACCAAGTGATGTGACACTGCTAAACGGGTCTGTGAAACCGAGATTCATTAAGGTCCGGGGGCTTGATTATGCGGAGGGAAGGTGTTAGGCACCCCCTGACATCCGTGTTACTATGGTGACCGCCATTTTTCAAGAAACTGTTATATGAATGTGTGTGGGGGGTCGATATGCGAGTTATATGGAAGTAAAGCGAGGCCTCGTTTCGCACCTATATATACATGTGGTTTGAATTTGTGTAAAAATTCAGTTTTAAACAAGATATGGCAGTGATGTTTTGTAAAAGAGGTTTTTCAAACCCTTATGCTCAATAGTAATTGAGACCTTTTACACTTCCATTTTTATCAAGTGTTCGGCTTGATTGTTTTTAATTTTCAAGATGTGAAGCATCTTCGAGAAAAATAATGTACAAAGCAGTGCCGAACTCCTCGTGGGCATGAAAACCATCTGTGGAAATCCAAACACCGTGAATAAATTTACAAGCTGCTTACAGCTGAAAATGTCCATCACGGGAACTGAATCTAGATCTAATAGACTGAATCTGTGATCACATGATTCCTAGGCTCACATGATGCCGCAATTTATATGAAAGCAGTAAGCAGTTATATATATATATATATATATATATATGTTGTAAATATATATATATATATACAGACATGATCAGCCACCACGAAGCACCTCCATGGGGGATCGAAAATGTAAATAAAGTTGTAAAATCAATCAACCACCACGAAGTAAACTCCAGGTGGGACGAAAAGTATATATATATACATATATATATATAAGCAGTAAACGTACCGGATGTAAAATCAGGCTCATCGAACAAAGTTTGACAACAGTTGATATATATAAGTATGTATATGTATATATATATATATATATATTAAAGTATTAACGAACCGGATGTAAAATACAGGCTCATCGAACAGAGTTTGACACACAGTTCACATATATAAGTATATATATATATATATATACGAAAGCAAATAAACGCTCCAGACGTAAGTCTAGGCTCAATCGAGGCATAACTCGATAATGTTAGTCCATATATAAATATATATATATATATATATAAACTGAAATGAAACCACGGACCGAAGTCCGGGCATACACACGCAACACGACTCTCAATGTGATGAATGGTGTGTGCAAAGATGAAGAGAAAGGCGTTAAAGTGTGTAAGAAAGATTACAGTGGACTGCCAAATAAGACTTCTATAACTTTAAGTGGATGAACACTCGGCTCCCGCCGGTACAAATAGTAGCTATATGTGATCTCACAAGTGTTTAAAATGAGAAAGCACTCAGTTTAGGGTGTGTACAAAGAAAATTTGACAACGCTTCCTCGCCTTTCTTCTTTTATAAAATGGCCACCCCAAGCCCTTTATTTATAAAGGGGGGAGCCGCAGATGTACCTACGACTAGCCGTAGATGTACCTGCGGTCGCCCGGGGTGCACCGGGCTTTGCGGGTCCTGCCGTCTCGAAGTACATGCACGCGTGCACTGTGATGTCCGCTCGAACTTTCAGAATTGCAATTCGGGCATCCGATTGAGGTTTATAAGACCTATTTTGGGCAGCCGTTGTCGGAAGCTATGCCATGACATGGGATTAGAGGTTGTACGAAGTCGAAAAGATGGGACCATGCCTTCGGTCTTCAAGCTTCAAATTCTATCCGGTGTGCTGCCTTGCGTAGTAGTCACTCAAGATTGGACCTCCTTTGTTCTTGTGGTACATTGCTGTGTAAAAATGTATGTATGAGATGTTGAGATGGCGCGATGTAGGATCGAGGGGGCAAAATGATGATTTTACCCCTCACCGGGGTTATCTCCGGTTTGGGCTGATAAAGTTGACGTTGCTCAGAGTTATCTCTGAGATTGGACTACTCCAAGTACTGAGGGTCATCAGGGTTATCTCTGAGGTGTGTTTGTCTTCCCAGTGTTATCTCCGGGTCTTGTACTGAGTGCCTCGGTGTGAGTGTCGAGGTTGAAGCTGACTGCATGTATTTAAAACAAGCATTTCTGGGGTTATCTCCGGAACTGCAACTTCACTCCTTGGGGTTATCTCCAAGGTTAGCACTGATATTCCCGATGTTGTTTCCGGGACTGGAACCGAACATCTCGGGGTTATCTCCAAGATAGAACTGTCCTCTCCGGTGGAATTTTCGGTATTTGAACTGCATCATCTCCCAGGGTTATCTCTGAAAGACAAATATGCCCTCCTGCAATGTTAGTGACAGGTGTGTAGAAAATTTCGAGTGTCTACAAGTTCTTCCTTAACAACTTGAAGATGGGTTCACAAGTTACTGTGAGTTGGGAGATGAATCGGCTAATGAAGTTGATTCTTCCCAAAAATCCCCATATTTCCCTCTCTGTCTGGGGTATGGGCATCTCCGTAATAGCCTGAATTTTTGTAGGATCCAGCTTAATGCCTTAGTGACTCACTAGGAATCCAATCAACTTGCCTGACTTGACGCCAAAGGTGCACTTGGCCGGATTTAGCTTCAAGTTGTATTTACGCAACCGGTTGAAGAGCTTTTTGAGATGATCTAGGTGGTCTTCCTCCTTTCGGGACTTGACAATGATGTCATCCACATATACTTCTATCTCTTTGTGCATTAAATCATACAAAAGAGCCATCATTACTCGCTGATAGGTAGCTCCGACATTGATGAGGCCGAATGACAACCATCTATAGCAAAAGGTTCCCCAAGGAGTGATGAATGCAGTTTTCACACGATCCTCTTTAACAACCATGATATTATGATACCCAGTAAAATAGTCAACAAAGGAGTGCATGCCATACTGAGCTTTATTGTCAATTAGTATGTGGATGAATGGTACATGAAAGCTATCTTTGAGACAAGCTTTGTTCAGATCCCTGTAATCCACAAAAACTCGCACCTTCCCTCCAGATTTAGGTACGGGAACTATGTTTGATAGCCACTCAGGGTATGTTGATACCATGATTATGCCAGCTTGAAATTGTTTCACAATTTCTTCTTTGACTTTCAAACTCCACTCCAGTTTTAATCGCCTGAGTTTCTGTCTGACTGTCTTGAATCCCTCTTTGATGGGGAGGCGATGAATGACAATGTCAGTGGACAAATCGATCATGCCTTCATGAGACCATGCAAACACATCCTGGAATTGGGTCAATAAAGTAACCATGTCATTCCTTTGGCTTGGAGTAAGGTCTGTACCAATCTGGATTTGTTTGGGATTTTCTGAGGTTCTGAGGTTAAAAGAGGTGGTTTGATCAAGATTTGGCTTGGGTTTATCTTTGACCCATTCTTTGATCTCCTGAGGCATCTCATAGTTCTCTTGTTCAATCTCCATCAAGTCAGAGTCCAAATTTACATCAAAGTTGTAGTCCTTGTGAAAAATAGGCACTTCATCAGCAAGTTTAGGCATATTTAACTTTAAAGTCCTGAAACAAAATGCTTTTACTTAATATATGAAACTGTTTAATCATACAAAGTGTTAGCATGACAAAAACAACTGTTAATATTATGCAACAAAAGTAAGCAGTTATTGTTATCTATAGGGCAAAGGGATTTTCTGCCCTTTTTACCCTTTTCGGCAAATCCAAGGACTGCTACTCCAATTATCAAAGGCCAAGTCCTGGTGGACAGCTGTGATGATGGGACTATTATCGTCCTCTTCCTCTTTAATGATAACCATTATGTCTGGAAAATCATCATCTGGGATGTCCCTGTTCATACCCTCTGTATGGATTAGGACACGCATGTTTGATAAATGTATCTTTATCTCTTGTTTGCGCCTTTGATTCCTTTCCTCTATGTCTGGGTCTGGAATCAGGACTTCATTTCCCTTAACCGGTATCAGCTTAGGAAATAGCATACCCGCCACAGCAACAGAAATTCTCCTCGGAGACTGCGTACCATTCGCATCTATTGGTTTAGGCAAAAGCCTTATGGATGAAGGAACCGGTGTATGCTTGTGTGGGTTCCTGTGACTGGACCCAGAGGAGTAGCCTAGTCTGGTTTTCCCTGTCTGGCTAGGAATTTAAAGTGGGAATTTGATTCCTTGTTGATTCTTTCCTAACCCTTGTCCTGGTTGGAAACCCAAGGATATCATCTCTTGACTAGCTGACATTACCTCGGCAGAAACTTTGGGTTTCAGAGGTGGATCCCCAATGGGTTGATAGTGAGTGTTGCTCACCTCAAGAGCTTGGAAGCTGACAGGCTCAACTTGTTCATTAAAACTGATGAGAGGTATATCACTTTGGACAGGATATTCTGGCTCAGCATTGACAATAACCAGATTACTGTTGATGATATACTTGAGTTGTTGATGAAGAATGGATGGGACGACTCCCGCCATATGGATCCAAGGTCTTCCCAACAGTAAGTTATATCCTGTAGTGATTTTGAGCACTTGGAAGGATACGTAGAATGTATGTGGACCGATCTCCATGGGCAATTCAATCTCTCCGATAGCATTTCGCCGAGATTCATCAAAAGCTTTGATGATTGTATGGCTTCTTTGAATCCTGTTGAGATTGATGTTCATTCTTTCTAATGTGGCATTGGGGCAGATGTTTAGGGATGATCCTCCATCTATTAGCACTCCTCCAACCACATATCCGGAAGACATTACCACTATGTGCAACGGTTTGCAATGACCCATCCCTTCGAGAGGTATGTCATCATCAGTGAAGGATATCACATTACTGTTGAAGATGTGATCTGCCAAATGATGGAATTTTTCAACATCCACTATTTTTGGCAAGTGGGCTTCTTCTAATATTTTCAGTAAGACCTTCCGGTGATCTTCTGAAGAGAATACCAAGTCCATAATAAAGATCAGTTGGGAGTTTCTTTCAATCTTTGAACCACCTTAGCTTCATTGTGTCCCATCTTGTAGAGGAATTCTTTAATCTTCTCCTTGGGCACTTTCCCCTTAGATCTGATGACAGGCTTCATCACTCGTTGAGGGAGATACAGTGGATTTTCTTTAGATACCGCATCAGTTATGTTCGATGTTGATCCTTCAACCTCCCCATAGTTCTATGGGACTTGTTTAAGGCTGATGATAGGATATTATGGCCTGAATGGCTATATAACTGGCTTTGGTGCAACCACTTTCAAAGGGTTTTCAACTCCTTTGAGTTGAATTATAAATGGTGTGGCGGCCAAATCTCCCTCAGAGGATATAATTGCTGTGACTTCCTTCCATCCTGGAGGAAATGTGTTTCCACTCTCAAGTGATACAGCGTCATCATCCACCATTTGCAGGTCACCGCTGTCAATCATGTTTTGGATCAGATGGCAGAGTGCCTAGCATTCCTCAGTGCTGTAACCGCAAGAATGGGAGTGGTATTGACATACTCCAGTAGCATCAAATCTTTTTAAGCGCGGGTTGACTGGAGGTAGCAATGCTGTGATTTTTCCCCCGTTGATCAGCATCTTCAACATTTCTTCCATCGGTTGGCCTAAATAAGTGAATTCCCTTTTGTTGGCAAAGTCCCGACGGGCTTTAGCTTTTGTTTTTCTAGCAAGCTTTTCCTCCAAGGTTTCACTTTCTTGGGTAAGTGGTGGAGTCTTTGTGATAAGAGAGAGGAGACTAGCATGCTCCTGACTGAACAACTGCCGTGTGACTTGGTGTTGATGAATCACCAGTACTGCCAGTTGATTGACCTGTTTGTCAAGAGACTTTAACTCCCGTTCCATCATAAACTGGAACTCTGAATAATCCCACTTATCAGAATTATCCTTGTTGGTTTGGGAAGAACCGCCCACATATTTGAGGTACTTGGAGCTCTCTCCACTGCCCCTATTGATCATGTTAACCTCGGGTTGACTGGAGGTAGAAATGCTATGATTTTTCCCTCATTGATTAGCATATTCAACATTTCTTCCATCGGTTGGCCTAAATAAGTGAATTCCCTTTTGT
Organism: Panax quinquefolius; assembly: GCA_020205615.1. Classification (NCBI taxonomy): domain Eukaryota; kingdom Viridiplantae; phylum Streptophyta; class Magnoliopsida; order Apiales; family Araliaceae; genus Panax; species Panax quinquefolius. The sequence goes on along the minus strand of CM035174.1, from coordinate 63,596,504 downwards.
TGGCAAAGTCCCGACGGGCTTTAGCTTTTGCTTTTCTAGCAAGCTTTTCCTCCAAGGTTTCACATTCTTGGGTAAGTGGTGGAGTCTTTGTGATAAGAGAGAGGAGACTAGCATGCTCCTGACTGAACAACTGCCGTGTGACATGGTGTTAGTGAATCACCAGTTCTGCCAGTTGATTGACCTGTTCGTCAAGAGACTTTAACTCCCATTCCATCATAAACTGGAACTCTGAATAATTCCACTTATCAGCATTATCCTTGTTAGTTTGGGAAGAACCGCCCACATATTTGAGGTACTTGGAGCTCTCTCCACTGCCCCTATTGATCATGTTAACCTTATATTCCTTGTGTTGAGGGAGAGGGTTATCTTAAACATATGGTTATTCGGGCTTGGTCACCACGATCTCACCACTATCAATTAAGTCCTAGATCTTATAATTAAGGGCCCAACAATCCTGAGTGTCGTGGCCTGGAGCTCTAGAATGATAAGCACACATCTTGTTTATATTGAAACCCTTTCCAGTTGTATTGGCTAGTGGAAGGAGATGAGTGACTTTCTTCTGAGCTGTTAGAAGTTTAAAAATGTTTTTGAGTGAGTCCCCTAAGGGTGTGAACACTCTTGAGCGTCTGACCTCTCCACTCTCTGGCAATGGAGGATTTGAAGACTGTGTTTGAAAAGGGGAGTAGTTTCTCCTTTGAATAGGCAAGTTTTGATTGCCTTTTTGTGTTTGCCCTTACGGTATCAAGGAAACTTCTTTTTCTTTCTTTTTATAGACCTTCCGAGGGTTGTTCCCATAACTTCCAGATTGGATATGCTCAGCCACAACTTTTAAAGCGGCTAGGTCCTGAATCTTCCCATACTTTAATCCTATTTCTACTATTTCTCCGTGCTTGATCATTTCTGAGAATGGCTTTCCTATTCTAGCTAGGACCCTCTCATAAAATGGAGCTTCTTGAATATCTATGAAGGTCATCACCATTTCAGACTCTGACATAGATGGTATAACTTGAGCAGCCAGATGCCTCCATCTTTGGGCATACTCTCTGAATGACTCATTGACTTGCTTTTTAACTTTGGTAATTTGATACCTGTTTGGAGCCATCTGAGTTTGAAAACTATATTGACTGAGGAAAGCATGGGCTAACTCTTCCCATCTGTGAATTTTGGAGTTATCCAATTTGGTGTACCATGCCCTAGCTTCTCCAGCCAGACTTTTCTGAAATAGCTACATTCTCAGCTTTTCATCCTCGGAATAAGACTCGAGTTCTCCAATGAACACTTTCAAGTGGGTGTAAGGATCTCCGAATCCATCATACTTCTCAAAATCGGGAGTATTAAATTTTTCTGGATAATGAACCCCAAGGAAGGTGCAAAGGTCTGAATATGAAACACTTTCATGTGCTCCAGTCCCTTTGATGGACCGAATGGTCTCTTCCATTTGTAGAACATTCTTCTGAATATTACTGGTGTCTTAATCTTCTTTAAGATGGGTGATTTCAGGGTTTTTGTTGGATTTCTCAGTTTGAGACTCAGGTGTTGGGACTTCTCTGTCCAGAACTTGGATTCCTCCTTATGCAAAGTTTTTGTATGGACGAGTATTTATGGACCCCGAGCTGATTTGTTTAGTTCTTTGAGCAAAACATCCAACTCTGTTATTTGATTGCTTAATCCTTCGAACTCCTCATGAGAGACAGGAGTAGGATTAGGCTGGCCACTTGTAGCCATGTCTGATTGTAGGCTGAGTGCCATTTTGGACTTTAAACGGGTAACGGGACAAATCGTTTTCCTACAAAAAGGCTTATGTAGTTTAGTTTGGAGAAGCATAAAAATGTTACATGTTATGTAATGTGTCCGTTTTTTAGGAGTATTATCCTGCAAAACGGATGTCAGCTGTGAGATCCCGAATTTTATAAAATGAAAGTATTCAATTTTCCTATAATTATTATTCTATTTAGTAAATGGTTAAATTGATAAAAGGTTAAAGTTAAGGGTGATATGTGAAAATTTTCAAAGTAAGCAAGTTGTCATAAAATAATCGGTGATAAAAGTACAGTAATACGCGTATTTGCATAGTAGCACACGGTATTGATTATTGATGCTTATGTGAGAATTCACTCAGTTATACTCAATTATTGCTACAGTAATTGCTGCATAATATCTCTCATATTATTGATTCAATTATTGTCACAGTATCATCTGCATAATATTTTATATTATTAAATCAATAATTGAGATGACAAGTTATTCATATTATTATTTGCATTATTGACAATGTCTAGAAAGTTCTGTTGAGGAAAGGGGTTAGGTTATTTAATTGCGCGCCAAAAGGGAGAAATCCTTATCGGAAAGCCCCCTCTTTCCTGTAAATGATCTGGTTGTTAAATATTGTGAGTTATAATATTAATGATGAATAAGTTCGTGTTGATTAAAGATGAAATTGATATTTCCATTGTGTTGGGATTATTAGTGTTAGTGGAAATCGACATCTATTTCGATAATAATTGATGTCTGGAGGTTATATTGACCAATCGGGTAATTAATCGAATAAATGAGAAATTAATTTCTATTAATTCACATGCTTATAACTATTTGTTCACAAGTGTGTACTATTGATTCACATGCATGTACTATTAGGGGAGGTGGTGCAAGATTGATAATACTTGCATGACTAAATTAAAAATGGAGGTATAGATGAAGGTACTATACTGTAATTATTTTTTCACATGTATAGAACTATTAAGTCACATGATTGTACTATTGATTCACATGATATACTATTAGGGGAGGTGGTGCAAGTTTGATAATACTTATAGGACTAAATTAAAAATAAAGGAAAAGATGAAGGTACTATACTGTAATATTTTGAGCCCCAAAACGTGCAATTATCGAAACTATATTTTCCTATAAATAGAAGCTCATTCTTCATTCATTCTCACCAATTCACTAAGTCTCACAAGAGCAATTATAGAGAGAGAAGCTATAGAGAGAAGTTATAGATAGAAAAAAGAAGCGAAGTCTGCTACTTCACTATTCTAGTATCCAGTCTTCTTCTGAGGTAGGGGGTATTATTTATTTCATATTCTCTTATGATATTATTTTTTCGTATTTGTAAGAAATATTATTTTCGTTCAATATTCGTATGGAATATGATCTTCGTTCAATATTCGTTGGAATATTATCTTCGTTCAATATTCGTTGGAATATTATTTTCGTTCAATAGTCGTAAGGGATATTATTTTTTCAGTATTCATAAGGAATAATATTTTCTTCCATACTCTGTAGTATGTGAGTAATATTATTTCGTCTCGTATTCCTGATTATACCCTCATTTTGTAAAAGTATTGCTTCTATACTCCGTGAAATTAGTAGAATATCCTTGAAAATTGCGCTTTATCTAGTATCGTTTCACAAGGATATTTCCTGCACATTCTTCTTAAATTTTAAGCTTTTCATAATGAGAGATCGTGTCAGTAGACACTCAATATTTTACGTACTCATCCGTCACTAACATTGCAGGAGAGGATGATTCGTTTTAAGAGGGAACCTTGAAAGATAATCCATATCCATACCGGATACTACCGGAAGTTCATCATCAACCCCAGAACACACACTGGGAGTAACCAATCCAACCTCGGATATAACCCCGAGGCATGCAGATCCAATACCGGAACACACAACTGAGAAGACCGATTAATCCCGGAGATAACCCCGAGGTATCCAATCTCAGTCCCAATCACGGGAATAGCCACCAACCTTGGTGATAACCCCAAGGAATGCAGTTTCGGCGATAACCCCGAAAATGCTTGTTTCAAATGCGACCAGCTTCAATCTCGGCGCTCACAACGAGATACACTGTACCAGCCTGGAGATAATGCCGGGAGGACAGGCACACCTCAAAGATGACAATGAGGACCTTCAACAATTGCATTAGTCCAATCTCAGTGAAGCCTGAACAACGTCTGTTTTATCAGACCAATCCGGCGATAACACCGGTGAAGGGCAACATCGTCATCTCGCCAACACTATGCCACGCCACGTCGTCTCAACATCTCTACACAACGATGTCCCACAAGACTAACCAATCCCGAGTGACTATTGTGCGGGGTAACGGATGGAAGTTGAAGCTTGAAGACCGGAGGGCATCGTCCCATCTTCAATGACTTTGTACAAACTCTAATTCCATGCCATCGTACAACTCTCGACAACGGCGGTCTGAAATAGGTTCTGTATACCTCAAACGGATGCCCGGATTGCACTTCTGAAAGTTCGAGTGGACATTACAGTGCCCGAGTACACGTACTACGAGATGACCCGACCCGAGAAACCCGGGCCCACCCGGGTTGCCTCTGGTACACCTGCGGCTCAGCCGCAGGTACACCTGCGACTACTTCGTCTATAAATAGAGGGCTTGGGGTGCCCATTTTTCAAGAGAAAACGGCGAGGAAACCCTACCCAATTTGCTCTGCACTCACCCCATGTAGTGTACTTTCTCAATTTAAACACCTGTGAGCTCATATATAGCCTCTTTTGTACCTACAAAAGCTAGTGTTTACCCACTCTAAAGATATAGAAGTCTTCTTTGGCAGTCAACTGTAAACCTTCTCACACACTTTAGAGTCTTTCTATTCATATCTGCACACACCCTTCTTCACGTTGAGAGTCGTGTTGTGCGCATTTGCCCGGATTTTGGTCCGCGATTTTGTTTCAGCTTGTATATATATGTATATTTATATATATTGACTAACATTATCGAGTTATGCCTCGATTGAGCCAAGACTTTAGTGCAGGCGTTTTATTTGCTTTTATATATATATATATATATATATATATATATATATATATATATATATATATAAGCGTGTGTGTGAACTTTGTTCGATGAGCCTGAACTTGATGCAGATGCGTTTATTTGCTTTTATATATATATATATATATATATATATATATATATATATATATATATGAGGTGTGTGTCAAACTTTGTTCGATGAGCCTAGACTTTAGTGCAGTATGCGTTTATTACTTTAATATATATATATACTTATATATATTAACGTGTGTCGGACTCATTCGATGAGCCCGGATTTTACATCTCGTGCATTTACTCGCTTTTATATATATATATATATATATATATATATATATATATATATATATATATACTTCTATATATAAATTGTCATTGAACTCATTCGATGAGCCTCGATTTTACATCCGTGCGTTTACTCGCTTTTTATATATATATATATATATATATATATATATATATAAACTGTTGTCGAACTCGTTTCGATGAGCACAGATTTTACATCCGGTGCATTTATTGCTTTTATATATATATATATATATATATATTCGTTCTGACTGAAGTTTTTTTCGTGGCAGTTGATCGCTTTTACAGCTTTATTTACATTTCGTCCCGCTTGGAGTTTCCTTCGTGGCGGTGACCGTATTTACAGCTTTATTTATGTTTCGTCCCGCTTGGAGTTTCCTCCGTGGCGGTTGATAACTTTTACAGCTTTATTTACATTTCGGATCCCCCATGGAGGTGCTTTCGTGGTTGGTGATCCTGTCTCAGATATATATATATATATATATATATATATATATATATATATATATATATATTTACTGACTTTTTATATATATACATGCTTACGCTTTCATACAAATCATGGTATCATATGCTTTAGGGATCATGTGATCACAGATTCAGCCCATTGGATCTAGATTCGGTTCCCATGATGGACATTTTCAGCTGTAAGCAGCTTGTAAATCATTCTGCGATGTCTGAATTTCCTCATATGGTTCCCATACCCACGAGGAAGTCGGAATTATTTTGTACATTATTTTCGTACGGATACCTTGCATCTGTTAAATAAAATCAATTAAGCCAAACACTTAATAAAATGGGAGTGTAAAAGGTCTCAATTACTATTGAGCATCAGGGTTTGAAAAACCTCTTTTATAAAACATCACTGCCATATCTTGCTTAAAATTGAATTTTTACATAAATTCAAACCATGTGTATATAGGTGCGAATGAGGCCTCGTGACTACTTCCAAATAACAAAGACATTGATTCCACACACACACACACATTCAGATAACAGTTTCTTGAAAAGAGGCGGTCACCGTGGTAACACGGATGTCTGGGGTACCTAACACCTTCCTCCAAGATAACCAAGTCCCGGACCCTAATGAATCTCGATTTCATCGAATTCGTTTAGGAGTGTCACATCACTGGGTCAATGTGCAAACCTTTTCTAAGTTGTGTTGGTACAACCATTTAAAAAACCAACTGGCGACTCTTAACAGTCCATCGTCGACATTATACATGTCGGGCCTTTTTCACTTGTTTTTTCAAACAAATCTCACCTAAAATGAGAACACCAAAGAACAAGTAACGGAAATGGACATCTAAAAATCCCGACGTCGATGTGTGGCGACTCACTGGGGACTCCAAAGAAGAGGACTTAAACCGCTATTACAATCTTTTCAAAATTGTTATCTGCTTGTGTGTGGATGTTGCATTTACATTTGATGAATATGTACGAATGCATTTCCTTATTGCACTTAGTGCTTCGCACCATAACTGCTTGTGATATTAGTGCTTCGCACCATATCTGCTTGTGATATTAATTCTTCGCGCATATCATCTTTATCATACGATGAGACGTGATGTATGTGAATGTATATTGTGTGGTCCCTCCACCAGGAGGCTATCCCGTCAGTGTTTGATTACTGGACTCGTGAGAAGACTAATTCTCCGAGGCTCAGGAAAGGCACCACCCAAATTCTCTCCAGTTGAAAGACCGGATTAACTTTCCGTCAAGTAGATTGCGATGATTTGGGAACCTTCATGCCAAAAAGCCACGAGAGTAACCTAAGATAGGTCAGCCTCTGATAAACCCAAAACGGAAGAAAGTCTCTTCATGCTCTCATTTCAATTACTTGTAAACACAATTACTTGTAATTACATTCCATATCAATCTCCATGTAATGAGAAATATGATGAAATGTGTACACATACATATTAACATGCTACAAACAGCTGACATCCGTTTTGTAGGATAAAATTCCTAAAATGGACACATCACATAGCATGTTATTATACACATTCCCTAAAGACTAAACTATGCAAGTCTTTCGCAGGGAACCAATCGGACCTACTACCCGGTCAAAGTCCAAAAGGCTACTGTATACTGAGCCCACAATCAATCATGTCGTCATCCGACTGATCGACCTTAATCCAGTTTCTCGCAAAGAATTCGACGTATTAAGCAAACAAATTACAGATTTGGTTGTTTTACTCAAAGAATTACACAGCCTAATCGAGGTCCAAAATACCCATACATGCCGAATCCTCCGAATGGGGAACCCAGTCATTATAATATTCGAAGCGCAGTTGGATACGACCAACAAAACTCATGATGTTGCCCATCCCACCGGAGACCCGCATAATCGGTGACATCAAAAAGAAAGTCCTCCAAATGGAAGAGACCCTTCGTCTTTATTAAAGGAATTGGAACACACGGAGTGTTTCATATATTCGATCTTTGCATTTTTCCTGGTGTTCATTATCCAGAAAAATTTAAAACTCCTGACTTTGAAAAATATGACAGGTTAGGAGATCCTTATACACATTTAAAGGTGTTTATTGGAGAACTTGGATCTTATGCAGAGGACGAAAAGCTCAGATTGCAATTATTCCAGAAAAGTCTAACTAGAGAAGCCCGTTCATGGAACACAAGATTAGACAATTCGAAGATCCATAGCTGGGAAGAGCTAGCACATGTTTTCCTCACTCAATACAGCTTTCAAACTCAGATGGCTCCTGATCGGTATCAAATTACCATGATCAAGAAACAGTCTAACGAGTCTTTCAGAGAGTATGCTCAAAGGTGGAGATGCCTGGCTGCCCAAGTTAGTCCTTCCATGACAAAATCGGAGATGGTCATAACTTTCATAGACATACAAGAAGCTCCGTTCTATGAGAGAGTTTTAGCCGGCATCGGCAAACCATTTTCTGAAATGGTCAAACATGGGGAGAAGGTTGAGATGGGTTTGAAGTCCTGAAAGATTCAAGACCTAGCTGCCCTTAAAGCTGTTACAGATCACATCCAATCCAGAAATTATGGAAACAACCCCCAGAGGGTCCATAAAAAGAAAGAGGAAGATGTTTCCCTGATACTACAGGGTCAAAAAGGCAGTCAAAACATGCCTATTCAAAGGAGAAACTACACTCCCTTTCAAGCATTATCTGCGAACCCTCCAATACCAAAAGGTGGAGAAGTCAAACGCCCTCGAGTGTTTACACCCTTAGGGGATACCCTCGAGAACATTCTCAATCTTCTGACAACACAAAAGAAAATTACGCATCTTCTTCCACCGGCCAGCCCTAATGGACGGAGTTTCAATGCTACTCGGAAATGTGCTTATCATGCCAGGGCACCTGGACATGATACTCAGGATTGTTGGGCCTTGAAACACAAAATCCAAGACCTGATAGACAATAGGGAGATCGTGGTCACCAAACCAGATCAGCCTCACATTCAAGACAACCCTCTTCCTCAACATAAAGAAGAAGAGGTCAACATGATCAATTGGAGCAACGGACAGAGTTCCAATTTTAGCTGTGAATCCTCCCAGACCCTAAAAGACAGTGATGACAGATGGGATTATGCCAAGTTCCAGTTCACAATGGAACGAAAGATGAAAGCTCTATGCAAGAAAATTGAATAATTTGCCGAATTGGTGACTTATTAGCATCAAGTGACTCATCAATTAATCAGCCAAGAGCATGCCAGTCTCCTACCTCTTGTCATGAATATTCCCTCGTCACTTTCAGAAAATGAAATGCTGGAAGACAAAGTGACAAAGAGAGCAAATGCCAAAGCCCGTCGGGATTTTGCCAACAAAAGGGAATTCACATATTTGGGCCAACCTATGGAGGAAATCCTTCATATGTTAATCAATGAAGGAAGGATCAGTTCCCTTCTACCTCCAATCAACCCCCATTCAGGGAGGTACAACTCTGATGGAGTATGTCAATATCACTCCTAGTCTCGCGGTCATAGCACAGAAGAATGCTGGGCACTCCGCCACCTTATCCAAAATCTAATTGACAGTGGTGTCCTGCGCTTAGCAGACGACGATACTGTGTTACGTGCAATTGAGAATTCAGGTCCTACTAAGTGGAAGAGTGTGGTAGAAGTCATATCCACTGAAACTGATGGGATTAACAAATCACTCACAATGCCAACAATTCAACTCAAGGGAAGCAACAATCCTTTGAAAGTGGTCGCTCCCGAGCCAATCAACTTGTCGTACATAGCACAATATCCTATTGTTAGATTGTGCAAGGTTCCGTGGAATTATGGAGAAAGTGAAGGATCCACCTCACATACCACTGCTGCAGTGTCGAAGAAAAATCCATTGTATCTTCCCCAACGGGTGATGAAGTCTACCATCAAATCAAAGGGGAAAATACCCATGGAGAAGATTGAAAAATTCATCCGCACTATGGGTCATAACGAAGCCACGGTGGTTTTAAGCTTAAAAGAAGCTCCACAACAAATATCAATTCTGGACTTGGTCCTAACTTCCGAGAATCACCGGAAGGTCTTGTTGAAGGTTTTAGAAGAAGCCTATCTACCAACATCAGTTGATACGGAAAAATTTCAACATCTAGTTGATCACATTTTCAACAACAATGTGATATCCTTCACTAATGATGACATACCGCCCGAGGGGATCGGTCATTGGAAGCCGTTGCACATTGTGGTCTTATCCTCTGGATACATGCTAGTTGGAGTCCTGATAGATGGAGGTTCCTCTCTAAATATCTGTCCATACGCTACCTTGGTGAATATGAACATTAATCTCAACCGAATTCGGAGTAGCCATACTATCATCAAAGATTTTGATGGAGCCCGTCGGAATTCGGTCGGAGTAATTGAACTGCCTATCAAAATTGGTCCTCACACATTCTGCGTATCTTTCCACGTACTCAAGATAGATTTGGGATACAACCTGCTCTTGGGACGACCTTGAATTCATATGGTTGGGGCAGTCCCCTCCACCCTTCACCAACAATTGAAATACATTATCAACAATAGCCTGGTCACGGTCAACGTTAAACCAGAGTGTCCTCAACACGGGGACATGCCATTCATCAATGTCAATGCAGATGTTGAGACGGCCAGTTTTCATGCCTTGGAAGTAAGCAATATCCAATACCATATTATTGGAATGTCATTACCTGAACCCAAGATTTCTGTCGAGGTAATGTCGGCTACTCAAGAAATGATGTCATTGGGTCATAAAATGGGACAAGGGCTGGGTAAAGATTGCCAGGGTATCAAGTACCCAATTCAATTAGCCAGGCAGACTGGAATAGCTGGACTAGGCTATTCTACTAGTTCTAGTCACAGGAATCCTCATAAGCATCAGCAAATTCCTTCAGCTTCAACTATGCGGCGTTTATCTTCGCCTTCAAACTCTGAGTCCGCACAACCTCCTGTAAAGGTGCCAGCCAATGTAATGGCTATGTTATTTCCCAAGCCAGTACCGGTAAAGGAGAAAGAAGTCTTTGTTCCAAATCCCGTAGTGGAAGAGGAGGGGCGAAGAATCAAGCAAGACGTCATCCGAATGATGTCAGGCATACACGTCATCGTTCATGATGAACATACCAACAGATACACCCCAGACGATGATTGCCCAGACGTAATGGCCATCATTCGGGATAGGGAGGATGATGACAATCCCTCCATTACTGCGATCCACCCGGACTTTGTTCTTGCCAATTGGAACAGCACTCCTTGCATTGGTCGTCAAGGGTAAAGCAGGCAGAAACTCTTTCTGCCCTGTAGATATAATAATTGCTTACTTTTTTGTACAGTATTAGCAGTTTATTTTGCCAGTATATGCTAACACTGTGTATAATCAACACATTTCATATATACTAAGTGAAAGCATATTTTGTTTCAGGACTCTAAATTTAGATGTGCATGTACTTGCTGATACGGTGCCTCTTCTCCACAAGGATTGTACCTTTGATGTAGAGATGAATTCAACCTTGATGGATATACAGGATGACATTGAGGTGCCTCCAAAAATTCAAAAATGGGTCAAAGACAAACCTAAACCCAACCTTGATCAAACCACTTCTTTCAATCTCGGAACCTTAGAAAACCCTAAGTTAATCCAGATTGGTTCAGACCTTACCCCAAACCAACGGAATGACATGGTTACGCTATTAACCCAATTCAGGATGTGTTTGCATGGTCTCGTGAAGACATGGTGGGTAAATGTGTTCATTTGGATCGATTTTACGGTTTTTTAATCGACCGAACCAGTCGATTCGGTATAAAAAGAATTGATCCGATTAAATTTTAAAAAACCCAGATATATATCTTGGTTTTTCAAGATGCGCCCGATTACCTATTTCGAAGTTCTGGTATGCATCGAACCGAACCAGATTATCTTAGGTTAAATTCATTTTTAAAAAAATATTTCACTTAGCTTTGTAAAATTGGATAAAAGTCTCCTCTATTTATAAAATAGAACTATAGAACTAACACAAGAAAATAAGTAATACAATACTTGGGACTTGAATGAAATTTGAATTGGTGGTCTCCTCTATTTATAGAATAGAAGTAAGACATGAGAACACAAATTAGACAATGTGGGATATTGGTAAGACAAGAGAATAACATATAGCCAAGTCCCACATTGGTTAACTTGTAAAAGTCTAAGGAAGTTTTCCTTATAAAAAGACTTCAAAGTAAAACCTTAATAGTGAAGTCCCACATTGATTCACTTTTAAAAGTCTAAGGAAGTTTTCTTTATAAAAAAATCTTAATAGCCAAGTCCCACTTTTGTTATAAAATGAAACCTTAGTAGTTAATGTTTTGACTATTAAGTGAGACCTTAATAGCCAAGTCCCACATTGGAAAGTTCAAGGAAGTTTTGCTTTATAAAAAGACTATCAACTATTAATTGTTGGTGGTTTACAAGTTTTATATTGATTAAACTGGTAAAAGTAAAAGAAATTAGATAAACTTAAATACATTAATAGTTGGTGGTTTAGAAGTTCTATATTGATTAAATTGGTAAAAGTAAAAGAAATTAGATAAACTAAATTATTTATCAATAAGTTGGGAAAGATTTGCTCAAGTTAGAATAAAAGTCTTAATTAATTGGATAGAATATGGTTGTTTACAAGTCCCAAATAAATTTTTCTATAAAAAAATTACAAGTGAGACCTTAATAGTCAAGTCCCACATTGGTTATTTTATAAAAGTCTAAGGAAGTTTTCCTATAAAAAAACTACAAGTGAGACCAATGTGGGAGTTGACTATTACTAATTGCTCCTAGCGTAGTTTATATGAGTTACCCTAAAAATATTTATTTTCAAATTATAGTTTTCTTAATGTTTTCCTTTCTCTTTGTCCAAAGAACATTTATTGATTTTGGTTTTTAATTCTGAAAAGCCATTCCAAATAGGATCTATTTATGAATTATGCATGACTAAAGCAAGTAGCCAGCCTACATAATTTTCCACTCAAATAAAAATACCAAGTACAAGATCATTATGCCTTGCTCATACCAGAGACTATATACCTGGATTATTTATTACTCCAATCTAATGCAACACATGTTTACCTGACTAGGCCCAAATTTAGGATACCCCAAGAAGTTTGTGGCCAAGATTTCTCTTTAGCCTTCATCAACAAAACTCTAGCCCAAGCAATCCAGCCTTCCCATGACATCCTCTTGTCCCACATTGGTTATTTTATAAAAGTCTAAAGAAGTTTTCCTTATAAAAATACAACCAAGTGAATTCTTAATAGCTAAGTCCCACATGGGTTTCTTTATAAAAGTCTAAGGAAGTTTTCCTTTTAAAAAGACATCTAAGTCTCTTATTTTTTAAAATTAGGCCGAATTTTGGCTCAAAGAAGGTTGGGCCTTGTACAAGTTGCTTGACCTTGGGCCGAATTTTGGCTTAGACAGCTCTTCTTGGGCCGGTTTTGGATTAAATTTGGGTGAGTTTTGATTTAAAAATTGTGGCCAGTTTTAACAAGGTAAAACCGCTATCGAATTCTGCATCAACCTAGCTTAATTTGCTAATCGGTTGATATCTGGATGTCAGTTCTGGTTTTGGTATCCTATGTTGGGTACTATCGGCATTCAGTTCGGTTCGGTTATTTACCGATGAACACCCCTAATGGTGGGTTTGTCCACTGACATTGTCCTTCATCGCCTTCCCATTAAAGAGGGATTTAAGCCAGTCAAGCAAAAGCTCAGGCGATTGAAACCTGAGTGGAGTTTAAAGGTAAAAGAAGAAATTGTGAAACAATTTGAAGCTGGCATCATCATGGTGTCCACATATCCTGAGTGGATATCCAACATTGTGCTCGTGCTTAAACCTGGAGGGAAGGTGCGAGTTTGCGTGGATTACCGGGACTTGAACAAAGCTTGCTTAAAAGATAGCTTTCCCGTGCCATTTATCCACATTCTTATTGATAATACTGCTCAATACGACATGTACTCCTTTGCTGATTGCTTTGCGGGGTATCATCAGATCATGGTTGCTGAGGAAGATCGTGAGAAAACTATTTTCATCGTGCCTTAGGGAACCTTTTGCTATAGACAGTTGTCATTCGGCCTCATCAATGCCAGAGCCACCTATTAACGAGCTATGATGGCTCTTTTCCACGACTTAATGAACAAAGAGATCGAGATCTACGTGGATGACATCATTGTCAAATCCAGAAAGGAGAATGACCATATAGACCATCTCAAAAAGTTGTTCAACAGGTTGCGTAAATACAACTTGAAGTTGAATCCAGCTAAATGCGCCTTTGGAGTTAAATCAGGCAAGTTGCTAGGATTTCTAGTCAGCCACAAAGGGGTTGAGCTGGATCCTGCCAAAATCCAGGCCATCACAGAAATGCCCATTCCTCAGACAGAAAAGGAAATACGGGGATTTTTGGGAAGAATCAACTTCATTAGCAAGTTTATCTCTCAACTCACAGTAACCTGTGAGCCAATCTTCAAGCTATTAAGGAAGAACTCCTCCATGAAATGGAATGATGAGTGTCAAAGTGCCTTCCTCACAATCAAGAAACATTTAGTTAAAGCTCTCGTGTTGGCACCACCCAGGGATGATGTTCCCCTGTTCATGTACCTGTTCATAAGTGACAATGCCATGGGCTGCATGCTGGGACAGAAAGACGATAGAGGCCAAGAACGAGCTATCTATTACCTCAACAAAAGGTTCAGCAGCAGTGAACACAAGTACACTCTGATCGAAAACACGTGTTGTGCTTTAGCATTGGCTTCCATGAGGTTACAGCATTATCTCCATGGTCACACAACCCATCTCTTATCCCGCGTGGATCCTCTCAAATACGTGTTCAATAAACCCATGTTAAATTGCTGGCTGTCCAGATGGCAGTTGATCCTACAACAATTTGACATCGTATATATGACTCAAAAGTCCATCAAAGGTCAAGGAATCGCGGATCAACTGGCCGCCGCACCTTCAGGGGATTTCAAACCCTTGGAGACATACTTTCCCGATGAAGGAGTAATGACAGTTCAGCAACACCATTAGTACGATACGCGCCAATCATGGAAGATGTATTTTGATGGAGCTGTTAATATGGAAGGTTCTGGAGCTGGAGTAGTTCTAGTATCTGGTACGGGGGAGCAGTATCCCGTCGCTATCAAATTGCAGTTTGTCAGCACCAACAATATATTTGTATGAAGGTCGTCTCATGGGGCTAAAACTTGTCCGATTCAATGGGCATCAAGGCGGTTAAGCTGTCTTTGGAGATTTGAGTTGGTAATCGAGACAATCCATCGGAATCTATCAAACCAAGGAACTACATTTCTTTGCCTTACCATGGCGGAGTTTTGAAGATGGTTTTGGAATTCGAAGAAATCTCCTTTCTACACATTCCTCATAATAGGAATGACTTTGCAGACGCATTAGCAACTTTGGCCTCCTTGATTCGTATATCAGATAAGGAACACTTGCCAAGCGTCACAATTTCCCTACACAAGGCCCCAAATTATATGGAATTACGTTGGAGAAGTATCGGATGAGCTACCTCCCATCCAACATCCTTGGTATCAGCATATCAAGGAATACCTACGAGATGGATCTACACCCGCTGAAGCGAGCCCGACTGAGAAAAGGCGGATCCATCGACTTGCTATGAAATTCTATCTCGAGTGGAGATGCACTCTACAAAAAGAGATGCAGGACTAGGTCTCCTCGTGTGTTTAGACAAAGATCAAGCCCAAAGAACATGGATGAAATCCATGGCGAGTCGATGGCCCCCACATGAGTGGCCCCTCCTTGTCAAGAAAGTCCTCAGGATAGGACATTATTGGCTATCTCTCAAAGCTGACTGCAATGACCACATAAAGAGATGCTATCGATTGCGATTCATGGGAATGCTATACACGCCCTCCACGGGAACTCCCAATATGAGTTCACCTTGGCCCTTCTCAATGTGGGAATGGACGTTATCGAGCCCATTGAGCCTAAAGCCAGTAATGGTCATCGATTTATCTTCACCATGATCAACTACTTTACCAAGTGGGTAGAAGCAGCCTCCTTCCCCAGGGTTACTAAAGAAGTCATCATTGCTTTCATCAGAAACAATGTCGTTTGTCAATATGGACAACCAGAGGTGATTGTGTCAGATAATGCTAAGAACCTCAACAACAAAATGATGGAGGAATTATGCAGTAAATTCCACATCAAACATCTTAACTCTGTCATCTATCGTCCAAGATGAGCGGTCTTTATTGAAGCGGCTACTAAAAAACATCAAGAAGATTATGCAAAAGATGTCCGCCAACCAGAAAAAATTGGACTGACCTATTGCCTCTTACTCTGTTAGCCTACAGAACCTCAATGCGCACTTCCACTGGGGTAACCCCCTACGCATTAACCTATGGGATGGAAGCAGTGCTCCCCATAGAAGTTGAAATGGAATCCCTCAGAGTGTTGATAGACGCTCAGCTGGATGAAGACCAATGGGTACAAGACAGGTATCACCAATTGTCTCTAATAGACGAAAGGCGAACCGCGGCTATCTTCCATGGTCAGTTATATCAACAAAGGATCGCCAGATCCTACAACAAAAAAGTCCGGCTACGGCAGTTTAAACAACATAACTTGGTTTTGAAGAAGATCCTTGACAACCAAGATCAATCTAAGGGAAAATTCGCTCCTAACTGGGAAGGCCCGTTTGTTGTCAAGGAAATATTGACAGGAGGCGCTCTCAGATTGCGAGAAATGGACGGCAATGAATTTCCACAACTCATAAACTCAGACACCGTGAAACGGTACTATGTCTGAAGTAACCAGCAAACAATCTAGTGTTGGACCATCAGATCACCAGTCATTCCGGTTCTTTAACCCTTTACCACATACAACTCTTCTACACTTTGCCCCTCAGGGAAACATACTTTTTAAGCCAGCAGCCTGGCTCCTTTGCATTCCTACGACTTAGGTCATCCCACTACGGATTGAACCTCCTGCGTTCGCAGTTTGGCTACCCATACATGGGATCAAAGTTCTCCTACCTGCAGTTTATCCTCAACCTAGGATTAAACTTTCTCCTCCCTGCACTCTAACCTGCACATGGGATCACGCTTTTCTGCTCGCCCTGAGGGGCGAATATGCCGACCTGATCTCCTCTTCAATAGGATTACATAGGCAACCATTTCATATGGCCCAGTCGCAATAAAACAAAAACAACAAAAACATTTCTACCCTTACAAAAACAAAAACAACAAAAACATTCCTACACCATTTCTGCCATACACAGCGTTAAACCTCTTACACCAGGTTCGAACTACGCAGACCTGATCTCCTCTTCAATAGAACTATGTAGGCAGCCATTCATGGTTCGGTCTCACCCCCTACCAAAACACAAACCTTGTCAACTGGTACTGGGATCACCTTTCAATCCACTACATTTCATTCGGCTTCAAACCAAAGGGATGGAATTACCTGAACTCCTCCCAAATAGGAGATTCGGCGACCATCTAAGATACGGTCATACCTTGAAGAGCAACACCAATCCATAAGAGGTGGAATTAACTAGACTTCTCCTAAATAGAAGTACTGGCGACCATCTGTGGTGCGGTCAATCTCAGAGAGGAAAGCCACACTCCTCTCCACATTTTCATTCAGAAACCAGTCCCAAGACACCAAAGATGGTAGGGATACATACAGATCGATGATCCATTCTGAACTATCCAGAGATAACTCAATGTCCATCCACCCAGGAGGAATTCAGAATACATCAAGATCACAAGCCCTGAAGCAGCAGACAAAATATCAAACAAGTATTCAGGTATATCTAAAAGGGAAGTGATCCAAAAATATATTTTCCTGTCATATATATAATGTTGTTTGATATATACAATGTAAACTGTACATGACAAAATAGCTAAGCTAGTCTGTGTAGGAAAATACAAGCTCATCTACAAGTTAGGGTATATGTGAGCTAACAAGCCCAACATAGCGTCCCTCTCAGAAGATGGAGGTGAAGTTGTGGTCTCCTGTACGAGAATATCCACACGACCCAACAAATCTGCGGCCATCCGCATGGTGACCATATGATCATCAATATATGCGCTCATCTCTGCGATCATGCCAGTGGTAAGGGACCTCACGGCAGTACTATTTGTGATGGCTACATCCCGGGCAGATATAGCACTATCCCGCTCAACTATCATTGCGTCTCTAGCTGATCTAGCCTCATCCCGCTCAACAACAGTGATATCTCTGCGAGTTAATGCCTTGTCTCTCTCTAATAGAGTTGCGTCTCTCCCATCAAGAGCAGTCAACATCATAGATCGAGCCTGATCTCTCTCAAAGGTCATCAGATGAAGACTCTTCTCAAAGTACTTCGTCTTTGAGTGTTGAATCACAACAAGATTTTAGTCTTGGGAGAATCCGGAGAAATGCTTGGCAACCCAAAGAAATGGGCTCCTCCTCGATGTAGGAATCGATGTCCTCCATGGGCTCTACATCGTCTGACTCACTATCCGGTACTGTAGATACTGCTGCAGCCGATAAAATCTCTGTCTCCATCCATGCGGAATACTCTGCAGAACAACTCGGATGGCTTATAGAAAAAGCAGTTATCTCACGCTGATCCCAACAAGCGTATACACGGGATCGGTCCTCTGCTGAGAGATATCGAGAAGTCGAATCTCGACTATCGCCCCCTCGAAAGGATGAAAATCCTGAAACTGGTCAAACTGTGACATCACGGCTAGTGGGTGATAAGTAGTCACGCCCCTCAAACCAGCCAGAGGGAGGTAGTCCATGCCCGGAGCATGAGTAATGAAGCTGTATGGTGAGCTAAACCCCGAACACGGCAATATGCTAAATGGATCTCTGATGTCTGCCAAAAATATGGACCAAGACAGAGCACATATACACTCCGATGGCTGAAAGGAGTATGACATGGCTGTATCGTGGGTAAAACAATATCCATGCCATCTAAAGGTACCAATCGGTCTCAAGTGTGACATAAACCACACGTACAGCATGACCGAACTACCCGTGAACACTCAAGTCGGATAAGTGCAGCATTAGGATGCTGATCGCAGGGTCTCTGCTACAATCATAGGTATAATGGTGCGACCCTCCCTGAGAGCTCTCACGGCCATGATGACACCTATGTCTATCTCATCCATGTACCGTGGCTTATAGACATACGATAGTATGCATAGCATTAGTACATCAACCCTGGCCACACGCCAATGGTCCTCCGGTGCGGTGAAATCCCCGGAATGTCATGAATAGCTATCCTCCGAGCCAAATCTGTCATACAAAAAATGCTGGGATATCACGTGGCCAGATGTCAGCTCATCCTGCACTACTCTGCGCCGCAATCCAGTGAGATTCATGAACCATCTACTCATGTCTCCCAAAGCCATGTGCACGCAAGGTCTGTCTAAAGGCAGATCGTTAATCGTGCATACTCCTCCGTAGTAGAGTCAACTCATGGGTCCCGAATCGGAAGACACCGCCTATCCGGTACCCAATGCTCTAAAGCATCCCATCCACAAAACCTCGGGGAACTCGAAAAGTCAATAAGGTCATGGTATATGCTCTACAAAGAATCGATCTATAGTCACCCCGTCTAGAAGTGGTGACATGCTATCATACCATGATCAAGATACCCAATGCCACCAATGACGGTGGGGTATGATCTATACGGCTAACTGTCGTGGAAGACTTCTATACGGGCCGTGTCATAAGACCATCCAGGGGTCAATGCCGAATATCTCTGGACATACATACATACATATGCATAACATGATACATGCATAGCAGATAATAGATGGCAATATGATATAGGGAATGGAAAAACTGTGCATACATTCCTAAGTATATCATCATCTAATACATCATCTCTGTACAGCTACAAATACAGGGAAATGGGGCACAGACGCCCTACTACTAATAGAGGCCTATCAAAAGATATAGCGAGAATGGGGTACAACCACCCAATATCTAACAGATGCCTATCAAAAGATATAACGAGAATACACATCAGAAGAAGATCATGGTGTCGATGTCCACATCATCAATCCTGCCCACCTGATGTAACTCCTCCTGAGTCACTGGATCTCTATCAACAGGGATGTCAGGCCTATATAGAGGAGAATCTGCACCGGCAAAACGAAATGGGTCATCTGAGGGGCCAGCGCCTGAGCTGGAAGGATCAAATGAAGCCGCCTCTGCCAGATCCCTGCCCAAATACCGAATAAATATATGTGCCTGGTCCAACTGCCGAGTCAAACTATCAATCTGTGTCATATTAGTCGGATCTCTGACACAAGTTATCCAATCCGTCATCATCACGGATCTCGGAACCATATCCCCATAAACCGGTGGCGCGGATCGGGCTCCGATAGTACGAGGGAACCACCAACGCCGGAACGTCTCTCCCGAGTGCAAGGACCTCCGATAATGCAAAACCACAAACCCCAACAATGGGATATCGTTGATGGGTGATCGCGATATGTGCCAACGACACCGAGCAGGAGGCAAGATCGGCATACGAATCTCCCATGTGGTGCTCCTAATAGCACGCTCTCCTAAATAGAGCTCCCAGCCTCCATCTATGAAGAGAGGAACTCTCCTGGTGGAAATCACGTACTCGACTCCAGTCGGGTATCCATCCTTAAAGCCGATGGTCAAGTGTTCCCCTAAATAGGGAATCTATGTGATGGTATCAGCTGTCAGCAACTCCATTTGATACGCAAAGGTGAGTGAATCCCTCACCATCTGGGGACCTCCAACAAAATGGAATGATGCCATCGTCGTCCTCGTGGATAGGTATCTAAACCTAACATTCTCATAGGATGCAAACATGGGAGCCTCTCATAGGCCCAAAACTGTCAACACAATGGCAAAACATCTGCTATTAGTGAACACTCTTAACCTATAAGTAGGAAATGACAAGAGAAATACTCACCAGCAGAAATGGGTAGAAGCCTAGACAAGCCTCGGTTAAACCCTGTGAGCGCATACGCATGCCCCGGAGGAAATAGGCAAAGGTATAGGAGCCCCAACATACTCTCCAATACGGTCCACATCACGTGTGACGCTGATCAAAGCAAAAGACACCGTAAAAGAGTTATCTGTTATGAAGCAGCCTCTAATAATCATCAGGAACTATCGCCGCAGAATGCAATCCCTGATTCTGACATCATCAGGCATGGGCTCACTCAAAACCCCACGCATAGCATCTACGCTCAAAGGACCTGAACGGACAGTCCTGCCTTTGAGCGCCTCCACCGGAACTCCTAACAAGGATCTGACGGCAGTAGGGGTAATATTCGCCATGCAAGGCACTGGCTCCCCTCCAAACTCCATACCTGTGATAAATCGTCAATCCATCGGCATCATCATCACCTCACAATCCAGCAGATGGAGTGATTGAGTCTGATGAAACCATCGCTTAGACAATGCCCTGAGGTAACCCCAGGGACAACGACGAGGAAGGATAGAGAAGAATGCCCCGAATCCCCACTCATGCACTACCACTCTATAGTCAGGATGAAGCGCTTGGTACATGGAGTGAATGCTGAACCAGTTCCCTCGAGGCTGTGTAAAACCCGGAACCTGCATGAAATGCAGATCAACATCAAAACCCTTTGCTCCTCATCAATAGGAAAGAAGGAAGATCAAAGTCTAACGTCATACCTCGTTAGCATGAAATTACATCGAGGGATGTCTGTTCAAATCACCAAGAAGCTCTAGGTTTGCCACCTGAATACAAGGTAGCTCCCTACGAGGGACATGTGCAGCAGGAGCGGGATCCTCAATAGGAATATCCTCATCCATGTCCTCAACGTCTGGCACGTATGCCCGGACTGGATGAATCACGGCCTCCACCAATCGACAAGGCTGTCTCACAGAGCGGGGACGAGGCACTTCAGAAGCCATCCTCCGTATACCAGAAGTGGTCCTATGGGAACTGATCGGCTGATCCGGATCCATAATATCTAGACAACAAGTCTCCAAATCACCTTTGAAAGGGTGGGGTATTTCTTTACCTAGAGCTTTCTAAAATGCATTTTATGACTATATGCATGCATGCATTTACTTTAACATACAATATAGTTGCATGACTGCCCAATGCCTACATTTTGAAAATTTTTGCCATAGTCCCCTTTGAAAATAGGACTATCCACATGCACATAGGCATGTCTAGGTGGCCATTCAGTAGCACACCTGCCCCAAAGTCATATACATAATATATGCATTAAAAATCAAAATCATCATGCATAAGGTCAACCTCAATACTAGGAGTACTTTTCCTTTCTACCTTTTGCTCATTGGACCTCAAATAGGACAAAAAATAGCAGAAAAAGGTGCCAATTTGACTGTCTCAAAAGTCAAATTTTTTCACATCATTATGTTCAGCATGGTTTAATACTAACATTTACTATGTTGAATATTTTTTATCAAGTCATTTGTGCATACATAATCACTACTATGTGTTTAGATGCATTTCATGCTATAACTCAAAATCCAACGGATAAAAACTGGAAAAATACATGCATACGTTACCAGGATAGTGTAGAACACTTGTACGGTGACAGAATTTGCAAAAAATAGCCCGAACTCAGCAGATCTGAAGGAGGCTCACGGATTTCTCTTCACGCGACAAGTTGAAAATGACTTGTGAAGACCAACCTGCTGGATTTTATCATCCACGGTCGGTCGTAGGCTCATCTGCGGCTGAAGTAGGTGCACCTGTGGCACCCCTATGTGGGCACCACCCCTCCGGCTCGGTCCAGTTCGAGTTACAAAGGAGTTCTCATAGACTAGAAATGTCAAATCGGGAATAAAAATGCCACGCGATTGAGCAAAACAGCATGCAATCCTGGTCTTCTCAGATGAAACTTTGAGTCTGTACATCACTCATGTGTAGTCACCCGAACACGAGGTATACCCTGATAATGATCTCATTTGTCACAAATCACATCCGGCAATACCTTGTACAGGTCTGATACCGCCAACTCCGGGTCATTACACCCTAAATGAGTCCCCAACGGGGGTTACAAGGTGAGTCCCGACGGGGGTTACAACGTAAGTCCCCGACGGGGGTTACAACGTGAGTCCCCGACGGGGGTTACAACGTGAGTCCCCGACGGGGATTACAACGTGAAGCCCCGGCAGGGGATTACAACGCGAATTCAAGCCGTTGACACACATATCAACGAAGGTTAAGCAGCCTTGACGTTATCTCACCCGATAGCGATTAAACCTATCAGAGCTCTAGAGCAATTCGAGGATTTCATGCTCGATTACTCATATTCCCCAGCGGATCCCCGGTGGGGGTCACAACGCAATGTTCCGTTGATTCACACGTCAGCAGAGGTAAAGCAGTATTGACAATCTACCCACAGAGTATCAGTCGTTGATTCACACGTCAGCGAAGGTCAAGCAACCTTGACAGTATATCCCACAGGATTTTTCAGCCGTTGATTCACATGTCGGTGAATTATACATCAACGAAGGTCAAGCATCCCTGATAACATTTGTTGTTGGCAATAAATCCGACAGAATCTTGACATGTCCTGGCGATACCAACCAGGAAAAGTCAATGTTATCAAGGAGGATTGATGATGGAATATATTATACACATCCTCAAACAGACCAAGCCTTATCCCCACAGATCTCTTACACATAAGAGGTACATCTTCCGGATCAAGTCATTACCAAAGACAAAGGAATTTGGTGATAACTCCAACATCAACATCCTAACAGATTCGGATTACACATCAAATCTGGTCATCATTGCCAATCCCCAGTTGAAGCAACAGGATCCAAAGAATCATCCCCAAAGATGTCGGGCTACAACCCATGCATACATGCATCATACATTTGCATCATGTTGCTACATATATAAGTACATGTTTGTCTTGTTACGCTTTCAAGTGTCTAGGATTCTTTATCCTACCCATGCATCGCCATGCATGAGTATGATAAAGAGGGCATCTCAGAGACACTCAAAATTTTCTCACTACTGCCACTAACATCAGGAGAGGATGATTCATCTTTTAAGAGGGAACCCTGAAAGACAATCCATATCCATACCGGATACTACCGGAAGTTCAGCATCAATCCCGGAACACACACTGGGAGTAACCAATCCAACCTCGGATATAACCCCGAGGCGTGCAGATCCAATACCGGAACACACACCGGAGAAGATCGATTAATCTCGGAGATAACCTCGAGGTATCCAGTCTCAGTCCCAATCATGGGAATAGCCACCAACCTTGGTGATAACCCCAAGGAATGCAGTTTCGACGATAACCCCAGAAATGCATGTTTCAAATGAAACCAGCTTCAATCTCGGGGCTCACAACGAGATACACTGTACCAGCCCGGAGATAATACCGGGAGGACAGGCACACCTCAAAGATGACAATGAGGACCTTCAACAATTGCAGCAGTCCAATCTCAGCGAAGCCTAAGCAACGTCTGCTTTATCAGCCCAATCAGGCGATAACACCGGTGAGGGGCAACATCGTCATCTCGTCAACACGATGCCACGCTACGTCGTCTCAACATCTCTACAAAACGATGTCCCACAAGACTAACCAATCCCGAGTGACTATTGTGCGGGGTAACGGATGGAAGTTGAAGCTTGAAGACCGGAGGGCATCGTCCCATCTACAATGACTTCGTACAAACTCTAATCCCATGCCATCGTACAACTCTCGACAACGGCAATCCGAAATAAGTCATGTATACCTCAAACGGATGCTCGGATTGCACTTCTGAAAGTTCGAGTGGACATTACAGTGCCCGAGTGCACGTACTACGAGATGACTCGACCCGAGAAACTCGGGCCCACCCGGGTTGCCTATGGTACACCTGCGGCTCAGCCGCAGGTACACCTACGGCTACTTCATCTATAAATAGAGGGCTTGGGGTGCCCATTTTGCAAAAGAAAAGGGCGAGGAAGCCCTGCCCAATTTGCTCTGCACTCACCCATGCAGTGTACTTTCTCATTTTAAACACATGTGAGCTCATATATAGCCTCTTTTATACCTACAAAAGTCAGTGTTTACCCACTCTAAAGATATAGAAGTCTTCTTTGGCAGTCAACTGTAAGCCTTCTCACACACTTTAGAGTCTTTCTTCATCTCTCGCACACACCCTTCTTCACGCTGAGAGTCGTGGTCAAGACGCATTTTCCTTGACGTTGGTCCGCGGTTTTATTTCAAACTTATATATATATATATATATATATATATTGACTAATATAATCGAAGTTATGCCTCGATTGAGCCTGATTTTTTGGCCCGAGCGTTTATTTATTTTTCTATATATATATATTTATATATATGAACTGTGTGTCGAACTTTGTTTGATGAGCCTAGACTTCGGTCTGGTGCGTTTATTTACTTTTCTATATATATTTATATATATGAACTGTGTGTCTAATTTTATTCGATGAGCCTGAACTTGATCCAGTGCATTTTATCGCTTATATATATATATATATATATATATATATATATATATATATATATATATATATATATTAACTGTGTGTAGGACTACATTCGATGAGCTCGGATTTTACATCAAATTATGCGTTTACTCGCTATATATATATATATATATTAAATTGTTGTGAACTTTGTTCGATGAGTTCTGATTTTACATATATATGCGTTTATCGCTTTTTATATATATATATATATATATATATATATATATATATATATATATATAAAAGCATTGTCAAACTCTATTCGATGAGCCCGGATATTACATCCATTCGTTTATTGCTTTTATATATATATATATATATATATATATATATATATATATATATATATTCGCATACACCTGAGTTTCCTTCGTGGCAATTGATCGCTTATTTTTTTTATACTTTTTATTTATATTTCGTCCCACTTTGAGTTTTCTTCGTGGCGGTTTAATAGATATTCTGCTTTTATTTACGTTTCATCCCACTTTGAGTTTTCTCCGTGGTTGTTGATAGCTTTTACAGCTTTATTTACATTTCGGATCCCCCATGGAGGTGCTTCATGGTTGGTGATCCTGTCTGTATATATATATATTTACAGCTTTTATATATATACCTGCTTACTGCTTTCATACAAATTGTGGTATCATGTGCGCCTAGGAATCATATGATCACAAATTCAGCCCATTGGATCTAGATTCAGTTCCTATGATGGACATTTTCAGCTGTAAGCAACTTATAAATCATTCTACGATGTCTGAATTTCCTCAGATGGTTCCCATACCCACGAGAAAGTCGGCATTATTTTGTACATTATTTTTGTACGGATGCCTCGCATCTGTTAAATAAAATCAATCAAGTCGAACACTTAATAAAATGGGAGTGTAAAAGGTCTCAATTACTATTGAGCATCAGGGTTTGAAAAACCTCTTTATAAAACATCACCGCCATATCTTGCTTAAAATGAATTTTTACATAAATTCAAACCCTGTATATATAGTGCGAACGAGGCCTCACACTACTTCCAAATAACAAAGACATTGATCCACACACACACACACACACATTCAGATAATAGTTTCTTGAAAAGAGGCGGTCACCGTGGTAACACGGATGTCTGGGGTGCCTAACACCTTCCCTCCTCCGCATAACCAAGTCCCCTGACCCTAATGAATCTCGATTTCACCAACCGTTTAGCAAAGTGTCACATCACCGGGTCAATGTGCAAACTTTTTCTCGAGTTCAGGTTGGTACAACCATTTAAAAACCAACTAACGACTCTTAACAGTCCATCGTCGACATTATACATGTTGGACCTTTTTCACTTGTTTTTTCAAACAAATCTCACCTAAAATGAGAACACCAAAGAACAAGTAACGGAAAGGGACATCTAAAAATCCTGACGTCGACACTGTCCATGAGTAGTATTCGTTTTTACGATACTATTCATAAAGTATTATTCACGGGTAATATTCACAAAGTACTATTCACGAGTACTATTCATAAAGTACTATTCACAGAGTACTATTCCCAAAGTACTATTCACGGGGTACTATTCCCGAAGTATTATTCATGGGGTACTATTCACCCAGGGAATTATTCATGACAAAAATTGATTTCTTTGTTGTCCAAATCATTTTTGATATAATATCATTCTTGAATTTTACTTCACAAAGCAGTATCATGTTGACAATTTGGACATTATTAAATTCTGGATAAATTAAGTTTTAAATCTTTAAAAATTTATCCTTTGCTTTCTTTTAATTGAATTCTTATATCATTGTCATCATCCTCATGCTTATATTGTGATAAAAGTCATCTATGGATTACGTGCATAGATGTACTGTTGATTGGTATGATTATGACCATGGATTATTCGGTGTAATCATGACCGTAATGTTACAAATGATGTGGTAAAAATTCTCATTGGCATGTAGTGCATTGATGGATAGTTGTTGGTATGATTATGACCAGGATTATTCGGTATAATCATGACCATTAATGATTACATGAATATCCTTGGCCCATAGTGCAGGGATGATTCGATGATGTGGTTTATTTATTAAGCTGAGTCTCAGCGATAAAATTGATGATAAACTTTTTAAATCATAAAAGATAGTAGATATCATGCTCTACTTAACTCTTCTAATGGATTGCTTGTTCCGCTACAGTTAAACTTGATGTTGATTATATTTTATAAACTTAACACTGTTGAAGGCTAACGATAATTTATTATGCATTATCTTAGTCATAATATTTCTTACTGGGCTAGTTGAGCTCACCCTTTATTTTTATTGTTCTCTTCTGGAAATGAGAATATAGCTGGGACTAGTCAGGGAACGGAGTGACGGTCCAGATGTTTGCATTAGTAGTCCTCACTATTCAGTGAAATAGTATGATAATAATTGTAATGAGGACTTTATTTGAGTTTGGATACTCTCTACGAGACATTATCCGTGTTGAAACTCTCAGCTACGTTTTGTCATACTGTATAAAAGAAGTTTGTATTTAAATTATGTATCATGGATTTGGCGACTCAAGATGGGTGATGTATACCTATTTTGGGGGCGTCACATCAGCTATTTTGATGACAGGATAACATATATATATATATATATACATACAATCAAAGAATTTTCTAAAATCTCTACTAATATTATTTACAAAATTCACGGGTATTATAGACGATGTGACAACACCCACGTGGTAGGTGGTGCATCAGCCTGATGTGACATGTCATAGCCAAAAGTTAGCTAACACAACCTTCCTAAAAGTCAACATCAGAGATTTTCTAGGATCAGAGTATTAAATGCACAACGGTAAATTTTCAACGGAAAAATCTCAAGGTGGTCTATAAAAAGGCAAGATGATTAAATCAAACAGTACGAATCACCAATCATCAAGCTGAACCTCTGCCTAAGTTTCAAGATCCTCACTTTATGAAAAGAGAACATCGTGTTCTGCTACTAAGTACTTAAGATGTGACGCCCCCAATATTAGGTATACATCACCCATCTTGAGTCGCCAGATACATCGTACAGAATTCAAATACAACTTAATAATACAATTGTCGTGTACAATACGACAAAACATAAACTGTGAGTTTGAATACAAATATTGTCTACTAGAGAGTATACAAACTCAAAAGGAGTCATCATTACTATTATTGTCACACTATTTAACAGAATAGTGAGGACTACTAATACTATCATCTGGTCCATCACTCCATTCCCCGACTCGTCCCAGCTATATTCTCATTTCCTGAAGAGAACAGTGAAAGAAAGGGTGAGCTCAACTAGCCTAGTAAGAAATATTATGACTAAGATAATGCAGAATAAATTATTATTAGCCTTCAATGAGGTTAAACCGATAAAATATAATAAACATCAAGTTTAACTGCGCAATGAACAAGCAATCCATTAGAAGAGTCAAGTAGAGAATAAAATCTACTATCTTCTATGATTTAAAAGGTTTTTCATGACTTTTATCACGAGACTCAAATTTTAATAAATAATCCACATCATCGAATCACCCCCGCACTATGGCCAAGGATATTCTTTAATATCACGACCACAAATTATCCATGACTCTGACCAAGGACATTCGTGTATTCATTAATGGTCATGATCATGCCAACAATCGTCCATCAATGCACTACGGGCCAATGATAACTTTTACCACATCATTTGTAACATTACTACCATGATTACAATCGAATAATCCACGATCATAATCATACCAAGTCCATCTACGCACTACAGCCACATATGACTTTCAACATAATATAAACATGAGGATGATGACAATGATATAAGAATTCAATAAAACAAGTTCAAGAATTAATTTATCCAGGAACCAATAACGTCCAAATTTTCAACATGATACTGTTTTGTAGAGTAAAATTCAAGAATGCTCAGAAGAATATTTCCATGAAAAGATACTGGATGAAGCGCAAATATCAAGGATATTCCACTAATTTCATGGAGTATAGAAGTCAAAGTTTTATCCAACTAAGTATAATAAAGAATGGAATAACAAAAGAAATCACCGTGCATGTGATAGATCGCAGATGCATGTGTTATTCCAACGTAATAATAAATAACGGAATTCAGTCCCGCCAGAAAACGCATGCATGGGATATTCCAACAAAGATAATAAATAATGGAACTGGTCATGCAGAACGCACCTAATGGGATGTTCCAATGAATAATAAAAAGACCGGAGGAACAAAAGAATTTCACCAAGTATAGGTATCCCACGATATAGGTTATTCCAATGTAATAATAAAGTGGAATAATGAAGTTCTCTTCACTTAATACAAAATAAATAACACCCCTTACATTAGTAGGAGATTGAATACCGCAGTAGTTTAGTAATGTAATACTCTTCTTCTTTCTCTCTTATTATTCTCTATACTTTCTCTCTATAGCTTGAATGAATTCGTGAAAATAATGAAGCACTAGCCTCTATTTATAGAAGATTTCTAGCTTAGCACTTGCAATGTGAAAAGGCAAGTGGCTTGACTTAATCGGTGATGTGAAAAGAAAAGTGGTTCGACGCTTGTAATGTGAAACGACAATTGGTTCGGACGCTTGTATGTGTAAACGGCAAGTGGTTTGACGTTTGGTAAAGGTAATTACTATTGATGAAGGTAATTACTATCGACGAAGAGACTCTTAGATGATGACATATGGGCCCCCATAAAATAACCAAACTTACCACAAACGCCCTCATAATAGACTCTTTATATACATCAAGGATTGAATAAATATTACCACAAATCATTTTATTTTTAATCAACACATATTTAATCTTTCAACAATTATTAATCATTTTATAACTTGTCGTCTCAATTATTGATTTAATAATATAACATATTATCTGATGATAATCTTTGTGACAATAATTGAATCAATAATATAAGAGATATGATGCAAAGAATTATTGTAGCAATAATCGAGTATAATTTGAGTGACTTCTCACGTAAGCATCAATAATCAATACCGTATGGTACTACGCAAACCACGCATATTCATCGTACTTTTACTACGAGTAGTTCAACAGCTTTTAACGGTAACACCTCCGCCGTTATTTTTATAGAAATATAATTTTGCCGTTTTCTAACTACAACAATACTTCCGTTGTGGGGTCCACCAATGATTGGTCGTCGCATTTAATATTCCCTAAACAAAAAGAATATTCCCCGACCAAACGAATATTTTATAACAACTTGCTTACTTTGCAAAATTTATAAATATTACCCACAACTATAACATTATATCAAATTTACTCCATAATATTCAAAAATAATATTTATAGAAAATTCATCTTTATTTATAAAAGTTGGGGTCTTACAACCTCCCCTTCTTATGAAATTTCATCCTCGAAATTAGGGTACGTACCTGGTATGTCGAAGAGGTAAGGATACCTTGATTTCATTTCAGATTCTAACTTCCAAGTCATTTTCTCAACATCGTGGTTTCTCCACAAAACTTTGACTTGAGGTATAACCTTGGAGCGTAGAATATGTTCCTTCTTATCCAAGATTTGAAAAGGAACCTCTTCATACGTCAAATCTTCCCCTATTTCATCCGGTTCTAACTCAATAATATGGTTCGGGACTTTCACATATTTACGTAACATGGATATGTGAAAAATATTATGAACACGAGACATACTTGGCGATAAAGCGAAATATATAGCTACGTTCCTACTCGATCGAGGATTAAAAATGGGCCTATGAATCGAGGATTGAGTTTTCCTCTCTTTCCAAATCTCGTAACTCCTTTCCATGGAGCAACACGTAACAACACATGATCTCCTATATCGAATTCCACGTCCTTTCGATGAAGATCAGCATAACTCTTTTGTCGATCTTGTGAGGTTTTTATACGTTGTCGGATCGTTTGAACCTTTTTCGTAGTCATACATACCAACTCTGATCCCAACAACGTTGCTTCACCCACCTCATCCCAAAGATCTTTCGAGAACGACACTTTCTTCCATACAACGCTTCGAATGGAGCCATGCCAATACTTGCTTGATAACTGTTGTTGTAGGAAAACTCCACCAATGGTAAGAACTTATCCTAACTTCCCTTGAAATCAAGGACACAGAGTCTTAATAGATCTTCAAGAGTTTGAATAATCCTCTCCATCGTCCGTCAGATCCGAGGATGATATGCCGAGCTAAATCGTAAGTCTGTGCCCATAGCTTTTTGCAAACTAACCCAAAATTGTGAAGTGAATCTTGGGTATCAATTAGAAACTATGGATACCGGCATACCATGCAGTCTTACAATCTCGTTTATGTACATACGAGCAAGACGTTCAAGTGTATAAGTTTCTCGTATCGGTAAGAAATGAGCAGACTTGGTCAATCTATCAACAATGACCCAAATCGTATCTATACCTTGAGAAACCTTAGGAAGACCGGTAACGAAATCCATGGTAATGTGCTCCCACTTCCATTCTAGAATTTCAAGTGGTTGCAATGGACCTTTTGGTACTTGATGCTCCGCTTTAACTCGTTAACAAGTTAGACACCTTAAGATAAACAACGCTATCTCTCTCTTCATATTGCTCCACCAAAAATGTATAGACGAATATCATGATACATTTTGGTACTCCCGAGATGGATTGCAAGCGGTGTGTTGTGCGCTCCATCATGATTTTATACTTTAAATCGTGGTCGTTAGGAACACAAAGTCCGGAGTTGACTCAAAGTATTCCTTCTTCATCGATTCTTGCTTCCTAAAGATAGCACCTTCTTGCACTTTCTTCCTCATATGCATCACCTCCAGTCCAGTAGCTTGAAGCGACTTTAACTTTATCGATTAAAGTTGGTTCTACTCGTATATTCGCCATCATCACATGGGTCCACGAGTCTTTAACTCTATCTCAATCCTTTGCAAGTCACACAAAATGGGCCTTTGTGTTGATAATATCGCACTCGTACTTGCATATGATCTTCTACTTAATCGCCGCCTACCACGTTCGCTTTTTCGGGATGGTATTGGATGGTATGATCATAATCTTTCAAGCAGTTCAAGCCAACGTCGTTGTCGCATGTTGAGTTCCTTTTGAGTGAAGAAATATTTGAGGCTTTTATGATCCGTAAAGATCTCCACTTTCTCCCCATACAAGTAATGCCTCCAAATTTTAAGTGCAAAGACAAAAAGTCATAACTCTAGATCATGAGTAGGATAATTCCTCTCATATTCTTTTGAGTTGTCGCGAGGCATAAAGGCTATGACTTTTCCATGTTGCATGAGAACACATCCCAACCCTTTTGCCCAAGCATCTTTGAGATGACAAATCCCTCCGAGCGGATGGTATTATCGAGCAGTCTTTGAAATGAGTCTCCTCTTGAGTTCTTGAAAACTCTTTTCACATTCTTCGCTCCAACCAAACTTTGTATCTTTCCGAGTCATTTGAGTTAATGGAGTAGCAATTCGAGAAAATCCTTCCACGAATCTCCGATAATAACCAAAGACTAAACCGAGAAAGCTACATTTCGATTCCATGATTTAGGTTGCTCCCGACTTTGAATTGCTTCAATCTTTCTTTGGGTCAACAGATATTCCATGACTTGATACCACGTGCCCAAGGAATGCTACTTCCTCGAGCGAACTCGCATTTCTTCAACTTGGCATAAAGCTTATATTCACGAAGCTTTTGGAGTGTCGACCTCAAGTGTTGCTTTCATGATCTTCACGGCTTTTGGAATAAATAAGGATGTCATCAATAAAGGCGACCACAAAGTGATCCAAATATTCCTTGAATACTCGATTCTTCATATCCATGAAGGCAAAGAGGAGCATTAGTCAATCCAAAGGACATGACTAGGAATTCATAATGCCCGTCATCGGAGTTCGAAAGACGTCTTTGGAATATCATACATTTCTAATCTTCAATTGGTGATATCCTAACGAAGATCAATCTTTGAAAAGAATTTGGCTCCTTGCAATGTTGGTCAAACAGGTCATCAATACGTGGCAATGGGTACCTATTTTTTATGGTGACATGATTCAACTCCGATAATCAATACAAAGTCGCATACTCCCATCATTCTTCTTCACTAAGCGAGCAGAGCACCCCGAGGAGAAGTACTAGGGACGAATAAAGCCAATGTCTAACAATTCCTGCAGTTAGGTCTTTAACTCACGAAGTTCAATAGAGCCATTCCATATGGGGCTTTGGAAATGGGTTTTGTATCGGGTTCAAGGTCGATACAAAATTCAATTTCACGCTTCGGGGGTAGGCCGGGAAGTTCTTCGGAATACGTCGGAAATTTATTAACAATAGAAATATCGTTCAAAACCGGCGTATTTTGTTTAAATCATGACATGAGCTAAGAAAGCTTGACATCCGTTTTTCAATAAACGAATAGCTTTATGGCTTGAGATGGTAGTGATTAATTTTAATGGTTTGGTCGTTTGAATTCGCATAATAGGTTGATTAGGAATATGAAAGCTAATAACCTTATTTAAAATAATCAATTTTGTATGATAAGTAGTTAACCAATCAATCCCAGAATCACGTCAAATGCAAGTATTTTCAATGAAATAAGATCGACGGGTAATGTGAGGGTACCGATTTGAACCAAACAAGACTTATAAGCGATTGGATGTAATGAAGGTTTCTCCCAACGGAGTTTCCTGAGATAAGTCAAAGTCTAATTTCTCGAGTCAAATTTAATCGATGGCGTAAGTAGGAGAAATAAAAGAATGGGTAGAACCGGTATCAAATAAAGTATAGACTTCGTTATAGTTTATGATAAGCTTACACGTGATGACTTCATTCGGGTTCCTTGCTTTCTGGGATGTCACAACAAACGCTCTCCCTTGTACTACCGGCTTTGACTTTTCTGGGACGGCCTTTCGTGCCTCCATCCTAGCTGAATTTGTCTTCGATGAACGACAAAATCGGGCTAAGTGACCTTCTCTTCCACAATTATAACACGCTTGACTCATGACATCGCGCATAATTTGGACTGATGTGTCCCTCCCCTCCGCATTTGAAGCATATGATAGGTGGTCTTTCTCCTTCCTTAACAATGGGTGTTGGTGCTGACGTCTTTCCATCATTGTTGAATCTCATCTTCTTGAAATGTCCATTCTTATTGTTTTGGCCCTGATTACCACCGAAGTGGTTACCATTTCTGGCCTGTTGATTTCCTCCACGCTTGTTATCACCGCTTCGATGATTGCTCTCACTGGTATTATCATTTTGTCGGCTGCTCTCTTTTGGTTACGTTGACTCGTTATCGTGCTCCACCAACTGAGCCCTATTTACAACATCTGAATACAAACACAATTTATGAGAAATAAGATGTTGACGTATCTCTGGCTTCAAACCTCTTAAAAACATTCGCGTCATTCTCTCTTCATTATCCACCAAGTGGGACGCATTGCTATTCTCAACATTCTCGGATGTCATTTTCAGATACTGCTATAAAACAAAGGTTAATTGACATGTAACATATTATCCCTAAATTCTGACCGACCAATTAAATACCACATAAACTTAGGTAGGTCATACTAGCGAAGGAATTCCCCGTCTCTCCCCTCCTAGTACTATTCTCACATCTTAGCCAAGGATCATATCCCTAAGCTTTGATACTCACCATGGCGCCCCAAAATTAGGTATACATCACCCATCTTGAGTCGCCAGATACATCGTATGTAATTCAAATACAACTTAATAATACAATTGTAGGTGGTACAATACGACAAAACATAAACGTGAGTTTGAATACAAATATTGTCTACTAGAGAGTATACAAACTCAAAAGGAGTCCTCATTACAATTATTGTCACACTATTTAGCGAATAGTGAGAGGACTACTAATACTATCATCCGGTCCATCACTCCGCTCCCGACTCGCCCAAGCTATATTCTCATTTCGAAGAGAATAAAAAGAAAGGGTGAGCTTAACTAGCCCAAGAAGAAATATTATGACTAAGATAATGCGAATAAATTATCATTAGCCTTCATAGGTTAAAGCGATAAAATATAATAAACATCAAGTTTAACTGCGGTGAACAAGCAATCCATTAGAAGAGTCAAGTAGAGAATAAAATCTACTATCTTCTATGATTTAAAAGGTTTTTCATGACTTTTATCGTTGAGACTCGACTTAATAAATAATCCACATCATCGAATCACCCCTGCACTATGGCCAAGGATATTCTTTAGTATCGCGATCACAAATTATCCATGCACTACACCCGAGGACATTCGTGTATTCATTAATTATCATGATCATGCCAACAATTGTCCATCAATGCACTACTGGCCAATGATAACTTTTACCACATCATTTGTAACATTACGGGCCATGATTACATAGAATAATCCTCGGTCATAATCATACCAAGTCCATCTATACACTCACAGCCACAGATGACTTTCAACATAATATAAACATGAGGATGATGACAATGATATAAGAATTCAATAAAACAAGTTCAAGAATTAATTTATCCAGGAACCAATAACGTCCAAATTGTCAACATGATCTTTGTTTTGTGAGAGTAAAATTCAAGAATGCTCGTAAGAATATTTCCATGAAAGATATCTTTGGATGAAGCGCAAATATCAAGGATATTCCACTAATTTCATGGAGTATAGAAGTCAAAGTTTTATCCAACCGAGTATAATAAAGAATGGAATAACAAAAGAAATCACTGGGCATGCGATAGAAGCGCAGTAAAGGAGTTATTCCAATGAGAATAAAAATAATGAGAACCGAGTCCGGCCAAAAAAACGCAGACGATGTGATATTCAACAAAGATAATAAATAATGGAACCAAGTCATGCAGAACGCACTTAAGCAGGATGTTCCAACAGAATAATAAAGATTGGAGCAACAGAAGAATTTCACCAAGTATAGGGTATCCCGCGTATACAGGTTATTCCAACAGAATATTAAAGACTGGAATAACAGAAGTTCTCTTCACGAATACAAAATAAATAACACCCCTTACATTAGTAGGAGATTGAATCTGCCAAGAGTGTAGTAACAGAATACTCTTCTTCTTTCTCTCTTATTCTCTCTATACTTTCTCTCTCTATAGCTTGAATGAATTCGTGAAAAATAATGAAGCACTAGGCCTCTATTTATAGAAGATTTCTAGCTTAGCACTTGCAATGTGAAAAGGCAAGTGGCTTGACGACTGGTGATGTGAAAAGAAAAGTGGTTTGACGCTTGTAATGTGAAACGACAATTGGTTCGACGCCTGTAATATGAAACGGCAAGTGGTTTGACGTTTGGTAAAGGTAATTACTATTGACGAAGGTAATTACTATTGACGAAGAGACTCTTAGATGATGACATATGGGCCCCCCATAAAATAACCAAACTTACCACAAACGTCTCATAATAGACTCTTTATATACATCAAGGATTGAATAAATATTACCACAAATCATTTTATTTTTAATCAACACATATTTAATCTTTCAACAATTATTAATCATTTATAACTTGTCGTCTCAATTATTGATTTAATAATATAACATATTATCTGAGATGATCTTTGTGACAATAATTGAATCAATAATATAAGAGATATGATGCGTGAATTATCATGTAGCAATAATTGAGTATAGTTGAGTGACTTCTCACGTAAGCATCAATAATCAATCTGGTGTGCTCTTATGCTACCACGCCGTATTCTTTGTACTTTTACTACGGGTAGTTCAACAGCTTTTTTTAACAATAACACCTCCGTAGTTATTTTTATAGAAAGATAATTTTGTCGTTTTCTAACTACGACAATACTTTCGTTGTGGGGTCCACCAATGATTGTGCCGTCGTACGAATATTCCCCGACAAAAAGAATATTCCCCGACCAAATGAATATTTTATAACAACTTGCTTACTTTGCAAAATTTATAAATATTACCCACAACTATAACATTATATCAAAATTACTCCATAATATTCAAAAATAATATTTATAGAAAATTCATCTTTATTTATAAAAGTTGGGGTCTTACATAAGAAGCCAAGTTCAACACAACTTAGTAGCACCACATACAACAACTTATCAATTGTGATTTGTTGGTCTAAGTGACCAATGTACCAAGTCTAAGTGACTTGAAGAGTTCTAAGTGAAGTGGTCTTTGTGACCCTGTCTTCGTGTATCTTTCAAGTCTAAGTGACTTAAAGGAATCTTAGTGATTCATTGTTGTAGTAGATCTTAGTGATTTGGTCTAAGTGGCCCTCAAGAATCCTCAATGGATTTCTTACTCGTAGAGTAGAAGAGTAGACTAGGAGTCATTTATACTCCGAACCAATTAAATCTTGTTGTGTCATTCACTTTCCTGCATTTATATTTCTGATATTATCTGTTATATTTATTTGTGACTTAATTTCACAAGAACTAAATTTAGAGCATAAGATTTCCTTAAATCTTTAAAGGAGTTTTCAAACTAATATTTCGATGTGCTTAATTAAATATGATTAATTAATTATTTGGTAATAATCCCTTATAAAGAAAAAGTTTTAAAGGATCTATGGAAAACAACACACACACACACACACACACACACACACATATATATATATATATATTATACTTATTTTGTATTTTACGCCCTCCATCTGCAAAAGGATGACTTAAGTTACAATTTTCTTTATGAAAGGGCTGTACTTATTCTCACACCGGAGCTATCCCCCGACGGCACAAGCCATCAAGCTTCTGTGTGATCTGTTATTATGCAGGTTTCAGCGCGTGGATTTTGTGATTGGACGCGCAGACGAAACTTGGCGTTAATATTGGCGCTAGAAGGAGGGCCTTAGTGCTTTTTACAATCACGTACTATTTTCCGGTAACAGGCTTTGGCGAGTCAGGAGAATGGTGCCTCTGTCCAGAAAAAGGCAAAAACTCACCAGTCACACCAGACCACCCAGGTGAGGGGGTCGGTGAAGGACCGTTTAGGGTCCAAAATTACGGAGGTTCAGGAGGTGCCGACCCCTTCCCTTCGACGTAAACTCTTCCACGATAGCCAACGCACACCTAATCATGCGAGTCAGGCCGATGAAAACCATTCTCGGGCCCTCGTAAGGCAAGAAGGAGGGGAAGGTAGCCGGGACTAGTGAGAGTTCATCCTGAAAAGAAAGATGGAACAGAACAAAGATGCCATGTTGGCACTATGGCTACAATAGGAGGAACTCGAGGCACAGATGGCTAAAATGGCCGGAGAACAGGAAGCCTCCTCGAAGAGGCGTAGACATCATAGCCGATCCCGATCACCCCGACGGGATGTGGCTAGAAAGGAAAGGAGCCGACCCCAGAGTCGCTCTCGAGAGGGCAGAAGTCGTGGGAGGAGTCGGTTAGCGGACAGAAGATCTGGGCACCTAGGAAGGTCGGAGCAAAAGAGGAGGATCGCGTCCCCCGAATACAAGTGGGATAGACATCATTCATCCCCCCGTAAGGAGGAGGCCGATCCCCTCGCGAGAAGGGTTGCGGAATTAGAGAAGTTGTTAGCGGCCAAGAGTCCGAAGGGGACCTCTTCGAGCTATCCAGAATCGCCCTTCTCATCGGAAATCAATCAAGTCACGGCCGATCCAAAGAAAAAGATGCCCCCTATTAATACGTATGATGGATTAGGGGATCCTTACGATCACTCAGATGGATATGACCGTCTGATGTCTTACTATGGACACTCGGACGCTGCCAAATGTCATATGTTTGCCACGACATTGAAAAAGAGTGTCCGGGAGTGGATGGGGACTTTGGCAGCAGGATCGATCCATTCGTGGAATGATCTTTGGGAAAAGTTCCATGCTCGGTTTGGAAGCAACAGGAGACGAGGAAAGATCATGGCTTCCTCATGCAAAGTTAGGCGAAGTCGGATGAAACCACAGGTCGAAGATGTAAAAAGATTTCGGTGGTACGTGGGATCGATAGCAGAGTTGAATTCCCCACAAGCCCTGGGATTCTTCACAACGGGTCTAGATATCGAGAGGTCGAAGAAGCTGATGAAAGATTTGGTGATCAACCCTCCGACAGATCTGACCGAAGCCTTCCACCGGGCCGAAGGGTTTATCGCGATAGAGGAAGCCATGGGTAATTTTAAACCTCACGCCCAATCTTACGAGAAATCTAAGGATCAGGACAAACAAAGTTATCAGCGCTCAGATAATAATCAGTGGAGGTCGGATAACCCCAGAAAG
The DNA here is from genome assembly GCA_020205615.1 of Panax quinquefolius. Lineage (NCBI taxonomy): Eukaryota > Viridiplantae > Streptophyta > Magnoliopsida > Apiales > Araliaceae > Panax > Panax quinquefolius. Next base: position 63,557,245 of record CM035174.1, on the reverse strand, counting down.
AAAAATTATAACGGTGGCGGATCCGGAAGTAACCGACCACCTCTCCCAAGACGCAACGTCAGTAAAGTTTACACCCCCCTCACTACAGATCGGGCGAAGATCTTGGAAGAGATAAAAAATAAATCCTTCTATGAACCATGCTCGAAACGAACCAAACCCGAGAAGAGGGGTCGAGACAAGTTTTGTGATTATCACCATAGCACCGAGCATTCGACGGAGGCATGTAACAACTTGATGGACATGATAGAGAAGAACGTTCAAAACGGTCAGTTAGTTCAGTATGTAGCTGGTCGGAATAATGGAGTGGTACCAAGAGGGGAAGCAGAGACCAGGATCGGGACACCCAGCCTCTACAGAACCCGCCAGCCTGAGGCGTAATTGATGTGATCTCAGGCGGTTCTGTTGGGCGGATAACTGGAAAGAAAAGGAGTGGGCATCTCGAGGCGGTGTTACCAGTTACGGGGTCTACTACAAGAAAGGATCGGGCATACCCTGGAACATCCATCTTCTTTTCGGACGAGGATTATCCTATAGACCTCATCAAGCCGCATGACGGCGCGTTGGTAATAACAGCACAAGTCGGGACCGTGGATATGAAGCAGATGATGATAGACAACGGATCCTCGGTCGATATCTTGTACACTCACGCCTACCAGAGGATGGACCTACAAGGAAAGAAGATGGATTTGGGTAGCGAAGGACCTTTGTACGGGTTCAATGGAGATCCAGTGTATGTGTCTGGTACCATTGAACTGCCAGTAAAGTTCGGCATGACACCCAATTAGGTCGAGATAATGGTCAGGTTTTTCATCGTCCAAGTGGATTCGGCTTACAACGCGATCCTCGGGAGACCGACCTTGGCAGCCCTGCAGACTGTGACTTCTATACCCCATTTCAAAATCAAATTTCTGACACCGAACAGGATCGGGGAGATACAAGGTGACTTAGACATTGCCCGAAGGTGTTATCGAAATAGTTTGATCTCTTCAGGGGTCGAAGTTAGTAAACAGAAACAGACAATGGCTATCGAAATAGAGTCATTCACTGAGAGTAGTACAGAACCGCTTTCTCTGCCTGCCGAAGAAACTGAAGATATAGAACTGGTGCCAGGGAATAAAGAGAAAATGATCAAGATCGGGTCGGGATTGGCAGAACCATTTTGGACGAGGTTGATAGATTTACTCCGGGTCTATGCCAACATCTTTGCATGGGAGCCCAGTGATATGCCAGGGGTAAGCGAGTCGGTAGCCCTACACAGGTTACATGTAGACCCAAACAAAAAACCTGTCATACAGAAATGAAGAGTTTTCGCCCCAAAGAGACAGAAGATCATCTATGTAGAGATCACCAAACTCCTGGATGCTGAATTCATCTTCGAAATTGATTACCCGGAGTGGTTGGCTAATGTAGTCTTGGTCCAGAAGTAGAACGGGAAGTGGAGGTTATGCATCGACTACACGGATTTGAACAGGGCATGTCCGAAAGACTTCTATCATTTGCCCAACATAGATCAGTTGATCGACGCCACTTCGGGGTACGACATGCTGAGCTTCATGGACGCCTTTTAGGGTACCATCAGATCTCAATGAGTAAGGAAGACATCCCAAAGACCAGTTTCATTACGCATCGGGCGATATATGGATATCGGAAAATGACCTTTGGGCTGCTGAATGCGGTGCCGACTAACCAGCGAATGATGAAATTCGTGTTCACAAAGCAGCTAGGGAGAAGTATGGAAGTCTACGTGGATGACATGATCGTCAAAAGTATGTTGGTCCGCGAACACCTTGAGGATCTGGAAAACTGCTTCGAAACAGTCAGGAGACGCCAACTGAGGTTGAACCCGACCAAGTGCACGTTCGGCCTGGGATTGGGAAAGTTCTTAGGATATCTGGTCAGCAAAAGGGGAATTGAAGCGAACCCAGAGAAGATTTAGGCGGTCCTAGATATGAAATTCCCAAAATCATATAAGGATGTTCAGAGATTGACGGGTCGGATTGCAGCCCTTCGACAATTTGTCTCGAAATCAGCAGAGAGATGCCTATCGTTCTTCGACACCTTGAAAGGGCCTAAAAAAAGAAGAGCTTTCAGTGGACTTCAGAGTGCGAAGATGCATTCCAGGGGATCAAAAAATACTTATCCTTGGCACCGTTGTTGATGAAGCCGGTCCCTTCGGAACCTTTGTATTTATATTTGGCCGCGAGCTCGATGGCGGTGGGAGCGGCATTGGTTCGAGATAAGGGGGGAAATAAGTTTCTGGTATATTACGTCAGCCATGTGCTTCGAGATGCAGAAATTTGATACCCGAACATGGAAAAATTCGCCTACGCCTTGATCATTGCAAGCAGGAAACTTCAACATTATTTCCAGGGTCGGGTGGTGGTGGTATACACGGATCAGCCGTTGAAGAAAGTCCTGCACCGACCAGAGGTCTCGGGGTGACTTGCTGCGTGGGCAATGGAGTTAACACAGTTTGCATTGGAATATCGACCCCGAACAGCGATCAAAGGACAGGCACTGGCCGATTTCGTCATGGAATGTTCGTTCACAGAACCGGATGTGGGGTCGGTCACTGAAACATAGTATGCGAGAACTTCATGGATGCTTTATACTGATGGCTCATCAACCTCGGACGTCAGCGGTGCAGGGGTCATACTGATGAGCCCTGAAGGGTTCAAGGTTCAACAGGCCATTCGGTTCCAATTTAAAGCAACCAACAACGAAGTAGAGTATGAGGCCATTCTAGCTGGGCTGAAGTTGGCCCGAAGCCTGGAAGTACAAAATTTAGTCATCTATAGTGACTCCCAGTTGGTCGTCAAACAGATATCAGGGGAGTATGAGGCTCGGGGGGTAAGAATGGTGAGGTACTTAGCCGAGGTAAAAGATAAACTAGCATACTTTATGTCGATTAGTTGTCAGGGGGTTGATTGATCCGACAATACAGTAGCAGATGCTTTGGCTCGATTGGCAACCACAGAAGCAAGCTCCTTCAGCGGGTCGGTATATTTGGAAGTACTGGAACAACCAAGTGTTCCGAAGTTGGAGGTACTATGCATGGATCGACTCGACTGCTGGCTTACGCCATACATCTCATTTCTGACCGAGGGGGTGTTACCTTCGGATCGTATCCTAGCAAGGAAGATCAAGCACCGAAGTTCAAATTTTGTACTTATTGATGGAGACCTATATCGAAGGGCTTTTAGTTCTCCACTACTCAAGTGTTTGACACCGTCGGAAGCGAACTACACACTTCGGGAGGTGCACAAAGGGATCTATGGAGATCACATGGGAGCGAAGTCAATGGCACATAAGATTTTGAGGCAGGGATATTACTGGCCAACCATTTATCAAGAAGCGAAGGACTTTGTCAAAAAATGTCCCAAGTGCCAGCTGAACAGTGCCATTCCACACCAACCTCCCGAGGAGCTATATTCGGTCTTATCGCCAATTCCTTTTGCCATATGGGGAATCGACATCTTGGGGCCTCTACCGAAGGCCAAGGGGCAAGTGAGTTTTGTGATCGTAGCCATCGACTATATGACCAAATGGGTCGAAGCCAAACCTCTACAAAAAATCACCGAACAGGAATGCCTGAAATTCTTCAAAGAAGGGGTTGTATATCGGTTCGGCATCCCGATGGCCTTAGTCTCAGACAACGGCTGCCAGTTTGTGGGATCAAATTTGAAAGTTTTCTAAAAGAATTGGGGATCTAGCATAGAAAAACTTTGGTGGCACACCCTCAGTCGAACGGGCAGGTAGAAGTCACCAACCGAACCCTTATTAACGGTATCAAAAGGAGGTTGGACGAGTTAAAGGGTCGCTGTCCAGAAGAGTTACTTAGTGTCTTATGGGCCTATCGAACTACACCAAGAACAACAACGAGAGACTCACCGTTCAGATTAGCCTTCGGGACCGATGCACTCATACCCGTTGAGATCGGATCCCCTACACTCCGGGTCAGTCAGTATAAGGATTTGTACAACGAGGACGGCCTACGCCTCAACTTAGATCTCTTGGAAGAGGTTCGGGAGTCAGCACTGATGCGACTAGCTATTTATCAGAAGCGTACTGCCCGACACTACAATCAAAAAGTCAAGCAAAGAAGGTTCGAGGCTAGAGATTTGGTGCTTTGAGAATCAAAGGCATCAACCCCCCAGAACACCGGCAAGCTAATGCCTAACTGAGAGGGGCCTTACGAAGTAGTGGAGGTGCCGAAGCCCGGGACTTACCGGCTTCGAGCTATGGATGGCTTTGAGGTAAAGAATACATGGCATGCTGGAAGACTTAGAAAATATTATCAGTAAAAGCCATGTTATTCTTTCCTTTACTTATGTAACTTATGCAATTTATCAACGAAATAAATGAAAGTTTCTCTTCCAGAAAATTTTAAACTTCATTTAAATTTATAAAGCTCTTACAAATCCGATCAGATAAGCTTCGGGCATAAACTGATCAGAAAGTCAGACATGACCTAACTGATCGGTAAAAGTCACAAGTATAACTGATTGTCAAAGTTACAAATCTGATCAGATAAGCTTCAAGCATAAACTGATCAGAAAGTCAGAAATGACCTAACTGATCAGTAAAAGTTACAAGCATAACTGGTTGACAAAGTTACAAATCCGATCAGATAAGCTTCGGACATAAACTGATCAGAAAGTCAGAGGTAACCCAACTGATCGGTAAAAGTTACAAGCATAACTAATCGAGATAACGACTAAGAAATTCTCAAAATTTCATTCATATTCGAACGTTTTACAATTTCCGATCAGACATGCTTCAGATACACATATCACCAGCATAACTGATCAAGCAAGTTACAAAACTAAGAAAAGACATATTTGCGAATATTAAAACAATCTATTAAGGTGAGCCATCAGCAGCTTCGGCTTTAGATTCTTCATCGGAAGAGTCGAGGATAGAGGCATCCTGTCCAGCAGCAATCAGCCTCGCCCGAGCCTTCTCTCGATAAGCTTCAACCCCTTCAGCAAACTGGGTCATAATCTTATCGGTCAAGGCGGGCGATTCTTCATACTCCATGATGGCTACCTGTTTGATGACGGCATGTTCGTCCCTCAAGGTATTGTTCACCTGGATCAGCGTCCTTAGTTGACCGTGTATTCCAGTGAATTTTTCCTCAATGGTGTGAAGATTCTCCAGCAAGCCCTTGTTCTCCTCTACCAGAAGTTCTTTGTCCTGGATAAGCTTCTTGGCATGACCATCGAGACCGACGAACTCTTGATGAAGTAGAGAATGTTGTTCTATAAGTTCGGCGATCCGACGATCAGCCTTGGTCACCTTGTTGCGAGTATCGGCATGAAGGTTTCTCTCCCTCTTCGGTTCCGAATCTTGACCCCGCAACTCAGCTTCGAGAAGCATCACATCCGTTTTCAGTTACACCCCTTTCTTAGTAGATCGGGCCAGATGTGGGATAGCTCGAGTAAGGATGGCATTGGCCTGATACAAAAAGCACATCAGTCATGCAAAACATAACATAACGATAAAGGAAAAAATTTAAACTGATCGGGATCACCTGACACTGAGCCCTGATATAGGACACCAGATACTCTTTGGACGTGTATCCCTTGAAACGTTCGTCGTCACCAGAGAGTTTCAAGTGCTCGAACAGGTTGAAGGGGAACACTTCCGAGGGACTCTTTGGCCAACAGGTGGTCGGTGTCCCTTGAGACGAACTGGCCTTGGAGGTAGGAGTCGATTCAGGGATCGGGTCGACCACCGCAACCACCAGTTCGGGACCTTCAACGGCGGGCAAAAAGGCGTCTCCACGGTCTCATTTCCATTGTTAATATTCTCGATCGACATTCTCAAATACCATCATAAAACAAGGGTTAATTAAGGAAATCAATATATCACATAATATCCTTATATATTGACCAACTAAAAAAATAAGCTTAGGTAGGACACACTAGCGAAGGATTTTACTCTCTCCCTCCTAGTTCTATTCCCGATCTCCGCCGGAGATCATATCCCTAAGCTCGATACCATTTGTGATGCCCCCAAAATAGGTATACATCACCCATTACGAGTTGTCAATACACGTGCATGCGAAACAACTACAACTTTATTATTACAATGAAGAAAGCTGTGAGTTTGAATACAAATATTATATTCTAGATAATATCTATACTCAAATAAATCCTCATCACATTTATTGATACATTATTTTACAAAATGGTGAGGACTACTAAACAATTCCTTCTAAAACCTTCATTCCATACCCAGAACTGTACTATTTATATTCTCGCCTCACGAGAAGAAAAATGGAACAAAAAGGAAAAGGGTGAGCTCAACTAGCCCAAGAAAGAATATTATGACTAAGATAATATACAACAAATTATCGTTAGTCTTCAACAGGAAAAATCTAATAGAATACAATAGACAACAAATTTTAAATCAATATTCATGAATGAAATAATAATTCATTAGAAGAGTTAAGTAGAGAATGCAAACTACTATCTTCTATGTATGAATTTAAAAGTTCATCGCTCATCTTTTATCCTCAGTAACATCAATCAATATACATCCGAATCAAATATTCATCTTTGCACTACTGAGCCAAAGATATTCATCATTGGTTCGTGTTCATCTAAACACTGTTCATCTTTGCACTACTGTACCAAAGATATTCTTCAGAAATCATTCATCTTTGCACTCTAGGACAAAGATATTCAATAATATCATCATTTAAGATCGAGGATGATGAAAAATATTTTTAAAGAGACGAATCCGGTGAAACAAAATGACAAGGATTAAGGATTAAGGATTCGTACTTTGTTTTATCCATGTTCAAAATACCTCAAAAATAATCATAGTGGTGTAAAATTCAAGAATGATCAAAACATGGATACAATCAAAGCTAGTATCCGAATAGATATTTTGGACAAAAAGAAGAAATTTTATTTTTTGAATGAATAGTCAGAGATACGTGAATAGTCTTAGATACGTGAATAGTAACTCAGACACCAAAAGATAGAAATTTCCCAAAAAACATCTTCACGCTTCATGAATAGTACTCGTGAATAGTAACTCGTGAATAAGAATCGTGAATAGTAACTCGTGAATAGTAACTCATGAATAAGTAACTCATGAATAGTAACCCCGACATGAAAAAGTTCCAAATTTGATAAAAGTTTCAACCAATATTTCAAAGATAATGATATTGAAGAAATAATATCATTTCGAGAAGAAAATAACATCATCCTTACCTCGAAAGATTAGTACTTTAATTTGGAATAAGGGTATAGTCTTTGAAGGAACTTACTTGACCGTCTAACAATACTCAAAGTATACTCACAAGAATACGCTTCAATATATCGAGAAAGAAATAGAAAGAAACTTCGGTTTACATTGTGATTTTCAATTCTAACCCAAGCACCCTATTTATAGGAAATTGCTTAGAACACCAAAGCGTAAAATTGAATATAATATTAATATATTTTTCACATTTTCTTTAGCCCACCTTAGATAAATGATCTCAAATTTCATTTGAATCACATGTGAGGCCAACTTAGTTTAAAAAACGTTTTCTCAAAATAATTAACTAAAACTCCCAAAAATTAATTATTTGAACTTCTAACTTCAATAATTCATAATAAATAAAGCCCTTTCATCGAAAAATTGAATCTCATGAGTTTTTATAGGAAATTCAATTCTCTACAACTTTGCAGAGAAAGTTTTTCCAAATTCCAAATAGAAATTGGACAAGAAATCCACAAGCGGGACGATTTTCTATTTATAATCAAATTTCGGTCAATAATTGTGTCCACCAACACACAAAAACATGTGTTAAACATTTAATGCCACAAAATACTCTTCCTCCTCATATACTCATATATCCCACATTCATTGTAAAAATATCATCGTTAATATATTATTAAAATAATATATTTAAATGAATTATTTTATCGTAAAAAGATAAAATATTAATTTTCAACAATTGTCACATTAAAAATTTTCTCCATCTATATCCTCATAAAATCAATATTTTCCTCATCATATAAATCAATAATTAATTATTCATAAATAATATTAGAATCACATTATTGATAACTAAGCAGCCTCAGGATAGGGGCTTTCCAATAAGGATCTCTCCCTACTTACAAGCATGATTAGATGACTAAACCTCTCCTTGATGTAACTTTCTAGATCATTATAATAATGTTATCTTATAATATTATTCAGATAATATGAATTATTGTCTCGATAATGAAAAATACGTGTGTAATGACAATTATTGAAACAACAAAGAATATAAAATATCAACGCAACAATTATTAACTCAATAAAATAATTTGAATAAGTAATTATCGTAACCATTATTGAGTAGTGCCTTCTTACGTAAGAATCAATAATTGGTGCAATCTGGTGTCTTCTTCGTGTTTTAACCACCGGGTAGTATTAATCAGAATAACCACGCTGTTATTTTTAAACCACTTATATTTGTCGTTTTCTTCATCCAATCGCTTCAGTTATGGGCCCACACGGGTCGCTACTGTCGCATACGAATATTCCCCGACAAGACGAATATTCCACGACCAAACGAATATTCCCAAACAACAATGAATATTTTATAACCACTTGCTTATTTTGAAATATTTGCGTATTTTACCCTAACTATCCACATTAATCAAATCAACCCTTACTATTTCAAAATAATAAATAGAGAAAATTAAATTTCATTAATAATAAGTTGGGGTCTTACATCAGATGTCAGACAGTTGGGATGGAGTGATGGATGACTTAATATTGATGACGGTATAGTCGGTCGGGGATGCATACAGGCGTCGAATCTTGGATTCAGCGTTCTCAGTAGGGAGATCAGTGGAGGCTGCCGGTAACTCGACCGGAACCGGATCACGGAGGAGAGGGAGTATGATCTTTGGTCGAGAATAACCCGCCACGGGAGGTGGAACGCTAGAATCTGCTATTTGACTAATATAATGAACAAAGATGAGGTATGAACAGAGGAAAAAGGGAAGAGTCGATGAAATCTGGTGAAGAGAAGTCCTCGCCGGAAATCGCCCTTGCTGGAAAGTTTGAAAAGGAAGTTTGAAATGGTGAGAGGCTCAAAAAAGTGACATTGACAGATGGAAAGGGGCTTATGTAGCGTGACTGACACGTATTTCCAAGGTGGATATTTATGGCACGTGGGGCCCGGTCCTGGGGAGAAGTGAGCCGGTTCACAAAACGAGGAAAAACCGCTTGGGTTCCCGAGACAGCTCATCATTACCAAGCGTGATTCCCCATATACATGTCCTTTCAAGTCTCAGGTCATAAATATCTTATAACAAGAGACTAGGGAGCAATGTTCGGGAGTGTTTTACCGACCATCATGTTAACTGAAGGCCTGGGCTGGAGCTGATGAGATTGGGCCCATGCGGTCGAAGACGTACAGGATGTCGAGGGTGTTCGGGTTCGGATATCCGAGCCCATTGGGCCGGAATCCGGTTGTGATCAGGGAAGTCGGTTGGGCCGAAGCCCAGATCGGTGTTTAAGAAGTCGGTTGGTTTGAGCCTGTGCAGTTGGGCAGCCCATGCGCAGAGTTGGGAGTGATAAGGGGTTTACGTGGTTAAGGGTTCTAACCCTAGCCATATGTGAATAAGGTAACTCCAAAGGTAGTATTAGAATGGGATTCTACTTACACCTTTTAAGGAGATTGTGTTAGACCCAAATATAGGTAACTACCATATTTAGGAGTCCTATTCCGATTCGAAGAGGGACTCTTGGGAAGTGAGAAGGGCTATAAATACGAGGGTTAACTACAATTAACAGGTAATACATCTTTGAGCACTAAACACTTAAGCCTCCATTGTTAAACCTTGTGAATGGCTCAGTCTTATTCTCACATGGGAGCTATCCCGTGGCCAATGGCCGTCGAAGCTTGCAATGATGATCCGTTATTGCATGTAGAGTTTCATTAGCGTGGATTCTGTGATTGGACGTGTAGACGAAACTTGTCGTTAACAATTAGGTAATCTTTTTAAGGACATAATATACTGTTGTAATATATAAATATAATATTTATATTAAAACACGCATATGATTAGAGTGTTGATTTATAATTTTTTTAAATACCGTTGTGCTTGATTTAGGGGTTAAAGATTGGGTTAAGGATTAATAAAGGTTGGAGTGGAGGTTAATATTAGTCTAGTTTAATTTAATTATAATTTAGTTTATTTTTAGTTAATGATTTGACTATTTTACCTTTATAAAAATAAAGAAATTGACGTTTTCAGTCAAATTTGACCCGTTAAAAACTCGAAGCGTGAAATTTAGCACGTCAACCATCAATCGAGGTGTAAGGAGACGTTTTGAAGTTTGGGGTGTGTCAATACTTTGACATGTAAATTTTGGGTGCAAAATATACTTTAGTTTAAAATAAAATTACAAAAGCTTTAAAAATATATTTTAATAATAATTAAATTTTAGTCCTACCAAAAACGAAGATCAAAAAAATAAGTGTTATTTTATTATATATTTATATAAATATTACTTTTGTGACATCATTAAACACTTGATGTATCAAACCAAATTTTAAATATATGAAACCTCATCAATACTTAGATATACAAACATAAAATATCTTTACATTAAATTTAATATAAATAGAAGTTCCAGTTTATATATAATAAGAAAAATATGGTCTCTTGCAATATAATTAAATGTTAAATTGGGACTAAAATCAATATTAAAACAATTGGAGACGAAAATCAAGTTTGCTTTTATATCTTTTAATTAATAGATAAATTAACTATTTTTATAATCAAATTCATATTATTTTTCTAAATTTAGGATTTTTTTAATTAAAAAAATGTAAGTGAAAAGTAAGAGCGACAAAGTAGTACGTGAGTTTAAATTATTTTTTTACAAAAAAAATGTGCCTTTATATCTCTCCATAATTCTTTCCATCTCTCTCTCACTCGCCTATAATGCGCGTTTCATATACGTTCGATTAAATTGCACACAACTTGGGCTTGGGCTGGTCATTTTTGAATTGACGACAAGGGCAAAGGGGTATATTTCGATATTTCTCTAGTTTTTTTTTTTTTTTTGCTAAATTTTCTCTAGTTTCTCTGCGTCCCTCCTCCATTCCAAAAACCCATAGATTAGCGCCATAGCCATCATTCATCACACCCAGAGGCGGAACTAGGGGGCGGGATCATCTGACCCCCGGTAGGGAGGCGGTCCAGGCGGAAATAGGGGGAGGGGCAGGGGGCGGGGTGGGGGCAGGGGCGGGGGGCGGTGGGGGCAGCCGGCGCGCTGCTCTGATCTTCCGACTCTTCTTCTCTGACTCTGCAGAGTGCAACACAGATTTGTTTCTTTTCTTTTCTTCTTTTTTTTAATAATAACATGAAACGACGTAGTTCATTAAAAAATTATTTTTATTTATTTTTATTAGGGCTTCTCTCTTTCTGTTCACAAATCAGACTTCACGTTCACCACGTTCACCTCTCTTCTCTCTTCCCTCTTCCCTCTTCCCTCTTCCGCAAGTGGCGCCTCCACTGCCTCCAGTGCTCTTGCCTGACTGACTCTGCTGGCTGCCGCCACTGGCCCACTGCTCCAGCCTCCAGCTGCCTCTTTGGTAATTTGACTAATTTTTAAATTCTAATTTAGCCTAAATGTCTTTGGTAAATGGTAATTTGATTCTTATGTTTTTTCTGTTTTGTGAGTGATTTATAATAACTCCCAGTTTGGTAACATGGGCTTTCTTTAGACTCTCAATTTGGGACGGTAGCAAATTTGTTTTAATTTTTCCAATTATTTCAAATTAAATTTTCTTTTCTTTTACCTTTGTTTTAATGTTTACATCTTTAATCTTTTAGTAATTTAGGTTTCAAAATTGTTACTGCTGGAGTAATCTTAAATTATTGTTTAATTTCTGTTATCTTAAATCTTAAGAGAATTGATGAATGATGAAATTATTATTATTCTATTATTATTGTTGTTGTTGTTGTTCTAACTTATGGTTAGGATATTTTTTTACTGGATCTGAATAATTTTCTACATCATTATTCTGGATTTGATTCTTCATATCTGTGAATTGGAACTTTGTATGTTTGCGTATTTGATTTAATTCTTATTGAAATCACTATTGTTGGTGATTGCTATCTGCATCTGGCTTTACCTGTGAAATATATTGCTTTCTGGACATTTTGTTTAGACATTATATTGATGTATGCATAACTGGTACTTAAACTGTGATCATTTGGACTTTGCTCTGCTGCTCCATTTTTGTTCCTTTTTCTGTCACAATGTTTTCTATTGGCATCATCATCATTAACAATACTAGATAGTTTGAGCATAGGTTCATCTCTGTCAGTCGAAAATCCGGCGGCCGCTGCTTCCTTGCTCCAACGTCAATAAATAGTTTTTTTTATTGATATATTTTGACCTCCCTATAAATTCGTTCTGGTTCCGCCACTGATCACACGGTGACAACTGAAGAAATACCCAGCACCCATTAATGGTAAGCTATTTCTTCTCTCTCTATATATATATGTTCTCCATCTCACTTTCTCTCTCCTCTCTCATGTTTTTTTTGGGTTTTTTACTGTACAAATTTCAGGCAGAATCACCGGCTCTAGATGATTGTTTGAAGCTGTTAAAAGGTGAGAGAGATGAACAGCGCCTTGCTGGTCTCCTTTTGGTCACCACATTTTGCAAAAAGGACGATCATGCCTCCATTCGTAGAGTGTTCGACGCCGTTGGGGATTTATTCCTCACCCGCCTCCTTTGTACTGGTAATTCCAATTTTTTTTGGTTGTGATCAGAGGTTTTGTGGGAAAAGAAAGGAACCAAATGAGTCCGTATAAGGTTAATTTTGTCTCTGAGGTGTGTAGGTTTGCTGGTAGTTAGGAATTTCATTTTCAGTTTTATATGTTCTACATTTTCCTTTAATCCAATTTAGTGTGATGCTATGTGCAGAGAGGGTATATATAGTCTGAGTTGGTGTAATACAATGGTATGAATGAAATGAAATTAATTGATTTTCTCTATAGATTTCTGTCTTATCATCCCCATGGTTGCCTCCGCGATTGGTGAATTTCTCTTCTTTGTTTAATTCTTAGCTTGCGATCCTCTGTTTATGAGGGGTGATACCCATTCACAGCATTGTTGAAGCAATTACAACTTATCATATTGAGGTTTTTGTTTCAAGTTCACTAAGCAAAAAAAGAAAAAGCTTAGGCATGAGATTTAAAACTGTATATATCTTTGTCTTTGCACCAAAGAGATGACAAATAAATATGGCAAATTTGGGATCTGTTTATGAATTTTGACAACTTGATGTCTTTATTCAGGGATGGGAAAAGGAAGTGCTAGTGGGAATGGAGGTGAAAATCGGGATGCGTATTTGCAGCTAGCAGTTACACTTCTTGCTTCATTTTGTCGTGTTCCTGAGATTGCTGCTTCTAAAGAGATGGTATCCAAAATTCCTCTCATTTTGGAAATTATGTCAGAAGAGTAAGTCTTTGAATGAAATGATTGTTGTTCCTTTCTCCTTTTCTTTTTGTTTCAATGCTTAATGGCAAAGCTCAAGATTGATTATTACTAGTGGTGTAAAAATTGTTATAAATGAGCGATGTATGGAAAATAATTGTTTCTCCTTTATCCTTTTCTTTGGTTCAATACTTGATGGCGAAGCTCAAGATTCATTAGCACTAATGGTGTAAAAATTGTTATAAATGAGTGATGGATGGGAAAAAGGGAATGCAGCTCGCCTAGTATTGTGACATGAATAGAAGATAGGAAGCAAGCACATTTATAGAAATTTATGACAACGAAAAACCATCAAAAGTATATTCTCTTAAAGAGTTGAAGTCAATGCAGGAAAGTTTATTTTGTTAGGCATAAATTATCTTTAGAGAAACGTTGGACAATCAGCTACTGCAGATCCTCTTTGCCTGCAGAGTTATCTCTGGCTTGTAGATTAAAAGACCTCTCTATCTTTCCATAGTCGTGTCTCTGTATTATGGTTTGCATAGAATCTTAAACAAAAGGATTTACAACATAAAATAGTCAATTTGTCGAGAAACATGAAAGAGTGGGAGTTTGAGGTTTCAAATTCTGAAGCACTGTTGATGAGGGATTAGTAGACAGCTGTTTGTATTCATTGAAAATATGTAAACATTGCAAGGTGCCAAGGTTAAGTAATAGAGTATGAGAAAATTTGACCTTTGAACTTTTTAAGAAAGTAGGAGCGACACTTACCTTTCCTTGGAACTTTAGATTATTTCCAAGTATTGGAAAGTGCATGTAATGTAACTGCTTTAAAAATCTTATTATGCAGATCAGGCTCATCTCTTATTGAAGGATGCTACGAGGTTTTATTTTTGGTAGCGAATGGGCATGAAGATGGAATCAAGACATTGTGTGAATCTGGAGGGATGAATGTGCTAGCTACTCAAATGCCCACATTGCCGGATGGTATTTAATATAACCTTTTTCAATGATATGTTACTTGTTCAGAAGGCTGTCATTATGATTTCGATTGATTATGGTTGTTTGCATATTTATTACTAGAGTTTAACATATTGGAATGGCAGTACAATCCTAGTACAATCCTTGGGGACATGTGGTCTTTGTACTTTGTAGTTATTAACTACATAATACTCCATAGTTAGCTTGCACCCCTTGTTGTGTACTTTCAAGTTTGTATAAAAGTTGACTTTGGAATATTAGACACTGATTCAACATTCTCAAAACTTGAGTTGTAAAATTATGGTGTAGGTTCCCAGACGATTGAGATTGCCATGAGACTTGCTCATTTGATGATGAGTAGCCTGTCTGCGGACATTATCTATAACAAATACCCATCTGAGCTGTCAGAGATGGTGAGTGTAAAATTGTAAATGGAAGCAATTAAAATTCCTAGTTCATATTATCTACCTTTGTTGGCTTTGGAATGTTGACATTCTTATTACCCGTGACATGAAGTTATATTCATTTTGTTATATGTTGCAGGTTGTTTCAATATCAAAACAATTTGCTGTATTGCACAATGCTGTGAAATTTGAAGCACTTCACTTACTGTCGGCATTCCTGTCTTCAGTAAATTCTGTATGCAAGTTTTATTAGTTTACATTTTTTAGTTGACTCTGATATTAGACTTATCAAAAAATGAAAATAAGTAAAAAAGAAGACTCTAATATTAGTATTATATGGTTATTTATGCTCCTTGTAGGATATAAATTATTTTTATCATTTTTTATGGTTGCACCAGAATATTGTCATTCAGTTTGATCATTAGCTTGATTATTATCTATTTCCTAGACGACTGTCCGAAAAAATTCGACTTTGAATGAAATTAAGATCTGGTTTCCAAAGTTATCCACTTAAATCATGGACTTAGGTTGTGTTTGATAAAATTGGCTGTTAAGATCTGAATAATTTAGATATCTGAATGAAAAAATGTTGTTTGATAATTATTTTTTCAAAATGTCTGAATAATATATTTTTACTATTTTAACCCTTCTTCTTCTTCCCCCATCCGGGCCATCCCCGTCCCCCTCCCTCCCTCCCTCCCTCCCCCGCTCCTCATTGAGGGAGTTGAGGGATCACACAGATCCCAACATTGTGGTCATGCTACTCGGTAACAAATCAGATCTTCGCCACCTTGTGACGGTGCCAATGGAGGAGGGGATATCCTTTGCAGAGAAGGAATCACTTTACTTCAGGGAAACTTCTGCGTTGGAAGCTACAAATGTCGACAATACATTCGCTGAGGTTCTTACTCAGATTCATCGAATTGTGAGCAAGAAGGCCATGGATACTGCCGAAAATGGAACTGCTTCTACCATGCCTTTTGTAGGAGAGAAAATTGATGTTGGTAAAGATGTTACTGCTATGAAGAGAGTTGGGTGATGTTCAACCTAGGGTTTTGGTCAGCTCTGAAATTGGTTAGAATTGCTAGTTTGTTTTGCTGCATCTCGTTCTATTGACACCATGATTTTCTAAAAAATTCTTAGTAAGTGCCTACTTTAGATTAGAAAATTAGATTATTGAATGATTTGTAGTCAAATGATTAATCTCGCCGGAAAAGAGATTTTTTTGGCCTGAGAAACAGACTGGAGATTGGATTTGGTTTGTTGGTAATATTGAAAATTGATAATATTGAAGAGGATATTTGTGTCTAAAAAATAACAAAGTCATTAAGAGGCATGTCTGAATAATTTATATTTGATTTTCTATCTCAACCATTTAGAGGCATTAAGAGGTAACCAAAAAACAAACAAACAACATTTATCCTCTTAGCGAATAAGAGGTGGTCTATTAAGACCTCTTAAGAGGTAAACAAACAACACCTTAGTAGTATATGTTCCGCTTAGACAGTATATTTAAACTTGTTTTCTCATAACATTTGCAGATATGTTTGTACATAATCATGTTATGGTTGCGTAATAACATGGTTGTAAAGTTTAGGTTCAATACAGATATTACAGCAAGTCCCTATGTTCATGATATACTATACTGATTTTTAAATCTTGTGTCAAGGAACCAACATGGTTTCAAGATACCAATGTGTATGGATTATTAGAAGAACTTAAAGATATTTGGGGTTGAGCAGTTTTGAAACCAGGAAAATGGTGCAACTGTAGCCCTTGGGTCATCTAGTTGTTACCGCTTGGAGTAGATAGCAACTTGTTTCTTTTGTTCAACACTTGTTTTCTCTTGATGTTTAGTGAAAACATTTAGGCAATTTTAGTGTAATTTTTTTTCTCATGAATGCAGGATGCTGTGAGGGCAGATTAAATTATGTTTGAACAATTGTCATTATTTGATCATGGTTGCTGTGCTCAAACTTGAATATATGTTTAACACTTTGCAGCAGCATTGTACCCAATTTGTTTATCAAAAGAAAAGGGATAATACATTTTTTTGTCACTGTACTAGGGTCCGATTTTCATTGTGGATACTGGAACTTTTTTTGTTACAATCGAATAACTGTATTCTAAAAAATTACAAAATGGTTATTATTTTTAATTTCCGTCAGAAAAAACAGATGAAATGCTGACTGTGCATATTGGCCGTTATTTTTGCTGACGTGGCCCATTATTTTTGCTGATGTGGAGGGCAAAAATGCTTGATAAAATTTTTCTTAAAGAAAATGTTACCCAAAAGTGTGGAACTCTAGACCTCCAAACTAGACCAACTACCTATCATGCTAGAATTTATGTAACACTAATATTTAAACCACCTAGCATTGTTTCTATGCATGTGAAGATGAGATAATACACTTTTTGGTCACTGTACTAGAAATTATAATAATAATAATTGTAATAATAATAATAATAAATTTTAAATAATTAAAGTAATAATAATAATAATAATAATTATAATTAAATAATAATATTATAGAATAATAATAATATAATAATATCAATAGAATAATAATAATAATAATAATGACAAGGGCATCCTCTGCTTCATGAATTCTGCTACTGCTCCCATGGTTTTTCAAACTAATCTCACAACACAACTAGGTTGTATTGCTACGAGCGAGTGAGAGGCTTATTGTTATTTTTTTTGCTTATCACCTGTAGTTTTTGTTTTTTAAACCCATAGCTGGAGGACAAGAAAATTTTAAATAATTAAAATAATATAATAGTAATTAAAATAATAATTATAATTAAATAATAATATTATAGAATAATAATAATAATAGGATAATATCAATAGAATAATAATAATAATAATAATAATAATAATAATAAAAAACAATAATTAAAATATAATTATCATTTTAATTATTATTATTATTATTTTAATTATTTAAATATAATAATTATTATTATAATAATAATTAAAATAATAATAATAATAATTAAAATAATTATAATTAAATAATAATATTATAGAATAATAATAATAGAATAATATCAATAAAACAATAATAATAATAATTAAAATATAATTATTATTTTAATTAATATTATTACAATTTCTAGTACAGTGACCAAAAAGTGTATTATCTTATCTTCACATGCATAGAAACGATGCTAGGTGGTTTAAATATTAGTGTTACATAAATTCTAGCATGATAGGTAGTTGGTCCAATGGCTTTTGTTGGAATATAAGATTTCTAGTTTAGAGAGGTCTGGAGTTCGATACTCGTGAGCAACATTTTCCTTAAGAATTTTTTTACCAAACATTTCTGCCCTCCACGTCAGCAAAAATAACGGCCAATATGCACAGTCAGCATTCCGTCTGTTTTTTCTGACGGAAATTAAAAATAATGACCATTTTGTAATTTTTGGGAGTACAGTTATTCGATTGTAACAAAAAAAATTTCGGTAACCACAATGAAAATCGGATCCTAGTACAGTGACCAAAAAGTGTATTATCCCCAAAAGAAAATAAAAAACAGCATTATATCTAATTTAAGGGTTAAACTCTGCATGAAGTATTGTATACTGATTGTGTTTTACCTCTGTGTTGGTAACCCTAACTAATTTTTCTGTTAGTTTTTGTCATTATATTTTATATCACCTTGAATACCAACAATATCACACAAGCACAGATTAATTTTTTTGGCCTTGCAAGGTCACAATTTTGTTATAATACTTCTTGCTAGTGCATTGCTCTAACGTAATAATCTCTTATGCCGATTACTTGCGATTGGCAGACACCTGTTCGTGATGCTCTCCACTTAATGAAGAACGACGTTTGGTTAAATTATATACGTGTTGGTGTTGTGGACATTTTACAGAATCGCGTAGGTATGTAAACATCATATCAGTTTTTAAATTAAATATTTATTTGGATAGTTTAGGGCATGTATGTTGGCCATTGGATCTTAGGGTCATTTTGTCTTGATGTTCTAAAGAGTTGTTGAAGGGCAAAACTTAATGACTTTTCCATATATTCATTTTATGCTACATTGTTCAATTGCTTCAACTTCATGAATCCCATTATGGATAGGGCCTTTTACATGTTGAGTTTGTACTTGTACAAATTCTTGTACAAGTTCTTGTCTTTTAGTTACGTCTGAATTTTTATCGAACTGCCGAATCTGTGTTTCGATGGATTTCAGTAGTTATATTTTCAGTTTATGCCTCATTTAACTATTAAAAAACTGCAACCACTCACTTGTCTCATGAACTTTATGTTTTCGTATTTTTGTTTGTTTTATTTACTTTTTATATATATTTTTTATTTCTGTTTGAAATATACTCTTATATATTATACTATATTTTTGTCAAGGGCACTTTATCTTAATTATTTTTCTTTTGCTCTGTAGTGTGTGAGGATTTTATTTGAGCAGGGGGAGGCTCAACATAATATTTGTACCGGTAAGTGGCATGGGAAAATTGGAATCAAATTAACCTTCAAAAGTAACATTGCTAAAAGACACCGAAAGCAATTAATCAACAATTAATGACATGTTTTCATACTTACCATTCAACAAAGTTGATAATAACAAAGAACTATATTTGTTAAATTGTGAATCGTATCGTTATCAAAAATCCTAAATCGTATATTGAATCGTACCGTATAATTTGGAAAGACGCGTGCAAAACACAATAAATATATATTTAAACATATAGAGAACCCATTTTATTTGACAATAAAGTATATTAGCATAAGTGTAATGTTAAAGTAATCAAACGAGCCAATAAACAAATAAACAAATTTTAAATATTAAAATTATAGTTTGAAGGGATTAAACTAAAGGCTAATCAATAGTAACTATTGTTAAAGTAATGTTATCAAGGCACAAGAGAAAAAAAGAATATTTAACTTTAAAGTACAAACTCAATGTGAAATTAATCCCCTCTAGAGCAAAAGGCAACTCAAAAACTATGTATTTATGTCATGTCCCCATATAAGTATGAGAAATTGAGACATGAAAAAAAGGGAAAAAATAAATGGAAGCAAAGTCTTTTGAGAAAGATTAGAAATCCTAAAAAAATGTTTGATTTATTATATAGACAGAGTGAACACCTCTTCTAATGGGAAAAAAAGATTTAATCTGTTATTTTAACTCTTTTAAGGTTCACATCGTATCGACCTTATCGTCCTACGTGCAACGTATCGTAAAATGCAGCTCCTTTTCTTCGCTAGCGAGTTTGTATCGAATTGCTCTGTGTAGTAAGATTTTGACAACTAGGCAAAGAACATATACTCTGCAAGTTAACTATGGCTATATTGTTTTTAAGCACATACATAATTTAATGCTTTTCTTGTGGAAGGTTAAGATTTTATTACAAGACAAACAAGATTAATAAAATAAATTCTCTACAACAGTTTTTAAAAATCGTTAGGCCGATCAAGGCGGCGGAGGGGGCGCCTAGGCGGTGCCTAGGCGTTCACTTGGGCGGATTAGGTATTTTCTTAGATGGTCTTATTTATATATTTTTCTATTGTACATACTTGTTATACTATACAAAGCATATAATAGATGGAATTTTTTAAAATTTTAGCTGAAATATTACCAAAAAATAATCTTTTAATGCTTAATAAATTTATTTCAAGTATTGTTTGATTTTGTCAAGTGGGGACCTAGCTGCCCAACCAAAGCGAGGGGGTAGAGGGCCTAGGCTGGGATTAATCGGTCCTAGGCGGGATTTTTAGAACACTGCACTACAATTGATATGTAAAGTTGTTTTAAGGAATGCTAGTAAAAAGAGCTGTAAAATTACTGATGATTAATATAATGAAGATAAAATATATCATATATGATGTGTTGTCACCTTGTAAATAGTAATAATGAATGATAACTAATGTGACAACTTCAATAAGATAGAAGGTTCTAATTCCATGATGCAAATAATAAGCACTAGTATTCAAATTTTATTGAAATATTTATATCTAGGTTCCAGTTCTTATCTACAGAAAAACTATTCATTAAACTGCATGATACAAACATTTTGAACCTTATCTTTTGCAGTGTTTTAAAAGTCGCTAGTCGGTCCCAGGTCGGTTGGCTACCGACTAGAGACTAGGGGATTAGTCGGGGATTAATCGGCTAGTCGGATTTTCAATTATTTTTTAAAAATATATATTATCCTTTCTCCTTCATAAGTTATGAGTAAGTAGAATAACACAAGTAACACAAATCATCAAATAAAAACATGGAAACTAAGTAAAACCAAATAGTTTGACACTCTAAGTTCAAAACCAATTAACTAAATGAAACTAAGTAGCACAAAATCAATAGTCAATCACTCCTCCTCTTCTCCATATCACTCCAAGACTTGCTCTCCATCGGACTCAAACTCATAATCCTCATCTTCCACTTCGTTGTCATCATCTTCCGACATAAACTCGTCTTCATCTAGTTCTTGCACATTTATACCACTTCTTCTAGGTAGAAGGACCTCATCCGCTCCCATTTTTTCCGATTTTTCCCGACTTGTTCCGATTTTCCCCGACTTGTTCCGACTGGGCGACTTACCCGACTGGGCGACTTTTCCGACTAGTCGCCGACTAGAGCCCGACTAAGTTGGCCAGCGACTAAATCAAAGGACTAGGCCCTAGTCGAATCGTTGCGGCTCCGATCCCGACTTAGTCGCCGACTAGTCGTCCGACTAGGCCGACTTTTAGAACACTGATCTTTTGATAGTCTAAACTATCGGGGTGATTCTACATTGAGTTACTACAGTGCAGGTAATAGGTTACTGTCAACGACTCAACAACTTACTATTCATTCCTTTTTGAGGATGAAAACTATTGTTGTACTGCATGTTTAGGCAAGAAGTTGCATTCCTGAAAAAGCACTTTTCAAAATAGTTTTACTGCCTTGTGTTTTTTTCCTCTTCCTCTACCCGATGGATTTTCCTTGTATCCTCTTATTTCCAATTGTTATCTCACTTTCATTGTATTTGTGTCTTCGCTTAATTTGTCTTGCATTTGTGAAATTGTACCTTCTTTGAAACTGCTCGCGCAGCTTTTGCAAGTTTCACCATTCTTCTTACCATGGAATTAATGTTTCCATAGTCATTTACTTCCTCATGCTACACCGATTTGTAGGCACATTTTCCTAGCCTCCATAATTGAGAGTAAACAAAATGATGGAGCGAGAATAGGCACATTCAAAGAAAAAATGAGCACGACTTTCATTGTGATGAGTGCAGAGACAGCAGCTAGGATCCACAGTATCCACAGTAAGAGAGTATTTTGCAATGCGATCAAGAG
This sequence comes from Panax quinquefolius, assembly GCA_020205615.1. NCBI lineage: Eukaryota > Viridiplantae > Streptophyta > Magnoliopsida > Apiales > Araliaceae > Panax > Panax quinquefolius. The sequence continues at coordinate 63,535,090 of CM035174.1, read as the reverse complement.
TTTGAAGCTTTTTGTAAAATTTTCATCAACATAATAAAGGAGTGGTTGGGTAATTGTAATTTATGCCATATCAACTTGTTTCACTGGACATGAGTTCATGAGTTCTTTTGAATCTGATCGAGTGCCAGATTAGTGTGGCTTCATCACTTATCCGGACGGAATCCCATTGAATTGTGTCCTCGCTGTTGACATTGAAGTTTATGCTGAAATTAAAGGATTGTCGAAATTGAATCATGGTGCTGTGATTGCACTGTGGCAATTGTCAGCCATCCTCCGAGAGAATATCCTTAACTTTGGCCTTGGGTCCAAGCCTTGAAAGAAGAATAATAGGGGCAGTCAACGTGTTTGCCCCATTCCCAATCTTGTAGCATATATGTTGGTGTGCAAGGGTTCTCAATTTCAAGACTTTTCTCCATATCTAGGAGCCGTCATTTGGAATTTTAATCATCCAAAAAATTTGGTTTTTGAACAAATTGGCATGAATCCAAGAAGCCCAAAAGCTAGTGGGTTGGGGTTGAAAAACCTGCCATAAGTGTAACAGAATAAGAGATTTATTTTAATCCAATAAGTTCTTAATGCCAAGACCGCCCCCCCCCCCCCCCTCCCCTCCCTCAGAAGTAGGCAGTGTAATATTATCCCAAGACACTTTCGCTCCAAACTTTGCAAGAGAAGTCCCTTTTCACATATATCTGCATAAAATTTGTTGGATTGCAGATTGCTATCAAAACTCCCTTCAGAAGAATAAAGTGTGCTTGCCCAATAAGATTGTATAGAGAATAACAAAACTTTGATAAGTTGTAGTCTCCCAGAGTAAGAGACTGCAGTTAGTTCACGAGGTAACCCTAGCAGTAATTTTATCAAGAAGAGGAATGTAGTCTTGGTAGGCCACCTTTGAAGAGATAAGAGGAATGCCCATAAATTAATGGGAATAGCACCCAAAGGGTAGTCCACACATTCTTGAATAGCTTCTCTTTCAGCATCCGGAACATTTGCAAGGTAGCAATGGCTCTTAGAAGGATTAGGATACAACCCATAGTAAAGAGAAAATTCGTGAATGTAGGATGCAAAATTTAACCAGAATTCAAATCACCATTGCAGAACACTCAGAGGTCATCTGCAAAACATAAATGAGTAATATCATTTGCCTTGGCTCTCCCGTGATGCTTGAAATTTGTGCGACTTAAGCCTTGATGCAGGATCCTTGACAAAACATCCATGGTCAGAACAAATAGGTAATGTGAAAGAGAATCCCCTTGTCTTAATCCTCAACCACTTTTAAAGTACCCACATAAGCTGCCATTAATCTTAACCAAGAACATTGCAGTATAGATGCTAGGACGGATCCAATTTATAAAAGAGGGGGAAATTTGATTAGGTTAAGAGCCTTGAAGAGGAAATCCCAGGATAAAGTGTCAAAAGCCTTGCACAGATCAATTTTGAATGCACATCGAGCAGGGCCAGTCCTTCTGTTATAGCCTCTGAAGAGCTTTTGGGCAATGAGAATATTGTCCCCAATCCTCCTATCTGGGACAAAAGCAGATTGAGCATTAAAGATCAAGGAATGAAGAATAGGTTTAAGTCTAGTAGCAATAATCTTGGAGATGTATTTGTATATGTGGTATTGCAGCAAGAGATAGGCCTATAGTAAGTCATTGATGTTGGATTCGAGCCTTTGGGAACAAGAGCAAGCGCAATAGCATTACTTTCCCTAAGCATACAACCTGTAGCAAAGAAAAATTTCGCAACTTTGGTAAAATCCTCCCCAATAAAATCCCAAGCATGTAAAAAGAAATTGATATTGAATCCATTCGGGCCTGGGCTTTCGTTCTGCTTCATTGATTTAAGTGTACTCAAGATTTCCTCATCCTCCACAGGCTTCATCAATTGACTAAACTGGGAGTAATAACATTTAGCCAATCCAGATCAGCATTGTGGATATCACTGCTGGAAGTTGTAGCACTAAACAAGTTTTGAAAATAGGAGATAGCAACTTTTTGAACTTCAAAATGCCCTTTGACCATAACTCCATTAGAATCCTCAATTACCAGCCAACCTGACAAGATGAGTCCATAAAGATCTTCTTTTAACAGCAGTGTTAAACCCATAAACAATAGAGACGAAAAATTCCTCTTGCATGCTGAGAGAACAAAGTTTACAATGAATGACCTGGACAGATTTGAACAAGATAGATGTATTCCAAAAGGAGGGCCCACCCAACCCAGATTCTACCATTCGAATGACACTCATAATTAAATTCCCAACTCCAATTCTTACATATTGATTTAGATATAGATTTAGCCTTGGAGCATTTAACGGCCAACAAAAGAAATTTTGTTATCTACCAAAAAGGACTTAATATCAGCCTGCTTAGGCTTCTTATTTAGGCCCCTAATATTATAAGAACATAGCACAACCATAAAACAAGAAAAGATTAATTTTGGGATCCACCCCCAATTGAAAATAGCAGTGGCAGTTTACCTGCTTTCCTTTCGGTCAGCGGCCCCTTTCCGCCGACTCTTCAGGGGACTTCTCAGTCCAAATCAACAATGAAAGCCAAAGAATTCAGTCTATTCTCAGCCAGACGTTCACATACCCTCACACCGCTGGTCAAGTCAAACCAAAGCACTGAGGCACTTACTTACGTTTCTGTTCAAGATAACTCCGCATCTCATTGACAAATTGAGGAAAGTGCGAAGAGTTCCCCTTTTCGATAGTCAGTACCGTGTCGAGCCCGTCGAGATATAAACGGTGCTTCTCCGGCTCCACTCCAAGTTTGGAACATAAATCGTCACATACTATTTCTGTGACGGCTAACCAATCCTTCTTGGAGGGGAACGAGGGAAAGGGTGGTCGACCTCGGCGTGCAGGAACTCCGAAATGCCCTTCTTGATCTTTCGGATTTGGAGTATGCGATACGCCGCATCTTCCTCCTTCCTCTTCCCCTTCCCCTCGTCGTCATCATCCGCGTTGTACCCACCAGCACCCGCACTGGTTGTAGCAACGACTTTTTTCTCCTTTCTCTTAGTCTCTTCCATTAGAAAGATTACAGATAACATAAGAAAGAGTACTAAGAACAATTCATCATATCGACCGTCCATTTGAAAATGAGTGTAAAAGTCGCTAATTCTACTTTCTAATAGAGTCGTTAGTTCCGCAGCATCACAAGGAGAAATTGTGAGGAATAGCCATTCTAGAACAATCATTTGGTTTGGTTCATTCTTTGACTGCTCCGCTCCCCCCCAAAAATGAAGAGAGAATCTTGCTCTCCTAATTCAGAAAGACTGATATTTCCGGTTGGCTTTTTCCAACGAAACTAAGCATTTTTTTCTTTATCATTCGGAAGAAGGCATTATCATTAGAAAGACTACATAGGCATTCCGGGCCGACTACAAGACTACGACTACAATACAAGTCATGAGCGATAGCGAAGCCAAGCCGGATAGACTTTTTTATGTCGAAAGCCCCAAAACTAGCTATCTTATAGCAAACAACTAACACAAGCCTACTCAACTAATCTCATAAGTAAAGGCCTGTTCGCATCGCAACTAATAAAAAAAACAACTACTAGACTAGACTAGTAGTTGAGTGCTCCTTGTTGTTCGGATCTTGACCGGGTCCGAGCTTCCCAAGCTCTATGCTGTTGGGGAACTCTGCAAGGGTCTTACCACCTTCTTGATTGACTAGCACTGCCTTGTTCTTTATCTGATCTGTTTTTATTCTTCAGTTCCCTGCCCTCTTTTTCATCAACCAGCTTCAATTTAGAGACCATAGGGCTAGGCTTTGGGGTACCATCGCGGTCAGAGGTCTCCATATCCTCAGTGGGTGAGGCAAGAGATTGAAAAGCATTGGCATTCCCAACATTTGAAATATCAACAGATTTTCCTTTGTCCTTAAGAGAGTGCTTTGGCCAAATGTAAATATTTTAATGTATTAGACAGTTTGATCTTTGATTATTGCTTAGCATGTGGTTTGTTGAAACATGTTGATATGAGCCCGGGCCTGCATTTGACAACAGTTATCTTGAGTTATGGTACTGATTTTTTCTTTGTATAAAGAAAATGTTACATATTATTTCTTAGCAATTATAGCCACACAGTATATTGCAATTAGATGATTTATTGGATATATAGTCTATTATTGATCTACTGTATTTGATATAAATTGGGTTTCAAATTCATAAGAGACTTTTAAGAGTGTCGTGTCATATGCTAAGAGTGAAGCAGAAGTTTTACTCTTTGTTACTCATTGAGAGCCATATTTCTTTTTTCTTTTCTTTTTTTTGGGTAGGATATTTAAGTCAAAGAATTTAGTCGAACTTCTGCATTGCTTAAAATTTGTCTGTCGATAATGTTTTCCTTTTTATGTTAACTTCTTATTTCCAGCCATGCAGTTCCGGGAAGAAGCTTGCTGACACCTACATTTGTATCATCTAATGTGCAGCACCTTCTGAAAAGCTTCATGCTCTTATTCTGGCGGAGTCTGTTATATCTATTGTTGGTAAAGAATGGCTTGTTGGTCAGATGAACTTACCTACCACGCAAAACAGCGTCCCGGCTGATAGGTAGGCAACTGTTGTAGTGGTGGATTTTTCTTTTCATTTGTCCTTGGTACTCGACAACGTTAATTTCTTTCTTGTTTCTCCAGGTGTATATTGCTTGTTTTAGAGTCATCGAGGATTGAGATTGCTGTTCTTCTTAATGAGCTGGCGTATTTGAAATATGAAGCTTCTAAGAGTTCATCAGATGTCAACACCATTCGTTTGAAGCAAAGGAATCTTTCTGTAGCTTTTTCTTTAGTGGAAATGATAATAAAGCTAATTGCAAGTGTTGCTGAAGATGAAGGTATATAATCTTCTCTAGATTTACTGGCATGTGAGATCTATCCTCTTATTTTTTTGGTTTAAAAAGGAAATAATTTTACCCACTCAAGCTATACTTTGTTTAAAGAGTTGGACAGAAGATCACTAGGACTAATCATTTGGGGTTTTGCAATAACAAAATGCAATTCTCTCACTTCAGTAAAATCAAGAACATTGGACTATAGACTTGCTTACTTGTACTGAGTTGCAAATTGATTTCACATATTGTATATCACATATTTTCTGTTCTTTGAAAATTGATTTCTTTAGGGTGTGTTAGTTTGGATTCAATTCAGATTTTTGCCTATTTTGATTATTCACTAAACATTTTGATTGTTGAAACAATTTGAAAAACTACTTGGATTCGCTGATCTGAAATTGCTGAAAGAAGTCGAGTAAGCATGAAAACTGTTTGGATTATATTTCTTTATTTTCTTTGGCCAAGTTAAATTACTTAGAGGTAATGTATTTCTTTGAATTCTCTTATTTGTAGCCACTGAAAGTATCTGTATAGTCCATTTTATTATATATCTCTGAAAATTTTTGCTCAGAGGCACGTAGTTATGTACATAATTTGCGCTACTGAAATTACTCTCCCCTTACTGAACATTGTATACACATGTTGGTGTTTTAAGTTTAATTTGCCTGGAGTTGTAAGGGCCTTCAATATATATTTTGCTTTTGCTTTCCTTTTATTGGATAATAATTCTCTTTATGGGATTGCATACAGGTGGTGTTATTAGTGAAAGCACTTTTTCGAAGATCATCTCTGGGCTTAACGAGACAACTGGTGTCATCCTAGAGTATTTACAGGATGCCAAGGTAAAAAATTGATGCAAGTTCCCACTGTTATTATAGAATTTTGTATTAATAATCATGATTCTGTAGGTTCATGGACAGAGAAAAGGAGATGATCTTCTTGCTTCAGTGCGTATAATTGGGAGGTATTATTGCATGCACTATCTTTTAATGTTTTACTTAACCCTTAATAGCTTTGTATAAAATCAAGTATAGTATTAGTTGCATTAATTTTGCTATTATCTTTCGACATAAGTAGTAGATTTTTAATCATGCATGTCTTCTTCTCTATTAAGGAGATAAAAGGCAGAGAAAATTATCTGATCAAAAAAAGAATTTATTCTTTCTTCTTCTTCTTCCAGAAAGGGATCAAGCTCCTTTACCTAGGATATCTCTTCTGTCTCTTCTCACTTCCTCCCCTCAACAGTACCTTTTGTGATGAAATGGGGAAGGTAAGTACTTCCCTCATCATTCTCTTTGTTTAAAGCAAAATTTTCCTCCTTTTCTTCTTTCAATACAGAAAAGGATCAAGTTCCTTTATTTAGGATATCTCTTCTGTCTCTTCTCACTTTCTCCATTCCACAGTTTCCTTTGTTTCTCCGAAACATACCATACATCTCTTTCTATCCTATATGCATTACCCGATATATGCTTGGGCATTTTGTGTGCTAGATATTCCACCAATGGAAAAAAAAATGTACCAATGTATAATTATATGGCACCTTGACTTTGGATTGTTCATCAATTTAAAGTTGAACCTGTTACACATAATTTCATATCGATCATTATCTCTTACAGAAACAAAATTGTATTTATACTATAGCTTTTACTCAACCGTTATTGGTTTTGACCTTGTAATTTACTACTGGCAATATGATGCTCTGCAATTTAGTTATTTGTTTACCAAACTTCATCGTAGCTCTAACATGTCTGTATACTTCTTCCTAGGCAAGTAATACAATTACACCTATATTCCAACCAGGCTCGACTCTGAATGTGCCTCAGACCTCACCGATTTAGTTGTTGATGGTTTCTCAAAATGATATTGTATCTGCTGGGATTCTCAACTCTTGTCTATCACCCAAGGATACAATGAAAGAAAATGAGTTATATTAGAAAGTCAAACTATAAATTAATGTTTTGGCAAGTGGCTTATGATGTTAAATTTCTAATGGTGCTAACTGCCTGACTCCAACCCCAAGGACCCTAATGTTTGAAGAGAAGAAATATCCATAATCCTCTCTATTATACCGATGATATGCTATGTAGAATGTTCTGTCAGAGCATTAAAAACTTCAGCGAATTTTTTATTTTTCTTATTTGTTTACTTGATAAAAGAAGAAGTTTAGTAGTTAAGAAAGAGAAGATAATACATGAGTCAAGGAGGGCGAGACATCCTCCAGTCATAAAAGAAAGAAAGACAAAAATGCCCTAATAAATCCTAATACAAAAATATGATACGGTAAAAAGTAATATTTCTAGCATCTTATTTCTCTTTTGGTTCAGTTATCTTGCAGAAGCACCCGTTGCGTGCAAAGAAAAAGTTATAGAGCTTCTACATTTTATGCTTTTGATTGAAGGTGAAGATGAACCAAGGTTTGATTTTTTTGCAGCATTTGCAGTAATTATGGCGTGGATTTATAATTTTGTTCGACTCTTTTAGGTGTAACTTAGGGGCTAACGTCTTTCATTTACTTTTTAAATGGTAGCCCTTTTTACTCCATCTGCTTCATGCTTCCTATGTTATGCCAAATGATGATGGAAGTTGATGGATGCCAGGTTGTGGCTTCTTCTGGATCATATAAAGCTGTAAGTCTATATTTGTTTGATGCTCGCCTTTTATGACATCGTACTAGTTATATGAATTCTCATTGTGATTCGCTCATGTCTTTCCTGAATTTTTGGCAACTTTCTTTTTGATATAATTGCCTCAGATGGAAATCAAAAACAGAAAGCAATGACTATAGTGATGATACAGTATGTGTTGATCTTTTTCTAATATCTATACATATTAATATTGAAGTTACCGACTGCCTGCAGGTTGTGGAGTGCCTCATTAAATTGATTGGGCTTACTGGCAATAAGGTTGAGGATACTGGTTCAATATTTTTAGCATGTGATACACTTCTGAATCTTCTGTTAAAGGTAGTGTCATTTTTTACAGAATCTCAGCAAATCACTAGTTTGATTTTAATAGTGCTGCTAACTCGTTTTGTTTTCCTAATGAATAGAAAGAAAAAATCGGAGTTCCTTTGGATTATTCTGATTTTGTTAAACTCTTGGGATCATTGTCACACTGGACAGGTAACCATTCAGTCCATGCTACAGTTTTTATTTTTTTTCTTTATGTATGTTTACATTATCTTTTGCTTGTAACAGAATGTGAAAGTTGGTTGGTTTTTAGCATGATTTACCCAAAATGTTTTGATTCATTCCATATCGGTCTGCCTTTGCCTACAAATAACATAAATGTTCATACGAGTATCCCTGTCAGTCTTGGAGCATTCTTTTAATGGATTTTCATTTTCTCAATAATAAGTATTCATGAATTGCCCATGAGTAGAATGTTCTGTGTTTTTTTTTTTAATGAAATTGGTGCTCATTAGCATGTTTCCTTTGATGCATACAGCACTGGTCCTTTGTAATCTAGAATGCCTATTGCCTTGAGCAGGGGCAAAGAAGTATATGAGCAGTGCGTTTGAAAAAAAATTATATTGTCGAGGTGTCTTCAGAGCATTTATATGAAGATATTTTAAATGTTACATATATGTTTATATTATTTGTAAGCGTGAAAGAATTCTACAAAGAGTACAATTAAGACATGTCCTTTTAGTTAGGTGATTTAGAATCCCAGTTTTTTATGCATCAATTTAAAAATCGTGGATTATTTCAAACTAGAAAATTCAACAGAATGGATTCATTTGGATTTTGATCTGTATGCTATAACATGTGGATTCCTGGGCAGACTAATCCTTTATTGTTTTACGCGAAATACGCATCCTAGTTAGAATATAAGGTTTCCTTGCTCTGGTCTATTTAAACAGAGAATGTTCAGTAAAACAGTATTTGCGTTTTTAACTCTTTGCAGCTCCTGTTACTCTGGTCTAGTGGTCTTAAAACAGTTTTCTTTTGACGAGTTGGGTGGGGTTCATCTTGGATTTGCATGAAATATCCTTTTTCATATGGGAACTGGTAGCACAACTATCTGTAGATGCACCAAAGAGAAAAGGATGCCTACTGGATATAATCTTTTTATCCATGTTGCACTGATGCAAGTGCAATATGCAATGTCCTGAAATCTTGGCCCCATACTTGATTTTGGTTGGGAAAAACTCGCATTATGTGAAATGCTTCAGTCACTTTTATATCTATAATTCTACATTTATATTTTCCTTGCAAAAAAAATCTTTTGATAGCATTTGTAACCTTATGAAGTTGTTGGATCTGTTAATTAGAGAATATTGGTGACTACTCCATTATTATGATGGCTTCAAGTATTTGTGCCTTGATTCTTGACTTCACATCTGAGGATGCTGTTCAATGTCATCCGGACTTTGACAGTAGCACGCTAACTGGTCTCTCTCACCTCATCAGGAGAAGTTTAACTACACATGGTCAGGTAATGTCTCTGAACTTTTTACTCATGTATGTTGATTTGCTAAACTGAAGGGATAAAGCCGCAACAGTTGATTAGACATTATCAGTGTGACCCAAGGAAAGAGAGAAGGTAGGGGGTGTTGTTAGAAAGTGAGCACCTGTTTTTATTTTTATTTTGGTTGAAGAAGTGAGCCTAAATTGAATTAATAAACTTTTGTATATAAATAATTGTTGTAGAGGTGTATAATTGAGTAGTAGGAAAATGTGTTAGAATTTCCTCTTAATTACTTTTTACCAGATACAATTTTGCTTGCTTTGGGATTTTGAGATATTTTTTAAATTTAAATCTAGTGAACTATCTTTCGACTTAAATACAAGCTTTGCCACTGGTTGGATGAGATAAGGGTTGGCCTTCTGGATGCCGTATTGTTCAGTTCTGTTTCTTAAATTATAGGTCAGGCCTGTTTTTGTAGCACGTAAATCTCGAGTAGTTATGTAGTACTCTTGTTACTAATCAACTCTCCAAATTCAATCAGGATGCAATGTCCGGGGATGCTAAATCCGAAGCAGATCTCTATGAGATAGTTCTCTCAGGTATACTAAATGGATGTCTATTATCACATGAAGCATTTTATTTTTCTTGTTGGTTTCTTTTTCCTTGATCTAATTTTCACAAAATGATTAAAAAGTTGTTTCGCTGATATATTATCTAAATTGGGTATAGGATATTCTCGTTGGGCTGAGCGGTTCCCCCATATCAAAGCTGCAGTTGAGAAATAATCAGACTTTCCTAAGTTATTGCACTTGGCCCATTAGGAATCCATCTTTAGTTGACGAAAGCATCTTATATTCAAAGGGATTGATTACTCAGCTGAACTAAAGACATGCAGTCGAGAAATTCTCCAAGTTTTGTAACCATCTCTCGTTTAGTGTTACCAAAAAGATGAATTACCAGATTATTATGCTTTTGAAAGGGATGGAGATCGAAGAAATTATCCCCAAGTTTCTAAATTTATCTCCTAACCGAGTCCCGAAAAAACCCAAATCATATTATCCTGCTCTTAGCCAGTAATTCTACCCCTTACCTGGTAAGCTTCTTTGTGAAGTGAGATTTAAATATGCATACCGACTTTTCAAAGCATGTCCTCCTGTAAGATTCAACGTCAGAAAGATTGTGATGTAATACAAAAATATTGGACGTCTCTTTATGCAACTCTTCACAACTTAAGCATTTTGACCTGTAATACAAAATAGTTACAACATTTTTTTTATTCGAGACTCAGTTGGCTTAGAGTGCATTTTTGTTTAGCCCTTTGATGGTATGTTATTTTCTGATGAAGAAATATTACAGTGAATGGTGTACAAGATATTGCAGATGTAGAATAACATCTCGTTCCAGGAAACCCTTGGCATTTTTGTTAGTCATTCAAGTAGGATATATGAGAAAAATATTCATTTTCATTTGGCGGATGATATTATCATAGCAGAAATTATGTTGTTAGAGTAACAAGAGTCGTTTAATATATTAAGTACGATTTTAAAATTTCAAAAGTATTGTTTTTTTTTAAAAGGTAATATTTTATTAATATATATCAGAGGTCAACACATCAACAAGAAAAGAGGGAGGAGATTGACCTCAAACCTCTTGATCAGACTTAGAACTGGCTGCTTGTGCAAGAGCATGCGTTACCTGGTTCGCTGATCTTCTCGCAAATACAAATTGACAACTACCAATGTCCCTGGCTAGGGATTTACAATCTTCCACTATTAAGCCAAAGTAAGATAAATTCTCCTAAGCACATATAATTGCTTGGATCACCAACTGTGCATCAGATTCTAAAATCACATTATTGAATCCCAAGGTCTTCAACTAGCTTAACGCCTCACCAACACCAATTGCTTCCACAATTGTAGCATCCAACATACCATCAACTATACCATTCTTGATTGTCAACATGGACCCTTCAACATTCCTTACCACACTGCCATAACCAATAGGCCTAGTGTGACCAAAAAGAGCTGCATCAACATTACATTTATATGTACATGTAGCTGGCTTCTTCCCAGTTGAGTTAACATCAACAGCCCGTGCTTCACTGTGACTGGTAATAACCTGAGCGTTCCTCCACTGCTCATGCAATGAATATGCCATATAAATCACTTGCCCTTCTTGAATTCTGCGATGACTCCAAACCCGATCATTCCCACTGTTCTAGAGGCCCCATGCAACCATCGCAGCCATACTAGCCTCTTCTCGATTTCTACTAGAAAGCACACGTGTCCACCAATCACCAAAACTCTCCTCAGACCCACTGTTATCACCTATCCAAGATAAAACTCCAAACATCTCTAGCGTAAGAACACCGCATCAGGACATGTAACGCATCTTCAGGATTGTTATTACACATTGGGCACATATCATTGACATCAACACATTTCTTGCTCAGATCTCTCATGGTGGGTAAACTATTTGTGCACGCTCGCCAAAGGAAGTGTTTCACTTTTGCTGAAACATTTAGAGCCCATAACTTGCGCCACATGTTGGAGTTATCATGTTGTGTCGCACCCATGCTATTGAGCATTAGAGTGTGATAGCCACTTTTAATCGTATAGATGCCTTGTCTTTCTCTGTACCAACTCCAGTAATCTGACTTCGCCCTAAAGGGAATCTCAAGAATGAGCCTCTTGTCCCGTAATGAGAAGAGATCATTCAAAATATCCAAATTCCAGCAACTCTCCTCCACACAGTATAAAGACTGAACAGTTATCTCTTCCATCCCCTGAGGTATAGCAGTTTCAATATAAGGGAGATTATCATCTGGAAGCCAAGGATATGACCATACTTTCACTTGACTGCATGTACCAATCCTCCTCCTGTGCTGCCAGAACACTCCTCCATACATAGATAGGATTCAGACCAATTTGGGCATCCAAATAAGTTCTCCTAGGGAAATAACGTGCTTTGAACACCTTACTCATCAATGAATTGGGTTCTGTAAGTAAACGCCACCCTTCTTTACCTAGCATTGCAATATTGAATGCATGCAATTTACGAAATCCCATACCTCCCATGTTTATTAACACAAAGCTTATCCCACGCCATCCAATTGATATTTCTTCTTCCCAAACCATGTTTGCCCCAGTAAAAGGAGTTCATCATCCTCTCTAACTTAACACATAGTAGAGACGGAATCAAAAACACACTCATCACATATAAGGGTAGCGATTGGACCACAATTTTTAGAAGCACTTCCTTTCGTGCTCTAGATATCAACTTATTCCTCCAACCTTGCATCTGCTGCCAAGCTTTATCTTTAACAAAAGAAAAAATTGTCGTTTTATTCCTTTCAATTAAAGAGGGTAGTCCCAGATATTTCCCATGGTCTTCAGTTCTACCCACCTGTAAAAAGGCACAAATACTCCTATCAAACTAGAAGACATATTAGAGCTAAAAGAAACCGACGATTTTTGATAATTAATCATTTGTCCATATGCCTTCTCATATACGTTCAAACAATCTTTAATCTTCTCACACTCCTTCATATTAGCTCAGAAGAACAAAAAGTTGTCATCCACAAAAAACAAATGAGAAATCATAGGGGCTGTCCTAGAAACTTTACATCCATGTATAAAACCTCTAGCACAATAGTCACTTAGCAAAGAAGACAACCCTTCCGCACATAAAAGAAACAAATACGGAGATAGAGGATCTTCCTATCACAAACCACGACTCGGAAGTCGGAATAATCGGTCCCAACTGGTGTCCATCCTGCACCACCGAGTACTCCACAGTTGTAACACAAAGCATAATAAGATCCACCCACCTCCTATCAAAATCAAGATGAATCATCATATTCTTGCGAAAGTCCCATTCAATCCTATCATAGGCCTTAGACATATAAATTTTAAGTGTTGCCAAACCATGTTTCCCCTGTCGCTTCAGTTTCAAAAAATGCCCAATCTCAAAGGCTACCATCACATTGTCAGTGATCAATCTCCTGGAACAAAGGCACTCTGTGATTCCGATACAATCGAGGGAAGTACCCGCTTCAATCTATTAGATATGGCCTTTGACATAATTTTATAAATAACATTACACAAAGCTATCGACCGAAGATCCGCCATCCTCTCCGAAATTTTTGTCTTAGGGATAAGAACAATGGAAATCACATTGATTCTCGGAGCAAGTTGCTGGTTATTTAGGAACCCCAAGCATGAACGAGTAACATCATCTCCTACCACATCCAAATAATTTTGGAAAAAAGCAGGGTTCATCTTGTTAGGACATGGAGCTTTATCTGGGTTCATAGAAAAGATAGCCTCCTTAATATCACAAGCTTCAAATGGTAGTAGCAACTCATGATTCTGGGCCTCAGATACTTTGTTTTTAACTATACCGTAAATATCATTGCCATCACTTCCCCGAGAAGTAAATATATCCTTGAAATAACTAACAATAACATTATCAAGACCATGGCCCCACGTGCACCATCTATCATGCTCATCCCTCAATTTAGCAATAGAATTCTTCCGCCGTCGCGTTGTTGCATATTGATGAAAATATTTGGTATTAGAATCACCACTTGTAAGATCCCGAATTTTATGAAATGAAAGTATTCAATTTTTTTATAATTATTATTTTATTTCGTAAATGGTTAAATTGATAAAAGTTTAAAGTTAAGGGTGATATGTGATTTTTTTTTGCAAAATAAGCAAGTTGTTATATAATATTCGATTGGTCGGGGAATATTCATTTTAACAGGGAATATTTGTACAACGACACAATCATTGGTGGACCCCACAGCAGAATTATTGTCGGAGTTAGAAAACGACAAAATTATCTTTTTATAAAAATAATGGCGGAAGTTTTACAGTTAACTGTTGAAACACCGATGTTAAAAGTCTGATGAATGGCGTGTGTTTATAGTAGCACACGGTATTGATTATTGATGCTTACGTGAGAAGTCACTCAGTTTTGTTCAATTATTGCTACAGTAATTGCTACATAGTGTTTGCATAGTAAATCTTTTTATATAAAACAGAATACTTTTATAAAGTTATTTGTTTTATTAGATTTTAAATAGAATATATTATATTTTATTATGCATAATGTTTGCATAGTAAAAAACTTTTTATATAAAACAGAATACTTTTTATAAAGTTTTGTTTTATTTGATTATAAATAGAATATATTATATTTTATTGCATAGTACAACATAGTATCCTTTCCATTCTCCTATAAATAGGATGCTTAGTTAGAATTAAAAATCACACCAGAAGTTCAGAGAATTCTTTTTCTATAATCTTGAGCGTGTTTCTTTAAAGTTTTAAGAAGCTTTGAGCGTAGAAAACAGTATAAGTTTTTTTCAAGAATATCCTCGCCCTACCAGTCGGAATACTCTTCTTTCTAAGATAAGGGTATTATTTCTTTCGTATTCATGAAGAGAATTATTTTCTTTCAATACTCGTAAGAGGTATTATTTCTTTCGTATTCATGAAGATAATTATTTTCTTTCAATACTCGTAAGGGGTATTATTCTTTCGTATTCATGAAGAGAGATATTTTCTTTCAATACTTGTAAGGGTTGCTATTCCATTCTTTATTATTATGTTGGAATAATCTGTCTATGCGAAGTACCGCATACATGGTGAAATTCTTCTATTATTCCATTCTTTATTATTACATTGAAATAACACATCTGCATGCGATCTATCGCATGCACGTGAATTCGTTGTTATTCCATTCTTTATTATTCTTTAGAATAACTCGTCTGCGTCATCTTGTCTATCGCACGCATGCCTCGTAAATTCGTTGTTATTCCATTCTTTATTATTACGTTGGAACATCACATGCATGCGGATTCTGGCGCATGACTGGTTCCATTTTTTTTTATTATTCATTGGGAATAACCCGTATGTGCGATTCTATCGCATGCATAGTGAATTCTTACGTTATTCCATTCTTTATTATTACATTGAAATAATGCATCTCACGTGGATTCTTTGCATGGTGGTGAAAATCTATTTGTAGTTTCGTAATTTTTCTGACCCTCAACAATTCTGGAAAAATTTGAAATGATAATTTGATGAGTTTTCTATATTGTGTCCAAAAATGGCGATTTTTGGATGTATAGATTAAGAGTTATGAAATTTATGGGGAAAGACTACTTTAAAAGTAAACCCTTATAACTCCTTGTGGTTAACTCCAAAATTGGTAAAATTTTTATTGGGAGTACATGTATAAAACAGAAGTATACCGTGTAAATTTTGGAATATTTGGACAAAAGTACAGTTTATAAAAAATGTCTAAATATTCGGCAGTTTTGGCCATATGAAAAATAGTAAATGAATTTTTAAAATTCTAAGAAAAATATATATTTAATATGAGACTATATTCTGCTAAATTCCAGAAAAGAAATATTTTTGGGACTGATTTGGTATTTTTCATGAAAATGAACTAATTATGAGTAAATGAATTAAATATGTAATGTGAAGTAACAAAATTGGAAAATAGAATTTTTTGGCTTGGAAATCTTATATAAGGTATATGCAGATTTGTGATGAGAGTTTTGGTTATTGATGATGAAATCTTATGAGTTTGGCATTTTAGGATGATTAAATGCATTAATTAGTAAAGTGTAAACAATTAAAATAAATTGTTTATAAGTTTAAGAAATGATTAAAATATTGTTATAATATTAATGATATTAGATTATGAGATTATTAAGTGATTGATAACATTTGGTTATTATTGAACGCTGGATAAATTGTATTATAAGTGTTTAATATTTATCTTTTATCTCATTTGATTGAATTCTTATTTCATTGTCATCATCCTCATGTTTATAATATGTTGAAAGTCATATGTGGCCTGTAGTGCATAGATGGACTTGGTATGATTATGACCAGGGATTATTCGGTATAATCATGACCGTAATGTTACAAATGATGTGGTAAAAATCCTCATTGGTCGTAGTGCATTGATGGACAGTTTTTGGTATGATTATGGCCATGGATTCTCTTCGGCCAAGGGTTCAAAGATGAATTGTTTTATGGCATGATCATGACCGTTAATGAAAACACAATTATCTTTGGCTCGTAGTGCATAGGTAATTCGTGGTCGTGATACTAATGAATATCTTTGGCCTGTAGTGCAGGGATGATTCGATGATGTGGATTAATTATTGAGGTGAGTCTCAGCGATGAAATATTAATTCATGGATGTGATAATAATGAATATCCTTGGCCTGTAGTGCAGGGATGATTTGATGATGTGGATTAATTATTAAGCTGAGTCTCAGCGATGAAATATTAATTCATGGATGTGATAATAATGAATGTCCTTGGCCGTAGTGCATGGATAATTTGGTGATGTGGATTATTTAATTGAGCGGAGTCTCAACGATAAAATATTGATAATAGACTTTTAATTCGTAGAAGATAGTAGATATCATGCTCTACTTGACTCTTCTAAAATACAGTTGCATGTCTTTAGCCTGTAGTGCAAGGATGAACTGTTAATGAATATCTTTGGCCCGTAGTGGAAAGATGAATTTATTAGTATGATTATGGACATTGTAGACACTCAAAATTTTCTGTACTACTGTTACTAACATTGCAGGATGACAGATTCATCTTTTAAGAGAGAACCCTGAAAGACAATCCAAATCCATACCGGATACTACCGGAAGTTCAGCATCAACCCCGGATCGCAATCTGGGAGTAATAAATCCAACCTCGGAGATAACCCCGAGACCTGCAGATTTTAATATCGGAACACACACCGGAGAAGACCAATTAATCTCGGAGACAACCCCGAGGTATCCAGTCTCAGTCCCAACCATGGGAATAGCCACCAACCTTGGTGATATCCCCAAGGAATGCAGTTTCAGCGATAACCCCGGAAATTCTTGTTTCAAATGCGACCAGCTTCAATCTCGACGCTCACAACGAGATACACTGTACCAACCCGGCAATAACATCGGGAAGATAGGCAAGCCTCAAAGATAACAATGAGGACCTTCAACAATTACTGGAAATTCAATCTCGGTGAAGTTCGAGTAACGTTTGCTTTATCATTAATCCGCGATAACACCGGTGAGGGGCAACATCGTCATCTCGTCAAACACAATGCCACATCACGTCTTTACGCAACGATGTCCCACAAGGCTAATCAATCCTGAGTGACTATTGTGCGGGGTAACAGATGAAAGTTGAAGCTTGAAGACCGGAGGGCATCGTCCCATCTTCAATGACTTCGCACAAACTTTAATCCCATGCCATCGTACAACTCTCGACAACGGCGGTCCAAAATAGGTCCTGTATACCTCAAACGGATGCCCGGATTGCACTTCTGAAAATTCGAGTGGACATTACAGTGCCTGAGTGCATGTACTAAAAGATGACCCGACCCGACCCGTTTTTGGTACACCTGCGGCTCATATGCCTATAAATAGAGGGCTTGGGGTGCTGATTTTTAAGAGAAAAAAGACGGGGAAACCCTGCACAATTCGCTCTGCACTCGCCCATACAGTGTATTTCCCACTTTCCAACACTTGTGAGCTCATATATAGCCTCTTTTGTACCCACAAAAACTAGTGTTTACCCACTCTAAAGATATATAAGCCTTTTTTATCAGTCAGTTTTAAGCCTTCTCACACACTTTAGAGTCTTTCTCTTCATCTTTGCACACACCCTTCTACACGTTGAGAGTCGTGTTGCTTCCTTTTGCCCGGACTTCGGTCCGTGGTTTCATTCCAGTCTGTATATATATATATATATATATTATATATACATATACTTATATATATATATTGACTAACATTATCGAGTTATGCCTCGATTGAGCCTAGACTTCGGTCTGGAGCGTTTACTTGCTTTTCTATATATATATATTTATATATATGAACTGTGTGTCGAACTTTGTTCGATGAGCCTGAACTTGATGCGAGTGTTTATTGCTTAATATATATATATATATATATATATATATATACATTTATATATATTAAGCGTGTGTGGGACTGCATTCGATGAGCCACAGATTTTATATTATATGCGTTTACTCGCTTATATATATATATATATATATATACTTATATATATGAACAAGTGGTCAAACTCATTCGATGAGTCAGATTTTACATCCGGTGCATTAATCACTTATATATATATATATATATATATATATATATATATATATTTTAAATCTGCTGGAGTTTTCTTCGTGGCGGTTGATCGCTTTTACAACTTTATTTACGTTTTGTCCCGCCTAGAGTTTCCTCCGTGGCGGTTGATAGCTTTTAACAGCTTTATTTACATTTCTGATCCCCCATGGAGGTGCTTCGTGGTTGGTGATCATGTCTGTATATATATATATTTACCGCTTTTA
The DNA here is from genome assembly GCA_020205615.1 of Panax quinquefolius. NCBI lineage: Eukaryota > Viridiplantae > Streptophyta > Magnoliopsida > Apiales > Araliaceae > Panax > Panax quinquefolius. Next base: position 63,516,446 of record CM035174.1, on the reverse strand, counting down.
TATATATATACCTGCTTACTGCTTTCATATAAATTGCGGCATTCTGTGAGCCTAGGAATCATGTGATCACAGATTCACCCCATTGGATCTAGATTCGGTTCCCGTGATGGACATTTTTTAGCTGTAAGCAGCTTCTTAATTATTCTACGATGTCTAAATTTCCTCAGATGGTTTCCATACCCACGAGAAAGTCGGTATTATTTTTGTATATATTATTTTCGCACGGATGCCTCACATCCGTCAAATAAAATCAATCAAGCCGATCACTTAATAAAATGGGAGTGTAAAAGGTCTCAATTCCTATTGAGCATCAGGGTTTGAAAAACCTCTTTTATAAAACATCATTGCCATATCTTGCTAAAAAACTAAATTTTTACATAAATTCAAACCCTGTGTATATAGGTTCGAACGAGGCCTCCCACAACTTCCATACAACAGCACATTGACCCACACACACACACATTCAGATAATAGTTTCTTGAAAAGAGGCGGTCACTAGTGGTAACACGGATGTCTGGGGTGCCTAACACCTCCCCCGCATAACCAAGTCCCGGACCCTAAGCGAATCTCGGTTTTCACTTGACCAGTATATCGCTGTCACACCTTTCGGGTCAATGTGCAAACCTTTTTTTCTCGGTTGTGTTGGTACAACCATTTAAAAACCAACTCGGCAACTCTTGCGCGGTCCATCATCGACATCATACATGTCGATCTTTTCACTTGTTTTTCAAACAAATCTCACCTAAAATGAGAACACCAAAGAACAAGTAATGGAAAGGACACACAAAAATCCGGCGACGACGGTGGCGACTTCTGCTGGGACTCCGAGAAGAGGACTTAAGCCGCTACTACAATCTTTCAAAACTGTTATCTGCTTGTGTGTGGATGTTGCATTTACATTGGATGAATGTGTACGAATGCATGTCTTGATTGCACTTAGTGCTTCGCATCATATCTGCGTGTGATGTTAGTGCTTCGCATTATAAACTGCTTATGATATTAGTGCTTCGCACATGTCATCATTTCATACGGTAAGACGCGAAGTATGTGAATGTATGTTGTGTGGTCCCTCCACTAGGAGGCTATCCCGTCAGTGTTTGATTACTGGACTCGTGAGAAGACTAATTCTCAGAGGCTCAGGAAAGGCACCACCCAAATTCGCTCCAGTTGAAAGACCGGATTAACTTCCCGTCAAGCAGATTGCGATGATTTGGGAACCTTCATGCCAAAAAGCCGCGAGATTAGCCTAAGATAGGTTAGCCTCTAATAAACCCAAAACGGAGGAAAGTCTTTTCATGCTCTCATTTCAATTACTTGTAAACACAATTACTTGTAATTTCATTCCATATCTATCTCCACGTAATGAGAAATATGAAGCAATGTGTCCACATACATGTTACAAATAGCTGACACCCGTTTTGCAGGATAAAATTCCTAAAACGAACACATCACATAACATGTTATTGTACACCTCCCCTAAAGACTAAACTATGCAAGTCTTTCATAGGGAATCAATCGGACCTATCACCCGATCAAAGTCCAAAAAGGCAACAGGCCCATAGTCAATCATGTCGTCATCCGACCAGACTGAACTTAATCTAGTTTCTCGCAAAGAATTCGACGGATTAAGCAAGCAGATTACAGATTTGGCTGTTCTATTAAAAGAATTACACCAGTCTACACAGGGTCAGAAAATACCCGTACATACTGATTCCTTCACACAAGGAGGAATCCCGGTCATTACCATACGAACTACTGGTTGATATCTTGTGACACCCCAAATCCTAGTACTTCCATTTCCACGAGATTTGGTGTTCATTTTATCAAACATCATCTATCTATCTACCCATAAATAAAATACAACCATACAATAGATAGAATAAATAATAACTCTCTCCCTTTATGGGGTTACATCAACTGCATACTAAATAAATCCCCAGTTGATCTAACCTTAAAATATCTGTGCGGAAACATAACAATTAAGTCTTAAGTAACATCAATTCTAAATGTCATTACACAACCCCATAAACAAATAGTCTTCATTACTTGCTAATCTTGCCCTTGCCTTTACTAGTGGAAGGCTCGTTTGTTCTCTCGTTCTTAACTGCAATGTTATTATTACGCAAGAGTGAGCACAATTGCCCACAAGTATAACAATATAATAAATTAATAATAATAACATGCGAATGAATTAATAACTTTGAATATAAAAGCTCAACTTTTGAATCAAGAATGAATATCAAGAATCAAAAGAAATTCTGAGGGTCACAAGACCTTGAACTATGTCCTAGGTTGTCAAGTGTTTATTCGTGAAACCTTTACTTGATCATAAGACTATGGACTCTTCTTCTCGTACTTAGGGGGATCAGCCCTTAGTACCATCTACAGTGCACAATATCTTAACGCTAAAGCATAAATAATCCCTATTAAAGGGTTGTTCATCTCGGTTTGACATCTGAGTCCTTTCAAAGGAAGTTTGGATTAGTAAGCTCAATAAAAGTTCTAGAATTTATAACGCTTATCAACTATGGACTAGTTGAATCAATAAGGGTTCACTAGTCTTACAAGGTTAAAAATAATTGATATTCAATTTGAATAATAAAATTCAAGATGTATACAATCGAATAAGTATTGTATAATAGGAATTATGTTTTTAAAGAATGGTAAGATCTAATATGAAATCTTGACTTGAACAATAATAAACAAGATAGAATAATGAATTTGCTTTATGTAAAGAATTAAGGTTTAGGAACTTGCCTCGTGTGTAGGCTAAGCGATTACTACTTAGTTCACCACAAGCCTACACACACATACCATATATATTCACGAAATTCATTAGTTACATTTTCTCTTAATTATTTAATATAAACTCTACTTTATTTAACAAATCATTACCCTTTTAATTTAATTACTTAATTAAATTAGAATATTTTCATTCTCTTTACTATTATTACACTCGAATAAATTATTTCATAATAATTTCCATCGAATATTTATTTTATTCCATAAACATCTCAATTAAAATATTTACTTTATTTTATAAATATTTTAATAATAATTTTCATCGAATATTTATTTTATTCCATGAATATCTCAATTAAAATATTTAATTTATTTTATAAATATTTTAATAATAATTTTCATCAAATATTTATTTTATTCCATAATATCTCAATTAAAATATTTAATTTATTTTATAAATATTTTAGTAATAATTTTCATCAAATATTTATTTTATTCCATAAATATCTCAATTAAAATATTTAATTTATTTTTTTAAAATATTTTAATAATAATTTTCATCGAATATTTATTTTATTCCATAAATATCTCAATTAAAATATTTGATTTATTTTTTATAAATATTTTAATAATAATTTTCATCGAATATTTATTTTTTTTTTATTATTTTTTTTTGACCGCCGGGGCGGGGTAATTTAGTTTAGCCGACCGCTCTACCACTGAGCTACTAAGGAACAACGGACTTAAGGAAGCCGACTCTCGTTCTTTGGACCAACCTATGACCGGGAGTTAACGTGCATGCGAGCGGGGTTACCTGAGCTCATTTTCTGCGATTCATCAGATTCATGAACATAACAAGGCCAAATTAGGCCAAAAATCAATCACACGTAAAATTATACATGAATATGGCCATAACTTCCAATTTCCTTGTCCATATATTAGTTTAAGCATACCCAAATACTAGAATTTATACATAATCATTACCCAACATTTATAGAGTAATTTAAACCCATTAAAACACATAATTCTGTAATTAAAATATGTAAATTATACTGTTCTTGATGTTCTTGAAGGTTTTTGAATAAAAACATAGAATTTACTACTATGGATTCGTTATAAGGTCAAATCCAACCACTCAAGTTTCATTTTGTTTGTTTTAGCATGTATGATCATATATAAGTGTAAAATTTAGGGATAATATATGATCAACGCATTAAATTTGTGCGTAAGGGCCATATGGCCATATCATGTACTTTGTAAATTTTTGGAATAACAAGCCAAAATCATATGAAACCAATGATATGGAAGCACAATATATATATATATATATATATATATATATATATATATATATATATATATATATAACATGCCTTACAACTCGAATTATCACATATATTCACATAACACCATAATTTCCCAATTACAGAGAATCACAGAAAACTTAAGCCATATTCATGAAACTTAAAAGACGTATATTATAAATTGGGTTGAAGAAAATTACCCAAGCGTATAGTGAAATAGTAGGAGATGAATTGAAACCCTTCTCAAACTCTTCAATCACTCAACTCACACTTTACTCAACAATTTCTCAACTCTATTTCTCTTTTCCCTCTCTTCTTAATGTCAGACTTAGGAAATTAATGAAGAAGGAAGACGTATTCAATAAATAAAAGCGACTGACGCTTTGTGGTCAGTTACCCAGTCATGGGTAACTGCCCTCAACTCCCACTAAGGCCACGTTTGGCTTAACAAAAATGGGTTTTAAAACCATTTAATTTAATAAAGCCTTATAATATAGTTTTAAATAATGTCACACCCATTATAAAATAAATCTAATATCTTATTTAATATAGTAAATTCTCATTAATTCACATAGTCACATAATTAAATTTCTCAATTAATAATAATATTAAATTATTAAATCTCTAATTAATAATTTAATTAATTGAAATAACATAAAGCTTATTAAATATATTTCTTTTAATTGATAAGCTCACATAATCACATACTTGAATAATAAAATTCTCCACATTAATTTAATAAATATAACACATATAATTAAATTAATCTATCACAACTTCATCAATTAATTAATTAATCTAATAATTAATTCTTTAAAAATATTTATTCAATCTAATAAATATTAAAATTAAATTACAAAATTACGGTTGTCACATCTTTCCCCTCTTAAAAGGATTACGTCCCTCGTAATCACAACTCAAAAATTTGTCCGTTACATTCTCCCCCTACAAAGATTACATCCCCGAATCGCATATAACAATCTAAGTAAATAAATGAGGATAATTCTTCATCATATTCTCTTCGAGTTCCCACGTAGCTTCTTCAGCGTTGTGGTTCCTCCAAATTACCTTAACAGAAGGTATTACTTTATTTCTCAGAACTTGTTCTTTTCGGTCGATAATTTGAATAGGAATTTCTTCGTAAGACAAGTCTTTGTCAAAATGTAGGGGTTCATATTCAATCACATGCTTGTAATCGGATTTGTAGGGTCGTAAGACTGAGACATAGAAAACATTGTGGACATTCTCTAGAGATGGAGGTAAGGCTACCTCATAAGCAACTTCTCCGACCCTTCTCAGAACTTCAAAGGGTCCTATGAATCTTGGGCTCAATTTTCCCTTCTTTCCGAATCTGATCTTTCCTTTCCAAGGAGAGACCTTTAAGAACACATAACTACCTGGTTCGAACTCAACATTCGTGCATTTGTGGATCGGCGTATTTCTTCCATCTCCATCTTTGAGTCATCAATCTTGCTCGAATCACCTTGACTATATCTCGCTATTTGTTGTACCAATTCGCCTAGTAGTTGTCTTTTCGCCAACTTCATCCCAATATAGTGGAGTTCTGCACTTTCGCCGTATAACGCTTCATGGGTGGCATTCCAATACTAGCGTGGTAAGCTTGTTGTTTAACCGAACTCTACTAATGGTAGGTGATCATCCCAATTTCCTTTAAAGTCCATCACATGTGCTCTTAGCATATCTTATAATGTACGAATCGTTCTCTCACTCTCTCCATCCTGTTTGAGGGTGGTAAGTCGTACTCATTCGCAATTGCGCACTCCATGCATTTCTGAAGACGTTTCGGAAATTTGATGTGAAGCGGATCCCTATCTCGAAACAATTGATACCGGAACTCCGTGCCTCGAAACAATCTCTTTTACGTATAGCCTCGCTAACTGATCTAAGTTGAATCTTATTTTAATCGGAAGGAAGTGTGCAGATTTCGTCAATCGATCAACGATAACCCATACTGCGTCGTAGCCTTTCTGAGTCGTCGGAAGGCCAACCACGAAGTCCATTGTAATATGTTCCCATTTCCACTCTGGGATCTCTAACGGTTGTAGCAATCCACTCGGTCTCTGATGTTCCGCTTTCACTTTCTGACAGGTCAGACACTTGGCAACACATTCTGCAACATCACGCTTCAAATTCGGCTACCAAAAATGTTGTCTAAGATCTTGGTACATCTTGGTACTACCAGGGTGAATAGAATATCGTGAACTATGAGCCTCGCTTAAAATATCTTCCTTAATCTCTTGAATCGGTGGTACCCAAATTCTATTATCAAATCTCAAATTATTCTTCCTTATCCATCTTAAATCTTGGTTCGGTTCCTTGAGATATCTTCTTTGTCACATTTTTACATTCTTCATCCCGGTCGAGCCTCCTTAACTTTATCCAAGAGGGTTATACCAGATTACATCCAAATATTTTCTCATCAATCTCCATAGGATACTTCACTTCCAATTTTAGCTTCTCCATTCTTTGAAATTAACTCCTCTGTGACAGTTAACAACATCACCGGTTTCTCCAGGCCCTTTCTACTTAAGGCGTCGGCTACCACCACATTGCCTTACCCGGATGGTATAGAATCTCACAATCGTAGTCCTTAATTAACTCCAACCACCTTCTTTCATGATATTCAAGTCTTTACGTGTAAAAATATATTTCAGACTCTTGTGGTCTGTATATATTTCACACTTCTCCCCATAGAGATAGTGCCTCCAGATTTTCAAAGCAAAAACTACTGCAGCTAACTCCAAGTCATGGGTCGGATACCCCTTCTCATAATCTTTCGGTTGTCGCCGACGCTGCGACGTAATGACTCGCCATTTTGTATGAGCCTGCGGCCAAGTCCTTTGTGCGACGCATCACTATATATACCACAAAATTTCCCGTGTCATCCGGAAGAGATAACATGTAATGAACTTAACCTCTTCTTTAATTCTTGAAAGCTTTCCTCACACTTCTCCGTCCAAACAAATTTCATCGATTTTCTAGTCAGATTCGTCAACGGGGTTGCGATCTTGGAAAAATCCTGAATGAATCTTCTATAATAACCTGCCAATCCAAGAAAACTTCTTACTTCCAACGGCGTCTTGGTGATCCCGATTAATCACGGCCCGACTTTGGAGGATGCCAAATTTCGTCCCTATCGATCACATGTCCAAGAAATTGTACCCTTTCAATCCAGAATTCACATTTCGAAAAATTTAGCGTACAACTTCTCTCTTCTCAACGTCTCTAATGTCACCCTCAAATGTTCTTCATGTTCTTCCTTGGTTTTCGAATATACCAAAATGTCATCTATAAATACCACTACGAATTTGTCCAAAAACGACTTGAACACTCCATTCATTAAGCCCATAAATGCTGCAGGAGCATTTGTTAGACCAAATGACATTACCAAAAATTCGTAGTGACCGTATCGGTTACGAATGTTTGTCTTGGTACATCTTCTGGTCTCACCTTCAGTTGATGATAACCACTCCTCAAATCTATCTTTGAAAAGTATCTCGCTCCCTTTAACTAATCGAACAAGTAGTCGATTCACAGTAATGGATATCTATTCTTGATCGTGACCTTATTCAGTTCTCTATAGTCGATGCAGAGACGCATTGTCCCATCTTTCTTCTTTTCAAATAAAACCGGCACTCCCCACGGTGATACGCTTGGTTGGATATACTTCTTGTCTAGTAATTCTTGTAGTTGAACCATCAGCTCTTTCATCTCTACCAGTGCCATTCGGTATGGTGCCTTCGATATTAGAACCGTTCCTGGAGCCAAATCGATCACGAATTCAACTACTCTATCTGGTGGAAGTCCCGCAAATCATCCGGAAATACGTTTCATGAAATCCCCTCACTATTGGTATCTCCTCTATTTTTGGATTTCTTTACTGAATATCGACTATGTAAGCTAGATATCCTACGGCCTTGTCTTAACAACTTCCACGGCTCGCATCATCGCCGACAACTCGCTTGTCTAGGCAACTTACTACCATAAAACACAACCTTTGGATTGAGTCATAAGGTTATACGCTTCTTCCGCAATCAATTACGCCCCATAATTGGATAACCGATCATACCCAAGATAATATCGAATTCTCCAAGTCGAATAGGATAAGATCCTTAATATCCACTCTACAATTCTTGTGCACGCATTTTAGCAGAATAATTTCTCTATTCGCAATTTCTATGTTCATGGGTATTCTAACTAATCCTTAGGCAATTCTAAGTTCTTGGCAAAGTCATCGGATATAAATGAACAAGTAGCACCCGAATCAAATAATACATAAACATTAACTTTATTGATCGGAATGATACCTGACACCACATCGCGAGACTACACTGCATCCTGAACTGTCTTGTTGAATGTTCTGGCGGTCAGTCGGTTGGTTGCAGTTGGTCCTGTGATAGTCAGAGTGCTTCCACCGTTGTTTCCTTTATTCCCTCCTGATCCTGTTCCTCCAGATCCCTTCTTAGGACAATCCTTTGCAAGATGATCCTTTGAGCCACAAGTGAAGCAGGCACCCTTCTTTGGTTTAGAACAGTTAGGTGCTATGTGGCCTTCCTGATCACAATTGTAGCATACTCGTTTTCCCTTCATGCAAACTCCCAGATGAGCTTTTCCGCAGGTTGAGCACGCTTCAATCTTCTTCTTTTGCCTTCCTTGTTGACTTCCAACTGACGAGTTATCGAACCACTTTCTCTTCTGATTATTATTACCTCCCGTGCTACTTCCATCAGTCTTGTTAATTCCTTCATTTTCACTCTTTTTCTTCTTTTGATCCTGATTATATTTAGATACCGCATCGCTTCCACCTTCAGCGAGTATGGCTTTCTCTAACACTCCAGCAAAAGTGTTCAATTGGAACATTGACACCTTGCTATACAACCAGGGCTTCAGTCCCTGCTCGAAACGTCTTGCCTTTCTTTCGTCAGTATGCATTTGATATGTGGCGAACCTAGCCAATTCGTTGAACCTTGCCACATAATCTGCTACAGACATATTCCCCTGTTTCAACTCCAAAAACTGAACTTCCATTTGGTTTTGCGAACTAGTCAGAAAATACATCTCGAAAAACATCTCCTTAAATCTCTCCCAGGTTATTACATCTTCTCCTCCCCGTACTTTGTTCATTTCGCCACCAATAGCTGGCTTCAGACTTCAGAATGAATGTTGCATATGCGGTCTTCTAGTCTTCCCTTACTCTGGCGACATCAAACACCTTCTCCATCTCCATAACCCATGTTTGAGCTTCGATTGGATTCATAGAACCTTTAAACTCTGGCGGTCCCACCGCCTTTGAAATCCTTGAACGTGGTGTTTGGTGGGGCTTGTGGTTGATTGTTAATTGCTCAAACCGAAGAAATTCACCAACCGAGCTGAGAAGAATTGACATTGGTGTTGTTATTGTTGTTATTCGTTGACCCTTCGAAATTTGGTCGACGATTTGGTCATCTTCTTGGCGGCATTTTTCTATTAAATAAACGCTTTATTAGACCTTTATTTATTTCTCAAAATAGTTAAGGCATTACTCAACAATTTAACATATCACTTAACACATCATCTCAAACAACTTGATATATTTGCATTCAAATCAAAGTTTTAACATTAAGCGATAGCATAAGCTGCTATTTACATCAACTATCACGGAATAAAGAATCCATGAGATTTAAAACATTCAAATATTCTTTCGTTCATAAACACGCTTTAATTTATATATAAAAACTAATTAAGTCTTTCACATAATTAAACAAATTCTATCACCGTCTGGGTCAATTTGGATAGCCTTGCTACGTTCCTCCTCCATGATGCGGCACATCGTTCTACGATCTAGCATATATGATGGTAGATCCTCAAACTAGATTAGATACTTCCTAACTCGATCTTGGACCACATTCATTGCATTTTGTAGTGTAGAGTATGTCTCCTCAAGTTTAGCCTTCTACGCATGGCGATCATCTTCTGCACGATCAGCACGACGTGACTCTCGTACCCAGCCCTCCTCTGCTATGGCAAGCCTCTTTGAGGTCACCTTCAGATCCTTCTTTAACTTCTCTATTTCTGTGGACTTATCCTCGGTCTAACCCTTCTCGTGAACCAGATCCCACTCCACGTTTCCTAAACGTGTGTGAAGAGTCACAATCTCTCTCTATCCTTACGCTTTCAATAGTAATCTGGCGACTAACCGCACCGCTTCGGTCAAATCACGAGCAGTATCCTGCAACTCTACGTTACGATCATAGAGTGCGTCATACATCTCTGCATTAATGGAGTTCGATGGGAACTCCTCTTCTTCCTCTTCTTCTTCCTCTTCCTCGGGATCCTCCTCTGGATGGCCTCCCGGCTCATGCTCCCGACCAACGGCGGTGATCGCCGGAGATGACTCTCTCTGTACAAGTTGTTCCACGATGACATGAATGTCTCGGGGCTCCTCCTCTATAGCTAATCGGGGTTCCTCCTCCCCACTCGACTAGCTCCTCCAATATCCAAACATCCCCGACAACAAAATTTTAAGTTTTAGTTACTAATGGTATAGCGAACACATAGATTAACACATAAGCACATAAAGTCTTTTATTATCTTTAATGAATTTAGAAATTCATTTCATAGAACTCGATAAGAGTTTACCACTACTATGTTCTCGATCTCCCACAAGGCTACTACCTAAGGTTGTTCCCCAACCTAAGGTTCATAACTTCTAGGTTGTCAAGTGTTTATTCATTGAAACCTTTGATATGGACTCTTCTTCTACCATTGCTTGGGGATCGGCCCTTTGATAACTAACTGTGATACCCCCAAATCCTAAAAGTTCTAGCATACTTCCATTTCCACAGATTTGGTGTTCATTATGAAACAAACATCATCTATCTATCTACCCGAAAAATTCCTACCTTGGTGAAGATGAATATCAATCTCAATGGGAAATTTGGAGTAGCCATACTATCATCAAAGCATTTTGATGGAGCCGATGGAGGTTCATCTTTGAACTTCGGTTGAGTAATTGAGCGGTTGAGTAATTGAAATTGCCAATTGAAATTGGTCCTCACACATTCTGCGTATCTTTCCATGTGCTCAAGATAGATTCGGGATACAACTTGCTCTTGGGACGACCATGGATTCATATGGCTGGGGCAGTCCCCTCCACTCTTCACCAACAATTGAAATACATTATCAACAATAGCCTGGTCACGGTCAACGCTTAACCAGAGTGTCCTCAACACGGGGACATGCCGTTCATCAATGCCAATGCAGACGTAGAACCAGTCAGTTTTCATGCTTTAGAAATAAGCAACACCCAATACCACGCTATTGGAGCACCATTGCCCGAACCTAAGATTTCTGCCAAGGTGATGTCAGCCACTCAAGAAATGATGTCGTTAGGTCATAAACCAGGACAAGGGTTGGGTAAAGATTGCCAGGGTATCAAGTACCCCATTCGATTAACCAAGCAAGCTGGAACAGCTGGACTAGGCTATTCTGCCAGCTCTAGTCATAGGAATCCTCATAAGCATCAGCAAATTCCTTCAGCTTCAACTATGTGGCGTTTGGCTTCGCCTTCAAACTCTGAGTCCGCACAACCTCCCGTAAAGGTGCCAGCCAATCTAATGGCTATGCTATTTCCCAATTGCTTCATGGGTGAAGGAGAAAGAAGTCTTTGTTCCAAATCCCGCGGTGGAAGAAGAGGAACGAAGAATCAAGCAAGACGTCATACGGATGATGTCTGGTATACGCATCATCATTCATGATGAACATACCAACAGATACACCCCAGACGATGATTGTCTAGACGTAATGGCCATCATTCGGGATAGGGAGGATGATGACAATCCCTCCATCACTGCGGTCCATCCGGACTTTACCCTTGCCAATTGGGACAACATTCCTTGCTTTGGTCGACGAGGGTAAAACTGGCAGAACTCTTTCTACCCTATAGATATAATAACTGCTTACTTTTCTGTACAGTATTAGCAGTTTATTTTGCCAGTATATACTAACACTGTGTATGATCAACACATTTCATATATACTAAGTGAAAGCATATTTTGTTTCAGGACTCTGAATTTAGATGTTCTTGTACTTACGGATACGATGCCTCTCCTACACAAGGATTGTACCTTTGATGTAGGGATGAATTCAGCCTTGATGGATATACAGGATGACATTGAGGTGCCTCCAGAAATTCAAGAATGGGTCAAAGACAAACCCAAACCCAACCTTGATCAAACCACTTTTTTCAATCTCGAAACCTTAGAAAGCCCTAAGTTAATCCAGATTGGTTTAGACCTTACCCCAAACCAACGGAATGACATGGTTACGCTATTAACCCAATTCCAGGATATGTTTGCATGGTCTCATGAAGACATGGTGGGTTTGTCCACTGACATTGTCCTTCATCGCCTTCCCATTAAAGAGGGATTTAAGCCAGTCAGAAGCGAAACTTCAAAGCGATTAAAACACGAGTGGAGTTTAAAGGTGAAAGAAGAAATTGTGAAACAATTTCAAGTCGGCATCATCATGGTGCGTCTACATATCCCGAGTGGATATCCAACATCTTGCCGCATTACCTAAACCCGGAGGAAGGTGCGAATCTGCATGGATTATGGGACTTGAATAAAGCTTGCTTAAAAGATGAGCTTTCTCGTGCCATTTATCCACATTCTCATTGACAATCTGCGAATACTGACATGTACTCCTTTCTTTGATTGCTTTTGCGGGGTACCATCGGATCATGGTTTGCGAGGAAGATCGTGAGAAAAGGCGCTTTCATCACTCCTTGGAGAACTTTTTTTGCTATAGGCGGTTGTCATTCGGCCTCATCAATGCCGGAGCTACCTATCAACGAGCTATGATGGCTCTTTTCCATGACTTAATGCATAAAGAGATTGAGATCTACGTGGATGACATCATTGTCAAGTCCCGGAAGGAGGATGACCATATAGACCATCTTAGAAAGTTGTTCAACAGGTTGCGTAAGTACAACTTGAAGTTGAATCCAGCTAAGTGCGCCTTTGGCGTTAAATCAGGCAAGTTGCTAGGATTTCTAGTCACCACAAAGGGATGAGTGGATCCGCCAAAATCCAAGCCATCACAGAAATGCCCATTCCTCAGATAGAGAAGGAAATACGGGGATTTTTGGGAAGAATCAACTTCATCAGCAGGTTTATCTCCCAACTCACAGCAACTTGTGAGCCAATCTTCAAGCTATTAAGGAAGAACTCCTCCATGAAATGGAATGATGAGTGCCAAAATGCCTTCCTTACAATCAAGAAACAGCTAGTCAAAGCTCCTGTCTTAGTACCACCTGTGGACGATATTCCCTATTCATGTATATCGTCGTCAGAAGTGACAATGCCATGAGAATTTTGCATCTTTGGAGACGAGAAAGACGATAGAGGCCAAGAACGAGCTATCATTACCTCAAAGAAAAGATTCAACAACGGTGAACACAAGTACACTCTCGATTGAAAAAGGCGTGTTGTGCTTTAGCATGGGCCTCCATGAGGTTACAACATTACCTCCATGGTCACACAACCCATCTCATATCCGCGTGGATCCTCTCAAATACGTGTTCAACAAACCCATGTTAAATTGCTCATTTGTCCGGATGGCAGTTGATCCTACAACAATTTGACATTGTATATGTGACTCGAAAAAAGTCCATCAAAGGTCAAGGAATCGCGATCAATCGGTAGCCGCACCTTTGTGAGGATTTCAAACCCTTGAAACATATTTCCCGATGAAGGAGTAATGATGTGGTCAAAGAACACCATTAGTACGATCTACGCCAATCATGGAAGATGTATTTTGGTGGAGCTGTTAATATGGAAGGCTCTGAGGTCAAGCGAGTTCTAATATCTGCAATGCGGAGGAAGCAGTATCCGTTCTTGAAGTCAAATTACAGTTTGTCAGCACCAACAATACGGCCGAGTATGAAGGCTGTCTCATGGGGCTAAAACTTTCCCGTTCAATGGGCATCAGGCGGTTAACTGTCCTTGGAGATTCGGAGTTGGTAATCAGACAATCCACCAAAATCTATCAAACCAAGGAACAACATTTGCTTCCTTACCATCGGCAGGTTTTGAAGATGGCTTTGGAGTTCGAAGATATCTCCTTTCTATATGTTCCTCGTAATAGGAATGACTTTGCAGACGCATTAGCAACTTTGGCCTCCTTGATTCGCATATCAGACAAGGAACATTTGCCAAGCGTCACAATTTCCTGAACAAGGTCCCAGCCTATGGGAATTACGTTGGAGAAGTATCGGATGAGCTACCTCCCATCCAACCTCCTTGGTATCAGCATATCAAGGAATATCTGCGAGATGGATCTACACCCGCTGAGGCGAGCCCGACTGAGAAAAGGCGGATCCATCGACTTGCTATGAAATTCTACCTGAGTGGAGATACGCTCTATAAAAGAGATGTAGGACTAGGTCTCCTCAGGTGTCTAGACAAAGATCAAGCCCAAAGGCTTATGGATGAAATCCATGGTAGAGTCTGTGGCCCCCACATGAGTGGCCCCCTCCTTGTCAAGAAAGTCCTCAGGACGGGACATTATTAGCTATCTCTCAAGGCTGATTGCAACGACCACGTTAAAAGATGCTATCAGTGCCAGATTCATGGGAATGCTATACACGCCCCTCCACGGGAACTCTACAATATGAGTTCGCCTTGGCCCTTCTCAATGTAGGGAATGGACGTTATCAGGCCCATTGAGCCTAAAGCCAGTAATGGTCACCGATTTATCTTCACCATGATCGACTACTTCACCAAGTGGGTAGAAGCAGCCTCCTTCCCCAGGGTCACTAAAGAAGTCATCATTGCTTTAATCAGAAACAATGTCGTTTGTCGATATGGACAACCAGAGGTGATTGTGTCAGACAATGCAAAAAACCTCAACAACAAAATGATGGATGAGTTATGCAGTAAATTCCACATCAAACATCTTAACTCTGTAATCTATCGTTCGAAGATGAACGGTGCTGTTGAAACGGCTAACAAAAACATTAAGAAGATTATGCAGAAGATGTCCGCCAACCACAAAGATTGGTCTGACCTATTGCCTCGACTCTGCCATTTCTGTAACCTCATGCATTACAACCTGGGCAACCCCTCACGCTTTAACCTATGGGATGGAAGCAGTGCTCCCCATAGAAGTTGAGATGGAATCTCTCAGAGTGTTGATCGACGCTCAGCAGGATGAAGACCAATGGGTACAAGACATGTATCACCAATTGTCTCTAATAGACGAAAGGCGAACCGCGGCTATCTTCCATGGTCAGTTATATCAGCAAAGGATCGCCCGATCCTACAACAAAAAAGTCCGGCTATGACAGTTCAAACAACATGACTTGGTTTTGAAGAAGATTCTTGACAACCAGGATCAGGCTAAAGGAAAATTCGCTCCTAACTGGGAATGCCCGTTTATTGTCAAGGAAGTATTGATAGGAGGCGCTCTCAGATTGCAAGAAATGGACGGCGATGAATTTCCACAACTCATCAACTCAGACACCGTGAAGCGGTATTATGTCTGAAGTAACCAGCAAACACCCTGGTGCATAATCATCAGGTCACCAGTCATTCCGGTTCTTTAACCCTTTACCACCTACAACTTTTCTACACTTTGCCCCTCAGGGAAACATACTCTTCAAGCCAGCAGCCTGGCATTCTCCTTTGCGTTCACACAACTTAGGTCATCCCACCGCGGATTGAACCTCTTGCGTTTATAGTTTGGCTACCCATTTTTGGGATCAAAATTTTCACTTGCAGTTTATCCTCAACCTTGGATTAAACTTTCTCCTCCCCGCACTCCGACCTGCACATGGGATTACGCTTTTCTTTTCGCCCTGAGGGGCGAACTACGTCGACCTGATCTCCTCTTCAATAGGAGTATGTAGGCAACCATTTCATATGGCCCGGTCGCAATAAAACAAAAACAACAAAAACATTTCTACCCTTACATAAAACAAAAACAACCAAAAACATTCCTACACCATGTCAGCCGTATACAGCGTTGAACCTCTTATACCAGGTTCGAACTACGCAGACCTGATCTCCTCTTCAATAGGAGTACGTAGGTAGCTATTCATGGTGCGGTCTCACTCCCTACCAAAATACAAACCATTGTCAACTGGTACTCGGATTCTCGTTCAATCCACTACATTTCATTCGGCTTCAGACCAAAGGGATGGAATTACCTGAACTCCTCCCAAATAGAAGATTCGTCCACCATCTAAGCTGCTGTCATGCCTTGAAGAGCAACACCAACCCATAAGAGGTGGAATTAACTAGGCTTCTCCTAAATAGAAGTACCGGCGACCATCTGTGGTGCGGTCAATCTCCGAAAGGAAAGCCACACTCCTCTCCATATTTTTATATAGAGACAAGTCCCAAGACACCAAAGATGGTAGGGAATCACATAGATCAATGATCCATTCTGAACTATCCAGAGATAACTCAATGTCCATCCACCCAGGAGGGATTCAGAATACATCAAGATCACAAGCCCTGAAGCAGCAGACAAAATATCAAGCAAATAGCAAGGAATGTCTAAAAGGGAAGTGATCCAAAAATATATTTCTCTGTCATATATAATGCTGTTTGATATATACAATGTACGCTGTATAGGACAAAATGACTAAGCTAGTCTGTGCAGGTAAGTATAAAGCTCATCTATAAGTCAGGGTATATGCGAGCTAGCAAGACCAACATGGCGTCCCTCTCAGATGAAGGAGGTAAAGCTGTAGTCTCCTAGGTGAGAATATCCACACGACCCAACAGATCTGTAGCCATCTGCATGATGACCATATGCTCATCAATATAAGCGCTCATCTCTGCGATCATACCAGTGGTAAGGGACCTCGCTGCAGTACTATCTGTGACAGCCACATCCCGGGAAGATATGGCGATATCCCGCTCAACTACCACTGCGTCTATGGCTGACCTGGCCTCATTACGCTCAGCGATGACGGCATCTCTACGAGCCAATGCCTCGTCTCTCTCCAATAGGGCGGCGTCCTTCACATCAAGAGCAGTCGACATCATAGATCAAATCTGATCTCTCTCAAAGGTAATCAGATGAAGACTCTACTAAGAAATCTTGTCCGAGTCTTTGAATCACAAAATCTTGGTACCAGGAGAATCCGGAAGAAATGCTGGCAACCCAGCAGCAGGCTCCTCCTCGATGTAGGCATCAATGTCCTCCATAGGCTCTACATCGTATAACTCGCTCTCTAGTACTGCAAATACTGCTGCAGCCGATAAAACCTCTGTCTCCATCCATGCAGTACTCTCTGTAGAATAACCGGACGATTGGCGAGAAAAAAGTAGCTAGCTCATTTGGTCCCAAAGAAGCGTATACGAGATCGGTTCTCTCTTTGAGAGGTATCGAAGCGAATACATCGACTGTTGCCCCCTCGAAAGGATGAAAATCCTGGAACTGGTCGAACTGCGACATCACGACCAATGGGTGATAAGTAGTCACGCCCCTCAAGCCAGCCAAAGGGAGGAAATCCATGCCCGGAGCATGAGTAATGAAGTTGTATGGTGAGCAAAGCCCCGAGCACAACAATATGCTAAATGGATCTCTGATGTCTGCCAAAAATGCGGACCAGGACTGAGCATCTGTACACTCCGATGGCTGAAAGGACTATGACATAGCCACATCATGGGAGAAGCAATACCCATGCCATCTAAGGTACCACCAACCGGCCATAAGTGTGACATAAACCACACATACAACACGTGAACTCCGAAGAAACACGCTTGTGGTAAAGTCAAAGTTGATGGGATGTCAATGTAGTAGAGTCTCTGCTACGATCATAGGCACAATGGTACGACCCTTCCTGAGAGCTCTCACGGCCATGATAACGCCTATATCTATCTCATCCATATACCGCAGCATATACACGTATTTACAAGACACATAGCATCAAGACATCAACTTTGCCAAACGCTTGATGATCCTCCCAAACACGGTGAAATCCCCGAATGTCGTAGTGAGTAGCTATCTTCCGCGCCAAATCGTAAATACGGAAAAAATCCGAGAGATCACGCGTGGTAGGATGTCACTCATCCTGCACTACTTTGCGCCTTAATCATGTGAGAGTCATGAATCGTCTACTCATATCTCCTAAAGCCATGTGCACGTAAGGTCTGTCTAAGGGCAGCATCGTCAAACGTGCATACTCCTCCAGAGTAGGAGTCAACTCATGGGTGCCAAAATGGAATACCTGCCTATCAGGTAGCCAATGCTCTAGAATCCCATCTATAAATCCTGCAGGAACCTGAAATGCCAAAAGGGTCATGATATCTTTGCGACCAACAGATCTCTGATCACCACAATTCAAGCGGTGACATGCTATCATACCACGATCGCATACCCAATGCCACCACTGACGGCGGGGTATGATCTATACGGATAACTGTCGAAGAAGACATCTATGCGGGCCGTGTCATAAGACCATCCAGGGGTCAATGCCGAATATCTCTGGATATACATACATATGCATAACATGATACATGCATAATAGATAATGGATGGCAATATGATATAGGGAAGAAAAAATGGTGCATACATTCCTAAATATATCATCATCTAATACATCCGCTCTATACAGCTACAAATACATGAAAATGGGGCACAAACGCCCTACTACTAATAGAGGCCTATCAAAAGATATAGCGAGAATGGGGAACAGCCACCCAATATCTAACAGAGGCCTATCAAAAGATATAATGAGAATATACATCAAGAAGAAGACCGGGGTCTCGATGTCCACGTCCTCAATCTGTCCACTTGATGTAACTCCTCCTGAGTCACTGGATCTCTATCAACAGGGATGTCAGGCCTATAAAGAGGAGGATCTGTGCCGGTAAAACCAAATGGGTCGTCTGAGGGGCCAGCGCCTGAGCTGGAAGGAACAAATGACTCCGCTTCTGCTGGATCTCTGCCTAAATACCGTATAAATATATGTGCCTGATCCAACTGCCGGGTCAAGGTATTAATCTGGGTCATATGAGTCAGAGCTCGGACACAAGCTACCCAATCCGTCATCATCAAAGATCCTGGAACCATGTCCCCCCATAAACTGTGTGGCACGGGACTGGGCCCCAATAGTGCGAGGGAGCCACCAACGCTCGAACATCTCCTGAGTACATGAGCCCTCTGATAATGCAAAGCCGTCAACCCCCAACAATGGGATATCGGTGTGGAGGTGGTGATCGTGATATGGTGCCAACGACGCTGGCGGGCGGGGAGGCAAGATTGGTATACGGATCTCCCCTGTGGTGCTCCTAATAGCACGCTCTCCTAAATAGAGCTCCCAGCCTCCATCTGTGAAGAGAGGAAATCTCCGGGTGGAAATCAAATACTCTACTCCAGTAGGGTGTCCATCTTCAAAATCGATCGTCAAATGATCCCCTGAGTAGGGAAGCCATGTGATGGCGTCAGCCGTCAGCAACTCCAGCTGCATACGGCAATGAGCGAAGCCCTCAGCTACAGGGACCTCTGGCAAAATAGAATGGTGCCATCGTTGTCCTCGTGGATATGTATCTAAACCTAACACACTCACATGACGCAAACATGGGAGCCTCTAATAGGCCCAAAACTGCCAACACAATGGAAAAATATCTGCTATCAGTAAACACTCTTAACTTATAAATGGGAAAAGACAAGAGAAATACTCACCAGCAGAAATGGGTAAAATCCTAACCAAGCCTCGGTCAAACCCTGTGAGCGCAGACGCATGCCCCGGAGGAAATAGGCAAAGGTGTATAAGCCCCAGTCATACTCTTCTATACGGTCCACATCGTGTGTGGCGCTGACCAAAGCGAAAGATACCGTGGAAGAGTTATCTGCTATGAAGTAGCCTCGAATAATCATTAGGAACAATCGCCGCAGAACGCGATCCCTGATCCTGACATCATCAGACATGGGCTCACTCAATAGCCCGCTCATAACATCTACGCTCAAAGGACCTGAACGGAAAATCCTACCTTTGAGCGCCTCCGCCGAAACTCTTAATAAGGATCTAACGGCAGTAGGGGTAATATTCGCCACGCAAGGCACTGACTCCCCTCCAAACTCCATACCTGTGATAAATCGCCAATCCATAGGCGTCGTCATCACCTCGTAATCCAGCAGGTGGAATGACTAAGTCTGATGAAACCATCGCTCAAACAAAGCCCTAGGGTAACCCTTTTAAGTTTGTAATATTCAAGAACGCAATCAAATTGCAAAAATAATGCGGAAACGTGTAAAAATCAGAGTTTAAAATTTTATACAAACCATATACCCGGATCACCCTTTATGCACAATTATTAATTAAATGAAAAAGATAACGAATAAGAATCATACCCTTGAAGATCGAGCTTCCTCAGGTACAAGTTCACCTCCAATCCTTTTTCGCGTTCAACTTGAATCCAAGGGTTTGGTTCCTTCCTTTGATCAACGTTAGCCACCCAAGTGTTCGGCCTCTAGAGGTGATCCACAAGGAATAATAAAGATTCAAGAAAATGGGTGGTTGGCTAAACCCTAGTTTTTCTATCTCTATAGTAAAAAGAGCGCACTCTCCAACTCTTGGAATAACGTATCTTTGATATCCGATATAAGACTCTTCTTATATAGATATCAAGTAACCCTATGAAAATAAGGTATTATTTAATTAAACTCTTTTAATTAAATGGGCCCTAATCTTATTAGGGATAATTAATTAAACTCCTTTAATTAATTTTCCCTCCTAATCCTATTAGGAATAAATGAGAGTACTTATATTAAATTAATTCCTAAACTCTTTTAGAAATTAAAATAATAATAATTGTAATAATATTAATAAGACTCCTCTTATTAATTTATATTTAATATTTCTAAAATATTAAATAATAAATATTAAGCTATTTAATTTATTCTATCACCATAGATTAAATTAAATATACTTAACATATTATTACGATTATGCCATTAACTTCTTAAATAATTATTCTTCCTTTTATGGTGTGACCCTTTAGGTTCTCCATATTAAACCGGTTGTGAATAAATCAATTAGAACAATTCTAATCTTATTTAAATAAATAAATTAAACAATTAATTTATTTAAATAAATAATATTTATTCTACAATAGGGATAAGCCTCCCTAGCGATCAACGACTTTCCAGATAATATAGATTTCAACATTAATCATAAAAGAACCTTTGAGTAAATAGTTACCGTACAATTCAATCCTTCCACCATACAATGTCCCAATTAAATATAAGGCATGGAATTACTGTCAAGTCTTATTTTATTTAATTATATGTATTTCGACTCTTAAATGCACAACTCCAAATAATGCAAATTAGAAACTCCTTTCTAATTTCATTCTGCCTTGGCCAAGGACTACTGGGTTGTCATTTATCAAATCACATAGGACATTTCTCTTCTTTTAATAGAAGTGGTAGATTCTTTATTGATCATACATTATCTCCATGTACAACTTATTATACCCAAGCATACCCTTTGATATACCCTAAGGGTCTTAAGGAATAAGTCAAAGTATAACTCATCATACACAAGATACTATGATGATCTCAAGTCCAAGGATCACTTGTCTTTACTATCTCTACAGAATTCCTATTGACAAAAGTAAAACTCCATTAGGTATTCCTTAGCGAGCCACGTTCAAATGAACTTATTCTCTAATAAGCACCTATATACTTGCTTTAGTGTCTCCACACAAATGATCATGAGATCAATCATCCTCATCCAATGAGCAAGCAACGTATGTACCAATCTATCCGGATTTACTAATCCCCAATTTAGTAATCCAATGATTGGGAACTATTTTAGTTTTAAGCTTTCTAAGAATTTAGATCTCATTAGAATGATCATCATCATTATTCTAAAAGCATTGCTTAAAACTATGGGTTTATCACATATTATAAAAACAAAGATCATGTAGATAATTAAAAGCCTTTAATAAATTAATACTTTTTATTAATAAATGAATAAGATTGTTACAAAGTATATGCTTTATCATCAAACATGATTGGCTTGTGTGCATACTACTTTCAAACCCCAGGGACAATGATGGGGAAGGATGGAGAAAAATGCCCCAAATCCCCACTTATGCACTACTGCTCTATAATCAGGATGAAGCGCCTGGTACATGGAGTGGATGCTAAAACAGTTCCCTCGAGGCTGTGTAAAACCTGGAACCTGCATGAAATACAGATCAACATAAGAACCCTTTAAATCCTCATCAATAGGAAAGAAGGAAGATAAAGTCTAACGCCATACCTCGTTAGCATGCAAGTACATCGATGGATGTCTACCCAAATCACCCAGCAACTCTGGGTTCACCACATGAATGCTCGGAAGCTCCCTGCGAGGGACATGTGCAGCAGGAGCCGGATCCTCAATATCCGTCTCCTCGTCCTCAACGTCTGGAACATCTACCTCGATAGGACGTATCACAGCCTCCACCAACCCAAGCGAGGTTACATCGATGTAACCAGGACGAGGCACTTGAAGCCCTCCATCGTCGCCGTAAGCGATCCTATAAGAACTGCTCGGCTAATCCGGATCCATAATATCTGGACAACAAGTCTCCAAATCACCTCAGAAAGGGTGTGGTATTTCCTTACCTGGAACTTTTTAAATGCATTTATGACTATATGCATGCATGCATTTACTATAACATATAATAGAGTTAAAATACATGACTACCCAATGCCTACATTTGGAAATTTTTTGCCATAGTCCCCTTTTAAAATAGGACTATCCACATGCACACATGCATGTCTAGCTGGCCATTCAGTAGCACACCTTCCCCAAAGTCATATACATAATATATGCATTAAAAATTAAAATCATCATGCATAAGGCCAACCTCAATGCTAGGAGTATTTTGCCTTTCTACCTTGACATGTCCGTTGACATGTCCATCAACGAAGGTCAAGCAACCTTGACGTTATTTCAGCCAATGGCAAGTAAACCCATTGAAGCGATGAGAACCGTTCGATAGTAGCGTACGTACTCATGCGTCCCCAGTGAATCCCCGACGGGGGTTACAATGTATATCTCCGGCGGGAGTAACAACGCATGCTCAACCGTTGGCACACATATCAACGAAGGTCAAGCAACCTTGACGTCATTTCAGCCGATAACGTTTAAACCTATCAGAGCTATAGAGCTATTCGAGGTTCTCATACCCAACTGCTCATATTCCCCAGCGGATCCCCGACGGGGGTCACAACGCAATGCTCCGTTGATCTACACGACAACGAAGGTCAAGCAACCTTGACAATCTATAGAATCTCAGCCGTTGATTCACACATCAGCAAAGGTCAAGCAGCCTTGACAATATATCCCACAGGATGTTTCAGCCGTTGATTCATACGTCAACGAAGGTCAGGCATCCCTGACAGCATTTGCCGTTGGCAGTAAATCCAACAGAATCGTGACATATTCTGGCGATACTAACCAGGAGAGGTCAACATTATCAAAGAAGATAGA
Source organism: Panax quinquefolius (assembly GCA_020205615.1). Taxonomy (NCBI): domain Eukaryota; kingdom Viridiplantae; phylum Streptophyta; class Magnoliopsida; order Apiales; family Araliaceae; genus Panax; species Panax quinquefolius. Next base: position 63,492,896 of record CM035174.1, on the reverse strand, counting down.
TGATGGAAAATGTTATACACATCCTCAAATAGATCCAGCTTTATCCCCACAGATCTCTTACATATAAGAGGTACATCTTCAGGGTCAAGTCGTTATCAAAAGACACAGGAATTTTGTGATAACTCCAACATCAACATCCTAACAGATTTGGCTTACACATCAAATCTGATCATCATTGTCGATCCCCAGTTAAAGCAACAGAGAGCCAACAATCATCCCCAGCATGTCGGGCTACAACCCCGTACACATACATCATACATTTGCATCATGTTGCTATCTATAGTACTATATTTATCTTGTTGCGTTTCAAGTGTCTAGGATTCTTTATCCTACCCATGCATTGCCATGCATGAGTATGATAAAGAGGGGCATCTGTAGACACTCGAAATTTTTTACATACTCATCATTATTAACATTGCAGGAGGACAGATTCGTCTTTTAAGAGAGAACCGTGAAAGACAATCCAAATCTGTACCGGATACTACCGAAAGTTCAGCATCAACCCCGGATCACAATCTGGGAGTAACAAATCCAACCTCGGAGATAACCTCGAGACCTGCAGATACAATACCGAAACACACACCGAAGAAGACCGATTAATCTCGGAGACAACCCCAAGGTATCCAGTCTCAGTCCCAACCATGGGAATAGCCACCAACCTTGGTGATATCCCCAAGGAATGCAGTTTCGGCGATAACCCCGAAAATGCTTATTTTAAATGCGACCAGCTTCAATCTCGGCGCTCACAATGAGATACACTATACCAACCCCGCAATAACATCGAGAAAACATGCACACCTCAAAGATGACAATGAGGACCTTCAACAATTACAGCAGTCCAATCTCAGCGAAGTCTAAGCAATGTCTACTTTATTAGCCCAATCTGGCGATAACACCGGTGAGGGGCAACATCGTCATCTCGTCAAACACAATGCCACATCACGTCTCTACGCAACGATGTCCCACAAGGCTAATCAATCCCGAGTGACTATTGTGCGGGGTAACGGATGAAAGTTGAAGCTTGAAGACCGGAGGGCATCGTCCCATCTTCAATGACTTCGCACAAACTCTAATCCCATGCCATCGTACAACTCTCGACAACGGTGGTCCGAAATAGGTCTTGTATACCTCAAACGGATGCCCGGATTGCACTTTTGAAAATCCGAGTGGACATTACAATGCCTGAGTGCATGTACTTCGAGACGACCCGACCCGACAAACCCGGGCTGACTCGACCCGCCTCTGGTACACCTGCAGCTCATATGCCTATAAATAGAGGGCTTGGGGTGCTAATTTTTAAGAGAAAAAAGACGGGGAAACCCTGCACAATTCACTCTGCACTCGCCTATACAGTGTATTTCCCACTTTCCAACACTTGTGAACTCATATATAGCCTCTTTTGTACCCACAAAAGCCAGTGTTTACCCACTCTAAAGATATAGAAGCCTTTTTTATCAGTTAGCTGTAAGCCTTCTCACACACTTTAGAGTCTTTCTCTTCATCTTTGCATATACCCTTATACACGTTGAGAGTCATGTTGCTTGCTTTTGCTAGGACTTCGGTCCGTGGTTTCATTCCAGTCTGTATATATATATATTATATATACATATACTTATATATATATTGACTAACATTATCGAGTTATGCCTCGATTGAGCCTAGACTTCGGTCTGGAGCGTTTACTTGCTTTTCTATATATATATATATATTTATATATATGAACTGTGTGTCGAACTTTGTTCGATTAGCCTAGACTTCGGTCTGGAGCGTTTATTGGTTTAATATATATATATATATACATTTATATATATTAACTGTGTGTCGGACTCTGTTCGATGAGCCTGGATTTTATATCTGGTGCGTTTACTCGCTTATATATATATATATATACTTATATATATGAACTGTGGCCGAACTATGTTCGATGAGCCTGGATTTTACATCCGGTGCATTTATCGCTTATATATATATATTTTTTCGTCCTGCCTGGAGTTTTCTTCGTGGCAGTTGATCGCTTTACAGCTTTATTTACGTTTTGTCCCGCCTGGAGTTTCCTCCGTGGTGGTTGATAGCTTTTAATAGCTTTATTTACATTTCTGATCCCCCATGGAGGTGCTTCGTGGTTGGTGATCATGTCTGTATATATATATATATATTTATCGCTTTTATATATATACCTGCTTACTGCTTTCATATAAATTGCGGCATTCTGTGAGCCTAGGAATCATGTGATCACAGATTCACCCCATTGGATCTAGATTCGATTCCCGTGATGGACATTTTTCAGCTGTAAGCAGCTTGTAAATTATTCTGCGATGTCTGAATTTCCTCAGATGGTTTCCATACCCACGAGGAAGTCGGCATTATTTTTGTATATATTATTTTTGCACGGATGCCTCGCATCCGTCAAATAAAATCAATCAAGCTGATAACTTAATAAAATGGGAGTGTAAAAGGTCTCAATTCCTATTGAGCATCAGGGTTTGAAAAACCTCTTTTATAAAACATCACTGCCATATCTTGCTAAAAAACTGAATTTTTACATAAATTCAAACCCTGTGTATATAGGTTCGAACGAGGCCTCGCACAACTTCCATACAACAACACATTGACCCATACACACACACATTCAGATAATAGTTTCTTGAAAAGAGGCGGTCACCGTGGTAACACGGATGTCAGGGGGTGCCTAACACCTTCCCCCCGCATAACCAAGTCCCCGGACCCTAAGCGAATCTCTGGTTTCACCGACCAGTATATCGATGTGTCACACCACCGGGTCAATGTGTAAACCTTTCTCTCGGTTGTGTTAGTACAACCATTTAAAAACCAATGGCGACTTCTTAAAATTCCATCGTTGACATCATACATGTCGGACCTTTTTCACTTGTTTTTCAAACAAATCTAACCTAAAATGAGAACACCAAAGAACAACAATGCGGAAAGGACACACAAAAATCCCGACATCGATGCATATGAATTGTGATTTGGTATAACCATGGTCTTTGATATTTCGTGTAAAGACGGTGATGAAAATTATCTTAAATCACAGGTGCGAAGAGGAATTTAGAACCACAACTATGATTATGAGTTATTAACTTTGATTGTGGACAGAAATTGTTGACTGATGTTACAGGGATAAAAAAATATTGGTGGATTTTTAACGTGGAGAAGATAATAGACTTTATGGTCTATTTGACTCTTCTAATGGATTGCTTGTTCCGCTGCAACTATGGTTGAAAAGTTTTATCATCTGCTATATGTTCTAAATCTCTGATTCATTACTGATAAAGGCTATTGATAATTTAATTATCTTTAGTCATGATATTTTTTCTTGGGCTAGTTGTGTTTCACCCTTACGCTTCACAATTCCTTTCGTGTAATAAGAGTGTATTTGGGTTGAAGGGGATAATGATGGGGAATAGAAGCGGTGGTCTATAAATGTTGAGGTTCTCCTAAATAGTATGAAAATAATTTTGTTGAGAACTTTAGATAAGTTTGTCGTGATTGATATCGTCATTTGATATTTAATTTTGGTGAACCGAATAGGGTGAGGTGAACCTAACTTTGGAAGGGTGTTTTTCCACTATCATACAAGATGTCTAATGACATACAACCTCTTGTTATCATAAGACATGGTTGTGCACATCCACTTGCTGAGTATATCTACGAGCACTACCTATATGATCTTGGAGTATATTTGAAATATAATTTTCACTTGGAGACAACGAAGATAATTATATGTCAAGAGAAGACTCACCATTGGAAAGAAGATGATAGTAATCTTCTTATTTTTCTTTGGGGACTTTTGGGTCAACCAAGGATAATTACGTGGACATATGATATCTATCATAACCTGAGCGCGCACGGGCTCTCCATGTATACGAAGGTTTCCTTGAGTACATCCCAAAGATTTAAATTTCTAAAACAATTTTTGACTGTACTTTTATGTAAAGTAGCATTGTAAGGTTTTGGTCGAGGCACCAAGAGAGTTACATACATTTGTATTAAAATTCACAGCTTATCTATTGTCGTACTCTGCACGACAGTTCAAAAATTGTATAAATGAAGTTTGTATTTGATTTTTATAGTGCGATATCTGGCGACTCAAGATGGGTGATGTATACCTATTTTGGGGGCGTCATAAATGGTATCAGAGCTTAGGGATATAGTCGCTGGCGGAGATATGAGTCTAGAACTAGGAGGGGAGAGACGAGTAATATACTTAATTAGTGTGTGAATTACCTAAGCCGAAATTTTTACTTGATAAGTTGACAATTTGTGATATGTCAATTGACCTTTGTTTTGAAGGTATATTCTAGAATGATATCTGAAATACAGGAGATGAGCAATGGAAAAATCATGATACAGAGGATATAACCGGGAAGGTACAACAATCCAAAAGCAAGGTATTCTCATCTCTTGAATACCTGTATCGCACGTAAATTTTGAGGGCAAAATTTCATAAGGAGGGGAGATTGTAAGACCCCGAATTTTATGAAATGAAAGTATTCAATTTTCTTATAATTATTATTTCATTTCGTAAATGGTTAAATTGATAAAAGTTTAAAGTTAAGGGTGATATGTGAAATTTTTTGCAAAGTAAGCAAGTTGTTATATAATATTCGATTGGTTGGGGAATATTCATTTTAACAGGGAATATTGGTACAACGACACAATCATTGGTGGACCCCACAACAGAATTATTGTTAGAGTTAGAAAACGACAAAATTATCTTTTTATAAAAATAATGGCGGAAGTTTTACCGTTAACTGTTGAAACATCCGGTGTTAAAAGTACAGTAATACGCGTGTTTTCATAGTAGCACACGATATTGATTATTGATGCTTACGTGAGAAGTCACTCAGTTTTGTTAAATTATTGCTACAGTAATTGCTGCATAGTGTTTGCATAGTAAAATCTTTTTATATAAAATATAATACTTTTATAAAGTTATTTGTTATATTAGATTTTAAATAGAATATATTATATTTTATTGCTGCATAGTATTTGCATAGTGCTTGCATAGTGTTTGTATAGTAAAAAACTTTATATATAAAACAGAATACTTTTTATAAAGTTTTTTTTATTTGATTATAAATAGAATATATTATATTTTATTGCATAGTACATCATAGTATCCTTTCCATTCTCCTATAAATAGGATGCTTAGTTAGAATTGAAAATCACACCAGAAGTTCAGAGAATTCTTCTTCTATAATCTTGAGCGTATTTCTTTAGAGTTTTAAGAAGCTTTGAGCGTAGAAAATAGTATAAGTTTTCTTCAAGAATATCCTCGCCCTACTAGTCGGAATACTCTTCTTTCTAAGGTAAGGGGTATTATTTCTTTCGTATTCATGAAGAAAATTATTTTCTTTCAATACTCGTAAGGGGTATTATTCTTTCGTATTCATGAAGAGAGATATTTTATTTCAATACTTGTAAGGGTTGTTATTCCATTCTTTATTATTATGTTTGAATAACACGTCTATGCGAAGTACCGTATACATGGTGAAATTCTTCTATTATTCCATTCTTTATTATTCTGTTAGAATAACCTGTCTGTGCAGTCTATCGCATGCCTGGTGAATTCTGTTGTTATTCCATTCTTTATTATTCTGTTGGAATAACCTGTTTGTGCGGTCTATCGCATGCTTAGTGAATTCTGTTGATATTCCATTCTTTATTATTCTGTTGGAACATCCTGTCTGTGCGGATTACGCATGACCTAGTTCCATACTTTATTATTCTGTTGGAACATCCTGTCTATGTGGATTACGCATGAAATGGTTCCATTTTTTATTATTTTGTTGGGAATAGCCTGTATGCGCGGTCTATCACATGCATGGTGAATTCCTCTGTTATTCCATTCTTTATTATTCTGTTGAAATAATCTGTCTATGTGGATTACCGCATGAAGGACGAAAATTCATTTGTAGTTTCGTAATTTTTTTGACCCTCAAAAATTCTGGAAAAATTTAAAATGATAATTTGATGAGTTTTCTATATTGTGTCCAAAAATGGCGATTTTTTGATGTATAGATTAAGAGTTATGAATTTTACGGGGAAAGACTATTTTAAAAGTAAACCCTTATAACTCCTTATGGTTAATTCCAAAATTGGTGAAATTTTTATTGGGAGTACATGTATATAACAGAAGTATACCGTGTAAATTTCGGAATTTTTGGACAAAAGTACAATTTATAAAAAATGTCTAAATATTCGGCAGTTTTGGCCATATGAAAAATAGTAAATGAATTTTTAAAATTCCGAGAAAAATATATGTTTAATATGAGACTATATTCTGCTAAATTCCAGAAAAGAAATATTTTTGGGACTGATTTGGTATTTTTCATGAAAATGAACTAATTATGAGTAAATGAATTAAATATGTTATGTGAAGTAACAAAATTGGAAAATAGAATTTTATGGCTTGGAAATCTTATACTCCCTCCGTTCCTAAAAGATTGTCGTTTTAGAAGAAAAATTTGTTCAAAAAGTTTATCGTTTACAACTTTTGAGGAGAATAAATTATTTACGTTCCTATATCACCCCTACCTTCTCTCATTGTCCCAATAAATTTTCTCCATTGTATTAATAGTTTTCAATTTTCCATAAAGAGGTAGTGATGGAATTTCAAACAAATTTTACTTGGTAAATGACACTTTCTTAATCCATGTGCCAAAACCTTAAACGACAATCTTTTAGGAACGGAGGGAGTATAAGGTATATGCAGATTTGTGATGAGAGTTTTGGTTATTGATGATGAAATCTTATGAGTTTGGCATTTTAGGATTATTAAATGCATTAATTAGTAAAGTGTAAACAATTAAAATAAATTGTTTATACGTTTAAGAAATGATTAAAATATTGTTATAATATTAATGATATTAGATTATGAGATTATTAAGTGATTGATAACATTTGGTTATTATTGAACGCTGGATAAATTGTATTATAAGTGTTTAATATTTATCTTTTATCTTATTTGATTGAATTATTATATCATTGTCATCATCCTCATGTTTATAATATGTTGAAAGTCATCTGTGGCCTGTAGTGCATAGATGGACTTGGTATGATTATGACCAGGGATTATTCGGTATAATCATGACCGTAATGTTACAAATGATGTGATAAAAATCCTCATTGGCCGTAGTGCATTGATGGACAGTTTTTGGTATGATTATGGCCATGGATTCTCTTCGGCCAAGGGTGCAAAGATGAATTGTTTTATGGCATGATCATGACCGTTGATGAAAACATAATTACCTTTGGCTCGTAGTGCATAGATAATTCATGGTCGTGATACTAATGAATATCCTTGGCCTGTAGTGTAGGGATGATTCGATGACGTGGATTAATTATTGAGCTGAGTCTCAGAGATGAAATATTAATTCATGGATGTGATAATAATGAATATCATTGGCCTGTAGTGCAGGGATGATTTGATGATGTGGATTAATTATTGAGCTGAGTCTCAGCGATGAAATATTAATTCATGGATGTGATAATAATGAATGTCCTTGGCCGTAGTGCATGGATAATTCATGGATGTGATACTAACGAATATCCTTGGCCGTAGTGCATGAATAATTCGGTGATGTGGATTATTTAATTGAGCTGAGAAGCAATAAAATATTTATAATAGACTTTTAATTCGTAGAAGATAGTAGATATCATGCTCTACTTGACCCTTCTAAAATACAGTTGCATGTCTTTGGCCTGTAGTGCAAGGATGAACTGTTAATGAATATCTTTGGCCCGTAGTGGAAAGATGAATTTATTAGTATGATTATGGACATGAATTGTGATTTGGTATAACCATGGTCTTTGATATTTCAGGTAAAGACAGGTGATGAAAATTATCTTCGTCTTGGGTGCGAAGAGGAATTTAGAACCATAATTATGATTATGAGTTATTCACCTGATTGTGGACAGGAATTGTTGACTGATGTTACAGGGATAAAACAATGTTGGTGGATTTTTAACGTGGATAAGATAATAGACTTTATGGTCTATTTGACTCTTCTAATGGATTGCTCGTTCCGCTGCAACAATGGTTGAAAAGTTTTATCATCCGCCATATGTTCTAAATCTCTGATTCATTACTGACAAAGACTATTGATAATTTAATTATCTTTAGTCATGATATTTTTTTACTGGGCTAGTTGTGCTCACCCTTCTGCTTCACAATTCCTTTCAGGTAATAAGAGTGTAGCTGGGTTGAACAGGGATAACAGGGTAATAGAACGGTGGTCTATAGCTGTTGAGGTTCTCCCTAAATAGTATGAAAATAATTTTGTTGAGAACATTAAATAAGTTTGTCGTATTGTATGCGTCATTTGATATTTAATTTTGGTGAACCGAATAGGGTGAGGTGAACCCAACTTTGGAAGGGTGTTTTGCCACTATCATACAAGATGTCTAATGACATACAACCTCGTGTTATCATAAGACATGGGTTGTGCACATCCACTTGCTGAGTATATCTACGAGCACTACCTATATGATCTTGGAGTATATTTGAAATATAATTTTCACTTGGAGACAACAGAGATAATTATATGTCAAGAGAAGACTCACCATTGAAAAGAAGATGATAGTAATCTTCTTGTTTTTCTTTGGGGACTTTTGGGTCAACCAAGGATAATTCTGTGGACATATGATATCTATCATAACCTAGACGCATGGCCTCCCATGTACGAAGGTTTCCTTGAGCACTTCCCAAAGATTTTAATTTCTAAGACAGTTTTTGACTGTACTTTTATGTAAAGTACCATTGTAAGGTTGTGGTCGAGGCACCAGGAGAGATACATACATTTGTATTAAAACTCACAGCTTATCTGTTGTCGTACTCTGCACGACAGTTCAACAGTTGTATAAATGAAGTTTGTATTTGATTTTTATAGTGCGATATCTGGCGACTCAAGATGGGTGATGTATACCTATTTTGGGGGCGTCACACCACTCTTGAGCTAAAATTACTTAGCTCTTTGCTTCCAATAATGTTCTTGCTAATTCAATAGACTACTCAACTCCTCAGTAGCCGCTGCATACAAACTCACGGAAGCTATATCGCTCTTAAACTTGAGATCCTTAATACGTCTCCTGCTCTCCAGAATTCGAGTCTTAAATCTCAACCTCTAAGAGTTGTCCCATATTTGGAGATCTACCCCACAGTGTTTAATACGGTCCAATGTATTACATTGGTGGTCCAATGACCTCGCTCCTACTCAAATCGTAGAGTCACCTGCTCTACCAGCTTCAACGGCTTCCTCTCCCACAACTCAAACCTCTATTCCTGCACCTCATCCAGACATTCCTTCCTCCTCAAACAACAATTATTTTGATCTTGCCCGTACTCTCTCAAATCTGCAAGAACAAAATACAATAGCGTCTCCTACGAACATTCAGATAATTCTTGAGCGTCTCTCAGTTCTTCCCACCAAATCTGAGTTATCTCACGCATCACAGAAAGTGACCATAGAATTTCAAGAAAGTCTAAAAACTCACTATCTGCTTCTTCATGAATAGTTAAACCACTTGATCGATGTTGCCAACACTCTTCCTAGCAACCTAAGTTCTGAGCTCACAAAGAAGCTACGGGAGATCATAAAGGAAATAATCCAAAGCATAAATGAAAGGGATCAAATTCACTTCCAATCTACCCGGAAAAATAAGGAAGCAATTATCCTTCTTCAGCAGAATCAGGAGGCTCAAAATTAATTCCTTATGGAAAGTCTCTCTAGCCTACGATCTTCTATGACTGAATTCCAAGCATATTCTATGAATCAGATGCAAAAAACAGACAATTTCTTGGCCATTATGCAAAAACACACATCACAAACTGATTCTCTGGTTCAAGAAAATCGTGAAGACATTGCTCAGTCAAGGAATTAGCTCCACGAACTTGTTCAAGGCATGAATCGTCTGTCAGAAGACATTCAAACTCTGGATATTGACATAAAGGGGGAGATTAAAGATGAAGGAGAGAAAGGCAAAGGCAGAGGCAAAGGAAAAAAAATTGCTCAAACCACAAGGAGTCCTCCCTCAAGACAGCCTCGCTATCATACTCCACGAACTGAACAGCAGTAGTGCCAACTAATTCTCATGGCACAACCATTAAGGAGTCAAGTGCCATCTCTTAGCTCATAAGGAGTAACCACTATTGGCTTTAACATGCCGATTGGAGATCCTGCCTTTATGAACAGACATGATCATGGAGAAAGGCTAAGTCAAAGTGAGCTGGAAGATATTGCATGGAAAGATGAAACCAGCAGGAGAAGGAGAGCTGCAGAGCATGACAATCCTACAAGGAGCAAAAGGCAGAGGAGATATAGATAAGTTAAAATTTGTTTCTTATTGATGTAACAATGATAAAGTGTAATATCTATTTCACAAACATCAATAAATTCATGTTTATTCTCTTGAGATTTCTGCTGCTCACTGAAATATTAAGTCATATTTACTTTCTAGTATCCTGCATTCAGAAATTAATGTTATGATGCAAATCTCCTTGGTTATGTCAACATCAAATAGGGGGAGATTTTTGGGAATTTCATATTAAAATTTAATGTTGAAAGTAAATAAATATGATCATGTGTAAAGTCCTTCAAAGAACATATGTATAAGGACTTAGATGGTTGATTAAAATTGTTAAGATGATCTTTGCTTAATGTTTATCATTCTATAAATGAATGTATAGAAGAAAGATCAAAGCTATTAGGATGATCTATTTTGAAGTGTAATAGATAGGACTCAACATAATCGTAGTTTGTCAAGACAGCCGAGAGATTACAGAAGCCAAGGCAAAATCGTGGAGTCTCGAAAAAGTTGCTTCAGAATTGTAATCTGTCTTGGAAGCCACATTCAGAATTGTGAGCGCCTGCCGAGCCAAGTCATGAATCGCAGTCAGCTCTCAGAATCATGGAATCTGCAATACTAGCAAGTAGAGATCGTAGTCTATTAGAGCTTAAGAGAAATCGTAGTGTTCTCTTTATCAAGGCTAAATCAAGCACGATCATGTCAAGACACAACGATCGTGGTGTCTCTCTAGTCAGCATCAGAAGCACCGAACTTCGTCCATTTGCTGAAGGATGAAGTATAACAAATGAAGAATGACTTATAGACGTTGAGATTTCAGAAATCCCACTGATCTAACACCCATCCTTAATATGTATCGAAGAATCTTATAAATGAAGCTAAGGAAAGGACTATATGCCTGCTAAAAATCATCTTTTCAGGTGTTAGGTGAGAAAGCAGTCTGCTGTGTCAGTGAGCCAGACGACAAAGCAACAAATTTCCACGAAGTCAACATCAGTGCTCAAAAATGTCTGATGCATTAAATGCTACAACGGATGCCTTCAACGAACACATTTCAAAGGATTCTTTATAAAGAAAATCAGACATAGTTGCAATAACAAGCAAGTTGTTGGGTTAAATTCTAAACTACACACAACACGCAAGTATACGTGGTCAACAAGTAATATAATGATAAGAAGAGTATCGTTCCCACATAGACAAGTATGAATTCTAATCTAACAATTACCATCTTTATATTAATTCAATGTTATTAAACTAAACGAATTATTGATTTAAAATAATGAAATACTAATAAACTAGAAATCAAAGTAAATCAATTCAATAATTAACCACAATTTTAAATAAGATAATGGAGAATTAAACTTACAATTTCACTTTAAGTTTCACTCTAATTATCACACTTCTTTTCAATTTAATTAACTATCACAGTTCATTAATTAAGAACGCTAAAGTAGAATTAGCCATCTATCGATGCACTAACACCATATTAACTTAAATCCATAATTGATGGAATTAAGCCAAACATCCTAATTAACTAATTCACTATATCTCTATATGAATTAAAATAAAAGAAGGTTTAAAGTCCAAGTTCTTACACGATTACATGCGATGTTAGGTATATCTCTATCCGAAACATACATCAAGAATTCCATCAAACCGCATAAATCATGAACACATGCTATATGATTAAGTCTAGATTCATACATCATCTCTAGAGTCCATACAAATCCACATAGAATTGATGATCAAACAATCCATAAATTGAGCATAAATCACAATAGATGAACTGACTAGACAGTTTTATTAAACTGAATTCAAAACATGATAATCATCATTCCACATTAAAGATCCATTGTAAGCTTTATAAGTAATTTAGTTCATCATGAATGAATTAAAAACTAAATAAGTAGAAAAATTCATCATCCCAATTACAGAAACTGAATTGAAAGTACAAGAATAGTGTAGAACCACCCTTATCCTCACTCAAATCTGTAATCTTTATGATCTTGATCTTCTGCTCCACTCCTCCAATGATCTTCAGTAAATTAGGGCCTAAAGATTGTAATTGATTGTTATATGATTGATTCTCTAATTTTCTTCACTTATGTCTCTGTAATACTGATAGAAAAAATGCCCACACACTGTCCCAATCCAAGCCAAAGTTGATCAGTCCATGCTACCATAGTGTTTGAATTGCATCAGAAGTCTCCATTCTGTCCGCGTACCCCCACCCCAGCGGGGGGTTTTTAGCTTTGAAAGGGCCCGCCCCAGCTGGGTATGACATCTTTGACACGTGCACCCCCGCCCCGGCGGGGGTTTTCTTTGTTATTTAGCCCACCCCGACGGGGCTATAAACTTTTGACTTCTATTTTCTTGCTTTGTCCTACTAATCTTAACCACAATACCACCATATATCTAAGCTAACAAGTAATAGAAACCTACACACAAAACAAACACAAACACAAGTAAAACTATACAGAAATAACTGGATTACACACCGTTTAAGTCCAAATAGGAACCCGATTCGTAGGTATGAAACCCACTCATCACAAGTACACAACAAAAGCTCAAGAACACTCAATGTTAAAACTCTACGATCAAGAAAGAAAAGCTTGCTCTGCTACTCAGTTCTTTCGAACGTATGCTTAACTGCAACTGAAAAGTACAGCCCAAGAACTGAACTCTCATCAAGTGTATTCCAAGTCTGCTGGACTTGAACAGTTCTCTGTGAACTAAAGAAGTTCCAAGACTGCTGGTCTTGAAGGAATCTAAGTGATTCAAGGAATGTAAAGATATCCTTAGTGAATTTCCTACTCGTGGAGTAGAAGAGTGGACTAGGAGCCTTGAGTGCTCTAAACCACTTAAAATCACTGTGTCTTTTATATACCTGCTATATCTATCATAATTGTTTATCACATATAAACTTGGTTTATCTTAAAGGGGAACAAATAAATTATATATTCTGATGTGGTTAAGTTATTATCAAATCTGACAAATACTTTGGAAAGGAAAAAGTTTTTAAAATATCTATTCAACCCTCCCTTCTAGATAGCCATTGTGTCTCTGGGAACTAACATAGCCTATTTTAAGCTTTTATTATAACAAGGGTCTATTGAACTGTTTATATGATTGGTATGGGTTATATATAGTTAAATTTTTTATTGTGGCCAATAATATGCTTGTGGTATTGCTTTGTCAAAGATGTCAAGCATTTATGGTTAAGAGTCTTAGATTAATTTTTAGTTAAGACTATTGTTGATCCTATCTATTCTATGAGCACATACCAACTTTTATAGCTAGTCATTCTTCTAATAGACTTAATTGGTAATGTTTTATGGAAATTTTTGTGTGCCAACTCTTATGAACTTAAGTGAGTCAATGATAGTAAGATTTAGATTCTTATGCAAGTTCGGATACATTCGTGGTCTAATATGCACATATAAAAAATAATCAAAAAATAAAAATAAAAATAAATTGATCGATAACCTTAGTTGAATAAGTTTGATTACGTGGCTTTTGTTACTCGAGTTAATAGATCTTTAGGGGTGTTCTACACCTAGTGCCTTAAAACCATCTGGCTTGGGAGTCATTGATCAAAAGCTCGTTACACGGGTAACTCTGAATAGCCTAATATAATTAGACATTGCACAGTTATGCTTAAGGTTGAGTTAGGTAAAATATAACGGATAAAAATCAAGTTTGGCTTAAGTTTGGTTATGTGGCTAGTGTTGTTTGAGTTAATAGATCCTTAGAGGTGTTTCTATGCCTAGGGCCCTAAATCCATTTGGCTTGGGAGTCATTGATCAAAAGCTCGTTACATGGATAACTCAGCCTAAAATAGTTGAACTTTGTACAAGTCAAATTTAGTCATTCTCATGCTAATGCCTGGTGGCCTGTTCTTGCATTTGTTGTCTTGTTCTGAATACTTGATGTAGCTTAAGCGTATAGAGTTGGCATTTTCCTTATTACAATTGTTTATGTGTATGAATTATAATTGGTTAGAATAGTTGGTAGTCACACACACAGAGATTTGGATCAGTAGCAGTTTAAGCTAGAGATTTGATCGAAGCCTTATTTATGACTTTGCTTCTTCTTTGAAATCGTTATTCTTAGCCTTGAGTCCATAATGCAAGTATAGAGTTGTTCGGCGCATGATTCCCAATTATATTTACTTTTGATATTTCTGTTATGATATTTTTGCTTAGGGATAAGCAAAAGCTTAAGTTTGGAGGTATTTGATGAGTGTGATTTATACCCGTGAATCGGACCATCTAATGCTTAAGTAATTGCTTGTTCATCTTATTTTATATTTCTTTTAGAGTGTTTTATTATTCTTTTGTTTAATATATTTTTTGCAGGGGTTTGCAAGTCATTTCCAGCTTTTGAGGGCAAAAAGGCCATTTTTCTAGTACTGGCACTGCAACACCTATTCCTAGCTCTTTTCCTCGAGTTGCAGTACTTTTCATTCCATTTCAAACCTGTCAGATGGCGCTCTTGTTCCTTCACAAACATGCGTTGTAGCGCTAACTTATTGACCGGGACTTTTGACCAATACATTGCAGTCACTTTAAGCCTTAATCCTCAAGGCCATAGTGCCACCTCCTGTTCCTAAAGTGCACAGGAAAGGAAAATGACCTAGCTTTTGGGGGATGAATATATATATATATATATATATATATATATATATATATATATATATCAGTAGCCTCCTTTTATAGATATCTCAGATAGAGATCACTCCCATAACTTAGACTCCTTAGCATAGTTTTCTCTCTATTTTCATTAGATAATCATTGTACATATATTTTGAAGATAGATCGAATAGGTAGTTTACTGGGATTCCTTGGAGCTCAAAAGAAGCATAGCAACATGGATTGAAAAGTAAATTGAAGGGAGTTCTTGGAGATCGAAGAATGCTTTGACAGAGTTTATTCTTCTCTATTTATTTCCTTTGATTTTGTAATCTATAAATGTTTTATATATTGCTATTGATGTTTAGTTTAAAAACTATTAACTAATTATTGGCTCTAAGATTATAATGGAACCCAATGTTAATTTGAATTGATTTACCTTCTCCTTTGGTTAGCACCATATGGTTTGGCCCAATATATTTATGCTTAATGTTTAATTGCTTAGGAATTAGTATTAATTTTGTAATCTATAAGAAATTAGGAAATGGACTGTAGATTTATACCTTGATATGTTAGCATGTGATTATGATTTGTCTACACCAATGGACTACATAATTTGTGTATAGGATAGGAATATACATATATGCCACGTGTGACCTAATTGAGAACCTGAGCTTTAATTCGTTGGCTGTGGTTAATTCGCATAGGAATGTGTCAAATTGCTTAGTTAGGATGTTCCTTTTCGTTCTATTCCCTTTTGGATAGATCTAGAGAGGATAGGTTTATATGTACCTCAGAAGAGGAGTATGAGCACTTATGAATCTCGGTTGACAACCCATTGTGACTATTAAGACCAAAGGGAGAGTTAGTATATTTAATGAAGCATAACACGCCAAGTATTTGACAAAATACTTGTATGCGTGGGTGAAGTTATGATTTTATCTTGTAGCACCTTAGATACCAGTCATTATTCACTTAATTGCTTTGTTAATTAGAACTAATTAGATTAATTATCTATCTTGTATTTAACTGTTTAAATAAGACTTGAGCGATACAAAGTTGGTACTTGTTAAATATTAGTAATAACTCCCCGTGGGTTCAATACTCAACTTGAGCGATACTGTTTAAATAACTTGTGGACTGTGTATACTTGCGCGTGTTTTATTGATTACGAAATCGAACAACAAAGATCTCAATGACACCATTCCCAACGTTCCCCCAAATCAATTCACCAAAGATATGCCTTTCTCCAATTATAAATCATTCAGTAAAAAATCCCACTATCGTCCCGAGCTCCCATTTGTAGTAGAGAAGGAACCTAAAATGCATTTAACACCTCCTTCTCCTTATATGTATTGACTTATACTGGTGATTTTGAGAGTATGAAACAAAATCAAGCTATGCAGTTGACTCCAATACTCTAAGAAATATAAGTTACTCATTCACATTTTGAGCATATATATATATATATATATATATATATATATATTCTGAGCATTTATATGATGTGTACAATATTCTTCCTTTATGGTTACAAGTGGCCCTGATCGTCCAAGCTTAAAAAAGAACCTCTCAAACTATTGAAGGCAGAGAAGGTAGAGTGGTTTAATGCCAATTGATTTTTGAATATGGTGGAACAATCACAATTTCCTCATATAGGTCTCGATGATGAGTATAGATTGGCGCATAAAGACGTAATATCGCTTAAGACAGGTGTAATAACCCGATATTTTCTATGTAAATAAATAAGAAATTTTGCATATAATTATTTTTTATTATTTTAAGATGGGAATATGTGCCAAGTAATGTGTATGTATTTATGTGATAAATAAAATTTATTTATTACATGAATAATTTCAAATAATTTTATTTTAGAATTATTGATCATTATAACATATATACTTATAATAATTAATTTTATAGTAGAAATGTCTTTATTATTTATTTTCTATGAAAATATGATTTTTATATTATTTAAATAATATATGAAATGATTATTGAAATTATTATAATTACTATTTGATTATATGAATTTTAGTTCGATTATTAAGTTAATTATTTTAACTTAATTAATAATGTTAGATATGAAAAATAACTCGAGATATAGAATCCAAACCCTAAATTTGGGTATTGATCAAGGGATGAGAATAATAATATAATATTAATTATATTTTAATTTTCAGTGCTATAAATATGTACTGTAAATGTGTTGACTGATAATGGTGGGTTAATGGTTGTAAATTATGTCAGAACCCATATATCATGTTATTAAACCCTAATTGTTAAACTCGGTTATGAGTTCGAGACGTATGTAGTAATTGTGTTATATGAATTTTCATCAGTATTATATAATTTCGTAATTAGGAGAAACCCTAATTATTATTTGAAAACCCTAATTTGCTAAAATTAGAAACCCTAATCATCGTTTTAGTAAATTATAATGATAATTAGGAAACCCTAATTGTTAATTTGGGAACCCTAATGATATTAAGAAACCCTAATTTAAAAATCCTAATTTTCTATTAAAAACCCTAATTTCTATTAAATTAGGAGGAACCCTAATTTTAAATTAGTGTGTTTAAATTAAAATTTTATTACACTTTAATTTTAATTGTCCAAACCCTAGTAATTAATTGGGAAACTTTAAGATGTAAAATCTAGTGATTAAACCCTAGGTTTAAGCACCTTGGACAAGAATGCCCTTAAATTAAAATAAAATTTACCATTTTATCCTTTTTGTCCCATTTGGTGAATAATTGCTAGGAAATCTTGCAAGCCACCCTACCCTATCAACCTAGTAGCTAGAATTCTAGCATATCAGATTCAATTCACCAGCCAAGTTCATTGCATCAATTTAATTGCATAGATTAAGAGAGAGAAAATGCATTATTACCTTATTTGTGCAACAAACACCTAGCCATACACTCTCTCAAGACCAAACCCACGAAATTTCCTTGCTAGATCAGTCCCCAATCAAGCCCCATGAACACTAACATCAAATCAGAAGCAAGAAATCAAGAATCAAGGTGCAAAAAGGTATAAAAGAACCCTACTTAAAAATTCTATGATTTGATGTTAGATCTTATAATTGATTGTTAAAATATGTTGTATGGGGTGTTAATCAATGATCTGGGTTGCTAGATGTTAAACCTATAACATCTAGAGGCTCAGATTTGATGATTTTCGAAATCTGGAATTTTTAAAAATAAGGGTCTGACAGTGAATGTCAGATCCCATAGATCTCGATCTGTTATGTTTTTTTTGTGTTTTAAAGGTTTGTACTTGTACTCTGTCAGAAGATCTTGAATCTGGAACTTGAATCAGGTTCATATCTGTTGTAGATTAAAAGATATTCGTGGTCAAAGTGAGTTGACCGATCATAAATTCTGAGTTTCTGGGCAACCCAGAAACCCAAAATTTTCGCGCGGTCATTTTAGAGCTTTCATTCTTTGGCCGATCCGTTATAGTATGGTCATGTTCTTGTTATAGACTTGTAGTTTGACACGAATACTACATCTTAAAACTCATAGAACAACTATATCGGTTACATGATCAAAGATATGGGTGGTCAAACTTGGGTTGACCACCAGCCATATGAGTTTCTGGGGAAAACCCAGATTCATGAAGAACAGCTTCTCTGGCATAGTTTGACCAGATTATATCTTCTTGTTGTGTTGTTGTTTTTTTGATGTTTTGTAATAGATCTATTTAGTTACATGTGGTCTACAACCTGGAACTTTTAGATCACAAAAATGATGCACGATCATCATCAGAGGGGATCTCAAAAGTGAATAGTTGAATCGTTTCTTCATTTCGGGTAAACCCTAAATGAAGAAACGACTTTAACGTTGTTTTGGTTAGCTTAGATCTTGCATTTGATGCATGTTATGACCATGATTGTTGTTGTATATTGTAGTATTACATTAGTTCTACATACTGTGATCATTAGATAGTCCATCAACACCACGATCGGATCAGAAATCGTTGTCAAAGTACCCCACTCGAAATCGACATTAGTTTTCGGGTTATGATGAATGAAGAACACCATTAGCGACAGTTTTGTCGCCTAATGTATCTTTAGCGATAGTTTAATTTCTAAATTAGTTATTTTAAATAAATAAATAGGAAAAAAATTAGTTTTAATTATTAAAAATACCAAATAAATTATTAAAAATTATTTTAAAGTTCGAAAATTAGTTTTTAATTATTTTAAGTATATTTCATAAATATTTAATATTTTTGGAATATAAAAGTATTTAATTTATTTAAGTATAATATTAAATAAATGATTTAAAAATGATTTTATACATGAAAAATCATTTAAAAATATGTTATGATATAAAAAGATATTTTAAGTTATTTTCTATAATTTTAATATTTTGTGATGATTTTCATTATTAATTAGATATTAATGATGATTAAGTTATTTAATAAAGATATTAAATAAATGATGGAAAGTAGAAATAATGATTTAAAATTTATATAAAATGATTTAGAGATTATAAAATATTTTAAGTTATAAAATATAACTTTTGATATTTTGTCATGAAAAATATTAATATTTTAATATTAAAGATATTAGATTTATTTAATAATTATATTAAATAAAGTAATGTAAAAATGATTTTTATATTAGAAAAATTATTTTAAGTGAAAATAAAGTGTTTAAAGATATTTTAAGTTATAAAATATAACTTTTAATATTTAAAGGATAATTTCTTTAATAATTTAATCTTAATGATCTTTTATTTAACATTAATGATATTAAATTTATTTAATAATTATATTAAATAAATAGTTTTAAAATGGTTTTATTAATTTAAAAATCATTTAAAAAGGATATAAATGAATTAAAAATATTTTAAGTTATAATTAATGACTTTTAATATTTGATAAATAGAACATTAATACTTAAATATTAATGGTAATTATTTAAAATGATTTTAAATGTTTAAAAATCATTTAAGGGTATTATTAATACTTTAAAAATATTTTGAGTTATTATAAATAACTTTAATATTTTGGCAATGGTTTCATTAATAGTTTAATATTAATTAAATATTAATGATAATAGAATTAGTTAATATTTAAATCATTTAATAATGATTTCAAGGTGTTTGAAAATTCATGATAAATTATAATAATTATTTAAAAATTATTATAAGGTTATGAAAAAAATAATATAACCGATATTTAAAATATCTAAACGAATATTGAACTACACGATAGAGTTTTAGACTCGATATTTACCCGATAAAGCCGCTTAAGATTAATCGAAATATTTTTAAATTGATCAGACTTAGATAAATTGACTAGATATGTGTTTGTTAGTGAATCAATAAATCGTTAAACATATGTGACAATGTGATTAGGTTATGGGTAATAATCGCATCGCAATTAGCGATCTTATGCGATATGATATATTATTCTAATTGAACTAATGATCTTATTACCGATAGGTAGTCAGATATAAAGATTAATCTAAGTTGCGTTATTATAAAGTATTTCAGTAAGTATCTAAACCTTATGCACTACTTTTTTTATTTCATATGCAAACAGTATATCATATTATGCAAGTTTCCAAAACTTACTCCAATTATTATTGAGCAAGTATCCGAACTATTCTTTTTATATCAGGTAAGTATCCTACTTTTTTGCATTTACTTTATGCAATGGACATGAGTAAGAAAGTTTCAGAATTATATTATTATTGTGCCAGATTATTAACTCTATTATTATTGATTATGTATCCAATCTTTGTATTCATACAAGTTCTTACATTATCCGATCATTGTATTATTGTATAATTCAGATATTTATTCTGCTCATAATTCAGTATATAGGGTTAGATAAGTGTCCCCACTGGATAACCATCAGATTTAATCATATGTTGATACATACTTATTGATTTCAAGTATGTATACGTTGACTTAAAAGCCGTCTAAGCTATTTGATTCAGCTAGACATAAAAATATTGTTGAACAAGATAGAAGTTATTATATCCAACCCGATTGTTTTGGTTCGGATTCCCGACTAAGTATGAACATCCCGAATATGAGAAAACTTTTGTGCACCTAAGGTAGTAGATAGAGTGAACGATAATATCGTTTTGCATGTAGTATTGATCAATACAGGCATAACTCATCGATCACCCCGTGTCCTTAAGTTATGACGGTTTACAGATGAATTTCTGTTTAACCTTTTCAAAAATAGAAAACAATGTTCATAATATGTTGACTGATCTCCAGATATAGTCTGTACGTAGTTTCAAAAATTTTATATTGAAATGATATGTTGTTATTATTGGTTCATTTTACTTCACAACCTGCTGATTCGTTGTAGAAGTGTCTTTCAAAGAAAACATTTAATTCTTTCACTAATAATATATTGTTGTTATTACTTGTTGGCAAATTAAATGCTCATTCTTGCTTTAAATTTAAATATTTTCAGTTAAGTATGATCAACCGAAGGTTCGTGCAAGAACAAGGGAAAGGAAAGTTTATTCGAATGAGATTTATATTATGTTGTGTAATAGTTATAGTTTATTAAGACAATGATACTTATTATCTATGATGTAATGAATGTTTAAAGGTCTCGTACCTGGGAGTAAAACTTTGATGCATATGTAAATTAAGTTTGAATTTTATTTTATTGTTATTATTATTAGTATTATTCAGCTTATAGAAATGGTATCGTGAAGCACCGAGTTCGGGTTTCAAGTACCCGAATTTGGGGGCGTCACTGGTTGGTATCAAAGCTTTAGGGTTAGAAACCTTAGGTAGGATCGACCTTAGGCTATAACCTTAGAACAAAGGGAAACGTTGAAAATACAGATAACTCATATAGAGTTTAAAAGAAGATGAATTGAATAAATTCATCGTTAAACAAAATAAAAGATAACTCTTATAAAACTATTATTTGCTATGAGTATATACTATTTACTAATCAAGATAAGTTGTGTGTAGATGTCAGGTGGAAAAGAATTAGGATACTCTCTGATCGTACAGAAGGAGCCGATATCAAAGCCAAAAGCTGAAATAGAGGCTCATAGTGCAGACAACCTTGATAAGGTGGTGGTATTGGAAAACGTAGTACCAGATCCAGAAATGGTGGAACTAACAGATAGTGATTCAGACACTAATGTTGGAGCTGATCAAGCATCAACGGAAGTACAGAATCTGAAGAACAAGGTTTCTTCTCTAGAAAAGCTGTGGGAAATAGAAAATCTACTAAATAACCAATTGCGAAAGGCGTTAATAGAAACTATGGAAGAACAAGATAAGCTTAAAATCCAAATTGATCAAATGGGAGCCGAAATTAACAAATCGCGTGCAGCTCCGAGCAAGAAAGGGAAAAGAAAAAGGAAAGACCGTGACTTAGGAAATTAGTAGGATTAGTATTTAATTATATATGTTTGATAATGTACGGGTGTAATGTAATATTCTCAAACTTTTGTGTAAGTTATTACAGTAATTCCCGACTTTTGTGTTATGTTATGTAAAGTACTTTGAATTGATGAATACGAATCAATGTTTTATTAAGGGAATAAGTTTTGTATAAAACTTTATGTTACATGTTAAACTTATACAATAAGGTTTAGAATGTAAGTTAAATTTATGATTTTATGTAATCAGATAATGCCGCCAAGACGTTAAACACGAAATTAAAGGCGAGAATCATCAACAAATTTGAGGACAACAAGAAGACCCAATGCAAAACTTTGCAAACATGGTAGCTCAAAGCTATGTAGCAGTGGAATACCGGTAGCAGGAACCCACTGAGATAATCGCTTGGCAAACTTCAAAGACTTCAATGTGTAGGACCACCGTAATTTGGGAACAAAGTGACCTATGAAGCTTCGTACATGGGTTAACGAGATAGAAAAGGCGTTCAGAGTTGCTAGGGTAGATGAGGGCAAAAGACCTCTTTTGCCACTTATATGATGAAAGGGAGGCAAACTTTGGTGGAAAGCAAATCAAACTAGGCAGAGAGAGGGAGTAGTTACTTGGGCTAAGTTTAAAACTTTGTTTTTGAAAACTACCTCTCACTTAGCATGCAAAGCTAAAGGGAGGTAAAATTTTGGAGTTAAAGCAGAGAACATGATCATTGCAAGTAGTATGCCGCAAAGTTTAATGAGTTGGCTAGGTTTGCTTCGCATCAAGTTGATACGGAGGCTAGGAAGGCAAGAAGGTTCGAGCTGGGATTAAAACCCTAGCTCTACAACAAGGTGGCAGTGTTGCAAATCAATACTTTTACAGCACTCATGGAAAAGGCTATCATAGCTGAGGAGGGGAGTGAGGCCATAAGCCTCTACAACAAGGAGAAGAGGAACAAAAGCAAGGCTGTAGGAGTTGTGAAGGTGGAAACTAATAGTGGGAATAGGGGTGAGAAAAGAAAGGGGAATTATTTTGGGAATGTTTAGGTGAAGCAGGAAGGTGTGAAGAAACAGACTGTGCAGTGTAAAAATTATGGGAAGAATCACTCTGGTGAGTGTCTGAAGGGTAAGTTTGTATGTTACAAGTGCGCAAGGCGGAGGGCCATATATCTCCTAATCCGCCCCTAACCCAAAGATGAACAGTGGGTGTTTTTCGTGTGGGTCGATGGAACATAAAGTGAGGGATTGTCCAAAGAGGAAAATGGAGGCAGGGAGTGTAAGCACGGGAAAAGGATGCGAGACTATGGCAATCATAGGACCGACTTCGACCAATAAACCAACCGCACGAGTCTTCAATATGACGGTCCAGGATACTGTGGCAGCTGGGAATGGAACTCCAGGTATTATTCGAATAACTTTTATTTTTGTAGATATATATGATTTTCTTTTATATAGAATATTATTTTATAAATAAATTTTGAGGGAGGAATTTGAGTTCTTTTAGAAATCAAGCTTCCGTTTAATCAGAAAGATAAGCTTTATATGAATAGTTAAAGATTTGTTCGGTCAATTATGATCGAGATCTATTGGCAATACTCGTGGTTGCATAGTAGCACACGGTATTGATTATTGATGCTTACATGAGAAGTCACTCAGTTATACTCAATTATTGCTACAGTAATTGCTGCATAATATCTTTCATATTATTAATTCAATTATTATCACAGTATCATCTGATAATATTTTATATTATTAAATCAATAATTGAGATGACAAAGTTATTCATATTATTATTTACAACATTGACAATGTCTAGAAAGTTCTGTCAGGGAGAGGTTTGGTCACCTAATTGCGCGCCAATAGGGAGAAATCCTTATCGAAAAGCCCCCTCTTTCCTGGGAATGATCTAGTTGTTAAATATTTTGAGTTATGATATTAATGATGAATAAGTTCCTGTTGATTAAAGATGAAATTGATAGTTCCATTGTGTTGGGATTATTAGTGTTACTAGAATTCAACATCTATTTCGATAATAATGGATGTCTGGAGGTTATATTGACCAATCGGGTAATTAATCGGATAAATGAGCAATTAATTGCTATTAATTCACATGCTTATAAGTATTTGTTCACATGTGTATACTATTGATTCACATTCATGTACTATTAGGGGAGGTGGTGCAAGATTGATAATTCTTGCATGACTAAATTAAAAATGGAGGTATAGATGAAGGTACTATACTGTAATTATTTTTTTCACATGATTGTACTATTGATTCACAAGATGTACTATTAGGGGAGGTGGTGCAAGTTTGATAATACTTGCAGGACTAAATTAAAAATGAAGGAAAAGATGAAGGTATTATACTGTAATATTTCGAGCCCCAAAACGTGCAATTATCGAAACTATATTTTCCTATAAATAGAAGCTCATTCTTCTTTCATTCTCACCAATTCACTAAGACTTACAAGAGCAATTATAGAGAGAGAAGCTATAGAGAGAAAGAAGAAGAGAAGTATGCTACCTCACTATTCCAGTATCCAGTCTTCTTCTGAGGTAAGGGATATTATTTTGCTCAGTATTCATAGGAATAATATTTTCTTCCATACTCTGTAGTATGTGAGTAATATTATTTCGTCTCGTATTCCTGATTATACCCTCATTTTGTTAAAGTATTGCTTCTATACTCCGTGAAATTAGTAGAATATCCTTGAAATTTGCGCTTCATCTAGTATCGTTTCACAAGGATATTTTCTACACATTCTTGTTAAATTTTAAGCTTTTCATGCCGGAGTACTGTCCATGAGTAGTATTCATTTTTATGGTACTATTCACAAAGTACTATTCATGGGATACTATTCATAAAGTACTATTCACGGGTACTATTCACAAAGTACTATTCATGGGTACTATTCACAAAGTACTATCACGAGTACTATTCACAAAGTACTATTCTCGAAGTACTATTCATGGGGTACTATTCACTTGGGTACTATTCACCCGGGGAATTATTCACGACAAAAATTGATTTCTTTGCTGTCCAAATCATTTTTGATACAATATTATTCTTGATAAATTAAGTTATAAATCTTTAAAAATTTATCATTTGCTTTCTTTTAATTGAATTCTTATATCATTGTTGTAGACACTCGAAATTTTCTCAGTACTCATCATCATCACTAACATCGCAAGAAGAGGATGATTCGTCTTTTTAAGAGGAACCCCGAAAGACAATCCATATCCATACCGGATACTACGGAAGTTCAAAGATCAACCCTCGGATCACACTCTGGGAGTAACAATTCCAACCTCGGAAATAACCCCGAGGCGTGCAGATCCAATACCGGAACACACACCGGAGAAGACCGATTAATCTCGGAGATAACCCCGAGGTATCCAGTCTCAGTCCCAACCATGAGAATAGCCACCAATCTTGGTGATAACCCCAAGGAATGCAGTTTCGGGGATAACCCCGGAAATGCTTGTTTCAAATGCGACCAGCTTCAATCTCGGCGCTCACAACGAGATGTTTTGTACCAACCCGGTGATAACACCGAGAAGACAGGCACACCTCAAAGATGACAATGAGGACCTTCATCAATTGCAGCAGTCCAATCTCAGTGAAGCTTGAGCAACGTCTGCTTTATCAGCCCAATCCGGCGATAACACCGGTGAGGGGCAACATCATCATCTAGCCAACACGATGCCACGCCACGTCGTCTCAACATCTCTACACAACGATGTCCCACAAGACTAACCAATCCCGAGTGACTATTGTGCGGGGTAACGGATAGAAGTTGAAGCTTGAAGATCGGAGAGCACCGTCCCATCTTCAATGACTTCGTACAAACTCTAATCCCATGCCATCATACAACTCTCGACAATGGCGGTCCGAAATAGGTCCTGTATACCTCAAACGGATGCACGGATTGCACTTTTGAAAGTCTGAGTGGACATTATAATGCCTGAGTGCACGTACTACGAGACGACCCAACTCGAAAAACCTGGGCCCACCCGGGTTGCCTCTGGTACACCTGCGGCTCAGCCGTAGGTACACTTGTGGCTACTTCGTCTATAAATAGAGGGCTTGGGCTGCCCATTTTGCAAGAGAAAACGGCGAGGAAGCCCTGCCTAATTTGCTCTACACTCACCCCATGCAGTGTACTTTCTCATTTTAATCACCTATGAGCTCATATATAGCCTCTTTTGTACCTACAAAAGCTAGTGTTTACCCACTTTAAAGATATAGAAGTCTTCTTTGGCAGTCAACTATAAGCCTTCTCACACACTTTAGAGTCTTTCTCTTCATCTCTGCACACACCCTTCTTCATGTTGAGAGTCGTGTTGCTTGCTTTTGCCCGGACTTCGGTCCGTGGTTTCATTTCATCAGATATATATATATATATATATATATATATATATTGACTAACATTATCGAAGTTATGCCTCGATTGAGCCTGAATTTTGATTCGAGCGTTTATTTTTATTATATATATATATATATATATATATATATATATATATATAAACGTGTGTTTAACATTGTTTGATGAGCCTAGACTTGATGCAGGCGTTTATTGCTTTATATATATATATATATATATATATATATATATATATATATATATATATATATATATATATTAACCGTGTGTCTGGACTTTGTTCGATGAGCCTGAACTTGATGCAGTGCGTTTTTATCGCTTTTATATATATATTTATATATATGAACCGTGGTGGGACTGCATTCGATGAGCCCGGATTTTACATCCTATGCATTTATTCGCTTTTTATATATATATATATATATATATATAAATATATATATATATATATATGAATCGTGGTGGTCGACTCGCTCGATGAGCCCGAATTTTATATCCAAGTATGCGCTTATTCGCTTTTATATATATATATATATATACTTATATATATGAACTATTGTCGAACTCGCTCGATGAGCTCGATTTTATATAAGGTATGCTTATTGCTTATATATATATATATATATACATTTTTCGTCCCACGGAGTTCACTTGTGGTGGTTGATCGCTTTTATGACTTTCTTTACGTTTAAATCCGCTCGAGTTTACTTTCGTGGCGGTTGATCGCTTTGTACAACTTTATTTACATTTTGTCCCTACTTCGAGTTCCTTCGTGGCGGTTGGCCGTATTTATAGCTTTATTTACGCTTTTGTCCAACTCGAGTTTCCTCCGTGGCGGTTGATAGCTTTTACAGACTTTATCTACATTTTGATCCCCATGGAGGTGCTTCGTGGTTGGTGATCATGTCTCTCAGATATATATATTACTGACTTTTTTATATATATACCGCTATCGCTTTCAAACAAATTGTGGTATCATGTGCGCTTTAGGAATTATGTGATCACATATTCAGCCTATTGGATCTAGATTCGGTTCCCGTGATGGACATTTTCAGCTGTAAGCAGCTTATAAATTATTCTGCGGTGCCTAAATTTCCTCAGATAGTTTCCATACCCACGAGGAAGTCGGCATTATTTTGTACATTATTTTCATACGGATGCCTCGCATTCGTAGAATAAAATCAATCAAGCCGAACACTTAATAAAATGGGAGTGTAAAAGGTCTCAATTACTATTGAGCATCAGGGTTTGAAAAACATCTTTTATAAAACATCACTGCCATATATTGCTTAAAACTAAATTTTTACATAAATTCAAACCCTGTGTGTATAGGTGCGAATGAGGCCTCGCACTACTTCCAAATAACAGCACATTGACCCACACACACACACATTCAGATAATGGTTTTTTGAAAAGAGGCGGTCACGTAGTAGTAACACGGATGTCTGGGGTGCCTAACACCTTCCCTCCGCATAACCAAGTCCCCGAACCCTAATGAATCTCGGTTTCGAATTCGCTTAGCAAAGCGTTTCACATCACGGGTCAATGTGCAAACCTTTTCTCGATTGTGTTGGTATAACCATTTAAAAACCAATGGCGACTCTTAACAGTCCATCATCGACATTATACATGTCAGACCTTTTTCACTTGTTTTTTCAAACAAATCTCTCCTAAAATGAGAACACCAAAGAACAAGTAACTAAAAAGGACATCTAAAAATCCCGACGTCGACGGTGGCAACTCATTGGGGACTCCAAAGAAGAGGACTTAAGCCGCTATTACAATCTTTTCAAAATCAATATCCGCTTGTGTGTGGATGTTGTATTTACATTTAATGAATGTGTACGAATGCATTTCCTGATAGCACTTAGTGCTTCGCACTATAAACTTCTTGTGATATTAGTGCTTCGCACCATATCTGCTTGTGATATTAGTGCTTCGCACATGTCATCATTTTCATACGGTGAGACGCGATGTATGTGAATGTATGTTGTGTGGTTCCTCCACCAGGAGGCTTTCCCGTCGGTGTTTGATTATTGGACTCGTGAGAAGACTAATTCTCCGAGGCTCAGGAAAGGCACCACCCAAATTCGCTCCAGTTGAAAGACCGTATTAACTTCCCGTCAAGTAGATTGCGATGATTTGGGAACCTTCATACCAAAAAGCCGCGAGAGTAACCTAAGATAGGTCAGCCTCTGATAAACCCAAAACGGAGGAAAGTCTTTTCATGCTCTCATTTCAATTACTTGTAAACACAATTACTTGTAATGTCATTTCATATCTATCTCCATGTAATGAGAAATATGAAGAAATGTGTACACATACATATTAATATGCTACAAACAGCTGACATCCATTTTGCAGGATAAAATTCCTAAAATGGACACATCACATAGCATGTTATTATACACATTCCCTAAAGACTAAACTATACAAGTCTTTCGCAGGGAACCAATCAGACCTACTACTCGGTCAAAGTCTAAAAAGGCTACAGGCCTACAGTCAATCATGTCGTCATTCGACCAGACTGAACTTAATCCAGTTTCTCGCAAAGAATTCGATGGATTAAGCAAACAAATTACAGATTTGGTTGTTCTACTCAAAGAGCTACACCAGTCCAATCAGGGTCCAAAAATACCCGTACATGCTGAATCCTCCACACAAGGGGGAACCCATGTCATTACAATACCTGAACTGCAGTTGGATATGACCAACAAAACTCATGATGCTGCCCATCCCACTGGAGATCCAGACACTGGTGACATCAAAAAGAAAGTCCTCCAAATGGAAGAGACCCTCTGTGCTATCAAAGGAATTGGAACACACGTGAGTGTTTCATATGCTGATCTTTGCATTTTCTCTGGTGTTCATTATCCAGAAAAATTTAAAACTCCTGACTTCGAAAAATATGACGGGTTAGGAGATCCTTATACACATTTAAAGGTGTTTATTGGAGAACTTGGATCTTATGCAGAGGACGAAAAGCTCAGAATGCAATTGTTCCAGAAAAGTCTAACTGGAGAAGCCCGTTCGTGGTACACAAGATTAGACTATTCAAAGATCCATAGCTGGGAAGAGCTAGCACATGCTTTCCTCAATCAATACAGCTTTCAATCTAAGATGGCTCCTGATCGGTATCAAATTACCAAGATCAAGAAATAATCTAACGAGTCTTTCAGAGAGTATGCTCAAAGGTAGAGACGCCTGGCTGCCCAAGTTAGTCCTTCCATGACAGAATCAGAGATGGTCATGACTTTCATAGACATACAAGAAGCTCCGTTCTATGAGAGAGTTTTAGCCAGCATCGGCAAACCATTTTCTGAAATGGTCAAACATGGGGAGATGGCTGAGATGGGTTTGAAGTCCAGAAAGATTCAAGACCTAGTTGCACTTAAAGTTGTTGCTGATCACATCCAATCCGAAAATTATGGAAACAACCCCTGGAGGGTCCATAAAAAGAAAGAGGAAGATGTTTCCCTGATACTACAGGGTCAAAAAGGCAATCAAAACATGCCTATTCAAAAGAGAAACTACACTCCCTTTCAAGCACAGTCTACGAACCCTCCAATACCAAAAGGTGGAGAAGTCAAACGCCCTCGAGTGTTTACACCCTTAGGGGATACCCTCGATAACATTCTCACTCTTCTGACAACACAAAAGAAAATTACACATCTTCTTCCACCAGCCAGCCCTAATGGACGGGGTTTCAATGCTGCTCGAAAATGTGCTTATCATGCCGGGGCACCTGGACATGATTCTCAGGATTGTTGGGCCTTGAAACACAAGATCCAGGACCTGATATACAACGGGGAGATCGTGGTCACCAAACCAGATCAACCTCATGTTCAAGACAACCCTCTTCCTCAACACAAAGAAGAAGAGGTCAACATGATCAATTGGAGCAATGGACAGAGTTCCAATTTTAGCTGTGAATCCTCCCAGACCCTCAAAGACGGTGATGACAGATGGGATTATGCCAAGTTCCACTCTATGCAAATAAATTGAGCAATTGGCGGAACTGGTGACTTATCAGCATCAAGTTACACGTCAATTAATCAGCCAGGAGCATGCCAGTCTCCTACCTCTTGTCATGAATATTCCCTCATCACTTTCAGAAAATGAAATGCTGGAAGACAAAGTGACAAGGAGAGCAAATGCCAAGGCCCATCGAAATTTTGCCAACAAAAGGGAATTCACCTATTTGGGCCAACCTATGGAGGAAATCCTTCATATGTTAATCAATGAAGGAAGGATCAGTTCCCTTCTACCTCCAATCAACCCCCGTTCAGGATGGTATAATTCGGATGGGGTATGTCAATATCACTCCCAGTCTCGCAGTCACAGCACAGAAGAATACTGGGCACTCCGCCACCTTATCCAAAATCTAATTGACAGTGGTGTCCTGCACTTAGCAGACGACGATACTGTGTTACGTGCAAGTGAGAATTCAGGTCCTACTAAGTGGAAGAGTGTGGTAGCAGTCATATCCACTGAAGCTGATGGGGTTAACAAATCACTCACAATGCCAATAATTCAACTCAAGGGAAGCAACAATCCTTTGAAAGTGGCCGCTCCCGAGTTAATCAACTTGCTGTACAGAGCACAATATCCTATTGTCAGCTTGCGCAAAGTTCCGTGGAATTATGGAGAAGGTGAAGGATCTACCTCACATACAACTGCTGCAGTGTCGAAGGAAAATCCACTATATCTTCCCCAACGAGTAATAAAGTCTACCATCAAATCAAAGGGGAAAATACCCATGGAGAAGATTGAAAAATTCCTCTGCACTATGGGTCATAACGAAGCCACGGAGGTTTTAAGCTTAAAAGAAGTTTCACAACAAATATCAATTTTGGATTTGGTCCTAACTTCCGAGAATCACCGGAAGGTCTTGTTGAAGGTTTTAGAAGAAGCCTATCTACCAACATCAGTTGATATGGAAAAATTTTAACATCTGGTTGATCACATTTTCAACAACAATGTGATATCCTTCACTGATGATGACATACCGCCTGAGGGGACCTGTCATTGCAAGCCGTTGCACATTGCGGTCTTGTCCTCTAGATACATGCTAGCTGGAGTCCTGATAGATGGAGGTTCCTCTCAAAATATATGTCCATACGCTACCTTGGTGAAGATGAACATCAATCTCAACCGAATTCGGAGTAGCCATATTATCATCAAAGCTTTTGATGGAGCCCGACAAAATTCGGTCGGAGTAATTGAGCTGCCAATTGAAATTGGTCCTCACACATTCTACGTATCTTTCTATGTGCTCAAGATAGATTCGGGATACAACCTGCTCTTAGGACGACCATGGATCCATATGGCTGGGGCAGTCCCCTCCACTCTTCACCAACAGTTGAAATACATTATCAACAATAGCCTGGTCACGGTCAATGCTGAACTAGAGATTCCTCAACACGGGGACATGCCATTCATCAATGCCAATGCAGATGTTGAACCGATCAGTTTTCCTGCCTTGGAAATAAGCAATACCCAATACCATGCTATTGTAATGCCATTGCCCGAACCCAAGATTTCTGCCAAGGTAATGACGGCTACTCAAGAAATGATGTCATTGGGTCATCAGTCGGGACAAGGGCTGGGTAAAGATTGCCTGGGTATCAAGTACCCAATTTGATTAACCAAGCAGACTGGAACAGCTGGGTTAGGCTATTCTGCCTGTTCTAGTCACAGGAATCCTCATAAGCATCAGCAGATTCCTTCAGCTTCAACCATGCGGCATTTATCTTCGCCTTCAAACTCTGAGTCGGCACAACCTCCTGTAAAGGTGCCAGCCAATGTAATGGCTATGTTATTTCCCAAACTGGTACCGGTAAAGGAGAAATAAGTCTTTATTCCAAATCCCACGGTGGAAGAGGAGGAACGAAGAATTAAGCAAGACGTTGTCCGGATGATGTCAGGCATACGCATCATCGTTCATGATGAACATACCAACAGATGCACCCCAGACGATGATTGCCTAGACGTAATGGCTATCATTCGGGACAGGGAGGATGATGACAATCCCTCCATCACAGCGGTCCACCCGAACTTTACCCTTGCCAATTGGAATAGCATTCCTTGCATTGGTCGACAAGGGTAAAACGGGCAGAACTCTTTCTGCCCTGTAGATATAATAACTGCTTACTTTACTGTACAATATTAACAGATTATTTTGTCAATATATGCTAACACTGTGTATGATCAACACATTTCATATATACTAAGTGAAAGCATATTTTGTTTCAGGACTCTGGATTTAGATGTGTATCAGATTTCGTCGATATTTGCCTCTTCTCCACAAGGATTGTACCTTTGATGTAGAGATGAATTCAGCCTTGATAGATATACAGGATGACATTGAGGTGCCTCCATAAATTCAAGAATGGGTTAAAGACAAACCCAAACCCAACCTTTATCAAACCACTTCTTTCAATCTCGGAACCTTAGAAAGACCTAAGTTAATCTAGATTGGTTCAGACCTTACCCCAGACCAACAGAATGACATGGTTACGTTACTAACCCAATTCCAGGATGTGTTTGCATGGTCTCATGAAGACATGGTGGGTTTGTCCACTGACATTGTCCTTTATCGCCTTCCCATTAAAGAGGGATTTAATCCAATCAAGTAAAAGCTCAGGCGATTGAAACCTGAGTGGAGTTTAAAGGTGAAAGAAGAAATTATGAAACAATTTCAAGCTGGCATCATCATGGTGTCTACATATCCTGAGTGGATATCCAACATTGTGCCCATGCCTAAACCTTGAGGGAAGGTGCGAGTTTGCGTGGATTACCGGGACTTGAACAAAGCTTGCTTAAAAGATAGCTTTCCCGTACCATTTATCCACATCCTTATTGACAATACTACGTAATACAACATATACTCCTTTGCTGATTGCTTTGTGGGGTACCATCAGATCATGGTTGCTAAGGAAGATCGTGAGAAAACTGCTTTCATCATGCCCTGGGGAACCTTTTGCTATAGACGGTTGTCATTCGGCCTCATCAATACCGGAGCCACCTATCAACGAGCTATGATGGCTCTTTTCCACGACTTAATGCACAAAGAGATCGAGATCTACGTGGATGACATCATTGTCAAGTCCGGAAGGAGGATGACCATATAGACCATCTTAGAAAGTTGGTTCAACAGGTTACGTAAGTACAACTTGAAGTTGAATCCACTAAAGTGCGCCTTTGGCGCCAAATCGGGCAAGTTGCTAGGATTTCTAGTCAGCCACAAAGGGATAGAGCTGGATCCTGCCAAAATCCAAGCCATCACTGAAATGCCCATTCCTCAGATAGAGAAGGAAATACGGGGATTTTTGGGAAGAATCAACTTCATCAGCAGGTTTATCTCCCAACTCATAGCAACTTGTGAGCCAATCTTCAAGCTATTAAGGAAGAACTCCTCCATGAAATGGAATGATGAGTGCCAGAATGCCTTCCTTACAATCAAGAAACAGCTAGTCAAAGCTCCTGTCTTAGTACCACCCAGGGACGATATTCCCTTGTTCATGTATCTGTTCGTAAGTGACAATGCCATGGGCTGCATGCTGGGACAAAAAGACGATAGAGGCCAAGAACGAGCTATCTATTACCTCAGCAAAAGATTCAACAACAGTGAACACAAATACACTCTGATCTAAAAGACGTGTTGTGCTTTAGCATGGGCTTCCATGAGGTTACAACATTACCTCCATGGTCACACAACCCATCTCATATCCCGCGTGGATCCTCTCAAATATGTGTTCAACAAACCCATGTTAAATTACCTGCTGTCCAGATGGCAGATGATCCTACAACAATTTGAGATTGTATATGTGACTCAAAAGTCCATCAAAGGTCAAGGAATTGCAGATCAACTGGCTGCCGCACTTTCAGGGGATTTCAAACCCTTGGAAACATATTTCCCCGACGAAGGAGTAATGACAGTTCAGCCACCATCAGTACGATACACGCCAAACATGGAAGATGTATTTCGATAGAGCAATTAATATGGAAGGTTCAGGAGCTGGAGCAGTTCTAGTATCCGATGACGGGAAGCGAGATCCGTCGCCGCTAAATTGCGCTTTGTCAAGACCAACAATACAAATTGAGTATAAAGGCATCTCATGGGGCTAAAACTTGCCCGTTCAATGGGCATTAAAGCGGTTCGCCTGTCTTTGGAGATTCAGAGTTGGTAATCAGACAATCCACCGGAATCTATCAAACCAAGGAACTACATTTGCTGCCCTACCATCGGCAAGTTTTACAGATGGTTGTGGAGTTCGAAGAAATCTCCTTTCTACACATTCCTCGTAATAGGAATGATTTTGTGAATGCATTAGATACTTTGGCCTCCTTGATTCGCATATCAGACAAGGAACACTTGCCAAACGTCACAATTTCCCTGCACAAGGCCCCAGCCTATGGGAATTACGTTGGAGAAGTATCGGATGAGCTACCTTCTATTTAACATCCTTGGTATCAGCATATCAAGGAATATCTACGAGATGGATCTACACCCGTTGAGGCGAGCCCGACTGAGAAAAGGCGGATCCATTGACTTGCTATGAAATTCTACCTGAGTGGAGATGCACTCTACAAAAGAGATACAAGAATGGGTCTCCTCAGATGTTTAGACAAAGATCAAGCCCAAAGGCTTATGGATGAAATCCATGGCGGAGTCTGTGGCCCCCACATGAGTGGCCCCCTCCTTGTCAAGAAATTCCTCAGGACAGGACATTATTGGCTATCTCTCAAAGCTGATTACAATGACCACGTCAGGAGATGCTATCAGTGCCAAATTCATGGGAATAATACCACAATATGAGTTCACCTTGACCCTTCTCAATGTGGGGAATGGACGTTATCGGGCCCATTGAGCCTAAAGCCAATAATGGACATCAATTTATCTTCACCATGATCGACTACTTCACCAAGTGGGTAGAGGCAGCCTCCTTCCCCAGGGTTACTAAAGAAGTCATCATTGCTTTCATCAGAAACAATGTCATTTATCGATACGGACAACCAGAGGTGATTGTGTCAGACAATGCTAAGAACCTCAACAATAAAATGATGGAAGAATTATGCAGTAAATTTCACATCAAACATCTTAACTCTGTCATCTATCGTCCGAAGATGAATGGTGTTGTTGAAGTGGCTAACAAAAACATCAAGAAGATTATGCAAAAGATGTCCGCCAACCACAAAGATTGGCCTGACCTATTACCTCTTACTCTGTTAGCCTACTGAACCTCAATGCGCACTTCCACTGGGGCAACCCCCTACGCATTAACCTATGGGATGGAAGAAGTACTCCCCATAGAAGTTGAAATGGAATCCCTCAGAGTGTTGATAGATGCTCAGCTGGATGAAGACCAATGGGTACAAGACATGTATCACCAATTGTCTCTAATAGACGAAAGGCGAACTGCAGCTATCTTCTATGGTCAGTTATATCAACAAAGGATCGCCAGATCCTACAATAAAAAAGTCCGGCTACGGCAGTTTAAACAACATGACTTGGTTTTGAAGAAGATCCTTGACAACCAAGATCAATCTAAGGAAAAATTCGCTCCTAACTGGGAAGGCCTGTTTATTGTCAAGGAAATATTGACAGGAGGAGCTCTCAGATTGCAAGAAATGGACTGCGATGAATTTCCACAACTCATCAATTCAGATGCCGTGAAGCAGTACTATGTCTGAATTTGCCATCAAGCAAACATCCTGGTGTTGGACCATCAGATCACCAACCATTCCGGTTCTTTAACCCTTTACTACATACAACTCTTCTACACTTTGCCCCTCAGGGAAACATACTTTTCAAGCCAGTAGCCTGGCTCTTCTTTGCGTTCCTACGACTTAGGTCATCCCACCACGGATTGAACCTCTCGCGTTTGCAGTTTGGCTACCCATACCTGGGATCAAACTTCTCGTACCTGCAGTTTATCCTCAACCTAGGATTAAAATTTCTCCTCCCCGCACTCTGACCTATGCATGGGATTACGTTTTTCATCTCGCCCTGAGGGGCGAACTACGTCGACCTGATCTCCTCTTCAATAGGATTACGTAGGCAACCATTTCACATGGCCCGGTCGCAATAAAACAAAAACAACAAAAACATTTCTACCCTTACCAAAACAAAAACAACCAAAAACATTCCTACACCATTTCAACCATATACAGCGTTGAACCTCTTACACCAGGTTCGAACTATGCATACCTGATCTCCTCTTCAATAAGAGTACATAAGCAGCCATTCATGGTTCGGTCTCATCCCCTAACAAAACACAAACCATTGTCAATTGGTACTGCACTCATCTTTCAAACCACTAAATTAAATTCGGCTTCAGACCAAAGGGATGGAATTACCCGAACTCCTCCCAAATAGGAGATTTGGCGACCATCTAAGCTGCGGTCATACCTTGATAAGCAACACCAATCCATAAGAGATGGAATTAACTAGGCTTCTCCTAAATAGAAGTACTGGCGACCATCTGTGGTGCGGTCAATCTCAGAGAGGAAAGCCACACTCCTCTCCACATTTTCATTCAGAAACCAGTCCCAAGACACCAAAGATGGTAGGGATACATACAAATCGATGTTCCATTCTGAACTATCCAGAGACAACTCAATGTCCATCCAACCAGGAGGAATTCAGAATACATCAAGATCACAAGCCCTGAAGCAGCAGGCAAAATATCAAGCAAGTAGCAAAGCATATCTAAAAGGGAAGTGATCCAAAAATATATTTCTCTGTCATATATATAATGTTGTTTGATATACACAATGTAAACTGTACATGACAAAATGGCTAAGCTAGTCTGTGCAGGTAAATACAAGCTCATCTACAAGTTAGCGTGTATGCGAGCTAACAAGCCCAACATCGCATCCCTCTCGGAAGAAGGAGGTAAAGTTGTGGTCTCCTGTATGAGGACATCCACACGACCCAACAGATCTACAGCCATCTGCATGATGACCATATGATCATCAATATATGCGCTCATCTCTGCGATCATGCCAGTGGTAAGGGACCTCACTAGCGAAGATTATCTGTGACGACTACATCCCGGGCAGATATAGCACTATCCCGCTCAACTATCACTGCGTCTCTGGCTGATCTAGCCTCGTCCCACTCAACAACAGCGATATCTCTGCGAGCTAATGCCTCGTCTCTCTCTAATAGAGTTGCGTCTCTCCCATCAAGAGCAGTCAACATCATAGATCGAGCCTGATCTCTCTCAAAGGTCATCAGATGAAGACTCGCTCAAAAAATCTTTGTGTCAGTGTTGAATCACAATGCATTACTAAGATTGGGAGAACCGGAGGAAATGTTGGCAACCCAATGACGGGCTCCTCCTCGATGTAGGAATCGATGTCCTGCATGGGCTCTACATCGTCTGACTCACTATCCGGTACTGTAGATACTGCTGCAGCCAATAAAATCACTATCTCCATCCATGCGGATTACTCTGCAGAACAACCCGGATGGCTCACAGAATAAGCAGCTATCTCACACTGATCCCATCAAGCATACACACGGGATCGGTCCTATGTCGCCCCCAAAAAAGGTATACAACACCCATTTTGAGTCGCCAAATATATGGTACAGAAACAACTACAACTTTATTAATACAACTGTCGTGCAAAATATTACAACACTTAAACTGTGAGTTTAAATACAAATATTGTCATTTAAACAATATCCACACTTAAATAAGTCCTCATTACAATTATTGATACACTATTTTACAAAATAGTGAGGACTACTATAACAATTTCTAAAACCATCATTCCATACCCCGACTAGTACTCGCTACATTCTCGCCTCCTGAGAAGAAAAATGGAACAAAAAGAAAAAGGGTGAGCTCAACTAGCCCAGTAAAGAACATTATGACTAAGATAATATAGAACAAATTATTGTTAATCCTCAACAGGGAAAAATCTAATAGAATACAATAGACAACAAGTTTTAAATCAATATTCGCAGCGGAAATAATAATTCATTAGAAGAGTTAAATAGAGAATAAAATCTACTATCTTCTATATATGAATTTAAAAGTCCATCGTCAATATTTTATCCTCGTAACATCAATCAACATATATCCGAATTAAATATTCATCTTTGCACTCTGTGCCAAAGATATTCATCAGTTGGTTATGTTCATCTAAACACCTATTCATCTTTGCACTACGGGCCAAAGATATTCATCAGAAAATCATTCATCTTTGCACTACATGCCAAAGATATTCAGTTATATCATCATTTAGGACTGAGAATGATGAAAAATATTTTAAAGAAAACGAAGTGAAACAAAAGAACAAATATTAAGGATTCGTATTACAGGTTATCCAAGATCAATAATACTCCATAATAACCAATTTTGAAACAGAATTCAAAAATAAAGATCAAAACATGGATACAATCAAAGATAGTAACCATAATAGACATCTTGGACAAAAAGAAGAAAATTTCATTTTTCGGTGAATAGTGCCGTATTCGTGAATAGTGCCGTATACGTGAATAGTATCGTATACGTGAATAGTAATCCCGGCACAAAAATTTCCAAATTTGATAAAAAGTTCAGACCAATATTTCGGCATAATGATATTGAAAGAAATAATATCATTTACGAAGAAAATAACATCCCTTACCTCGCAAAGACAATACTTCTGACTGAATATCGGATATAATGCTGAAAGAAACTTGCATCGTATAGCCACACTCAAAGTATCAAAATACTCACAAAAATACGTTCGATATTATAGAGAGAGAAAACTTCAGATTCTGGTGTGATTTTCAATTCTAACCTAAGCACCCTATTTATAGGAAATTGCTTAGAACACCAAAGAAAAAAATTTAATAAAATATTAATATTATTTATTTAAATTCTTACGCCCACCTTGACCATCTGAATTCAGCCACCAATAATGACAAAAACAAAAAAAATGTTTTTGTTATTAAAAATGATTAAAACTTTCAAAAATCAATTATTTTGGAACTACGGAACTTTAATAATTCATAATAAATAGCCCTTTTATCAGAAAAATTCAAACCTTATGTCCTTTCCATAAGAAATTTCATTCTCTACAACTTTGCAGAAGAAAGATTTTCGAAATTCCAAACAGAAATTGACCGAAATCCACATACGGACGATTTTACAGACTATAATCAAATTTCAGTCAAGAAATGGGCCCACAGACATGTTTAACATGTTTTAAATAACTTTTGCAACAAAAATACCCTTCCTCCTCATATATTCATATATCCAACATTCATTGTAAAAATATCACTATTATTATATTATTAAAATATAATAATATATTTAAATGAATTATTTTATCAAAAAAGATAAAATATCAATTTTTCAACAATTGTCGCTTTAAAATTTTCTCCATCTATATCCACATAAAATGAATATTTTCCTTATCATATAAATTAATAATTAATTATTCACAAATAATATTACAGAATCACAATACTGGCAACCAGGTCGTTCCCAGGAAAGAGGGGGCTTTCCAAAAGAATTTTTCCTTACTGGCGCGCAATTAGGTGACCAAACCTCTCCTTAGACAGAACTTTCTAGACATTGCCAATAATGTTATCTAGTAATATTATTAAAATAATATGAATCATTAATCTGATAATGAGAAATATTGTGTAGTGACAATTATTAAAACAACAATAATATAAAATTTCAACGTAGCAATTATTGAATCAATAAAATAAAATATTGAACAGTAATTATTGTAACAATTATTGAGTAGTGCCTTCTTACGTAAGAATCAATAATTGGTGCAATACCGTGGTGTCTCTCTTGT
Source organism: Panax quinquefolius (assembly GCA_020205615.1). Taxonomy (NCBI): domain Eukaryota; kingdom Viridiplantae; phylum Streptophyta; class Magnoliopsida; order Apiales; family Araliaceae; genus Panax; species Panax quinquefolius. The sequence continues at coordinate 63,452,367 of CM035174.1, read as the reverse complement.
GCAACAATGTGTATTCTTTGTGTTTTAACCACGGGTATTCAACAAGTGTTAGCAGAATAACTACTGCCTGTTATTTATAAAAACTCATACTTGTCGTTTTTTTCATCCAATCGCTTTCCGTTATGGGGCCCACAAAAGGCTGCGCCGTCGTACGAATATTCCCCGACAGGAAGAATATTCCACGACCAAACGAATATTCCCCGACAATAATGAATATTTTATAACCACTTGCTTATTTGAAATATTTGCGCATTTTACCCATAACTAACCACATTAATCAATTCAACCCTTACTATTTCAAAATAATAAATAGAGAAATTCAATTTCATTTATAATAAGTTGGGGTCTTACAACCTCCCCTCCTTATGAAATTTCGTCCTCGAAATTGACGTACGTACCTGGTGTTTCGAAAAGGTGAGGATACCTCGCTTTCATTTCCGTTTCCAACTCCCAGGTCATTTCCTCTATAGCATGGTTCCTCCACAAAACTATGACTTGTGGTATGACCTTTGTGCGTAGGACATGCTCTTTCCTATCCAAGATCTTAACAGGTACCTCATCGTGCGTTAAGTCTTCGGCTATCTCGTCCGGTTCTAACTCAATAACGTGGTTTGGGTCTTTCACATATTTACGTAGCACAAATATATGAAAAAACATTATGAACACGAGACATACTTGAAGGTAATGCGGGTCTATAGGCCACATTTCCTACTCGGTCAAGAATCTAAAATTGACCAATAAATCGTGGATTGAGCTTTCCTCTCTCCCCGAATCTTGTAACTCCCTTCCATGGAGCAATACGTAACAATACATGATCCCCAATGTCAAATTTTATGTCCTTTCGATGAAGATCCTCATATCTCTTTTGTGATGCCCCCAAAATAGGTATACATCACCTATTCTGAGTCGTCAAATACATGGTACATAATACAAATACAACTTAATTATACAACTATCGTGTAAAGTACGACAAAACATAAGCTGTGAGTTTTAATACAAATATTGTCGTCTAGACAATATACAAACTCAAATTCAATATTATTACATTTATTTTCCACTATTTCACTAAATAGTGAGGACTACTAATGTTATCATCGGTCGTCCGTCAAATCTGTTCCCGACTAGTCCTCGCTACGTTCTCATTTTCAAGAGAACAATAAAAGTAAAAGGGTGAGCTCAACTAGCCCGAAGAGGAAATATTATGACTAAGATAATGCAGAATATATTATCGTTAGCCTTCAACAGTGTTAAACTGATACAATATAACAACCATCAAGTTTAACTAGAGCGGAACAAACAATCCATTAAAAGAGTCAAGTAGAGAATAAAATCTACTATCTTTTATGATTCAGAAGGTTTTTAATCACTTTTATCATTTGGGACTCGATTTTAATAAAAATAACCCACATCATCGAATCACCCCTGCACTACGGCCAAGGATATTCTTTAGTATCACGACCACAATTATCTATGCACTACGGGACAAGAATATTTGTGTATTCAATAATGGTCATGATCATGCCAACAACTATCCATCAATGCACTACGGGCCAATGAGGACTTTTACCACATCATTTGTAACATTACGGTCATGATTACACCGAATAATCTCTGGTCATAATCATACCAAGTCCATCTATGCACTACATGCCACAGATGACTTTCAACAAAATATAAACATGAGGATGATGACAATGATATAAGAATTCAATAAAACAAGTTCAAAAATTATTTTATCCAGGAACCAATAACGTCCAAATTGTCAACATGATACTTCTTTGTGGAGTAAAATTTTAAGAATGCTCAGAAGAATATTTCCATAAAAAGATACTGGATGAAGCGCAAATATCAAGGATATTCCACTAATTTCATGGAGTATAGAAGTCCAAACTTTAACCAACTGAGCATAATAGAGAATGGAATAACAAAAGAAATCACCAAGCATGCGATTGACCGCACAGACATGTTATTCCAACATAATAATAAATAACGGAACGAGTCCCAAAAACGCACAAACAGGGATATTCCAGCGGAATAATAAAGGCGGAATCGGTCCAACAGAAAACGCATGCAGCGACGGATATTCCAATGAATAATAATAATGGAACCGGTCATGCGTAAAAAGCACGTATACATGATGTTCAGCGAATGATAAATAATGGAACCGAATTAAAGGCGTAAATGCATGTATATATGATGTTCCAAAGCAGAATAATAAAGAATGGAATAACAAAAGAATTTCTCCAAGTATAGGGTAGCTCACAGTATACAAAAGTTATTCTAATGAGAATAATAAAGAATGGAATAATGAAGTTCTCTTCATGGATAAGAAAGAAATAATACTCCCTACCTTAGAAAAAGCTGGATCTTTGGAATAGTGAGGTGAAAGCAGACTTCTCCTCTTCTTTCTCTCTATAATTTCTCTCTATAATAATCGCTCTAAAGCTTTTGTGAATTGGTGAGAAATGAAGAAAGAATGAGCTTCTATTTATAGGAAAATATAGTTTTGATAATTGCACGTTTTGGGGCTCAAAAAATTACAATACAATACCTCCAACTTTTCTTTCATTTTTAATTTAGTCCTGCAAGTATTATCAAACTGGCACCACCTCCCCTAATAGTAAATAATGTGAATCAATAGTTCAATCATGAGAATCAATAGTATAATCATGTGAAAAATACGAATTACAGTATAGTACCTCCATCTATATCTCCATTTTTAACTTAGTCATGCAAGTATTATCAATCTTGCACCAACTCCCCTAATAGTAAATAATGTGATTCAATAGTACACACATGTGAACAAATAGTTATATAAACATGTGAATTAGTAGCAATTAATTGCTCATTTATCCGATAAATTACCCGATTTATCAATATAACCCCCAGACATCAATTATCATCGGAATAGATGTCGATTTCCACTAACACTAATAATCCCAACACAATAGAACTACCAAAATTCATTTTTAATCAACACAACTTATTCATCATTAATATTATAACTCGAATATTTAACAACCATGTCGTTCCCAAGAAAGAGGGGCTTTCAAATAAGGATTTCTCCTATTGGCGTATGATTAGGTGACCAAACCTCTCCTTGACTGAACTTCTAGACATTGTAAATATTGCAATTTAATAATATGAATAACTTTGTCGTCTCAATTATTGAGTTATTAAAATAACATATTATGCAGATGATACTATGATAATAATCGAATCAATAATATGAGAGATATGATGCAACAATTCATCGTAGTAATAATTGAGTATAAGCGAGTGACTTCTCACGTAAGTATCAATAATCAATCACGTGTGCTACTACTATGCAACCAAGCGTGACATCTTGTATTTTTTACTACTAGGGTAGTTCAACAGATTAACGATAAAACTTCCGCTGTTATTTTTGTAAAGTATTTTTGTCATTTTCTCAATCCGACAATAATTCCGTTGTGGGGTTCCACCAATGATTTTGCCGTTGTACGAATATTCCCCGACCAATCGAATATTATATAACAACTTGCATACTTTGCAAAATTTGTAAATATTACCCACAACTATAACATTATATCAAATCCACACCATAATATTCAAAAATATATTTTGAGAAAATTTAATCTTTATTCAAAAAGTTGGGGTCTTACAACCTCCCCTTCTTATGAAATTTCATCCTCGAAATTAGGGTGCGTACCTGGTATGTCGAAGAGGTGAGGATACTTTGATTTCATTTCAGATTCTAACTCCCATGTCATTTCCTCAACATCGTGGTTTCTCCACAAAACTTTGACTTGAGGTATAACCTTGGAGCGTAGAATATGTTCCTTCTTATCCAAGATTTTAACAGGAACCTCTTTATACGTTAAATCTTCCTCTATTTCGTCGGTTCTAACTTCAATAATGTGGTTCGGGTCTTTCACATATTTACGTAACATGGATATGTGAAAAGCGTTATGAAATTTAGACATACTTAGCGGTAAAAGCGAGTCTATACGCATACGGTTCCTACTCGATCGAGGATTAAAATGGGCCAATGAATCGAGGGTTGAGCTTTCCTCTCTTTCCAAATCTCAGTAACTCCCTTCTATGGAGCAACACGTAATAACACATGATCTCCAATATCAATTCCACGTCCTTTCGATGAAGATCAAGCATAACTCTTTTGTCGATCTTGTGAGATTTTTTTATCGTTTCGGATCGTTTGAATCTTTTCCGTAGTCATACGTACCAACTCTCGGTCCCAACAATGTTGCTTCACCCACCTCATCCCAAAGATAATCTGGAGAACGACACTTTCTTCCATACAACGCCTCAAATGGAGCCATGCCAATACTTGCTTGATAACTGTTGTTGTAGGAAAACTCCACCAATGTTAGGAACTTATCCCAACTTCCCTTGAAGTCAAGGACACAGAGTCTTAATAGATCTTCAAGAGTTTGAATGGTCCTCTCCGACTGCCCGTCCGTCTGAGGATGAAATGACGAGCTAAATCGTAAATCTGTGCCCATAGCTTTTTACAAACTAACCCAAAATCTTGAAGTGAATCTTGGGTCTCGATCAGAAACTATGGATACTGGAATACCATGAAGTCTTACAATCTTTTTTATGTACATACGAGTAAGACGTTCAAGTGTATAAGTTTCTCGTATAGGTAGGAAATGAGCAGACTTGGTCAATCTATCAACAATTACCCAAATTGCATCTATGCCTTGAGAAACCTTGGGAAGACCGAATGAAATCCATGGTAATGTGTTCCCACTTCCATTCGGAATTTCAAGTGGTTGCAATGGACCTTTTGGTACTTGATGCTCCGCCTTGACTTCGTTGACAAGTTAAACACCTTGAGATAAACTCGTTATCTCTCTCTCTTCATATTGCTCCACAAAATGTATGCCGAAGATCACGATACATTTTGGTACTCCCAGGATGGATTGCAAACGGTGTGTTGTGTGCCTCCATCATGATTTTATACTTTAAATCAGGGTTGTTAGGAAGACAAAGTCTGGAGTTGACTTGAAGTATTCCTTCTTCATCGATTCTTGCTTTCGGCATAGCACCTTCTTGTACTTTCTTCCTCATACGCATCAGCTCCAGGTATGTAGCTTGAGCAGCTTTAACTTTATCGATTAAAGTCGGTTCTACTCGTATATTCACCATTATCACATGGGTCCCTAGAGTCTTTATCTCTAACTCCATCCTTTGTAAGTCATACAAAATGGGCCTTTGCATTGACAATATTACACTCGTACCCGCATATGATCTTCTACTCAGCGCATCAGCTACTACGTTCGCTTTTCCAGGATGGTATTGAATAGTATGATCATAATCTTTCAACAGTTCGAGCCAACGTTGTTGCCACATGTTGAGTTCCTTTTGAGTGAAGAAATATTTGAGGCTTTTATGATCCGTATAGATCTCCACTTTCTCCCCATACAGGTAATGCCTCCAAATTTTAAGCGCAAAAACGACAGCTGCCAACTCTAGATCATGAGTAGGATAATTCCTCTCATATTCTTTGAGTTGTCGTGAGGCATAGGCTATGACTTTCCCATGTTGCATGAGAACACATCCTAACCCTTTGCTCAAGCATCATCCTTGTAGATGACAAATCCCTCCGAGCCAGATGGTATTGTCAAAACAGGTGCTGAAATGAGTCTCCTCATGAGTTCTTGAAAACTCTTCTCACATTCCACGCTCCAACCGAATTTTGTATCTTTTCGAGTTAGCTGATTTAATGGACTAGCGATTTGAGAAAATCCTTCTATGAATCTCCGATAATAACCAGCTAAGCCGAGAAAGCTACGTACGTCAGTCACTGATTTAGGTTGCTCCCAGCTTTGAATTGGTTCAATATTTGTCGGGTCAATAAATATCCCATGATTTGATATCACGTGCCCAAGGAATGCAACTTCCTCAAGCCAGAACTCGCATTTCTTCAACTTGGCATATAGCTTGTTTTCACGAAGCTTTTGGAGTATCAGCCTCAAGTGTTGCTCATGATCTTCACGACTTTTGGAATATATGAGGATGTCATCAATAAAGACGACCACAAAATGATCCAAATATTCCTTGAATACTCGGTTCATCATATCCATGAAGGCAGCAGGAGCATTAGTCAATCCAAAAGACATAACTAAGAATTCATAATGCCCGTCTGCAGGAGTTACGAAGGCGGTTTTAGAATATCCTCAGTTTTAACCTTCAGCTGATGATATCCAGAACGAAGATCGATCTTTAAAAAGAATTGTGCTCCTTGCAACTGGTCAAACAGGTCATCAATACGTGGCAATGGGTACCTATTTTTTATGGTGACATGATTCAACTCCCGATAATTAATACAAAGTCGCATACTCCCATCATTCTTCTTTAAGAATAGAACAGGAGCACCCCAAGGAGACGTACTAGGACGAATGAAACCGATGTCTAACAATTCCTGTAATTGGTTCTTTAACTCCTGAAGTTCAATAGGATCCATTCGATATGGGGCTTTGGAAATGGGTTTTGTACCGGGTTAAAGGTCGATACAAAATTCAATTTCACGCTCTGGGGGTAGGACAGGAAGTTCTTCAGGGAATATATCAGGAAATTTATTAACAATAGAAATATCATTCAAAACTGACGTATTTTTGTTTAAATCCGTGACATGAGCTAAGAAAGCTTGACATCCGTTTTTCAATAAACGAATAGCTTTATGGCTTGAGATGACCGTGATTGATTTTAATGGTTTGGTTGCTTGAATTCGCATAATAGGTTGTTTAGGAATATGAAAGCTAACAACCTTACGAAAACAATCAATTTTTGCATGATGAATAGTTAACCAATCAATCCCTAGAATCACATCAAATGCAAGTATTTTCAATGAAATAAGATCGATAGGTAATGTGAGGGTACCGATTTGAACCAAACAAGACTTATAAACATTGGATGTAATGAAGGTTTCTCCCAATGGAGTTTCAACAGATAAGTCAAAGTCTAATTTCTCCGGAGTCAAATTTAAACGTTGAGCTCAAGTAGGAGAAATAAAAGAATGGGTAGAACCGGTATCAAATAAGGTAAAGACTTCACTAGAGTTTATGATAAGCTTACCCGTGATGACCTCGTTCGGGTTCCTTGCTTTCTGGGAGGTCACAACAAATGCTCTCCCTTGCATCACCGACTTTGACTTTTCTGGGACGGCCTTTGGTGCCTCCATCCTAGCTGAACTTGTCTTCAGTGAACAACAAAATTGGGCTAGGTGACCTTTTCTTCCATAATTATAACACGCTTTGGATGGCATCGCGTAGTTTGGACTGATATGTCCTTCCCCTCCGCATTTGAAGCATATGATAGGTGGTCGTTCTCCTTCCTTAACCACGGTTGCTGGTGCTGACGTCTTTCCATCATTGTTGAATCTCCTTTTCTTGAAATATCCATTTTTACTGTCTTGTCCATGATTACCACCAAAGTGGTTACCATTTCTGGCATGTTGATTCCCTTCACGCTTGTTGTCACCGCTTTGAATTTATTACTACCACTGGTATTTTCATCACGATTGCTTTCCCTTAGTTGCGTTGACTCGTTACCGCGCTCCAATAACTGAGCCCTATTTACAACATCTGAGTACAAACACAGTTTATGAGAAATAAGATATTAGCGTATCTCCGGTTTCAAACCTGTTAAAAACATTCGCGTCATTCGCTCCTCATTATCGACCAAATGGGATGCAAACCGGGATAACTCCGTAAATTTAGCCTCGTATTGCGACACGGTCATATTGTTTTATTTCAACTTGATAAACTCCACCTCCTTCATGTGACGAATACTTTCAGGAAAGTACTTGTCATTGAACAGCTCTTAGAACTTCTCCCAAGACATCTTGAGTCGCGTCCAGTTTGAGTACGTTTCTGATTCCCACCGATGTCTCGCCTCTTCACGCAACATAAAGGTGGCGAAGGGAACCTTTTGTTCCTCAGAGCATCCCAAGAAATCAAATATCTTGGTGATCTGCTTTATCCACGCTTCCGTCTTAAGTGGTTTTGGCTCTCCAATAAACTCGGGTGGTCCCAGCTCCTTGAACTATTTAGCGGTAACCGTCTGAGAGTTTTCAGTGTTTCCACCTGCATTTTGAACAGGAGCCGCTCTCACTTGATGTTGCATGAATTGCATAAAGCCTCTGAACATTCCATCGTTCATCATTTGGTCAGTGTTGTTGTTTGCATGAGGATTGTCACCTTGATGCACATTATTCTGATTGTTGATCTGTGGAGACTCAACGGTCTCTTGTGCTCCATTGCTATTCTCAATATTCTCGGATGCCATTTTTAAATACTACCACAAAACAAGGGTTAATTGACATGCAACATATTATCTCTATACTCTGACCAACCAATTAAATACCAAAAATTTAGGTAGGTCATACTAGCGAAGGAATTCCCCGTCTCTCACCTCCTAGTTCTAGTCTCACATCTTCTCCAGGGATCATATCCCTAAGCTTTGATATTAATTGTGGCGCCCCAAAATAGGTATACATCACCTATTACGAGTCGTCAAATAAATGAATACGAGAATACAAATACAACTTAATTATACAAATGTCATGTAAAGTACGACAAAATATAAGCTGTGAGTTTTAATAGAAATATTGTCGTCTAGACAATATACAATATACAAACTCAAATTCAATATTATTATTTTATTTTCCACTATTTCACTTTGAATAGTGAGGACTACTAATGCTATCATCACGGTAAAGTCACCCTGGTTTCCCGACTAGTCCTACTACGTTCTCATTTCTCAAGAGAACAATAAAAGTAAAAGGTGAGCTCAACTAGCCAAGTAGGAAATATTATGACTAAGATAATGCGAGAATATATTATCGTTAGCCAACAACGATATTAAAGCGATACAATATAACAACCATCAAGTTTAAGCTGCTGGTGGAATAAGAAATCCATTAAAAGAGTCAAGTAGAGAATAAAATCTACTATCTTTTATGATTTAGAAGGTTTTCATCACTTTTATCATTTGGGACTCGACAATAAATAACCCACATCATCGAATCACCTTGCACTACGCCGAGGATATTCTTTAGTATCCGACCACAATTATCTATGCACACTACGGGACAAGAATATTTGTGTATTCAATAATGGTCATGATCATGCCAACAACTGCCCATCCATCAAACACTACGGGCCAATGAGGACTTTTACCACATCATTTGTAACATTACGGTCATGATTACAAGAATAATCTCTCTGGTCATAATCATACCAAGTCCATCTATGCACTACATGCCACAGATGACTTTCAACAAAATATAAACATGAGGATGATGACAATGATATAAGAATTCAATAAAACAAGTTCAAGAATTATTTTATCCGGGAACCAATAACGTCCAAATTGTCAACATGATACTTCTTTGTGGAGTAAAATTTTAAGAATGCTCAGAAGAATATTTCCATGAAAAGATACTGGATGAAGCGCAAATATCAAGGATATTCCACTAATTTCATGGAGTATAGAAGTCCAAACTTTAACCAACTGAGCATAATAGAGAATGGAATAACAAAAGAAATCACCAAGTATGCGATAAATAGCATAGATAAAAGTTATTCAGCGAGAATAATAAATAACGGAACCGGTCCACGTAAAAGCGCATGAGACGAGGATATTCAGCGAGAATAATAAAAAAGGCGGAATTAGGTCCGCCGTAAAAACGCATGACAGGATATTCCAGCGAGAATAATAATAATGGAACTAGGTCATGGGTAAAGCACAGACATGATGTTCCAACAGAATGATAAATAATGGAACCAGGTCCGGCGTAAATGCACAGATAGGATATTCCAGCAGAATAATAAAGAATGGAATAACAAAAGAATTTCTCCAAGTATAGGGTAGCCCGCGTATACAGGTTATTCTAACAGAATAATAAAGAATGGAATAACAGAAGTTCTCTTCATGGATAAGAAAGAAATAATACTCCCTACCTTAGAAAAAGCTGGATCTTTGGAATAGTGAGGTAGCAGACTTCTCTTCTTCTTTCTCTCTATAATTTCTCTCTATAATAATCGCTCTAAAGCTTTTATGAATTGGTGAGAAATGAAGAAAGAATGAGCTTCTATTTATAGGAAAATATAGTTTTGATAATTGCACGTTTTGGGGCTCAAAAAATTACAATACAATACCTCCAACTTTTCTTTCATTTTTAATTTAGTCCTGCAAGTATTATCAAACTGGCACCACCTCCCCTAATAGTAAATAATGTGAATCAATAGTTTAATCATGTGAATCAATAGTATAATCATGTGAAAAATATGAATTACAGTATAGTACCTCCATCTATAGCTTCATTTTTAACTTAGTCATGCAAGTATTATCAATCTTGCACCAACTCCCCTAATAGTAAATAATGTGATTCAATAGTACACACATGTGAACAAATAGTTATATAAACATGTGAATTAGTAGCAATTAATTGCTCATTTATCCGATAAATTACCCGATTTATCAATATAACCCCCAGACATCAATTATCATCGGAATAGATGTCGATTTCCACTAACACTAATAATCCCAACACAATAGAACTACCAAAATTCATTTTTAATCAACACAACTTATTCATCATTAATATTATAACTCAGAATATTTAACAACCATGTCGTTCCCAGGAAAGAGGGGGCTTTCAATAAGGATTTCTCCCTATTGGCGCGCAATTAGGTGACCAAACCTCTCCTTGACAGAACTTCTAGACATTGTAAATATTGCAATTTAATAATATGAATAACTTTGTCGTCTCAATTATTGATTTATTAAAATAACATATTATGCAGATGATACTATGATAATAATCGAATCAATAATATGAGAGATATGATGCAACAATTACTGTAGCAATAATTGAGTATAACTGAGTGACTTCTCACGTAAGCATCAATAATCAATACTGTGTGCTACTATGCAACCAAGCGTATTACTGTACTTTTACTACCGGGTAGTTCAACAGTTAACGATAAAACTTCCGCCGTTATTTTTGTAAAGTATTTTTGTCATTTTCTCAATCCGACAATAATTCCGTTGTGGGGGTCCACCAATGATTTTTCTTTGTTATGCGAATATTCCCCGACCAATCGAATATTATATAACAACTTGCATACTTTGCAAAATTTGTAAATATTACCCACAACTATAACATTATATCAAATCCACACCATAATATTCAAAAATATATTTCGAGAAAATTTAATCTTTATTCAAAAAGTTGGGGTCTTACAACCTCCCCTTCTTATGAAATTTCATCCTCGAAATTAGGGTGCGTACCTGGTATGTCGAAGAGGTGAGGATACTTTGATTTCATTTCAGATTCTAACTCCCATGTCATTTCCTCAACATCGTGGTTTCTCCACAAAACTTTAACTTGAGGTATAACCTTGGAGCATAGAATATGTTCCTTCTTATCCAAGATTTTAACAGGAACCTCTTTATACGTTAAATCTTCCTCTATTTCGTCCGGTTCTAACTCAATAATGTGGTTCGGGTCTTTCACATATTTGCGTAACATGGATATGTGAAAAACGTTATGAACACGAGACATACTTGGCGGTAAAGCGAGTCTATACGCATACAGTTCCTACTCGATCGAGGATTAAAATGGGCCGATGAATCAAGGGTTGAGCTTTCCTCTCTTTCCAAATCTCGTAACTCCCTTCCATGGAGCAACACGTAATAACACATGATCTCAATATCGAATTCCACGTCCTTTCGATGAAGATCAAGATAACTCTTTTATCGATCTTGTGAGATTTTTTATCGTTGTCGGATCGTTTGAATCTTTTCCGTAGTCATACGTACCAACTCCGGTCCCCCAACAATGTTGCTTCACCCACCTCATCCCAAAGATATCTTTGAGAACGACACTTTCTTCTATACAACGCCTCAAATGGAGCCATGCTAATACTTGCTTGATAAGCTGTTGTTGTAGGAAAACTCCACCAATGGTAGGAACTTATCCCAACTTCCTTGAAGTCGAGGACACGAGTCTTAATAGATCTTCAAGAGTTTGAATGGTCCTCTCCATTGCCCGTCCAAATTCGAGGATGAAATGACGAGCTAAATCGTAAATCTGTGCCCATAGCTTTTTACAAACTAACCCAAAATCTTGAAGTGAATCTTGGGTCTCGATCAGAAACTATGGATACTGGAATACCATGAAGTCTTACAATCTTTTTTATGTACATACGAGTAAGACGTTCAAGTGTATAAGTTTCTTGTATAGGTAGGAAATGAGCAGACTTGGTCAATCTATCAACAATGACCCAAATTGCATCTATGCCTTGAGAAATCTTGGGAAGACCAGTAACAAAATCCATGGTAATGTGTTCCCACTTCCATTCTAGAATTTCAAGTGGTTGCAATGGACCTTTTGGTACTTGATGCTCCGCCTTGACTCGTTGACAAGTTAAACACCTTGAGATAAACTCTGTTATCTCTCTCTTCATATTGCTCCACCAAAATGTATGTCGAAGATCACGATACATTTTGGTACTCCCAGGATGGATTGCAAACGGTGTGTTGTGCGCCTCCATCATGATTTTATACTTTAAATCAGGGTTGTTAGGAAGACAAAGTCTGGAGTTGACTTGAAGTATTCCTTCTTCATCGATTCTTACTTTCGGCATAGCACCTTCTTGTACTTTCTTCCTCATACGCGCATCGGCTCGTGTATGTAGCTTGGCGACTTTAACTTTATCGATTAAAGTCGGTTCTACTCGTATATTCACCATTATCACATGGGTCCCTAGAGTCTTTATCTCTAACTCCATCCTTTGTAAGTCATACAAAATGGGCCTTTGCATTGACAATATTACACTCGTACCCGCATATGATCTTCTACTCAGCGCATCAGCTACTACGTTCGCTTTTCCAGGATGGTATTGAATAGTATGATCATAATCTTTCAACAGTTCGAGCCAACGTTGTTGCCGCATGTTGAGTTCCTTTTGAGTGAAGAAATATTTGAGGCTTTTATGATCCGTATAGATCTCCATTTTCTCCCCATACAGGTAATGCCTCCAAATTTTAAGCGCAAAAACGACAGCTGCTAACTCTAGATCATGAGTAGGATAATTCCTCTCATATTCTTTGAGTTGTCGTGAGGCATAGGCTATGACTTTCCCATGTTGCATGAGAACACATCCTAACCCTTTGCTAGAAGCATCATTTGTAGATGACAAATCCTCTCGAGGCGGATGGTATTGTCAAAGCAGTGCGAAATGAGTCTCCTCATGAGTTCTTGAAAACTCTTCTCACATTCCACGCTCAAACCAAAATTTTGTATCTTTTCGAGTTAGGTGATTTAATGGACTAGCGATTTGAGAAAATCCTTCTATGAATCTCAGATAATAACCAATTAAGCCGAGAAAGCTACGTCGTCGATCCATCGATTTAGGTTGCTCCCGACTTTGAATTGCTTGATATTTGTCGGTCAATAAATATCCCATGATTTGATATCACGTGCCCAAGGAATGCAACTTCCTCAAGCCGAACTCGCATTTCTTCAACTTGGCATATAGCTTGTTTTCACGAAGCTTTTGAGATATCGACCTCAAGTGTTGCTCATGATCTTCACGACTTTTGGAATATATGAGGATGTCATCAATAAAGACAACCACAAAATGATCCAAATATTCCTTGAATACTCGGTTCATCATATCCATGAAAGCGCGGGAGCATTAGTCAATCAAAAGACATAACTAAGAATTCATAATGCCCGTCTGAGGAGTTACGAAGGCGGGTTTTAGAATATCCTCGGTTTTAACCTTGGTGATGATATCCGAGCGAAGATCGATCTTTAAAAAGAATTGTGCTCCTTGCAACGGTGGTCAAACAGGTCATCAATCGTGGCAATGGGTACCTATTTTTATGGTGACATGATTGACTCCGATAATTAATACAAAGTCGCATACTCCCATCATTCTTCTTTAAGAATAGAGCAGAGAGCACCCCAAGGAGGCGTCTTAGGGCCAGAATGAAACCGATGTCTAACAATTTCGTAATTGGTTCTTTAACTCCACGAAGTTCAATAGGATCCATTCGATATGGGGCTTTGGAAATGGGTTTTTTGTCTTAGGGTTCAAGGTCGATACAAAATTCAATTTCACGCGCTCTGGGGTAGGACGGGAAGTTCTTGAGGGAATACATCGAAATTTATTAACAATAGAAATATCATTCAAAACTGACGTATTTTTGTTTAAATCCGTGACATGAGCTAAGAAAGCTTGACATCCGTTTTTCAATAAACGAATAGCTTTATGGCTTGAGATGACCGTGATTGATTTTAATGGTTTGGTTGCTTGAATTCGCATAATAGGTTGTTTAGGAATATGAAAGCTAACAACCTTACGAAAACAATCAATTTTTGCATGATGAATAGTTAACCAATCAATCCCTAGAATCACATCAAATGCAAGTATTTTCAATGAAATAAGATCGATAGGTAATGTGAGGGTACCGATTTGAACCAAACAAGACTTATAAACATTGGATGTAATGAAGGTTTCTCCCAATGGAGTTTCAACAGATAAGTCAAAGTCTAATTTCTCCGGAGTCAAATTTAAATGTTGAGCGCAAGTAGGAGAAATAAAAGAATGGGTAGAACCGGTATCAAATAAGGTAAAGACTTCACTAGAGTTTAAGATAAGCTTACCCGTGATGACCTCGTTCGGGTTCCTTGCTTTCTGGGAGGTCACAACAAATGCTCTCCCTTGCATCACCGACTTTGACTTTTCTGGGACGGCCTTTGGTGCCTCCATCCTAGCTGAACTTGTCTTCGGTGAACAACAAAATTGGGCTTGGTGACCTTCTCTTCCATAATTATAACACGCTTTGGATGGCATCGCGTAGTTTGGACTGATATGTCCTTCCCCTCCGCATTTGAAGCATATGATAGGTGGTCGTTCTCCTTCCTTAACCACGGTTCTTTGGTCTTTGACGTCTTTCCATCATTGTTGAATCTCCTTTTCTTGAAATATCCATTTTTACTGTCTTGTCCATGATTACCACCGAAGTGGTTACCATTTCTGGCATGTTGATTCCCTTCACGCTTGTTGTCACTTAGTTTCGATGATTTGTTACCTTTGGTATTTTCATCGCCGATTGCTTTCCCTTAGTTGTGTTGACTCGTTCTGGCGCTCAATAAGCGAGCCCTATTTACAACATCGAGTACAAAACACGGTTTATGAGAAATAAGATATTGGCGTATCTCGGTTTCAAACTCGTTAAAAACATTCGCGTCATTCGCTCCTCATTATCGACCAAATGGGATGCAAAGCTAAGGATAACTCATAAATTTAACCTCGTATTGCGACACGGTCATATTGTTTTATTTCAACTTGATAAACTCCACCTCCTTCGTGTAGCGAATACATTCAGGAAAGTACTTGTCATTGAGCGACTCTTAGAACTTCTCCCAAGACATCTTGAGTCGCGTCGGGTTGGAGTGCGTTTTTCTGATTCCCACCGATGTCTGCCTCTCACCTTGCAACATAAAGGTGGCGAAGGGAACCTTTTGTTCCTCAGAGCATCCCAAGAAATCAAATATCTTGGTGATCTGCTTTATCCACGCTTCCGTCTTAAGTGGTTTTGGCTCTCCAATAAACTCGGGTGGTCCCAGCTCCTTGAACTATTTAGCGGTAACCGTCCGAGAGTTTTCAGTGTTTCCACCTGCATTTTGAACAGGAGCCGCTCTCGCTTGATGTTGCATGAATTGCATAAAGCCTCTGAATATTCCATCGTTCATCATTTGGTCAGTGTTGTTGTTTGCATGAGGATTGTCACCTTCCTGATGCACATTATTATAAGAATTCAATAAAACAAGTTCAAGAATTATTTTATCCGGGAACCAATAACGTCCAAATTGTCAACATGATACTTCTTTGTGGAGTAAAATTTTAAGAATGCTCAGAAGAATATTTCCATGAAAAGATACTGGATGAAACGCAAATATCAAGGATATTCCACTAATTTCATGGAGTATAGAAGTCCAAACTTTAACCAACTGAGCATAATAGAGAATGGAATAACAAAAGAAATCACCAAGCATGCGATAGACCGCACAGACAGGTTATTCCGACAGAATAATAAATAACGGAACCAGGTCCGGCGTAAAACGCACAGACAGGATATTCCAACAGAATAATAAAGACGGAATTAGGTCCGGCGTAAAACGCACAGACAGGATATTCCAACAGAATAATAATAATGGAACCAGGTCATGCGTAAAGCACAGACATGATGTTCCAACAGAATGATAAATAATGGAACCAGGTCCGTCGTAAATGCACAGATAGGATGTTCCAGGAGAATAATAAAGAATGGAATAACAAAAGAATTTCTCCAAGTATAGGGTAGCCCGCGTATACAGGTTATTCTAACAGAATAATAAAGAATGGAATAACAGAAGTTCTCTTCATGGATAAGAAAGAAATAATACTCCCTACCTTAGAAAAACTGGATACTGGAATAGTGAGGTAGCAGACTTCTCTTCTTCTTTCTCTCTATAATTTCTCTCTATAATAATCGCTCTAAAGCTTTTGTGAATTGGTGAGAAATGAAGAAAGAATGAGCTTCTATTTATAGGAAAATATATTTTTGATAATTGCACGTTTTGGGGCTCAAAAAATTACAATACAATACCTCCAACTTTTCTTTCATTTTTAATTTAGTCCTGCAAGTATTATCAAACTGGCACCACCTCCCCTAATAGTAAATAATGTGAATCAATAGTTTAATCATGTGAATCAATAGTATAATCATGTGAAAATACGAATTCTGAGATATAGTACCTCCATCTATAGCTTCATTTTTAACTTAGTCATGCAAGTATTATCAATCTTGCACTAACTCCCCTAATAGTAAATAATGTGATTCAATAGTACACACATGTGAACAAATAGTTATATAAACATGTGAATTAGTAGCAATTAATTGCTCATTTATCCAGATAAATTACCCGATTTATCAATATAACCCCCAGACATCAATTATCATCGGAATAGATGTCGATTTCCATTAACACTAATAATCCCAACACAATGGAACTATCAAAATTCATTTTTAATCAACACAACTTATTCATCATTAATATTATAACTCACAATATTTAACAACCGTGTCGTTCCCATGAAGAGGGGCTTTCAATAAGGATTTCTCCCTATTGGTAGCGATTAGGTGACCAAACCTCTCCTTGATGAGAACTTCTAAAGATTGTAAATATTGCGATTTAATAATATGAATAACTTTATCGTCTCAATTATTGATTTAATAAAATAACATATTATGCGAGATGATACTATGATAATAATCGAATCAATAATATGAGAGATATGATGCACCAATTCTTCATAGCAATAATTGAGTATAAGCGAGTGACTTCTCACGTAAGCATCAATAATCAATCCAGTGTGCTACTACGCAACCACGACCAGACAGCGTATTCTTGTACTTTTACTACTAGGGTAGTTCAACAGATTAACGGTAAAACTTTCGTCGTTATTTTCATAAAGTATTTTTGTCATTTTCAATCCAAATAATAATTTCGTTGTGGGGTCCACCGATGATTGTCTTGGTTATACGAATATTCCTGTTAAAATGAATATTCCCAGACCAATCAAATATTATATAACAACTTGCGTACTTTACAAAATTTTTAAATATTACCCACAACTATAACATTATATCAAATCCACACTATAATATTCAAAAATATATTTCGAGAAAATTTAATCTTTATTCAAAAAGTTGGGGTCTTACATCTTTTGTCGATCCTGTGCCGTTTGTATACGTTGTTGAATCGTTTGGATCTTCTCTGTAGTCATTCGTACCAACTTTGGTCCCAACAACGTTGCTTCTCCCACCTCATCCCAACATACTGGAGAGCTACACTTTCGTCCATACAATGCTTCAAATGGAGCCACACCTATACTTGCCTGATAACTGTTGTTGTAGGAGAATTCCACCAATGGTAGGTACTTATCCCAACTCTCTTTGAAATCTAGGACACAAAGTCTTAATAGATCTTCAAGAGTTTGAATAGTCCTCTCTGATTGCCCGTCCGTTTGAGGATGGTATGCCGAACTGAATCATAAATCCGTGCCCATAGCTTTTTACAAGCTAATCCAAAATCGTGAAGTGAATCTTGGGTCACGATCCGAAACTATGGATACTGGCATGCCATGTAATCTCACAATCTCATTTAAGTACATACGAGCAAGACGTTCAAGGGAATAAGTCTCCCGTATCGGCAAGAAATGAGAAGACTTAGTTAATCTATCAACAATAACCCAAATCGCATTTATGCCTTGAGAAACCGTGGGAAGACCCGTAACAAAATCCATGGTAATGTGTTCCCACTTCCATTTCGGAATCTCAAGTGGTTGCAATGGATCCTTTGGCACTTGATGCTCCGCCTTTACATGTTGACAAGTTAAACACCTCGAGATAAACTTCGCGATCTCTCTCTTCATATTGTTCCACCAAAATGTATGTTGAAGATCATGATACATTTTGGTACTCCCAGGATGGATTGCAAACGATGTGTTGTGTGCCTCCATCATGATTCTATGCTTCAAGTTAGAATCGTTAGGAATACAAAGTCTGGAGTTGACTCGAAGTATTCCTTCTTCATCGATTCTTGCTTTTGGAATAGCACCTTCTTGCACTTTCTTCTTCATACGCATCAGCTCCATATGCGTAGCTTGAGCAACTTTAACTTTATCAATTAAAGTCGGTTCTACTCGTATGCTTGATATCATCACGTGGGTACTTGGAGCCTTTATCTCTATCTCCATCCTTTGCAAATCATACAAAATGGGCCTTTGTGTTAACAACATTGCACTTGTACTCGCATATGATCTTCTACTTTCGCATAACTACCACGCGTTTGCTTTTCGGGATGGTATTGGATGGTATGGTCGTAATATTTCAATAACTCGAGCCAACGTCGTTGCCGCATGTTGAGTTCCTTTTGGGTGAAGAAATATTTGAGACTTTTATGGTTTGAATATATTTCCACTTTCTCCCCATATAAATAGTGCCTCCAAATCTTTAGCGCGAAAACGACTGCTGCCAACTCTAGATCATGAGTAGGATAATTCCTCTCATACTCTTTAAGTTGTCACGAGGCATAGGCTATGACTTTCCCATGTTGCATGAGAACACATCCTAACCCTTTACCTGAAGCATCGCTATAGATAACAAATCCATCCGAACCAGATAGTATTGTCAGAACAGGTGCCGAAATGAGTCTCCTCTTGAGATCTTGGAAACTCTTCTCGCATTCCTCACTCCATACGAATTTTGTATCTTTCTGAGTCGGTGAGTTAAGCAGATAGCGATTCGAGAAAATCCTTCCACAAATCTCCGATAATAACCGGCTAAGCCCAAAAAGCTACGTGCTTTGGTCCACCGATTTGGTTGCTCCAACTTTGTATTGCTTGATCTTAGCGGTCAGCAGATACTCCATGTTTTGACTGCGTGCCCAAGGAATGCTATTTCCTCAAGCGAATTCTCGCATTTCTTGACTTGGCATATAGCTTGTTATCACGAAGCCTTTGCGATTACCGACTTCAAATGGTGCTCACGATCTTTATGACTTTTGGAATATATGAGGATGTCATCAATAAAGGCGACAACAAAACCGATCAAATAATCCTTGAATACTCGGTCCATCATATCCATGAAAGCCGCAGGAGTATTAGTCGATCAAAAGACATGACTAAGAATTCATAATGCCCATACAAGGAGTTCTAAAGGCGGTCTTTGGAATATCCTCGGTTCTAATCTTGGTGATGATATCGAATGAAGATCGATCTTTGAGAAGAATTGTGCTCCTTGCTGTTGGTCAAATAGGTCATCAATACGAGGAAGCGGATACCTATTCTTGATGGTGACATGGTTCGATTCTCGATAGTCAATCAAAGTCGCATACTCTGTCTTTTTTCTTTATAAATAAAGCAGGAGCACCCGAGGAGATGTACTAGGGCGAATGAAACCGATGTCCAACAACTCCGTAGTTGGACCTTTAACTCGAAGTTCAATAGGAGCCATTCGATATGGGGATTTAGAAATGGGCTTTGTGCGGGTTCAAGATCAATAAATAATTCAACTTCACGTCTAGGGGTAGGCCAAGGAAGTTCTTGAAAAATCGTCGGAAATTCACTAACAATAGAAATATTATTCACATCTGACGTGTTTTTCTTCAAGTCCGTGACATGGGCTAAGAAAGCTTGACATCCGTTTTTCAATAAACGAATAACTTTATGGCTTGATATGACAGTGATTGACTTTAGAGGTTTGGTTGCTTTAATTCTCATAACAGGTTGGTTAGGAATATGAAAACTAACAACCTTATAAAAACAATCAATTTTATCATGATGAGTGGTTAACCAATCAATCCCTAAAATCACATCAAATGCAAGTATTTTTAAAGAAATAAGATCAACAGGTAATGTGATGGTACTAACTTGGATCAAAAAAGATTTATAAATAGTGGATCTGATGAATGTTTTCTCTAATGGAGTCTCCACAGATAAGTCGAGGTCTAATTTCTCGAGTCAAGTTTAAGCGTTGAGCACAAGGCGGGGAGAGATAAATGAATGGGTAGAAGCAAAGGTATCTAATAAGGTATAAACTTCGCAAGAGTTTATGATTAGCTTACCCGTGATCACCTCGTTTGGGTTCCTTGCACTTTGACGATCCACGACAAATGCTCTTCGAGGCTGATTGACTTTGACTTTTTACGGGATGACCTTTTGAGTCACCATCCCCTTTGGACTTGGTTTTGCTACCATACTGATCTCGGCGATATGTCCTTCATTTCCACAATTATAGCATACCTTGAACTGTTGTTGATAGTTTGGGCTGATGTGTCCCTCTTTTCCACATTTATAGCATACGACCGGTGGTCGTTCTCCTCCCTTAAAACCAGTTGGTGTTGACGTCTTCACAGTGTCATTGTTGAATCTCCTCTTTTTAAAATCTCCCCCCGACTCGCTTCTTCTATTTTCATGGCCACGATTACCACCAGAGTGGTTACCGCTTTTAATAGAATGTTTTCCTCTCATTTGGTTTTCATTGCTCGATGATATTGTATTGCCATCGGTATGACCCTGGTTGTGGTCCCTCGGTTGAACATACTCATTATCTCGCTCTAATAATTGAGCCTTGTTTACAACATCTGAATATAAAGAAAATTTATGAGAGATAAGTTATTGCCGAATCTCGGGTTTTAAACCTCTCAGAAACATCCTCGTCATTCGTTCCTCATTCTCTACCAAATGAGGTGCCAACCTGGATAACTCTGCGAACTTAGCCTCGTATTGGGACACCGTCATGTTGTTTTGTTCTAGTCTAATAAACTCTACCTCCTTCATATGGTGAATACTTTCAAGAAAGTACTTGTCGTTGAAATGTTTCTGAAATGTTTCCCAAGACATCTTTGAGTGCGGGCGGTGGGTATGTTTCGAGATCTCCCACCGATAGTACGCCTAGCCGGAGAATAAAAAGGTAGCGAATGGAACCTTCTGTTCCTCTGTGCATCCCAAGACATCGAATATCTTGGTAATTTGTTTAACCCACATCTCTGCCTTAATCGGATCCGGCTTTCCAATAAATTCTGGTGGTCCCAACTCTTTGAACTACTTGGCCGTGACAAGCCGCGCGTTGCTATCATTTCCACCCATATTTTATACACAAGTCTCCCTCGTCTGGTTTTGCATGAACTGCAAAAGCTCCTAAACATCACGTCGTTCATAAATGCGCTTTCGGTGGTGTTGTTTACAGGAGGAACATTGGCGGCCTGTTGCACGTTCTCCTCATTGGTGAGTAAAGGTGTCTCCACGGTCTCATTCATTCCACTGTTGATATTCTCAGCTGCCATTCTTAAATACTGCCAAAATCAAAGGTTAATTAAACAAATTAACATATCACATATTAACCATATGCTTGATTGTGACAAATTAGCATAGGTATGACACCTTTAGCGAAGGATTACTCGTCTCTCCCCTCTAGTACTATTCCCGATCTCCGCCTTGGAGACCATATCCTAAGCTTTGATACCAATTTGTGGCGCCCCCAAAATAGGTATACAACACCCATTACGAGTGCGCCAAAAATATGAGTACGAGAAACAACTACAACTTTATTCATATACAATTGTCGTGCAAAATCGACAACACTTAAACTATGAGTTTAAATACAAATATTGTCATCTAGACAATATCCACACTCAAATAAGTCCTCATTACAATTATTGATACACTATTTTACAAAATAGTGAGGACTACTAAAACAACTTCTAGAACCATCATTCCACACCCCGACTAGTACTCGCTACATTATCGCCTCCTGAGAAAAAAAATGGAACAAAAAGGAAAAGGGTGAGCTCAATTAGCCCAGTAAAGAACATTATGACTAAGATAATATAGAACAAATTATCGTTAGTCCTCAACAGGGAAAAATATAATAGAATACAATAGACAATAAGTTTTAAATCAATATTTCGGCAATGAAAATAATAATTCATTAGAAGAGTTAAATAGAGAATAAAATCTACTATCTTTATATATGAATTTAAAAGTCCATCATCAATATTTTATCCTGTAACATCAATCGACATATATACGGAATCAAATATTCATCATCTTTGCACTCTGGGCCAAAGATATTCATAAGTTAAGTCGTATTTCATCTAAACACATGTTCATCTTTGCACTACAGGCCAAAGATATTTATCGAAAATCATTCATCTTTACACTACATGCCAAAGATATTGATTATATCATCATTTAGGGTGAGGATGATGAAAAATATTTTAAAGAAAACGAAGTGAAACAAAAGAACAAATATTAAGGATTCGTATTACAGTTTATCCAAGATCAATAATACTCCATAATAACCAATTTTCAAACAGAATTCAAAAATAAAGATCAAAACATAGATACAATCAAAGATAGCCAGAATAGACATCTTGGACAAAAAGAAGAAAATTTCATTTTTTTGGCGAATAGTGTCGTATTCGTGAATAGTGCCGTATACGTGAATAGTAATGTATACGTGAATAGTAACCCCGACACAAAAAGTTCTAAATTTGATAAAAAGTTCAAACCAATATTTTAGCATAATGATATTGAAAGAAATAATATCATTTACGAAGAAAATAACATCCCTTACCTCGCAAAGACAGTAGTTCTGACTGAATATCATATATAATGCTAAAAGAAACTTGCATCGTATAGCCACACTCAAAGTATCAAAATACTCACAAAAATACGTTCGATATTATAGAGAGAGAAAACTTCAGATTCTGGTGTGATTTTCAATTCTAACCTAAGCACCCTATTTATAGGAAATTGCTTAGAACACCAAAGAAAAAAATTTAATAAAATATTAATATTATTTATTTAAATTCTTATGCCCACCTTGACCATCTGAATTCAGCCACCAATAATGACAAAAACAAAAAAAATGTTTTTGTTATTAAAAATGATTAAAACTTTCAAAAATCAATTATTTTAGAACTACGGAACTTTAATAATTTGTAATAAATAGCCCTTTTATCAGAAAAATTCAAACCTTATGTCCTTTCCATAAGAAATTTCATTCTCTACAACTTTGCAGAAGAAAGATTTTCCAAATTCCAAATAGAAATTAACCAAAATCCACATACGGACGATTTTACAGACTATAATCAAATTTCAGTCAAGAAATGGGCCCACAGACATGTTTAACATGTTTTAAATAACTTTTGCAACAAAAAGACCCTTCCTCCTCATATATTCATATATCCCACATTCATTGTAAAAATATCACCATTATTATATTATTAAAATATAATAATATATTTAAATGAATTATTTTATCAAAAAAGATAAAATATTAATTTTTCAACAATTGTCACTTTAAATTTTTCTCCATCTATATCCACATAAAATGAATATTTTTCTTATCATATAAATCATAAATTAATTATTCACAAATAATATTACAGAATCATATCTGTGACATAAGTAGTTTCAAGGAAAGAGGATGCTTTCGATAAGAATTTTTCCTTCTTGGCCATGATTAGGTGACCCAAACCTCTCCTTATGCAGAACTTTCTAGACATTGCCAATAATGTTATCTAGTAATATTATTAAAATAATATGAATCATTAATCGATAATGAGAAATATTGTGTAGTGACAATTATTAAAACAACAATAATATAAAATTTCAAGCGTAGCAATTATTGAATCGATAAAATAAAATATTGAGCGATAATTCTTTGTAACAATTATTGAGTAGTGCCTTCTTACGTAAGAATCAATAATTGGTGCAATCTGGTGTATTCTTCTTGTGCAACAATGTGTATTCTTGTGTTTTTAACCCGGGTATTCCAACGAGTGTTACTTGATAACAACTACTGTAGATTATTTATAAAAACTTCATACTTATCGTTTTCTTCATCCAATCACTTTCCGTTATGGGGCCCACAAAAGGTACGTGTGGTAAATGCGAATATTCCCCGGCAGGAAGAATATTCCACGACCAAACGAATATTCCTCAACAATAATGAATATTTTATAACCACTTGCTTATTTGAAATATTTGCGCATTTTACCCATAACTAACCACATTAATCAATTCAACCCTTACTATTTCAAAATAATAAATAGAGAAATTTAATTTCATTTATAATAAGTTGGTGTCTTACAGGTCCTCTGCTGAGAGATATCGAGAAGCTGAACGCTGACCTATCGCCCCTCGAAAGGATGAAAATCTGGCCGTGGTCAAGCTGTGACATCACGGCGGTGGGTGATAAGTAGTCACGCCCCTCAAACCGACCGGAGGAGGTAGTCCATGCCCGGAGCATGAGTAATGAAGTTGTATGGTGAGCTAAGCCCCGAACACGGCAATATGCTGAATGGATCTCTGATGTCTGCCAAAAATGTGGACCAAGACAGATCACCTATACACTCCGATGGCTAAAAGGAGTATGACATGGCTATATTATGGGTGAAACAATATCCATACCGTCTAAAGGTACCAATTGGTCTCAAGTGTGACATAAACCACACATACAACATGACCAAGCTACCCGTGAACACTCCTGTCAGATAAGTGCAGCAGT
Organism: Panax quinquefolius; assembly: GCA_020205615.1. Classification (NCBI taxonomy): domain Eukaryota; kingdom Viridiplantae; phylum Streptophyta; class Magnoliopsida; order Apiales; family Araliaceae; genus Panax; species Panax quinquefolius. Next base: position 63,427,218 of record CM035174.1, on the reverse strand, counting down.
AGGATGCTAACCGCAGGGTCTCTGCTACAATCATAGGTATAATGGTGCGACCCTCCCTGAGAGCTCTCACGACCATGATGACACCTATGTCTATCTCATCCATGTATCGTGGCATATAGACATACGACAGTATGCATATCATCAGTACATCATCCCTGACCACACGTCAATGGTCCTCCGGTGCGATGAAATCCCCAAAATGTCGTGAATAGCTATCCTCCGAGCCAAATCTATCATACAGAAAACGCTGGGATATCACATGGCCAGATGTCAGCTCATCCTGCATTACTCTGCGTCGCAATCTAATGAGAGTCATGAACCATCTACTCATATCTCCCAAAGCCATGTGCACACAAGGTCTGTCTAATGGCATCATCGTCAATCGTGCATACTCCTCCAGAGTAGGAGTCAACTCATGGGTCCCGAATCAGAAGACCTGCCTATTCGGTACCCAATGCTCTAGCATCCCGCCCACAAACCTTGTGGGAACCTGAAACATCAATAAGGTCATGGTATGCTGCAGGAAATGATCTACAGTCACCCTGTCTGGTGGTGACATATTATCGTACCACGATCGCATACCCAATGCCACCAATGATGGTGGGGTATGATCTATCTGACTAATCGTCGAAGAAGACAGACATGCATGTGGCCGTGTCATAAGACCATCTAGAGTCAATGCTTAGAATATCTGCGGACATACATACATATGCATAACATGATACATGTATAGCGGATAATGGATGGCAATATGATATAGGGAATGAAAAGCGTGCATACATTCCTAAGTATATCATCATCTCATACATCATCTCATGCATACTACTAAATATGAGAGGAAATGGGGCACAGACGCCCTACTACTATGAGAGGCCTATCAAAAGATATAGCGAGAATGGGGCACGACCACCCAATATCTCTGAGAGGCCTATCAAAAGATATAACGAGAATACACATCGGAAGAAGACAATGGTGTCGATATCCACATCATCAATCCTGTCCACACGATGTAACTCCTCTGAGTCCTTTGGATCTCTATTAATGGGGATGTCGGGCCTATAAAGAGGAGGATTTCTTACTGACAAAATCGAATGGGTCATCGAGGGGCGGGTACCGAGGTGGAAGAAGATCAAATGAAGTCGCCTCTGCTTTGGATCTACGCCCAAATCTGGGATAAATATATGTGTACTGGTCCGGTGACGGGTAAGACTATCAATCTGTGTCATATGAGTTAGATCCCTGACACAAGCTATCCAATCCATCATCATCACGGATCCTGGAACCATATCCCCCATAAACTGCGTGGCACGGGACTGGGCTCCAATAGTACGAGGGAACCACCAACACTCGAACGTCTCCTGAGTACATGGACCCTCTGATAATGCAAAATCGTCAACCCCCAACAATGGGATATCCGTGACGGGTGAGTGTGATATAGGCTAATGGCGCTGGGGGAGGCAAGATCGACATCTACAAATCTCCCTGTGGTGCTCCCTAATAGCACGCTCTCCTAAATAGAGCTCCCAGCCTCTATCTGTGAAGAGAGTAACTCTCCTGGTGGAAATCACGTACTCGACTCCAGTAGGTTATCCATCCTCAAAGCCGATGGTCAAGTGTTCCCCTGAATAGGGAATCCATGTGATGGTGTCAGCTGTCAACAACTCCAGCTGCATACGGCAGTGAATGAAACCCTCTGATATAGGGACCTCCAGCAAAATGGAATGATGCCATCGTCGTCCTCGTGGATAGGTATCTAAACCTAACACACTCACAGGACGTAAGCATGGGAGCCTCTCATAGGCCCAAAACTGCCAACATAATGGCAAAACGTCTACTATCAGTAAACACTCTTAACCTATAAATGGGAAATGATAAGAGAAATACTCACTAGTAGAAATGGGTAGAAGCTTAGCCAAGCCTCGGTCAAACCCTGTGAGCGCATACGCATGCCCTGGAGGAAATAGGCAAAGGTATAGGAGCCCCAATCATACTCTTCAATACGGTCCACATCACGTGTAGCGCTGATCAAAGCAAAAGACACCGTGGAAGAGTTATACGCTATATAAGCGACCTCTAATGATCATCGAGGAACAATCGTCGCGAGAATGCGATCCACGATTCTCGACATCATCAAGCATGAGCTCACTCAAAAGCCGCTCATAGCATCTACGCTCAAAGGACACGAGCAGCAGACGATCCGCCTTTGGCGCCTCTCGCCGAAACTCCTAACTAGGATCGATGGCGATGGGGTAATATTCGCCGTGCAAGCTTTGGCTCCCCTCCAAACTCCATACCTATGATAAATCGCCAATCCATCGGCGTCATCATCACCTCGTAATCCAGCAAATGGAGTGACTGAGTCTGATGAAACCATCGCTCAGACAATGCCCTGAGGTAACCCCAGGGACAACGACGGGGAAGGATGGAGAAAAATGCCCCGAATCCCCAATCATGTACTACAGCTCTATAGTCAGGATGAAGCGCCTAGTACATGGAGTGAATACTGAACCAGTTCCCTCGAGGCTGTGTAAAACCAGGAACATGCATGAAATGCAGATCAAACATCAGAACCCTTAATCCTCATCAATAGGAAAGAAGGAAGATCAAAGTCTAACGCCATACCTCGTTAGCATGCAAATACATTGAGGGATGTCTGTTCAAATCACCCAGAAGCGCTGGGTTTGCCACCTTAATACAAGGTAGCTCCCTACGAGGAACAGGTGCAGCAGGAGCGAGATCCTCAATCGGAATATCCTCCTCCACGTCCTCAACGTCTGGCACGTCTGCCTGGACTGGACGAATCATGGCCTCCACCAATCGACAAGGCTGTCTCACAGAGCAGGGACGAGGCACTTCAGAAGCCCTCCTCCATATACCAGAAGTGATCCTGCGGGAACTGCTTGGCTGATCCGGATCCATAATATCTGGACAACAAGTCTCAAAATCACCTCAGAAAGGGTGTGGTATTTCCTTACCTGGAGCTTTCTAGAATGCATTTTATGACTATATGCATGCATGCATTTACTTTAACAAACAATAGAGTTAAAATGCATGATTACCCAATGCCTACATTTTGAAATTTTTTGCCATAGTCTCCTTTGAAAATAGGACTATCCACATGCACATAGGCATGTTTAGGTGGCCATTCAGTAGCACACCTGCCCCAAAGTCATATACATAATATATGCATTAAAAATCAAAATCATCCATGCATAAGGTTAACCTCAATATCAGGAGTACTTTGTCTTTCTACCTTTGCTCATTGGACCTCAAATAGGACAAAAAATAGCAAAAAAGGTGCCAATTTGACTGTCTCAAAAGTCAAATTTTTTCACATCATTATGTTCAGCATGGTTTAATACTAACATTTACTATGTTGAATATTTTTTAGCAAGTCATTTGTGCATACATAATCACTACTATGTGTTTAGATGCATTTCATGCGATAACTCAAAATCCAACGGATAAAAACTGGAAAAAATACATGCATCGTTACGGGATAGTGTAGAACACTTGTATGGTGACGAAATTTGCGTGAAAATAGCAGAAGTCGTGCGGATCGAAGGAGGCTCATGGATTTCTCTTCGCGAAGCAAGTTGAAAATGACTTGTGAGACCAACCTATGTGGGCCCCACCCCTCCGGCTCGGTCCAATTCGAGTTGCAAAGGAGTTCTTGCGGACTAGAAATGTCAAATCGGGAATAAAAATGCCACGCGATGAAAGCGAAAACAACATCTGATCACGGTCTTCTCGGATGAAACTACGAGTGCATACATCACCCATTGGTAGTCACCCGAACACGAGGTATACCCTGCCAATGATCTCATTTGTTATAAATCACATCCGATAATACCTTGTACAGGTCCGATGCCGCCAACTCCGGGTCATCACCCTAAAAGATCAACGTGATCCCCAACAAGGGTTACAACGTGAGTCCCCGGTGGGGGTTACAACGCATGCTCATCCGTTGACACACAAATTAGCGAAGGTCAAGCAGCCTTGACATCATGATAATCGTTGGAAGCAAACCCAATATAGCATCAGAAACCATCCGATGACCAGCCGCTGCTACACACATCAGCGATGGTTACAACGTGAAGCCCCGGCAGGGGATTACAAAGTAATTCAAGCCGTTGACACACATATCAACGAAGGTCAAGCAGCCTTGACGTTATCTCAGCCAATAGCTACTAAACCTATCAGAGCTCTAGAGCTATTCGAGGATTGCATGCTCGATTACTCATATTCCCCAGCGAATCCCCAGCGGGGGTCACAATGTAGTGTTCCGTTGATTCACACGTTAGCGAAGGTCAAGCAACCTTGACGATCTACTCACAGAGTCTCAGCCGTTGATTCACACGTCAGCGAAGGTCAAGCAACCTTGACAGTATATCCCATAGGATTTTTCAGCCGTTGATTCACATGTCGGTGAAGTACACGTCAACGAAGGTCAGGCATCCCTGACAGCATTTGATGTTGGCAGTAAATCCAACAGAATCGTGACATATTCTAGCGATACTAACCAGGAAAGGTTAACGTTATCAAAGAGGATATATGATGGAATATGTTATACACATCCTCAAACAGATCAAGCTTTATCCCCACAGATCTCTTACACATAAGAGGCACATCTTCAGGATCAAGTTATTATCAAAGACACAAGAATTTGGTGATAACTCCAACATCAACATCCTAACATATTCGGATTACACACCAAATCTGGTCAGTATTTCCAATCCCCAGTTGAGGTAAGAGGGAGCCAACAATGTTGCTACATACATTACCATGTTTATCTTGTTGCGTTTCAAGTGTCTAGGATTCTTTATCCTACCCGTGCATCGCCATGCATGAGTATGATAAAGAGGGGCATCTGTAGACACTCAAAATTTTCTGTACTACTGTCACTAACATCGTAGGAGGACAGATTCATCTTTTAAGAGGGAACCCTGAAAGACAATCCATATCCATACCAGATACTACCGGAAGTTCAACATCAACCCCAGATCACACTCTGGGAGTAACAATTCCAACCTCGGAGATAACCCCGAGGCGTGCAGATCCAATATCGAAACACACACCAGAGAAGACCGATTAATCTCAGAGATAACCCCGAGGTATCCAGTCTCAGTCCCAACTATGGGAATAGCCACCAACCTTGGTGATAACCCCAAGGAATGCAGTTTCGGCGATAACCCCGGAAATGCTTGTTTCAAATGAGACCAGCTTCAATCTCGGCGTTCACAACGAGATTTTCTTTACCAACTCGGTGATAACACCGGGAAGACAGGAACACCTCAAAGATGACAATGAGGACCTTCAACAATTGCAGCAGTCCAATCTCAGCGAAGCCTGAGCAACGTTTACTTTATCAGCCCAATACGGCGATAACACCGGTGAGGGGCAACATCGTCATCTAGCCAACGCGATGCCATGCCACATCGTCTCAACATCTCTACACAATGATGTCCCACAAGACTAACCAATCCCGAGTGACTATTGTGCGGGGTAACGGATAAAAGTTGAAGCTTGAAGACCGAAGGGCACTGTCCCATCTTCAATGACTTCGTACAAACTTTAATCCCATGCCATCGTACAACACTCGACAATGGCGGTCCGAAATAGGTCTTGTATACCTCAAACGGATGCCCGAATTGCACTTCTGAAAGTCTAAGTGGACATTATAGTGCCCGAGTGCACGTACTACGAGACAACTATACCCGAAAAACTCGGGCTCACCCGGGTTGCCTCTGGTACACCTGTGGCTCAGCCGCAGGTACACCTGTGGCTACTTCATCTATAAATAGAGGGCTTGGGCTGCCCATTTTGCAAGAGAAAACGGCGAGGAAACCCTGCCCAATTTGCTCTGCACTTACCCCATGCAGTGTACTTTCTCATTTTAAACACTTGTGAACTCATATATAGCCTCTTTTGTACCTACAAAAGCCAGTGTTTACCCACTTTAAAGATATAGAAGTCTTCTTTGGCAGTCATTTGTAAGCCTTCTCACACACTTTAGAGTCTTTCTCTTCATCACTCTGCACACACCCTTCTTCACGTTGAGAGTCGTGTTGCTTGCTTTTACTGAACTTGGTTCGTGCTTTCATTTCGATCTGTATATATATATATATATATATATATATATATATATATATATATATATATATATATATTGACTAACATTATCGAGTTATCTTTGATTGATTGAGCCTAGACTTGGTTTGGAGCATTTATTTGCTTATATATATATATATATATATATGAAGCGTGTCTCGAACTTTGTTCGATGAGCTGAACTTGATGCAGGCGTTTATTGCTTTAATATATATATATATATATATACTATATATATATTAAGCGTGTGTGGGACTTTGTTCGATGAGCTGAACTTGATGCAGTGCGTTGCGCTTATCGCTATATATATATATATATATATATTTATATATATATATAGCTGTGGTGTCGGACTACATTCGATGAGCACAGATTTTATATCAGTGCGTTTATTAAGCTATATATATATATATATATATATATATATATATATATGAGTATGTTGTTGAACTACATTCGATGAGCACTGGATTTTACATCCGGTGTGTTTATTATTATATATATATATATATATATATATATATATATATATACATTTTCGTCCCCACACAGAGTTCACTTACGTGGTGGTTGATCGCTTTCTGACTTTCTTTACGTTTCGTCTGCTGGAGTTTACTTACGTGGCAATTGATCGCTTTATGCTGACTTTATTTACATTTTGTCCCTTTGGAGTTCACCGTGGCGGTTGGATAATATTCTGACTTTATTTACGTTTTGTCACTTTGGAGTTTCCTCGTGGCGGTTGATACTTTTACAACTTTATTTACATTTACGATCCCCATGGAGGTGCTTCGTGGTTGGTGATCATGTATACGTATATATATATTCTGACTTTTATATATATACTGCTTACTACTTTCATACAAATTGCGGTATCATGTGCGCCTAGGAATCGTGTAATCACAGATTCAGCCTATTGGATCTAGATTCGGTTCCCGTGATGGACATTTTTAGTTGTAAGTAGCTTGTAAATTATTCTACGGTGCTTGAATTTCCTCAGATGGTTTCCATACCCATGAGGAAGTCGGCATTATTTTGTACATTATTTTCATACGGATGACTCGCATTCGTAGAATAAAATCAATCAAGCCGAACACTTAATAAAATGGGAGTGTAAAAGGTCTCAATTACTATTGAGCATCAGGGTTTGAAAAACCTCTTTTATAAAACATCACTGCCATATCTTGCTTAAAACTGAATTTTTACATAAATTCAAACCCTGTGTATATAGGTGCGAACAAGGCCTCGCACTACTTCCCAATAACAGCACATTGACCCACACACACACACATTCAGATAATATTTTCTTGAAAAGAAGCGGTCACCATGGTAACACGGATGTCGGGGGGTGCCTAACACCTTCCCTACGCATAACCAAGTCCCCGGACCCTAATGAATCTCGGTTTCACTGACCCGTTTAGCAGTGTCACATCACTGGGTCAATGTGCAAACCTTTTCTCGGTTGTGTTGGTACAACCATTTAAATAACTACCTGGCGACTCTTAACAGTCCATCGTTGACATTATACATGTCGGACCTTTTTCACTTATTTTTTCAAACAAATCTCACCTAAAATGAGAACACCAAAGAACAAGTAACGGATAGGGACTATTGTCATCATCCTCATGCTTATATTATGATAAAATTCATATGTGGCTTACGTACATAGATGTACTATTGATTGGTATGATTATGAGCAGGGATTATTCGGTATAATCATGACCGTAATGTTACAAATGATGTGGTAAAAATCCTCATTGGCCTTTAGTGCATTGATGGACAGTTGTTGGTATGATTATGACCAGGGATTATTCGGTATAATCATGACCATTGATGATTACATGATTATCTTTGGCCCGTAGTGCAGGGATGATTCAATGTGTGGGTTATTTATTAAGCTGAGTCTCAGCGATAAAATTGATGATAAACTTTTTAAATCATCGAAGATAGTAGATATCATGCTCTACTTGACTCTTCTAATGGATTGCTTGTTCCGCTGCAGTTAAACTTGATGTTTATTATATTTTATCAGTTTAACACTGTTGAAGGCTAACGATAATTTATTCTGCATTATCTTAGTCATAATATTTTTTACTGGGCTAGTTGAGCTCACCCTTTATTTTCATTGTTCTCTTCAGGAAATGAGAATATAGCTGGGACTAGTCGGGGAACGGAGTGACGGTCCAGATGTTTGCAATAGTTGTCCTCACTATTCAGTGAAATAGTGTGATAATAATTGTAATGAGGACTTTATTTGAGTTTGGATACTCTCTACGAGACAATATCCATGTTGAAACTCTCAGTTACGTTTTGTCGTACTGTATAAAAGAAGTTTGTATTTAAATTTTATACCATGTATTTGGCGACTCAAGATGGGTGATGTATACCTATTTTACGAGCGTCACAATACAAATCCATCGTATCACATCGTATTGCAGCTTTTTCAAGTAATCTATTGCAGCATTGTGAATCATTCAAATCCATCGTATCATATTTAATATCTCTAACTATATATCCATCTCAGAGAACCCAACATTGCTCATACCTCATCCCAATGAGCTAAGAACATTCATCATCATATGTTGGATCTCCAACTTTTAGATTTATTTTCATGATAATAATAAGTAGTAAATAAATTAATTAAAAGAGTAGAATCATCTTCGTAGGATTTTTTTATTATAATTTTTTTTTATCTTATTTACTGTGACCAAAAATATTTTCTAAATCTTATTTAATTGATTTTCTTGATCTTGATGTTTTTAAAGTGTAAGACCCCAACTTTTTGAATAAAGAGTTATTTTTCTCGAAATATATTTTTGAATATTATAGTGCGGATTTGATATAATGTTATAGTTGTGGGTATTATTTACAAGTTTTGCAAAATCATGCAAGTTGTTATATATATAATATTGAATGGTAGGAAATATTCGTTTTAGCGGGGAATATTAAATACAATGGCACAATCATTGGTGGACCCCATATGAATTATTGTCGATTGAGAAAATGACAAAAATACTTTATGAAAATAACGGCGGAAGTTTTCTGTTAAGCTTGTTGAAACACCGGTGTTAAAAAATGCGATTATCTGGCGTGGTTGCGTAGTAGCACACGGTATTGATTATTGATGCTTATGTGAGAAGTCACACATTTATACTCGATTATTACTTCTGATAATTGTTGCATCATATCTCTCATATTATTGATTCAATTATTATCACGATTACCATCGCATAATATTTATTATTATTAAATCAATAATTGAGGCGACAAAGTTATTCATATTATTATTTGCAATATTGATGATGTCTAGAAGTTACATCGATGAGAGGTTTGGTCACCTAATTTGCGGCTAATAAGGAGAAATCCTTATCGGAAAGCCCCTCTTTCACAGGAGCGACACGGTTGTTAAATATTGTGAGTTATAATATTAATGATGAATAAGTTGTGTTGATTAAAAATGAATTTTGATAGTTCGGTGTATTGGGATTATTAGTGTTAGTGGAAATCGATATCTATTAGATGATAATTGATGTGCAGGGGTTATATTGATAAATCGGGTAATTTATCGGATAAATGAGCAATTAATTGCTATTAATTCACATGTTTATATAACTATTTGTTCACATGTGTGTACTATTGAATCACATTATTTACTATTAGGGGAGTTGGTGCAAGATTGGTAATACTTGCATGACTAAGTTTAAAATAGAGGTATAGATGGAGTCTTATCTTTGTAATTAGTATTTTTTGACATGATTATACTATTGATTCACATGAATGAACTATTGATTCACATTATTTTCTATTAGGGGAGGTGGTGCAAGTTTGATAATACTTGCGGGACTAAATTAAAAATGAAAGAAAAGTTGGAGGTATTGTCTTTGTAATTTTTTGAGCCCCAAAGCGTGCGATTATCGAAACTATATTTTCCTATAAATAGAAGCTCATTCTTCCTTCATTTCTCACCAATTCAAAAAAAGTTTTAGAAGCGATTATTATAGAGAGAAATTATAGAGAGAAAGAAGAAGAAAAATCGCTGCTACCTCCTCCTTTATTCGATATCTGATTTTTTTTAATGTAGGGAGTATTATTTCTTTCTTATCCATAAAGAGAACTTACATTATTCCATTCTTTATTATTCTATTGGAATACTTTTGTATCTGTGAGCTACTATACTTGGTGAAATTCTTTTGTTATTCCATTCTTTATCATTACTGTTGGAACATCACATGCGTGCGTTTACGCCGGACTTTATCATTCTATTGGAACATCACATGCATGCGTTCTACACGGACTGGTTAAAGTCTTTATTATTCTGTTAGAATATCACGTAAAGATGCGTTTCTGTGGGACTGATTCCGTCTTTAATATTACATTTGGAATATCACATGCATGCGTTTCGTTTCGCGGGACTGATTCCGTTATTTATTATTCTATTGGAATAACTTTGCGTATGTATTTCTATCGCATGCTTGGTGATTTCTTTTGTTATTCTATTCCTTATTATACTCAGTTGGTTAAAGTTTTGACTTCTATACTCCATGAAATTATTGGAATATCCTTGATATTTGCTCTTCATCCAGTATCTTTTCATGAAAATATTCTTCTGAGCATTCTTGAATTTTACTATACAAAGCAGTATCATGTTGACAATTTGGACGTTATTCGTTCCTGGATAAATTAATTCTTGAACTTGTTTTATTGAATTCTTATTTCATTGTTATCATCATCATGTTTATATTTTGTTGAAAGTCATCCGTGGCCTATAGGGCATAGATGGACTTGGTATGATTATGACCAGGGATTATTCGGTGTAATCATGACCATAATGTTACAAATGATGTGGAAAAAGTCTTCATTGGCCCGTAGTGCATTGATGGACAGTTGTTGGCATGATCATGACCATTAATGAATACACAAATATTCTTGGCCCGTAGTGCATGGATAATTGTGGTCGTGATACTAAAGAATATCCTTGGCCGTACTGCAGGGGTGATTCGATGATGTAGATTGTTTATTAAGCTGAGTTCCAGCGATAAAAGTGATGAAAAACCTTCTAAATCATAAAAGATAGTTGATTTTATTCTCTACTTGACTCTTTTAATGGATTGCTTATTCCGCTGTAGTTAAACTTGATGGTTGTTATATTATATCAGTTTAACCCTGTTGAAGGCTATCGATAATATATTCTGCATTATCTTAGTCATAATATTTCCTACTGGGCTAGTTGAGCTCACCCTTTTACTTTTATTGTTCTCTTCAGGAAATGAGAACGTAACAAGGGACTAGTCGGGGACCGAGGTGCGGACCAGATGATAGCATTAGTAGTCCTCACTATTCAGTGAAATAGTGGAAAATAAATGTAATAATATTGAATTTGAGTTTGTATATTGTCGAGACGACAATATTTGTATTAAAACTCATAGCTTATATTTTGTCGTACTTTACACGACAATTGTATAATTAGTTTGTATTTGTATTCTGTACCATGTATTTGATGACTCAGAATAGGTGATGTATACCTATTTTGGGGGCGTCACATAAAGTGTTAAAACAAATGGGTCGCCTATATTGGGACAATGCTTGCTAATGTGCTGAAAATGAATTGGGTCATGCATTTTGGGACAAAAGTTATATGTTGATCATCAAATGCTTGTTTGACTGAATTTGAAAAGAAGATAGAGATTTTGATTAAATCATTTTTGTCATGTAGGCATTTTCTATTTATTCTCAAATTAATTTTATTATTTAAAGATTTCAAAAATTATTTCAAAATCGGGTAAAAATTGTTTTATTCTGAATATATATATATATATATATATATATATATATATATATATATATATATATATCAAGAAGGATCTGTCGAACGTTGTTAAATTGCGGAATTTTTTTTTGGCTTTTTTTTTTAAAAATAACTATAAAAAAGAAAATAAAAAATAAAAAAATTCCGCATTTTAACAAAATGTGGGAGTCCGGACTGGATCCGCTCCCTATATATATATATATATATATATATATATATATATAAACGTAAGTTTATATAAGTGTATTATATAATATGGGCAAAGGGTCAAAAATGTCCCTGATGTTTACCTCAATGTCCCATTTGTACCCTAAATTAAATTATTTTCCAAAAATACCCTTAACGTTACATTTTTTGGGTCGCCCGTGCCCCTGTCGTTAACAGAAGACAAACGAAGTTAAAATGTGATGACGTGGCAGGCTTAAATATAAAATATATTCTAAATAAAATAGTATATATCATTTAATCAAAACAAAAAAATACTAAAATTCAAAATAAAAAAAAACATAACATATTTACATCATTTAATCAAAATAATAAAATTCAAATTATTTTGTTAACTAATCAAAACAACTAATTAAATAAAATAAGTTATATAACATATTTACATCATTTTATCAAAATACTTTAAATTACTAAAATCAAAATACTAAATAATATTTTTAAAATTCAAAAGCTGGAGTATTGTGATTATTTTAGTAATTTTAATATTAATTTTAAAATCATATCAATTTAAAAATATTATGATGTAATTTGAATTTTTGAATACATTTTTTAAAAATATTATTACATCATCAAATTATAACATATCTTTGTTATGTATAGATTATTACATCATCAAATTATTTATATTATTTATAACATATCTTTGTTATGTATAGATTATGTATAGATTATTACATCATCAAATTTTTATATAGTTTACAAATATTATTTAGTATTATAATTTTAGTAATTTAAAAATTTTATATCAATTAGTGTTTAGTATTATGATTTTAGTATTTTAATGATGTAATTTGAATTTTTGTTTTTTGATTAATTAACAAAATAATTTGAATTTTAGTATTTTTTAATTTGATTTTTAGTATTTTAGTATTTTTAATTAGTATTTTAGTATTTTTAAAAAAAATATTAGTATTTGATGTAAATATGTTATGTTTTGAATTTTAGTATTTTATTAAATGATGTAAATATGTTATACAACTTATTTTATTTAATTAGTTGTTTTGATTAGTTAACAAAATAATTTGAATTTTATTATTTTGATTAAATGATGTAAATATGTTATGCTTTTTTTATTTTGAATTTTAGTATTTTTTGTTTTGATTAAATGATATATATTATTTTATTTATAATATATTTTATATTTAAGCCTGTCACGTCATCACATTTTAACCCCGTTTGCCTTCTGTTAATGGCAAGGGCACGGGTGATCCAAAAAATGTAACGTTAAAGATACTTTTGGAAAAAAAATTTAGTTTAGGGTGCAAGTGGGAAATCGGGATAAATATCAGGGGCTTTTTTGACTCTTTGCCCATATATATATATATATATATTAACATCCAGTGTGTGTGCACATAATAAATACTCCATCCGTCCCAGGATAAAAGTCTTGGTGGACTTTTCACGCATATTAAGAAAAGGAATAAAATGACAAAATTGTCCATAATAATGTCATTAAATATGGAGAGAGAATTAGAATAAGAAAAGTATGAGATATTTAATGCTACGGGCATAATAGGAAAAAATGTGTAAAAGTTTGGTTATTAAAAGAAAGAGGACATTTAACATGGGACAACCCAAAATAGTAATAAGGACTTTTATCCCGGGACGGAGGGAGTATATATTATAACATGTGTGTGTAATCATTTAGTCTTATATATATATTATATATATAAACCGAAAATGCATGCATTATTTTTGAAAAGCAAATGTGTTGGCATATAGTATATATTATAAAATGATTGCATGCATGTACAAATAATATATATATTAAATATTCAACAGCTTGACCGAATTAATGCATGTGTGATGTCTGATACATATATATTATAATATATATGAATCAACCGTGTGTGTGTATAATATAACATATATATAAAAACTGTGTGTCGATAATAATATATATATATATATATATATATATACCTATATAATAAAACAGAATCCATTTTGAATTTTTCATTTGACAAAGTAGGGATGGATTTGATTTATTACGTAGCGCCCCAAAAGCAGTATATATCACCTATTACGAAGTCATAAAATACATGGTATAGAATACAAATCAACTTAATTATACAATTGTCGTAGTGCAAAGTACGACAAAATATAAAGTATGAGTTTTAATACAAATATTATCGTCAGACAATATACAAACTCAAATTCAATATTATTACATTTATTTTCCACTATTTCTTTGAATAGTGAGGACTACTAATGCTATCATCTCGGTCAGTCACTCAGGTTCCCGACTAGTCCTCGCTACGTTCTCATTTTTCGAAGAGAACAATAAAAGTAAAAAGGTGAGCTCAACTAGCCCGATAAGAAATATTATGACTAAGATAATGCGAGAATATATTATCGTTAGCCTTCAACAGTGTTAAAGCGATACAATATAACAACCATCAAGTTTAAGCTGCGGTGGAACAAACAATCCATTAAAAGAGTCAAGTAGAGAATAAAATCTACTATCTTTTATGATTGAAGGTTTTAATCACTTTTATCATTGGGACTCGACAATAAATAATCCACATCATCGAATCACCGCACTACTGACCGAGGATATTCTTTAGTATCACGACCACAATTATCCATACACTACGGGACAAGAATATTTGTGTATTCAATAATGGTCATAATCATGCCAACAATCATCCATCAATGCACTACGGCCAATGAGGACTTTTACCACATCATTTGTAACATTACGATCATGATTACAATTTAATAATCTTTGGTCATAATCATACCAAGTCCATCTATGCACCACAAAGCCACAGATGACTTTCAACAAAAATATAACCATGAGGATGATGACAAAGATATAAGAATTCAATAAAACAAGTTCAAGAATTATTTTATCCGGAACCAATAACGCCCAAATTGTCAACATGATACTTCTTTGTGGAGTAAAATTTTAAGAATGCTTTCGAAGAATATTTTTATGAAAAGATCTTTGGATGAAGTGCAAATATCAAGGATATTCCACTAATTTCATGGAGTATAGAAGTCAAAACTTTAACCTTGTTGAGCATAATAGAGAATGGAATAACAAAAGAAATCACCAAGCATGCGATAGACCGCACAGATAGGTTATTCCAATAGAATAATAAATAACGGAACCAGGTCTAGCGTAAAACGCACAGACAGGATATTCCAACAGAATAATAAAGACGAAATCAGGTCCGGTGTAAAACGCACAGATAGGATATTCCAACAGAATAATAATAATAATGGAACCAGGTCATGCGTAAAGCACATACATGATGTTCCAACATAATGATAAATAATGGAACCAGGTCCGGCATAAACGCATAGACAGGATGTTCCAGCAAAATAATAAAGAATGGAATAACAGAAGAATTTCACCAAGTATAGGGTAGCCTTGGCGTGTACAAGTTATTCAGCGAATAATAAAGAATGGAATATGAAGTTCTCTTCATGGATAAGAAAGAAATAATATACCCTACCTTAGAAAAAGCTGGATCTTTGGAATAGTGAGGTAGTGGACTTCTCTTCTTCTTTTCTCTCTATAATAATCGCTCTAAAGCTTTTGTGAATTGGTGAGAAATGAAGGAAGAATGAGCTTCTATTTATAGGAAAATATAGTTTCGATAATTAAGACGTTTTGGGGCTCGAAAAATTACAAAGACAATACCTCCAACTTTTCTTTTTTTTTTTTAATTTAGTCCTGCAAGTATTATCAAACTTGCACCACCTCCCCTAATAGTAAATAATGTGAATTAATAGTTCAATCATGTGAATCAATAGTATAATCATGTGAAAAATACAAATTACAGTATAGTACCTCCATTTTTAACTTAGTCATGCAAGTATTATCAATCTTGCACCAACTCCCCTAATAGTAAATAATGTGATTCAATAGTACACACATGTGAATAAATAGTTATATAAGCATGTGAATTAGTAGCAATTAATTGCTCATTTATCCGATAAATTACCCGATTTATCAATATAACCCCCAGACATCATTTATCATCGGAATAGATGTCGATTTTCACTAACACTAATAATCCCAACACAATGGAACTATCAAAATTCATTTTTAATCAACATAACTTATTCATCATTAATATTATAACTCATAATATTTAACAACCATGTCGTTCCTGTGGAAAGGGGCTTTTAGTTAAGGATTTCTCCTTA
This sequence comes from Panax quinquefolius, assembly GCA_020205615.1. Taxonomy (NCBI): domain Eukaryota; kingdom Viridiplantae; phylum Streptophyta; class Magnoliopsida; order Apiales; family Araliaceae; genus Panax; species Panax quinquefolius. The sequence goes on along the minus strand of CM035174.1, from coordinate 63,410,915 downwards.
TTAGCGCATTGATTAGGTGACCAAACCTCTCCTTGATGGAACTTACAGACATTGTCAATATTGTAAATAATAATATGAATAACTTTGTCGTCTCAATTATTGATTTAATAATAATAAATATTATGCAGATGGTACTGTGACAATAATTGAATCAATAATATTAGAGATATGATGCAGCAATTATTGTAGCAATAATTGAGTATAACTGAGTGACTTCTCACATAAGTATCAATAATCAATACTGTGTGATACTATGCAACCACGCATATAACTGTACTTTTAACACCGGGTGTTTCAACAGTTAATGGTAAAACTTTCGCCGTTATTTTCATAAAGTATTTTTGTCATTTTCTCAATCCGACAATAATTTCGTTATGGGGTCCACCAATGATTGTGTGGTTATATTTAATATTCCTCGCTAAAATGAATATTCCCTGACCAATCGAATATTATATAACAACTTGCGTACTTTGTAAAACTTGTAAATAATACCCACAACTATAACATTATATCAAATCCACACCAAAATATTCAAAAATATATTTCGAGAAAAATAACTCTTTATTCAAAAAGTTGGGGTCTTGCAACCTCCCCTTCTTATGAAATTTCGTCCTCGAAATTAGGGTGCGTACCTGGTATGTCGAAAAGGTGAGGATACTTTGATTTCAATTCAGATTCTAACTCCCAGGTCATTTCCTCAACATCGTGGTTTCTCCACAAAACTTTGACTTGAGGTATAACCTTGGAGCGTAGAATATGTTCCTTCTTATCCAAGATTTTAACAGGAACCTCTTCATACGTTAAATCTTTCTCTATTTCGTCCGATTCTAACTCAATAATGTGGTTCGGGTCTTTCACATATTTACGTATCATGGATATGTGAAAAACGTTATGAACACGAGACATACTTGGTGGTAAAGAGAGTCTATACGCCACAGTTCCTACTCGATCGAGGATTAAAAATGGGCCAATGAATCGAGGGTTGAGCTTTCCTCTCTTTCCAAATCTTATAACTCCTTTCCATGGAGCAACACATAACAACACATGATCTCCAATATCGAATTCTACGTCCTTTCGATGAAGATCAACATAACTCTTTTGTCGATCTTGTGAGGTTTTTATACGTTGTCGGATCGTTTGAATCTTTTCCGTAGTCATACGTACCAACTCCGGTCCCAACAACGTTGCTTCACCCACCTCATCCCAGCATACTAGAGAACGACACTTTCTTTCATATAACGCCTCAAGTGGAGCCATGCCAATACTTGCTTGATAAATGTTGTTGTAAGAAAACTCCACCAATTGTAAGAACTTGTCCCAACTTCCCTTGAAGTCAAGGACACAGAGTCTTAATAAATCTTTAAGAGTTTGAATAGTCCTCTCCGACTACCCGTCCGTCTAAGGATGATATGTCGAGCTAAATCGTAAATCCGTGCCCATAGCTTTTTGCAAACTAACCCAAAATCTTGAAGTGAATCTTGGGTCTCGATCGGAAAGTATGGAAGCGGCATACCATCATTGATCTTACAATCTCGTTTATGTACATCTGAGTAAGGCGTTCAAGTGTATAAGTTTCTCGTATAGGTAGGAAATGAGCGGACTTGGTCAATCTATCAACAATGACCCAAATTGCATCTATGCCTTGAGAATCCTTGGGAAGACCAAGATGCTGAAATCCATGGTAATGTGTTCCCACTTCCATTACGGAATTTCAAGTGGTTCTGATGGACCTTTTGGTACTTGATGCTCCGCCTTGACTCGTTGACAAGTTAAACACCTTGAGATAAACTCTGATATCTCTCTCTTCATATTGCTCCACCAAAATGTATGTCGAAGATCACGATACATTTTGGTACTCCCAAGATGGATTGCAAACGGTGTGTTGTACGCCTCCATCATGATTTTATACTTTAAATTAGGGTTGTTAGGAACACAAAGTCTGGATTTGACTCAAAGTATTCCTTCTTCATCGATTCTTGCTTCCGGCATAACACCTTCTTGTACTTTCTTTCTCATACGCATCAGCTCCAGGTCTGTAGCTTGAGTAGCTTTAGCTTTATCGATTAAAGTCGGTTCTACTCGTATATTCGCCATCATCACATGGGTCCTTGGAGTCTTTATCTCTAACTCCATCCTTTGCAAGTCATACAAAATGGGCCTTTGCGTTGACAATATTACACTCGTACCCGCATATGATCTTCTACTAAGCGCATTAGCTACTACGTTCGCTTTTCCAGGATGGTATTGAATAGTATGATCATAATCTTTCAACAGTTCGAGCCAACGTCGTTGCCGCATGTTGAGTTCCTTTTGAGTGAAGAAATATTTGAGGCTTTTATGATCCGTATAGATCTCCACATTCTCCCATACAGGTAATGCCTCCAAATTTTAAGCGCAAAAACGACAGCTGCCAACTCTAGATCATAAGTAGGATAATTCCTCTCATATTCTTTGAGTTGCCCTGAGGCATAGGCTATGACTTTCCCATGTTGCATGAGAACACATCCTAACCCTTTGCCCGAAGCATCACTGTAGATGACAAATCCTCTCCGAGCCGGATGGTATTGTCGAGCAGTCTTTGAAATGAGTCTCCTCTTGAGTTCTTGAAAACTCTTCTCACATTCCTCACTCAACCAAACTTTGTATCTTTTCGAGTCGGTGAGAGTTAATGGAGTAGCGATTCGAGAAAATCCTTCCACGAATCTCCGATAATAACCAATTAATCAGAAAGCTACGTACTTTGGTCTTCGATTTAGGTTGCTCCCGACTTTGAATAGCTTCAATCTTTCTTTGGGTGCAGATATTCCATGACTTGATATCACGTGCCCAAGGAATGCAACTTCCTCAAGCCGAACTCGCATTTCTTTAACTTGGCATATAGCTTGTTTTCACGAAGCTTTTGAATGTCGACCTCAAGTGTTGCTCATGATCTTCACGGCTTTTGGAATATATGAGGATGTCATCAATAAAGATGACCACAAATTGATCCAAATATTCCTTGAATACTCGGTTCATCATATCCATGAAGGCAATAGGAGCATTAGTCAATCCAAAAGACATGACTAAGAATTCATAATGCTCGCATTAGAGTTACGAAGGCGATCTTTGGAATATCCTCGATTTTAACCTTCAAATTTGATGATATCCAGAACGAAGATCGATCTTTGAAAAAAATTGTGCTCCTTGTAACTAATCAAACAGGTCATCAATACGTGACAATGGGTACCTATTTTTGATGGTGACATGATTCAACTCCCGATAATCAATACAAAGTCGCATACTCCCATCTTTCTTCTTCACAAATAGAACAGGAGCACCCCAAGGAGACGTACTAGGATGAATGAAACCAATGTCTAACAATTCCTGCAATTGGGTCTTTAACTCCTAAAGTTCAATAGGAGCCATTCGATATGGGGCTTTGGAAATGGGTTTTATCTAGGGTTCAAGGTCGATACAAAATTCAACTTCACGCTACGGGGTAGGCGAAGTTCTTTAGGGAATATGTCAGGAAATTTATTAACAATAGAAATATCCTTCAAATCTGACGTATTTTTGTTTAAATCCGTGACATGAGCTAAGAAAGCTTGACATCCATTTTTTAATAAACGAATAGCTTTATGGCTTGAGATGACCGTGATTGATTTTAATGTTTTGGTCGCTTGAATTCGCATAATAGGTTTATTAGGAATATGAAGGCTAACAACCTTACGAAAACAATCAATTTTAGCATGATGAGTAGTTAACCAATCAATCCCTAGAATCACGTCAAATACAAGTATTTTTAAGGAGATAAGATCGACAGGTAACGTGCGGTTACCGATTTGAATCAAACAAGACTTATAAACAGTGGATGTAATGAAGGTTTCTCCCAACGGAGTTTCAACAGATAAGTCAAAGTCTAATTTCTCCAGAGTCAAATTTAATCGTTAAGCGCAAGTAGGAGAAATAAAAGAAAGGGTAGAACCGGTATCAAATAAGGTATAGACTTCGCTAGAGTTTATGATAAGCTTACTGTGATAACCTCGTTCGGGTTCCTTGCTTTCTAGGAGGTCATAACAAACGCTCTCCCTTGCACTACCGGCTTTGACTTTTCTGGGACGGCCTTTGGTGCCTCCATCCTAGCTGAACTTGTCTTCGGTGAACGATAAAATCGAGCTAGGTGACCTTCTCTTCCACAATTATAACACGCTTTGGATGGCATCGCTCAGTTTGGACTGATATGTCCCTCCCCTCCGCATTTGAAGCATATGATAGGTGGTCGTTCTCCTTCCTTAACCACTCTTGCTGGTGCTGACGTCTTTCCATCATTGTTGAATCTCTTTTTCTTGAAATGTCCATTTTTACTGTCTTGGCCTTGATTACCACCGAAGTGGTTACCATTTCTGGCATGTTGATTTCCTCCACGCTTATTGTCACTAGTTTGATGATTTGTTACCCTTTGGTATTTTCATGCTACTTACCGCTTTCCCTTGGTTGCGTTGACTCGTTCTGGCGCTCAATAAGCGAGCCCTATTTACAACATCTGAGTACAAACACAGTTTATGAGAAATAAGATATTGACGTATCTCCGGTTTCAAACCTCTTAAAAACATTCGTGTCATTCGCTCCTCATTATCGACCAAATGGGATACAAACCGGGATAACTCCGCAAATTTAGCCTCGTATTGCGACACGGTCATATTATTTTGCTCCAACTTGATAAACTCCACCTCTTTCATGTGACGAATACTTTCGGGAAAGTACTTGTCGTTGAATAGCTCTTGGAACTTCTCCCAAGACATCTTGAGTGCGTCAGGCTGGGTACGTTTTATAGATTCCCACCAGTAATCTGCCTCTTCACGCAACATGAAGGTGGCGAATGGGACCTTTTGCTCCTCAGAGAATCCCAAGACATTAAATATCTTGGTGATCTGCTTTATCCATGCTTCAGCCTTAAGTGGTTTTGGCTCTCCAATAAACTCCGGTGGTCCCAGCTCCTTGAAGCATTTTAGCGGTAATCGTCAAGAGAGTTTCGATGTTTCCTCCTACATTTTGGACAGGAGCCACTCTCGCCTGATGTTACATGAATTGCATAAAGCCTCTGAACATTCCATCGTTCATCATTTGGTCAGTGTTGTTGTTTGCATGAGGATTGTCACCTTCCTGATGCACATTATTCTGATTGTTGATCTGTGGAGACTCAATGGTCTCTTGTGCTCCATTGCTATTCTCAATATTCTCGGATGCCATTTTCAAATACTGACACAAAACAAGGGTTAATTGACATGCAACATATTATCCATATAATCTGACCAACCAATTAAATACCAAATAAACTTAGGTAGGTCATACTAGCGAAGGAATCCCCGTCTCTCCCTCCTAGTTCTAGTCTCACATCTTAGCGGGGATCATATCCTAAGCTTTGATACCAAGCTGTGCGCCCCCAAAGCGGTATACATCACATATTACGAGTCAAGCGAACACGTAGTACGAATCAAATACAACTTAATTATACAAATTTGTCGTGCAAAAATACGACAAAACATAAGTCGTGAGTTTTAATACAAATATTGTCGTCTAGACAATATACAAACTCAAATTCAATATTATTACATTTATTTTCTCACTATTTTCTTTGAATAGTGAGGACTACTAATCTTATCATCGGTCCATCACTCTGGTTCCCCGACTAGTCCACGCTACGTTCTCATTTCACGAAGAGAATAATAAAAGTAAAAGGGTGAGCTCAACTAGCCCGAGAGGAAATATTATGACTAAGATAATGCATAATATATTATCGTTAGCCTTCAACGGTGTTAAAGCGATACAATATAACAACCATCAAGTTTAGCTGCGTGAGAACAAGCGATCCATTAAAAGAGTCGAATAGAGAATAAAATCTACTATCTTTTATGATTTAGAAGGGTTTTCATCACTTTTATCATTTGGGACTCGACTTAATAAATAATCCACATCATCGAATCACTTACGCACTTTCTGACGAGGATATTCTTTAGTATCACGACCATAATTATCCATGCACTACGGGCCAAGAATATTTGTGTATTCATTAATGGTCATGATCATGCCAACAACTGTCCATCAATGCACTATGGGCCAATGAGGACTTTTTCCACAACATTTGTAACATTACGGTCATGATTACACCGAATAATCTCTGGTCATAATCATACCAAGTCCATCTATGCACTATAGGCCACGGATGACTTTCAACAAAATATAAACATGAGAATGATAACAATGATATAAGAATTCAATAAAACAAGTTCAAGAATTAATTTATCCAGAGCGAATAACGTCCAATTTCGGACATGATCTTTGCTTTGTAGAGTAAAATTCAAGAATGCTCGGAAGAATATTTCCATGAAAAGATCTTTGGATGAAGCGCAAATATCGAGGATATTCCACTAATTTCATAGAGTATAGAAGTCAAAACTTTAACCAACCGAGTATAATAGAAAATGGAATAACAAAAGAAATCACCAAGCATGCGATGAGCGATAGCATACGAGATAGGTTATTCCAACGAGAATAATAAAAAGCGAACCGGTCCCGTAGAAAGCGCATGCAGACGAGGATATTCAACGAGAATAATAAAAGGCGGAATCGGTCCAAGCGTAAAAAGCGCTGAGCGAGGATATTCCGAGAATAATAATAATGGAACCAAAATGCGTAAAGCCGCAGACGGGATGTTCAACAAAATGATAAATAATGGAACCCGGGTTCTACAGAAGCGCACAAACGAGGATATTCGGTAGAATAATAAAGAATGGAATAACAGAAGAATTTCACTAAGTATAGGGTAGCCCGTGTATATAGGTTATTCCAACAGAATAATAAAGAATGGAATAACTGAAGTTCTCTTCATGGATAAGAAAGAAATAATACTCCCTACCTTAGAAAAAACTGTATACTAGAATAGTGAGGTAGCAGACTTCTCTTCTTCTTTCTCTCTATAATTTCTCTCTATAATAATCACTCTAAAGCTTTTGTGAATTGGTAAAAAATGAAAGAAGAATGAGCTTCTATTTATAGGAAAATATAGTTTCGATAATTGCACGTTTTGGAGCTCGAAAAATTACAGTACAATACCTCCAACTTTTCTTTCATTTTTAATTTAGTCCTGCAAGTATTATCAAACTTGCACCACCTCCCCTAATAGTAAATAATGTGAATCAATAGTTCAATCATGTGAATCAATAGTATAATCATGTGAAAATACGAATTACAAGTATAGTACCTCCATACATACCTCTATTTTTAACTTAGTCATACAAGTATTATCAATCTTGCAACTCCCCTAATAATAAATAATATGATTCAATAGTACACATGTGAACAAATAGTTATATAAGCATGTGAATTAGTACCAATTAATTGCTCATTTATCAGATAAATTTGGATTTATCAATATAACCCCAGACATTAATTATCACCGGAATAGATGTCGATTTCCACTTAACACTAATAATCCCAACACTGATGGAACTATCAAAATTCATTTTTAATCAACCAACTTATTCATCATTAATATTATAACTCACAATATTTAACAATCGTGTCGTTCCCAAGAAAGAGGGGCTTTCAGATAAG